>CM056723.1:67100401-67700401 GCA_029844215.1 Przewalskia tangutica
CCAAGATCGGGTTTTATCCCCAAAGTACTTCATACATATACATCTTTAAAAGATCGTTACTTTCAAAAGTCACACAATACGTAGTATAAAATAGAGCGATTATCTTTTGAAGTAAATAAAACACTTCTCTTTGTAAAATCAAGTAACATTCTTTTTCAAACGTTCAAGTTTGCCTAATTTCAATTACTCAAGTTTCTCATTTTATGAGGTTTAGTAGTTCATAGTTTTAATCCTTTAAAACAATTTGAGAAACATATACCTTATGTGTGAGTAGGTTATTCTTGTTCATAACAATCTTATTACGTGACAGTGATCTAGGAAATGTAATATCATTTTGTCTCTTCTTAGCTTACATGCGGATGGAAGTTTCTCTGGTTTTAATAATACTTTATTAGTCAAAACATTTCTTTATTAAGCTATTCGTGGTTTGTTCGATACTTATTCTTATTTTCAAATCAAGAAACATTATTCCTTTTAAAACCAAGTACTCATTACTCACGAATGAGGTTTCACGTAAATTCATATCAATTCATTTAAGTCAAGTCTCTTATCTTTTAAGATCAAGTCTCTTAACTTTTATAAGCAATAAATCATTCATTTTATCTTTCTTAAGACGTTATACCTAACTTCCCATAAAGCTAGTATAACTCTTATGTTTTCAAAACCAAGTGTTACTCTCCTTTCAAAAACAGATTCTTAATACTTTTGAAATACTTCAAAGTTCTTATCCTTGGGCTTAAGTCAAAAGACATTGTCGTACAACTACGCTCGATTAACAGCGTCGTCTACCGTACTATATATACTTTAAAATATCATGCTCAGCGTATAGGAAGAATCACATACCTCGCGACGATTATCGACTATTAGCAAATCGCTCACGGCTATAACCGCTAGCTGGTCCACCTTCTCAAGTAGCACATGCTACTCGCGAGACATTCAACCTATACGGGTTATACAAGTCTATCAAAGTCTAGACTACCGGTAGAATAA
The DNA here is from genome assembly GCA_029844215.1 of Przewalskia tangutica. Taxonomy (NCBI): domain Eukaryota; kingdom Viridiplantae; phylum Streptophyta; class Magnoliopsida; order Solanales; family Solanaceae; genus Przewalskia; species Przewalskia tangutica. Next base: position 67,101,392 of record CM056723.1, read on the forward strand.
ATCTAGATACAAGATCCTACGGAAAATCAAGCGGACTTCCACTGTCGGTCAAACTACACAAGTCTCATCGTCTGATCCTGCGTAATTCTGATTCGATTCTCTTCTTTAGATTCAGCTTAAGTCCAAAGACATTGCCGCAAAACTATGTTCGATTATATATAGTATACTTCAACTATATACTCTACAACATGTATTGTCCCATCTCAATAGGGGGACAAGATCCTTACCTCGATACGCGCATAATTGTCCCAGTATAGATGTCGATCCTTAGCGGCTTAGCTCACCTCAGTGCTCGACCCGCTCCAAACCACCCTTAGAAGTTCTACGCAACTTCTTCTTAATACTCCAACCAACTATGGAGATTTTCCTTAGGGTTTCGGTTTGAGACAAAAAGGTCATTTAGGTAGTATTTCCGGGCTCTACGTATAGAGGTATCTTTGGAATACTACAAGGTATACGGCTAAGGTAATTTTGGGTATAACAACAATACTTTTGAGAGTATTTCTACCAAGAGGGGGGTATTTATACGAGACAACACCACAAGGGGGGGGGTGGATACCCCTCGGCCTACCCCACTAGGGGGTATTCTCGGCCAAGGGGGGAGGGGTTCTCGGCCAAGGGGCCTCACCAAGGGGGGGAGGGACGAGAACACCACAAGAGAGGGGGGGAGGATTTCTAAGACTTAGAACATTTTAGGATGAATAAGTCTTCAAAGGGGAAGGGTATTTATAGGTCAAGTAAAGGTCAACCAATGGCCAAGATCTAGCCAAGTGCTATGCAAGTGTAGGGCCAAGATGTGCCCAAGTGCCCCCTAGTCCCTACTCCTTAAAACCCTCACAAATATCTACACAAATATCTACCATCAACTTGCCCCTTGATCGGCCTGGCGCCTCACTTGCTTCGATGTGAGGTGACACATGTCACCCTCGTTGGTCCAAAATGTTTTGTCTCTCGGAAAAATCCGTAAAAATAAGAAAAGACATAGCCGGAATTTTCCCTATAAGTTATGTAAAACTTTTGGTCGAAAAACGACTCTAACCGGGTGTTGTGCACAAAGATAATTCAGCCAAGCCACCTAGGGGGGGGGTGACACGCGTCGCCCTCCTATTTGTCCAAAATAATTCATCTTCCGAAAAAAATCCATAATGGCCAAAATCTCAAAATCAAAGCGGGCCCCACATCAGTAAATTTCTCAGTGGGCCCACGTGACCATTTCCAAAATAAAATCTCAAAATTCTAATATAATTTAAAAAGCCCATATTCCAAATCTGGGAATCCAATTCCCATCAACGAACATTTTCTTTACAAAAGCGGAAACTCTTTCCGTGGAAAAATCACCTCTTTCTTCCTTTCCAATTTTTACGTGCGTGCTCGCACGTGCGTCCTCGCATACATACCACGGAACTACGGGTATAACATTCTTCCCTTAGAAACATTCGTCGAATGTTCCTTCTAAGTCTCCAACAAGCGTGCGCCAAGATAGTCTTCACTACTATACTTACGAAACAAACACCGCCATACACAGCCACATAAAACACCCGCACAAATACCTCCATCCAAGTCCACGAGAAACACCTCTAACATCACAAAGCCCTTGCGAAGTCTAAAATATACTTCCTTCACACCTTCTTCTTACAAAAGGAATGATCACATCTATGCTCGCCATACATGCTCGCTTCTTCCTTACGTGTCGCACTTTCATGTACACTCGAACTCTTTCTCATAACCTACCACGTTTACGTTGAACAAGTATAAACCAACTATCTGAATCCTTGCCAACATCGAACCAATCGATCGCAACTTACACTTCCGCCCTAAGGCTTCGTAAGGCGATATCCGAACACTGAAATGGTAGCTTAAACACTCCTCCACAGAGACAACAATCCTCGGCTACCCACGAAATCAAAACAACGGCGAGGGCGAGTGCGCTGCGAGACTCACCAGTTCCTAACTCTGCTGGTAAAACTTCCGAGAAAACGAAATAGCCACCACACGGGCTTCACCGTGCGCCATAAGGTGAAAGTAGGCATCGGTGCAGCCTTACAACCTTTTTGATTTACCAGCCGGTAAACGGTCTGACCGAAGAACACGATGGGCTTCCCCATCGGCCCGACCTCGGTTGAATGCATCTGAACTTCGTCGGTTGGTTAAGCATGGGCCTAACACCCATATGACCTATCACAAGGCGGGACCACCACAAACCGACCCACCACCATACGGGCGCGGGTTGACCCTCAACGTGGCCTCAACCCGACCCGACAACGCGCGAAACACTAGCTCCCGATCAGGAAAACTCTCACTAATCACGTTCACGAAAAACCCAGTGTCTTCTTAGCTCAACTACCCTCTTTCATTTCACACTACTCGGGGACTTATTATACAAACATGGCTCACGTGCACTATGCACTCGATAAGGATCAAACATAACAATACATCTTTACGAGATGGCCTTACCTCTAAGGTCTCTACGTATAAGGCTCTATGGTTCACACTTCCTCTATCCCACCAATCTTACTCGGTTAACTAACCATGATATCTAATAACAATTAACACCTTCTTTATCGAACATAGCACTTATGATATACTCGTCTTATCACACATCACGATCTCAGAGGTTAAGGATATACCTTTTCTCTTGCTTCACTCCACAGTCGTTCTAATAAAAACCTGCCCGTAGGCGCAGCTAGGGAAGGTAACGAACTACCCACCGATCCTGAAGGCTGAGTCCTCCTACTTGCATCCCTCCTACTAGGACACCCTTTCGACACCTGGCCCTGACGGCCGCAGGTACAACAAGTATCAACAAAAAGACGACATTCCCCGGGATGATGTCTGTCACACTGTGAACCGGAAGCCCTGGAGCTCTGACCAACTCCTGCCTACCCCGAACGTCCTGAACCCTGTGGAGGACCTCTCTGCACTGGTGGATGTGCATTGTCAATCTGCTGGTGAGGTGATTCGCCTCGAAAGTTACTAAAGGACCTTGCTGTTCTGGCCCTCTTCTGCTGTCCTTGGTTAACCCGTCGATCTCTACGTTTCTTGGCCTGCTGCGCATAAGCCCGTACACAGGCCATGCTCAAGCCTAACTGAAGAACTACTCTTGCACAACCCTCTCGTTGATATTCATCAAGACTCGCGGTACATCGGTATACTCTCTGGTAGCCAAATCCATAGCTAGTAACAGGGTCGCCTTCTTGCAATCTAAATTCACTGTTCGATCATTAGGCCCGAAGGTTCAAATATCATGGCCGCAGTAGGAACTGCCGCCGCCGTGCTAAACTCTGCTGGGGCTAGTGACGTTGCAGAACTCCCCGAAGGAAGCACTACCCTAGGTAATGATTGGGCCTGTGCCCTCGTAACCCTCCGTACTCTACTCGCAGCTCCGTCGGCTGCCTTGCCCTCCTGGGCCCTGGTTGCCTTACGCGAAGACATAACGATAAGGGAAAGAATTACGTTAGAGGGGTCCAACTTATAACACGGCTCTAAGCACGATCTCAGAGTGAGAAGAATGGAAACCAATCCTAAATATCCTATAGCCTCACGATTATTGGTGTGGTGCGCGACACGCGATAATCAAGAACTACTAGATACGATCAGTAGACACTTTCCGAGGATTAAGCGCTCGATACCACTTTTGTCACGACCCGTTCGGGGCGTGGTAGTGCCTTACCCGCACCCAGTAGTCATACATCGAAAATCAGCGGAACATAAAACAATAACATGAAGCAATGCAATAAGACAGTGAAATAAGAAGACAGGCTAACCAAAGCGGTTACCTTGGTATATATAAATAACAATTTGAGCGATTTACATCCCATTACAACCACCTTGCAGCGATTACTACGACCTCTACGAATGATCTGACAACGGCGGGACGGGGCCGTCGTACCACGAATGTAAGCACCTACAACAACAGGGTGCTCTCGCCAAGGCCACTAGGAGGGTGTGTACCACCTCGAGGCCTCGCGAAAAAAGGGGAGGAGGCTAGGGCGAGAACTACACAAAGGGGACGAGGGCTTTCAAGACTTAGAACAATTTTTGGATGAAGAAGTTCATCAACTAAGGGGGGTATTTATAGGCCAACCAATGGCCAAGATCAAGCCAAGTGTTATGCAAGTGTAGGGTGGGGATTTGGACATGTGTTTGTGGGTCCCACTTGCTCATCAACTACACAAAAATATCCTACCAACTACTTGACAAAATAGTCAAGGCAAAAACGCCCAAATCGTCCCAACTTTCTCGTCCACTTGAGGGTGACACTTGTCACCCTCTCGTTGGTCCAAAATATTTCGTCTCTCGGTAAAATCCGCAAAAATTAAAAATGACATAGCCGTATTTTTCCCTTCGCAAAGTCCGGAAAACGTTTCGTCGGAAAACGACTCTTTTCGCTAGTTGTGCACAAATTTCGCCACTTTGCCTACTTAAGGCTTAAACTTTTGTACGTACGCCCTCACGTACATACTCTGGAAATACGGGGTATAACAACTTGTTAGTAAGTAATGGATACATTTTTACCATTTTAATGGCTAATATGCCAATTCTCCTTTTAACATCTTAACAAGATCCAAATCTTTCCTTATATCTCATACTTCATAATATACTTCCAATATATGTATAATATCCAATATACATAATAATCAACTTCACAAAGAGGTTAAGGTTCATTACCTCAATAATAGCCCAAAAATATCCAAGAACTTAAAGTCGTTCCAAAGCAAGTCTTAGCTCCAAATCTTTGAGTTTTAGCTCCAAATCTTTGTGTTCCAAACCACCACAAGTCACCCTTAGAAGTTCCTAACCAACTTCTATTCAAGAATTAACTCCAAAAAGTGAAGAACACCAAAGTTCCATTGTTGCATGCTCTCGGCCAAGGGGTGTTTTTGAGGCTAGGGGTGTGAAATTGTCACGACCCGATCTCGGGCCCGCGACTGGTGTCTTACCCCGGGCACCCTAGTGATACAACATCAGAGAAAATCAGCGGAAATAAAACTTACACACGAAACAAGATATACAATGAGAAAATAGGCTAACCAAAACGGTCACCTTTCTGCATATATATAAAAGATTAAACCTGAACAGTTACATCCCTTTTACAAACCCTGCCCACAACAGTACTACATACCTCTAAGAATGTTATAACAACAATGACGGGACAGGGCCCCGCCATACCCCTGAATGTAAGTACACTGGCGACGGGGACTATACGAAAGATAAGCCTCGGAGAAAGCGGAGCTTCCCAAACGCCAACTGTGATCCTATGAGCGAGGATCAACAATCGGTGTACCTACTGCGGCGTGAACGCAGCCCGAAGAGTCGATCTGGCGGTACCAAGTATGTGGCGAAAATCACGTAAATGAAATCATAATAGTCTATATAAAGCAGAAGACATATATGATAACCAATTTACGATACACATATATGCGATCGTATCAAGTCAGGGACTCACGCCCTCAAGTCATCACTCGAATATAACCATGGGTCTCATGCCCACAATATCAATCATACCCGTGGAATTCCTTCCTCACTGCCGGCAGTCCATGATATAAAAACACCAAGGAATACACATGAACACCAGGTCCCACCTGTGTCATAATAAAACCGTACGGGGTAAGTACGAAGGCATAGCCGACTACTAGAACACACCGTACCAACAATGCTATAAAACTATATCACGAGGTCTTTCTAGACCGACACATGATCGAAGATGGCCACTCTCCTCGGATTATCAGTAATGCGCGTCTAACCACGGAACTCACCGCGACTCGTATAGGCCACATAGGCCCGCGTGAGGTATTCCTCGCGTCGGGGTAGCTAACCCGACATCAACTGGACCCCGAAGTCCGCGTGGCCACACATGGACGCGTGAGGTATTCCTCGCGTCGGCGTAACACCGGAGTGATCATCACGTCTGGAACTCCGCGACTCGCATAGGTCACATGGACCTGTATGAGGTATTCCTCGCATCGGGGGTAGCTAACCCGCTGCAACATAACAAGTCAGGGGGGTATGTGATATAATACCAGTACAACGGGCTTACCGTTAAACAACGTAAGCACAACAAGAATAACCCCCTTACACAACATCACAAGATACTAACACACGTAGCATTATAACATGTTCACTTTATCAAACCGACAAGAAGTATTACAAGGCTATCACAGGCAAATCATAGGCAAGTTACTCACACAAGGTACTTTTATTTCATGTCATCAAATCCGGGTTTTTAACCCTGAAGTACTACATACTATAATTCTTCTTAAACCAATCTTAAGACAAAAGCATGCCTTCCTTTTTAAACCATTTTAAGACAAAACCATGCCTTCCTTTAAAACAAAGACACTTTTCCTTTTTAAAGTCAAGTAGCAATATATATTTTTTTTTAAACCAAGTGTCTTACTCTTTTAAAAACAACTAACCTATGCCTTTAAATCAAGTTACTTCTCCATTCCCAAAATCAAGTTGTTTATAAGTCAAGTTATCATTTTAAATCCAATGATAAAACCATTCTTTTGTTTTCATAAAGTCATTATAAATAACTTCCCATAAAGCTATTATAACACTTTATGTTTTAAACCAACCAAGGACAATCACACGACCGTTAATCCGTGGATCGTACTACGCACCAGTAGTCATACATCGAGAAAATCAGCGGAACATAAAACAATAACATGAAGCCAATGCAATAAGACGGTGAAATAAGAAAGGCAGGCTAACCAAAGCGGTTACCTTCGGTATATATAAATAACAATTTGAGCGATTACATCCCATTACAACCACGCCACACAGCATTACTACAGACCTCTACGAATGATATGACAACAACGACGGACGGGGCCGTCGTACCACGAATGTAGCACCTACAACAACGAGGACTATACCGAATAAGCCTCCGAGAAGCGGAGCTTTCCCAAACGCCAGCGTGACCCTAAGAGCGAGGATCAACGGCGGTGTGTACCTTTACTGCGGCGTGAACGGCCCGGGCGAGGTCGATCTGGCAACAGTACAGTATGTGGCCCGAAAATCGTAAATAAAATCATAGTAGTCTATATAAAGCGGAGACATGTATGATAACCAAACTACGATTCCTGATAAATAGCGATTATGTCAAGTCGTGACTCACGCCTCTAAGTCATCACTCAAATATAACAATGGGTCTCACGCCCAACATCAATCATGCGTGGAATACCTTCCGCCGGCTGCCGTGATCATGATATGAAAGCACCGAGGAATACACATGAACACGAGTCCCACTGTGTCATCATAAAACCGTCTGGGGTAAGTGAAGGCATAGCCGACTACTAAAACCCCGGTACAAACAAGGACATAAAGCGTATCATGAGATCTGTCTGCAGGCGTCACATGATCAAAGGCCGCCACTCGCGCATGATATCTAATGTGCGCGTCTAGCCTCGAACTTCCGCGACTCGCATAAGCCACTCCGATGGCCCGCGTGAGGTATTCCCGCATCGAGGGTAGCTACTCCCGGCAACGTCACGGACTCGCGATCGCGTAGCTACATAGACCGCATGACCATAAAGGCCGCGCTAACCTAGAACTCTCGTAGCTCCGCGTAGTCACACACGGACCGCGTAGGTATCCTCGAATCATAGGTCACCTGCACCGCTGAGTCTACCCGCGTCGGAGGCGACAACCCGGAATCAAGGTGAGTGATATAATACCAACATAACGGTTTATCGTTTAAACAACATAAGCACAATCGAGGAAACCCTTTACACTAGCATCACAAGATACTAACACACGTAGCGTCCTAACATGTTTATTTATCAACTCAACAAGAAAGTATTACAAGGCTATCACAAACCAACACAATCAAGTTATTCACACGAGGTACTTTCTACTATATGATTACGAGATCGGGTTTTATCCCCAAAGTACTTCATACATATACATCTTTAAAAGATACGTTACTTTCACAAAAGTCACACAATACAGTAGTATAAAATAGAGCGATTATCTTTTGAAGTAAATCAAAAACTTCTCTTTGTAAAATCAAGTAACATTCTTTTCAAGCGTTCAAGTTTGCCTAATTTCAATTACTCAAGTTTCTCATTTCCAAGGTTTCGTAGTTCATAGTTTTAATCCTTTAAAACAATTTGAGAAACATATACCTTATGTGTGAGTAGGTTATTCTTGTTCATAACAATCTTATTACAATGACCGTGATCTAGGAAATGTAATATCATTTTGTCTCATCTTAGCTTCATGCGGATGGAAGTTTCTATTGGTTTTAATAATACTTTATTAGTCAAAACATTTCCTTTATTAAGCGCCTTTGTGGTTTGTTCGATACTTATTCGATTTTGAAATCGATAAAACATTATTCCTTTTAAAACCAAGTACTCATTACTCACGAATGAGGTTTCACACGAAATTCATATCAATTCATTTAAGTAAAGTCTCTTATCTTTTAAGATCAAGTCTCTTAACTTTTATAATCAATAAATCATTCATTTTATCTTTCTTAAGGCGTTATACCTAACTTCCCATAAAGCTAGTATAACTCTTATGTTTTCAAAACCAAGTGTTACTCTCCTTTCAAAAAGCAGTTCTTAATACTTTTGAAATACTTCAAAGTTCTTATCCTTGGGCTTAAGTCAAAAGACATTGCCGTACAACTACGTTCGATTAACGCAGCGTCGTCTACCGTACTATATATACTTCTTTAAAATATCATGCTCAGCGTATAGGAAGAATCACATACCTCGCGACGATTATCGACTATTAGCAAATCGCTCACGGCTATAACGGCTAGTCGGTCCACTTCTCAAGTAGCACATCTTGCTCGCGAGAACATTCAACCTATACAGGTTATACAAGTCTATCAAAGTCTAGACTACTCGGTAGAATAAATCTAGATACAAGATCCTACGGAAAATCGGGCGACTTCCTATCAGTCAAACTACACAAGTCTCATGTCTGATCCTACGTAATCTGATTCGATTCTCTTCTTTAGATTCGGGCTTAAGTCCAAAGACATTGCCAAAACTATGTTCAGTTCTATATATAGTATACTTCAACTATATACTCCTACAACATGTATTTTCCAATCACAATAGGGGGACAAGATAATTACCTCGATAAGCCCATAATTATCCAAGTATAGATGTCGATCCTTTGCAACGCTTAGCTCCTACTCCGGGTGCTCGACCCGCTCAAACAACCCCAGAAGTTCTACGCAACCTTCTTAATACTCCAACCAACTATGGAGATTTTCCTTAGGGTTTCGGTTTGAGACAAAAAGGACATTTAGGTAGTATTTCCGGGCTCTACGTATAGAGGTATCTTTGGAATACTACAAGGTATACGGCTAAGGTAATTTTGGGTATAACAACAATACTTTTGAGAGTATTTCTACCAAGAGGGGGGTATTTATACGAGACAACACCACAAGGGGGGGTGTATACCCCTCGGCCAACCCCACTAGGGGGGGGGGGTACTCTCGGCCAAGGGGGGAGGGGTTCTCGGCCAAGGGGCCTCACCAAGGGGGGGAGGGACGAGAACACCACAAGAGAGGGAGGGAGGATTTCTAAGACTTAGAACATTTTAGGATGAATAAGTCTTCAAAGGGGAGGGGTATTTATAGGTCAAGTAAAGGCCAACCAATGGCCAAGATCTAGCCAAGTGCTATGCAAGTGTAGGGCCAAGATGTGCCCAAGTGCCCCCTAGTCCCTACTCCTTAAAACCCTCACAAATATCTACACAAATATCTACCATCAACTTGCCCCTTCAATCGGCCCTAAGCCGCCCCTACTTGCTTCCAATGTGAGGGTGACACATGTCACCCTCCCGTTGGTCGAAAATGTTTTGTCTCTCGGAAAAATCCGTAAAAATAAGAAAAGACATAGCCGGAATTTTCCCCTCGCAAGTTATGTAAAACGTTTCGTCGAAAAACGACTCTAACCGGGTATTGTGCACAAAGATAATTCGGCCATGCCACCTAGGGGGGTGACACGTGTCGCCCTCCTATTTGTCCAAAATAATTCATCTTCCGAAAAAATCCATAATGGCCAAAATCTCAAAATCAAAGCGGGCCCCACAAAACCGTAAATTTCTCCCGTGGGCCCCACGTGACCATTTCCGAAAATAAAATCTCAAAATTCTAATATAATTTAAAAAGCCCATATTCCAAATCTGGGAATCCAATTCCCATCAACGAACATTTTTCTTTACAAAAACCGGAAACTCTTTCCGTGGAAAAATCACCTCTTTCTTCCTTTCCAATTTTTCTGTCGTGCTCTCGTACGTACGTCCTCGCATGCATACCCTGGAACTACGGGGTATAACATTCTTCCCCCCTTAGAAACATTCGTCTCGAATGTTCCTTCTAAGTCTCCAACCAAACGTGCGCCAGTATAGTCTTCACTACTATACTTACGAAACAAACCCGTACAGCCCACGAAAACACCGCGCAAATACCTCCGTCAAGTCCACGAGGAAACACCTCTAACATCACAAAAGCCCTTACGAAGTCTAAAATATACTTCCTTCACACCTTCTTCTTACAAAGGAATGATCACATCTATGCTCGCCATACATGCTCGCTTCTTCCCTTACGTGTCGTGCCATAGCATGCCACTCGAACTCTTTCTCATAACCTACCACATTTCTGTTGAACAAGTATAAACCAACTATCTGAATCCTTGCCAACATCGAACCAATCGACCGACAACTTACACTTCCGCCCCTAAGGCTTCATAAGGCGATATCCGAACACTGAAATGGTAGCTTAAACACTCCCTCCACAGGAGACAACAATCCTCACGGCTACCCCTGAAATCAAAACACTGGCCCGAGGACGAGTGCGCTACTGAGACTCACCTGAGTTCCTAACTCTGCCTGGTAAAACTTCGAGCGAAATAGCCACCACAGGCTTCACTGCGCCATAAGGTGAAAGTAGGCATCCCGTGCAGCCTTACAACCTTTCTGATTTACCAACACAGCCGAGTAAACGGTCCTGACCGAAGAACACGATGGGCTGCCCCCATCGGCCCGACTACTGGTTGAATGCATCTACGAACTCGTACGCTGGTTAACTAAGCATGGGCCTAACACCCTTATGACCCTATCATAAGGCGGGACCACCACAACCGACCCCACCGCATACGGGCCGCGGGTTGACCCTCAGCGTGGCCTCAACCCGACCGACAACGCGCAAACACTAGCTCCGATCCGGAAAACTCTCACTAATCACGTTACGAAAAACCCAGCGGTCTTCTTAGCTCAACTACCCTCTTTCATTTCACACTACTCAGGGACTTATTATACAAACATGGCTCACGTGCACTATGCACTCCGATAAGGATCAAACATAACAATACATCTTTACCCGAGATGGCCTTACCTCTAAGGTCTCTACGTATAAGGCTCTATGGTTCACACTTCCTCTATCCCCCAAATCTTACTCGGTTAACTAACCATGATATCTAATCACAATTAACACACTGCTATCAGAACATAGCACTTATGATATACTCGTCTTATCACACATACTGATCTCTAGAGGGTTAAGGATATACCTTTTTCTACTGCTTCACTCCCCTGAGTCGTTCTAATAAAACGCCCGTAGGGCGCATAGCTAGGGAAGGTAACGAACTACCCACCGATCCTGAAGGCTGAGTCCTCCTACTTGCATCCCTCCTACTAGGACACCCTTTCGACACCTGGCCCTGACGGCCGCAGGTACAACAAGTATCAACAAAAAGACGACATTCCCCGGGATGATGTTTGTCTGCGTGAGCGGAAGCCTGGAGCTCGACCAACTCCTCGCCTACCGAGCGTCACGAACCACATGGAGGACCTCTCTGCACTGGTGGATGTGCATTGTCAATCTGCTGGTGAGGTGATTCGCCTCGAAAGTTACTAAAGGACCTTGCTGTTCTGGCCCTCTTCTGCTGTCCTTGGTTAACCCGTCGATCTCTACGTTTCTTGGCCTGCTGCGCATAAGCCCGTACACAGGCCATGCTCAAGCCTAACTGAAGAACTACTCTTGCACAACCCTCTCGTTGATATTCATCAAGACTCGCGGTACATCGGTATACTCTCTGGTAGCCAAATCCATAGCTAGTAACAGGGTCGCCTTCTTGCAATCTAAATTCACTGTTCGATCGTGGGCGAAGGTTCAAATATCATGGCGCGATGGAGCATCGCGCCGTGCTAAACTCTGCTTTGGGGCTAGTGGCGTTGCGTAACTCCCGAAGGAAGCACTACCTAGGTAATGATTGGGCTGTGCCTCGTAACCCTCCGTACTCTACTCGCGACTCAGTCGGTGCCTTGCCCTCACGGGCCTGGTTGCCTTCGCGAAGACATAGCGATAAGGAAAGAATTACGTTAGAGGGTCCAACTTATAACACGGCTCTAAGCACGATCTCGGAGTGAGAAGAATGGAAACCAATCCTAAATATCCTATAGCCTCACGATTATTGGTGTGGTGCGCAACACACCGATAATCGAACTACTAGATACGGTCTGTAGACACTTTCGAGGATTAAGCGCTCACGATACCACTTTTGTCACGACCGTTCGGGGCGTGGTAGTGCCTTACGGGCACCCAGTAGTCATACATCGAGAGAAAATCAGCGGAACATAAAACAATAACATGAAGCAATGCAATAAGGCGGTGAAATAAGAAAGGCAGGCTAACCAAGCGGTTACCTTGGTATATATAAATAACAATTTGAGCGATTACATCCCATTACAACCCCGCCCAACAGCGATTACTACAGACCTCTACGAATGATATGACAACAACGACGGGCGGGGCCGTCATACCCACAGATGTAAGCACTGCAACAACGGGTGCTCGCCAAGGCAGCTGGGAGGGTGTGTACCTCGGCCAAGGGCCTCACGAAAAAGGGGAGGGGAGGCTAGGGCGAGAACTACACACAAAGGGGGGGAAGAGGGCTTTCAAGACTTAGAACAATTTTTGGATGAAGAAGTTCATCAACTAAGGGGGGTATTTATAGGCCAACCAATGGCCAAGATCAAGCCAAGTGTTATGCAAGTGTAGGGTGGGGATTTGGACATGTGTTTGTGGGTCCCACTTGCTCATCAACTACACAAAAATATCCTACCAACTACTTGACAAAATAGTCAAGGCAAAAACGCCCAAATCGTCCCAACTTTCTCGTCCACTTGAGGGTGACACTTGTCACCCTCTCGTTGGTCCAAAATATTTTGTCTCTAGGAAAAATCCGCAAAAATAAAAAATGACATAGCCGTATTTTTCCCTTCGCAAAGTTCGGAAAACGTTTCGTCGGAAAACGACTCTTTTCGCTAGTTGTGCACAAATTTCGCCACTTTGCCTACTTAAGGCTTAAACTTTTGTACGTACGCCCTCACGTACATACTCTGGAAATACGGGGTATAACAACTTGTTAGTAAGTAATGGATACATTTTTACCATTTTAATGACTAATATGCCAATTCTCCTTTTAACATCTTAACAAGATCCAAATCTTTCCTTATATCTCATACTTCATAAAATACTTCCAATATATGTATAATATCCAATATACATAATAATCGACTTCACAAAGAGGTTAAGGTTCATTACCTCAATAATAGCCCAAAAATATCCAAGAACTTAAAGTCGTTCCAAAGCAAGTCTTAGCTCCAAATCTTTGAGTTTTAGCTCCAAATCTTTGTGTTCCAAACCACCACAAGTCACCCTTAGAAGTTCCTAACCAACTTCTATTCAAGAATTAACTCCAAAAAGTGAAGAACACCAAAGTTCCATTGTTGCATGCTCTCGGCCAAGGGGTGTTTTTGAGGCTAGGGGTGTGAAATTGTCACGACCCGATCTCGGGCCCGCGACTGGTGTCTTACCCCGGGCACCCTAGTGATACAACATCAGAGAAAATCAGCGGAAATAAAACTTACACACGAAACAAGATATACAATGAGAAAATAGGCTAACCAAAACGGTCACCTTCTGCGTATATATAAAAGATTAAACACGAGCGATTCATCCCTTTTACAAACCCTGCCCACAACAGTACTACATACCTCTAAGAATGTTATAACAACAATGACGGGACAGGGCCCCGCCATACCCCTGAATGTAAGTACCTACAACGACAGGGGACTATACCAAAGATAAGCCTCCGGAGAAACGGAGCTTCCCAACGCTGTGATCCTATGAGCGAGGATCAACAATCGGTGTACCTACTGCGGCGTGACGCAGCCCCGAAGGAGGTCGATCTGGCAATTACAGTATGTGGCGAAAATCACGTAAATGAAATCATAATAGTCTATATAAAACAGAAGACATATATGATAACCAATTTACGATACACAATACGTAAGCAGTGATGTCAAGTCAGGGACTCACGCCCTCAAGTCATCACTCGAATATAACCATGGGTCTCATGCCCACAATATCAATCATACCCGTGGAATTCCTTCCTCACTGCCGGCAGTCCATGATATAAAAACACCAAGGAATACACATGAACACCAGGTCCCACCTGTGTCATAATAAAACCGTACGAGGTAAGTACGAAGGCATAGCCGACTACTAGAACCCACCGTACCAATAATGCTATAAAACTATATCACGAGGTCTTTCTAGACCGCCACATGATCGAAGCTGGCCACTCTCCCTCAGTATCAATGTGCGCGTCTAACCCTGGAACTCACCGCAGCTCCGTATAGGCCACATAGGCCCGCATGAGGTATTCCTCGCATCGGGGGTAGCTAACCCGCGGCATCAACCTGGACCCCCGAAGTCCGCATGGCCACACATGGACCGCATGAGGTATTCCTCGCATCGGCGTAACACACCCGGAGTGATCATCACGTCACTGAACTCCGCGACTCGCATAGGTCACATGGACCTGTATGAGGTATTCCTCGCATCGGGGGTAGCTAACCCGCTGCAACATAACAAGTCAGGGGGGTATGTGATATAATACCAGTACAACGGGCTTACCGTTAAACAACGTAAGCACAACAAGAATAACCCCCTTACACAACATCACAAGATACTAACACACGTAGCATTATAACATGTTCACTTTATCAAACCGACAAGAAGTATTACAAGGCTATCACAGGCAAATCATAGGCAAGTTACTCACACAAGGTACTTTTATTTCATGTCATCAAATCCGGGTTTTTAACCCTGAAGTACTACATACTATAATTCTTCTTAAACCAATCTTAAGACAAAAGCATGCCTTCCTTTTTAAACCATTTTAAGACAAAACCATGCCTTCCTTTAAAACAAAGACACTTTTCCTTTTTAAAGTCAAGTAGCAATATATATTTTTTTTAAACCAAGTGTCTTACTCTTTTAAAAACAAGTAACCTATGCCTTTAAATCAAGTTACTTCTCCATTCCCAAAATCAAGTTGTTTATAAGTCAAGTTATCATTTTAAATCCAATGATAAAACCATTCTTTTGTTTTCATAAAGTCGTTATAAATAACTTCCCATAAAGCTATTATAACACTTTATGTTTTAAACCAACCAAGGACAACTGTCACGACCCGTTCCGGGGCCCGTGACTGGTGCCTTACCCGGGCACCCAAGTAGTCATACATCAGAGAAAATCAGCGGAACATAAAACAATAACATGAAGCCAATGCAATAAGACAGTGAAATAAGAAAGGCAAGCTAACCAAAAGCGGTTACCTTGGTATATATAAATAACAATTTGAGCGATTACATCCCATTACAACCACGCCTACAAGACTACGGACCTTACGAATGATATGACAACAACGACGGGACGGGGCCGTCATACCCCACGAATGTAGCACTACAACAACGGGGACTATACGAATAAGCCTCCGAGAAGCGGGCTTTCCCAAACATTGAGCGTGACCCTAGAGCGAGGATCAACGGCGGTGTACGCTTTACTGCGGCATGACGCGGCCCGAAGAGGTCGATCTGACAGTACCAAGTATGTGGCGAAATCAAAATACGTAAATGAAATCATAGTAGTCTATATAAAGCGGGAGACATGTATGATAACCAAACTACGATTCATGATAAATAGCGATTATGTCAAGTCGTGACTCACGCCTCTAAGTCATCACTCAAATATAACAATGGGTCTCACGCCCACAACATCAATCATGCGTGGAATACCTTCGCCACCTGGCGATCTATGATATGAAAGCACCGAGGAATACACATGAACACGTGTCCCACTGTGTCATCATAAAACCGTCTGGGGGTAAATGCGAAGGCATAGCCGACTACTAAAACCCCGGTACAAACAAGGACATAAAGCGTATCATGAGATCTGTCTAGGCCGTCACATGATCAAAGGCCGCCACTCGCCGCGAGATCTAATGTGCGCGTCTAGCCACGGAACTTCCCGCGACTCGCATAAGCCACTCCGATGGCGCGTGAGGTATTCCCGCATCGGTAGCTCTCCGTGACGTCCCTGGACTCGCGATCGCGTAGCCACATGACCGCATGACCATAAAGGTCGCACACTAACCTGGAACTCTCGTAGCTCGCGCATGAGTCACACCGCACCAGCGTGGTATCCTCGAATCATAGGTCACAGACCGCTGAGTCTACCCGCGTCGGAGGCGGCTTAACCCGGAATCAAGGTGAGTGATATAATACCAACATAACGGTTTATCGTTTAAACAACATAAGCACAATCAGAAACCCTTTACACAAACATCACAAGATACTAACACACGTAGATCCTAACATGTTTATTTATCAACTCAACAAGAAAGTATTACAAGGCTATCACAAACCAACACAATCAAGTTATTCACACGAGGTACTTTCTACTATATGATTACCAAGATCGGGTTTTATCCCCAAAGTACTTCATACATATACATCTTTAAAAGATACGTTACTTTCACAAAAGTCACACAATACGTAGTATAAAATAGAGCGATTATCTTTTGAAGTAAATCAAAACACTTCTCTTTGTAAAATCAAGTAACATTCTTTTTCAAACGTTGAGTTTGCCTAATTTCAATTACTCAAGTTTCTCATTTTAAGAGTTTCGTAGTTCATAGTTTTAATCCTTTAAAACAATTTGAGAAACATATACCTTATGTGTGAGTAGGTTATTCTTGTTCATAACAATCTTATTACAGTGACCATGATCTAGGAAATGTAATATCATTTTGTCTCATCTTAGCTTCTATGCGGATGGAAGTTTCTCTTGGTTTTAATAATACTTTATTAGTCAAAACATTTCCCTTTATTAAGTATTTGTTGTGGTTTGTTCGATACTTATTCGATTTTCAAATCAGTAAAACATTATTCCTTTTAAAACCAAGTACTCATTACTCACGAATGAGGTTTCACGAAATTCATATCAATTCATTTAAGTCAAGTCTCTTATCTTTTAAGATCAAGTCTCTTAACTTTTATAATCAATAAATCATTCATTTTATCTTTCTTAAGACGTTATACCTAACTTCCCATAAAGCTAGTATAACTCTTATGTTTTCAAAACAGTGTTACTCTCCTTTCAAAAAATTCTTAATACTTTTTGAAATACTTCAAAGTTCTTATCCTTGAGCTTAAGTCAAAAGACATTGTCGTACAACTACGTTCAGTTAACACGCGTACGTCTACCGTACTATATATACTTCTTTAAAATATCATGCTCAAGCGTATAGGAAGAATCACATACCTCGCGACGATTATCGACTATTAGCAAATCGCTCCACGGCTATAACGGCTAGCACAGTCCACCTTCTCAAGTAGCATGCCACTCGCAGAACATTCAACCTATACAGTTATACAAGTCTATCAAAGTCTAGACTACTCGGTAGAATAAATCTAGATACAAGATCCTACGGAAAATCGGGCGGCACTTCCTATCAGTCAAACTACAAGTCTCATATGTCTGATCCTGCGTAATTACATTCGATTCTCTTCTTTAGATTGGGCTTAAGTCCAAAGACATTGCCAAAACTATGTTCGATTCTATATATAGTATACTTCAACTATATACTCCTACAACATGTATTTTCCAATCACAATAGGGGGACAAGATAATTACCTCGATAAGCCCATAATTATCCAAGTATAGATGTCGATCCTTAGCAACGCTTATCTCCTACTCCGGTGCTCAACCCGCTCAAACAACCTTAGAAGTTCTACGCAACTTCTTAATACTCAACCAACTATGGAGATTTTCCTTAGGGTTTCGGTTTGAGACAAAAGGTCATTTAGGTAGTATTTAGGGCTCTACGTATAGAGGTATCTTTGGAATACTACAAGGTATCTGACTAAGGTAATTTTGGGTATAACAACAATACTTTTGAGTATTTCTACCAAGAGGGGTATTTATACGAGACAACACCACAAGGGGTGGATACCTCTACCAACCCACTGGGGGGTATTCTCGGCCAAGGGGAGTGTTCTCGGCCGAGGGCCTCGCGAGGGGAGGGCGAGAACACCACGAGAGGGGAGGATTTCTAAGACTTAGAACATTTTAGGATGAATAAGTCTTCAAAGGAGAGGGTATTTATAGGTCAAGTAAAGGCCAACCAATGGCCAAGATCTAGCCAAGTGCTATGCAGTGTAGGGCCAAGATGTGCCCAGTGCCCCCTAGTCCCTACTCCTTAAAACCCTCACAAATATCTACACAAATATCTACCATCAACTTGCCCGCTGATCGGCCTAGCGCCCTACTTCTTCCGATGTGAGGTGACACATGTCACCTCCCGTTGGTCCAAAATGTTTCGTCTCTCGGAAAAATCCGTAAAAATAAGAAAAGACATAGCCGGAATTTTCCCTCGAAGTTATGTAAAGCGTTTAGTCAAACGACTCTAGCAAGGTGTTGTGCACAAAGATAATTCGGCCAAGCCACCTAGGGGGGTGACACGTGTCGCCCTCCTATTTGTCCAAAATAATTCATCTTCCGAAAAAATCCATAATGGCCAAAATCTCAAAATCAAAGCGGGCCCCACAAAACCGTAAATTTCTCCCGTGGGCCCCACGTGACCATTTCCGAAAATAAAATCTCAAAATTCTAATATAATTTAAAAAGCCCATATTCCAAATCTGGAAATCCAATTCCCATCAACGAACATTTTTCTTTACAAAAACCGGAAACTCTTTCCGTGGAAAAATCACCTCTTTCTTCCTTTCCAATTTTTCTGTCGTGCTCTCGTACGTACGTCCTCGCATACATACCCTGGAACTACGGGGTATAACAACAACTATTCTCATTTTCGAAATCAAGATAACTTTATTCTTTAAAAGAACACACACCCATTACTCATGAATGAGGTTTTACAACTTTTTAACATAATTCAAGTCCAAAATATTTCATCTTCCCAAAATAAATATCCGTAATGCCGAAATCTCGAAAATAAAGTGGGCCCCACAACCCGTAAATTTTCCCCATGGGCCCCACGTGACCAATTCCGGAAATAAAATTCCATAATTCTCAAATATTCCAAAAAGTCCGAATACCGTCACGGGAATCCAATTCCCATTAACGAACCTTTTTCCTTCACAAAATCCGGAAACTTTTCCGTCGAAAAAAATCACATCTTTCTTCCTTTCCAATTTTTGTGTCGTATTCTCGTACGAACGTCTTCGTATACATACCCTGGAACTACGGGGTGTAACATTCTTCCCCCCTTAGAAACATTCGTCCCGAATGTTCCTTCTAAGTCTCCAAACATACCTGCCGGTATAGTCTTCCCTACTATACTTACGGAACCAATTATGCCACACATGGCCATAATACAACATACGCGCAAAACTCACATCCGAGCCAACGAAGAATCATCTCTAACGTGTATAACCACACTAAAGCTTCCACCCATGGTCCAAAGGATACTTTCCTCACACCTTACTTTATAAAAAGGACACTTCCATCTTCTTAGCACCTCTACGCCTCTTTTCTTACTCGTCGTACCCTCCTCGTACACTCGAACTCTTCCTACTATACGTACCACATTTCTGTCGTTGCTTCAGTTTTCAAAAAATCTCGGGGTTACCATCTCTAACTTGGTCATCATTAACTGGGAACACTCTGGATGGATCTCCGATACTCTTCCGAATCATAGCAACATGGAAGACCGGACGTACTGCCTCCTAAGTCGGACGACAGTGCTAACTTATAGGCAACCTGGCCTATTCTATAAGGATCTGAAAAGGCCCAAAGTACCTCGGGCTAAGTTTCCCCTGCTTTCCAAATCTCGTCACACCGCCGGTGGTACCTTGAAGACCCACCGTCAACCGGAACTCCAGTGTCGGCCAATTACCGCCGCGACTTCGCTGATTACGAGCCGCTAATAACCTCTTACGGATAAGCTTCACCTTATCCACATCTGTGAATCAAGTATGGACCAACTATCGAACCTTGCCAACATCGAACCAATTGACCTGAACCTACACTTCCGCCCATACAAGGCTTCGTAAGGCGACATCAGAATCGAAATGGTAGCTATTATAATACTCACTCAACAAGAGGCAAATAATCCTTACAGCTACCCCTGAAATCAAAACACCGGCCCGTAACCTATCCTCAAATGTCTGGATAAAACGCGTTGTTTGTCCGTCGGCCCGAGGGTGAATGCAATACTGAGACTCACCTGAGTTCCTAAGCCCTCCTGGTAAAACCTCCAGAAACAAAAGATATAGCCGAAAACTGGGCTCCACTGCCTGCCAAAAAAAGTAGGAATCCCGTGCAGCCTTACAACCTTCTTGATAACATCTCGAATAACCCTCCGCCGAGTAAGCAGTCCTGACTGAAAGACAAGATGGGCTGACCTCATCGGCCCGACTACTGGTCGAGCAACGTCTGAACTCGTGCGATGGTTACCTAAACTTGGGCCTAACACCCTCGTGACCTACCACCTCAGCCCGACCCACATTCGGGCTGCGGGTTGACCCGCGATATGGCCTCAACCCGACCCACTTCGCGCCAACCTCTCTCGTTCCCCGATCCGGAACAATCTTACCAATTCACGTCATGAAAGCTACCACTTCCATCTCACACTACCCATGGAATTATCCCACAATATATTTCATGCATACCAAGTACTTCGACAAAGACCAACCGTAAAATTATCCACTCAAGACGTGTCACGACCCGACCCCGGGCCCATGACTGGTGCCTTACCCCGGGCACCCTAGTGATACAACATCAAAGAAAATCAGCGGAAATAAAAACTTACACATGAAACAAGATATATAATAAGAAAATAGGCTAACCAAAACGGTCACCTTTCTGCATATATATAAAAATGATTAAACCTGAACAGTTACATCCCTTTTATAAACCCTGCCCACAACAGTACTACAGACCTCTAAGAATGTAACCACAACTACGACGGGACAGGGCCCCGCCATACCCCTGAATGTAAGTACTGCGGCGAGGACTATACGAAAGATAAGCCTCGGAAAAGCGGAGCTTCCCAAACGCAACTGTGATCCTATGGCGAGGATCGACAGCGGTGTACCTCTACTGCGGCATGAACGCAGCCCCGAAGGAGGTCGATCTGGCAATTGCAGTATGTGGCCCGAAAATCAGTAAATGAAATCATAATAGTCTATATAAAGCGGGAGACATGTATGATAACCAAACTACGATACCTGACATATAGCGATCATGTCAAGTCGGGGACTCACGCCTCAAAGTCATCACTCAAATATAACAATGGGTCTCGCCCACAACATCAATCATGCGTAGAATACCTTCCTCACTGGCGGTCTATGATATAATAACACGAGTACACATGAACACGAGAACCCACGCGTGTCATAAAACCGCGGGGCAATGCGAAGGCATAGCTACGGATCAACTGCGTCATCAATTGGCCGGCAAGTACGAAAGCCGACTACGAGAACCTACCGTACCAACAATACTAAATAACTACATCACGGGTGGCCGGCAAATCGATAGCCTCTGCAGATCCTCACTGCGCGCGTGGCGGCGGGGCAAGTAACCGGGCTAACCACGGATCCTCCTGCGTCACGAAACCGTCCAAACGACTCGCGAAGGCTGACACGTGGCAAGTGCGATAGCCTCTACCAGATCCTCCCTGCGCCACGTAGCTGACAGGGGCAAGTAACCAGGCTAACCACCAGATCACAATCGTAAGTCACGAGACTTCGCCGCGAAGCTGACACGTGGCAAATGCGATAGCCTCTACCAGATCCTCTGCGCCCACGTAGGCGGCGGGGCAAGTAACGAGCTAACCACGGATCACTGGCGTAGTCACGAGACTTCGCCACAAAACTGAACGGGGCAAGTACGAAATCCAACTACCAGAACCAACTTGCATCAGCAACGACCGGGGCAAGTACGGGGGCTAGCTACCAGATACCAAAGCTGAATCAGTAAAACCTCATGCAGAGCTAGTCCATGGAATAACACTAATGGTCACATGCCCCCGGAATCCCTCATCGGTGTAGACATGTCCATGTGATAACAACAATGGAAGCATACCCATGGAATCTTCCGTCGCTGGCGATGCGTCAAGTAAGTTCCACAAAGTCAGTGACCTCCATCGAGAGACGCGGTAACATAAGGATACAATACTTGCACAACAAGGCTATCACAAGCAAACATAGGCAAGTTACTCACAACTCAAGGTACTTTCATTTTATGCCAAAATCCGGGTTTTAACCCCAAAGTGTTACATACAATAATTCTTTAAAAAGATCCATTTCTTTTACAAAGGTCATACGATACCCGTAGTATCAAAATAGAGTAACTATCTTTTTAAGTAAACCAAAACAATTTCCATATCTTCTTTTCGAATAAACCAACTTAAGACAAAACCATGACTTCCTTTTTAAACCAATTTAAGACAAAACCATGCCTTCCTTTTAAACAAAAACACTTCAAATTTTCAAGTCCCTCTCTTTTATAAATCAAGCTTCTTACTTTGGAATTTAAGAAAATGAAAACTTGTTATTAATGATCTTATTAAAGCAGCCATGATCTAGAAAATGTAATACAATTTTGTCTTATCTTAGCTTCTATCCAGATGGAGGTTTCTACTGGTTTTAATAATAATTAATTAGTCAATACATTTTCCTTTATTAACGCTGCAGTGGCTTGTTCGATACTTATTCTCATTTCCGAAATCAATATAACTTATTCCTTTTAAAACCCAATTACCCATTTCTCATAAATGTGGTTTCACAACTTTTTAACACAAACCAAGTCTTTAATATTACACATCAAGTCATTTATAAGTCAAGTATCTTATCTTTTAAAAACCACAAACCATTTCTTTACCTACATAAAGTTGTTATAACAAACTTCCAATAAAGCCGTTATAACACTTTATGTTTTAAACCAACCAAATTTGTTTAGCACACGTACGTCTACCGTACTACATAGTTCACAACAATCATGCTAGAAAAGATAGGAAGAGGTTCACATACCTCGCGACGATTATCGACAATTAGCAAAACACTCCAAAGTACTATAACCCTGCTAGTCTTTTCCACCCTTCAAGTAGAATACGCTACTCGTAGAACCTCAACCTATAAAGGTCACAAAACGTCTATCAACTTCTAGATCCCTTCGTAGAACATTTCTAAATACAAGGTTCCATATTCTACGGAAAATTGGCGCACCTCCCCACGAAACTACATAAATATCCTCCTATCAAGGCGCTACGAGCCAACAACTCGAGGGGGTTACGTCTAACCGGACGTGTACAATTCTGCTCCACAATAATACTACAAGTCTACTGTAAATACAGTCCAATGTAAATACAATTCAATTCTTTTTAATCATCCTTCCATATATCTTATACTCAATTAAACATTACTACAACATGTAATCTCCAATTACAATAGGGGGATAAAGATCATTACCTCAACAAGCCCAAAATTATCCAAGATTTATAAGTCGATCCTAAGCAACGTTTAGCTCCAATTCCTTACGCTTCAACCCGCTCCAAGCAACCCTTAGAAGTTTGTAAACAACTTCTCTTAACACTTCAACCAAGCTATGAAGATTTTTCTAGGGTTTCACTTTGTGACTAATGAATAAAGTAGTATTTTCGGGCTCTTAGTATAAAGATAACTTTGGAATACTACAAGGGATTTCAAGGCTAAGGTATTTGGGACTATACCTGTCACGACCCGCTCCGGGGCCCGTAACTGGTGCCTTACCCGGGCACCCAAGTAGTCATACATCAGAGAAAATCAGCGGAACATAAAAACAAGACATGAAGCAAGAGCTATTATATATAAACAGGCCAACCAAAACAGTTGCCTTCTGCATATAAATACATAAAACCCGAACAGTTTAATCCTTTACAAACCTGCCCACAACAGTACTACAGACCTCTAAGATTTACAACAACCATGACGGGACAGGGCCCGTACCACGAATGTACAAGAACCTACAACTCGGGAACACATACCGAAGAATAAGCCTGCGGAGAAAGCGGAGCTTCCTAATCTGTTGAGCGTGATCCTATGGCGAGGATCAACTACGTGTACTCTACACGCGGCATGAGCGCAGCCCCGAAGGAGGTCGATCTAACAGTACCAAGTATGTGGCCGAAAATCTGCGGTTAAATCATAACGATCTATATAAGCGGGAGACATGTATGATAACCAAACTACGATGCACATAAAAGCGATCAAGTCGAGGACTCGCGCCAAAGTCATCACTCAATTATATAACTATGGGTCTCACGCCCACAACATCAATCATGTTCGCATCGCCGCGTGCCGGAATTGCGCCGGTGCGGGCGTGTCCATGATGCAACAATAATAACAATGCCGCGTACGTACGAGTGCTGCGCCGGTGCGGACATGTCCATGTAACATCAACAACAATATCTTGGGTGGTCAACCCTGCGCGTAGCCACGTGCCCGCAATTCTGCGTCGGTGCGGACGTGCCCGTGTAACAATAATAACCATATATCGGGTAATCAACCCTGCGCGTGGCCACATGCCGGAGTCTGCGTCGGTGTAGACATGCCCGTATAACGGTAATAATGGAAGCATGCGTGGAATCTTCCGTCACTGCGATGCGTCCAAGTAAGCTCTCAACAAGTCAACCGCCCTCCATCGAGGCAGCGGTAGTATAGAAACACAATTCGTGCACAACAAAGGCTATCACAACAAGCATAGGCGAGTTACACAACAACAAGCATAAGCAAGTTATACAACAACATGCATAGGCAAGTTATACACAACTCAAAGTACTTCCATTTTATATCAAAGTCCGGTTTTAACCTAAAGTACTACGACGTTAAATTCCTTTTAAAGAGATCCATTCCTTTTATAAAGGTCACGATACCGTAGTATAAAAATAGAGTGACTCACATTTTTAGGTAAACCAAAACACTTTCCTTTTCAACAACATTCTTTCCCTAAAGTTCGGTTTGCCTAATTTCAATTACTCGAGTCTCTTTATTTTAGAAGAGTTTCATAGTTCATAGTCTTAATCATTTAAGAATATAATTCTCTTTTAAACAATCTGAGAAACATATGCCTTATATGAGTGTAGGTTATTCTTGTTCATAATCAATCTTATTAAGCAGCCATGATCTAGGAAATGTAATATCATTTTGTCTCATCTTAGCTTCATGCGGATGGAGGTTTCTTTGGTTTTAATAATACTTCATTATTCAATACATTTTCCTTTATTAACGATGCAGTGGTTTGTCGGTACTCATTCTGATTTCCGAAATCAGTAAAACATTATCCCCTTTTAAAAACCAAGTACTCATTACTCACGAATGAGGTTTCACACTTTTAACAAACTTCATATCAATACAATTAAGTCAAGTCTCTTATCTTTTAAGATTAAGTCTCTTAACTTCTAAAAATCAGTAAACCATTCTTTTTATCTCTCTTAAGACGTTATACCTAACCTCCCATAAAGCTAGTATAACTCTTATGTTTTCAAAACCAAGTATTACTCTTCTTTCAAAAAGGTTTCTTATTTCTTTTGAAATACTTCAAGATTCTTCTTATTCAGGCTTAAGTCAAAAGACATTGCCGTAACACTACATTCAGTTAACACACGTACGTCTACCGTACTATATATATATATTCCTTTTAAAATATTTCAAGATTCTTATTATTCAGGCTTAAGTCAAAAGACATTGCCGTACAACTATATTCAGTTAGCACACGTACGTCTACCATATTATATATACATATTATTCAGGCTTAAGTCAAAAGACATTGCCACACGTACGTCTACCGTACTATATGTATTCTTTTAAAATACTTCATGCTCAAGAGTATAGGAAGAATCACATACCTCGCGACGATTATCGACTATAAGCAAAACGCTCCTCGGCTATAACCCGGCTAGCCTTGTCCACCTTCTAAGTAGCACATACTACTTGCAGAACATTCAACCAATAAAGGTTATCAGTCTACTGTAAATACAGTCCTATGTAAGTACAGTTTAATCTACTTCTTTAATATTCTTCTGACGTGATTTCAGTTCAAGTCTATTCTGTAATATCCTTCTATTACAGTTCAATTCTCTTCTATGAATCTTATATTCATTTCTATACTACTACAGTATGTAATTCCCAATTACAATAGAAGGACAGTAGTATTTACCTCGATGAGCCCAAAATTATCCAAGTTTAATGTCGCTCCTGAGCAACGTTAAGCTCCTACTCCGTGCGCTCCAACCCGCTCCAAACAACCCTTAGAAGTTCTACGCAACTTCTACTTAACACTTCAACCGACTATGAAGGTTTTCCTTAGGGTTTTGTTTAGTGGCTAAAGGAAAGTATAATAGTATTTCCGGGCTCTACGTATAGAGGTAACTTTGGAAAGTACTACAAGGTATTTGGGCTAAAGTATTTGGGCATTATAACAATACTTTGGAGAGTATTTCTATACCACAAAGGGGGGTATTATATGAAAACAACTAGGCTAGGGGGGGACCCTCTCGGCCAAAGCTTCTCAAAGGGGGGGAGGGGTTTGCCTCGGCTAGGCTCACAAAGGAGGGTTTGGCTAAGGTTTTCTCAAGGGTTGGGCGAGAACCACAAGAAGGGGAGGATTTCAAGACTTGGAACAATTTTTGGATGAAGAAGTTCATCACTAAGGGAGGGTATTTATAGGTCAAGCAATGGCCAACCAATGGCGAGATCCATCCAAGTGTTAGGCAAGTGTAGGGCTAAGATTAAGCCAAGTGCACCTTATCCATCTACCACACCAACTTGCACAAATATCCTACCAACTCCCCGGCCCCTTTCGTCCATACGCCCAAACGTGCTCCAATTAGAGGGTGACAAGTGTCGCCTCTCGTTGGTCCAAAATGTTTCGTCTCTCGGAAAAATCCATAAAAATTAGAAATGACATAGCGGAATTTTCCCTTATGAAGTCTAGTAAAACGTTTCGTCGAAAAACGATTCTTTTTGGCACTTGTGCCCAAATTTCGAAACTTGCCAAATCTTTAAGGCTCAAATTTTCTACGTACGTCCTTACGTACATACTCTGGAAATACGGGGTATAACATTCTCCCCTCCTTAGAAACATTCGTCCCGAATGTTCCTTCTCAAGACGGACAACGAAGAAGTTCTTCTTAACAAGTTGCCAATGCCACACCTGGCCACAAAATAACACACGTTCTCTTCCTTCCTTACTCGTCGTACCCTTCTCGAACACTTGAACTCTTTTAGTATACGTACCACACTTTAGTCATCGCTTTAGTTTCCAAAACTTTGCAGTCGCCACCTCCAAACTTGGTCCTCTTACTAGCCTTAATCTCCCTTAAGGCTATTCCGACCTTCACGATCCGCTTCGGTCGAACATATCCACGAACTCATCGATGGTCATCTAAACTTGGGCCTAGCACCCTCGTGACCCTACCACTGGCGGGACCACCCGAGCTGACCCACCTCGAAAGCAGGCCGCGGGTTGGCCCGCATAGCTGACCCGACTACTTAACGCGTCAAGCTCTTGTTTCCGATCCGAACAATCTTACCTATCTGGTCATGAAAGCTACCACTTCCATTTTACACCACGAGGAATTTTCCCACAATTACTCCACGTATACTTGTACATTCGGCAAAGATCACCATAAAATCTTGTACTCAACGGCCTTACATCTAAGGTCTCAACCAGTAATATTCTAAGGTTCATCATTTTCTACCCAGAGCTTACCCTTTTTCACTAACCAGGCTTCTAAATCACATTTTTGCACAAAGCTATCCGAATATAACACTTAACACATTATCATCACAACAATACATACAAGTCTCTAGAGGGTTAAGGATATACCTAAAAATAGGCGGTTCAAAGGACCGCTAAAGCTGGGAACTTCCACCGCGACCTCTGTGGTAACTGCGGTGTATGAACATCTGCCTAGCTATGGAAGGTGAAGAACACCTGGCGATCCGTAGTCTGTGTTATCCTACCAGCGCTACCACAGTCGGACAGTCTCGCAGATAGCCCTGTTGGCGCAAAATAACAAGCTCCATTGGTACCACGACACTCCCGAAATGCGGTCTACGCATCGACCACCGAGGTAGGGTGTGCATCAGCCAGCGCCCCTACTCCTCGGAAATCTGAACCTCTGGAGCTCTGACCTGCTCCTGAAGGTTGTGGAGGACCACTCTGCACTGGCGGAGGTACAAAACTAGTATGCTGCTGAGGCGGTCCGCCTCGAAAGTCACCAGGACCACTGTTGTTACGGCCTCTTCTGCTGATCTTGGTCATTCCGTCGACCTCTCCGTGCCTCACACCCAAGTGCAAAAGCCTGCATGCGGGCAATGTCCATGCCCGGCTGAAGAGCTACACCCGAACAAGCCTCTGCCAAGTAGTCATCTAACCCGGTAACGTAGCGGTGTACTCTGTCCTCCATATCAGCTACTACAGCGGGGGCATACCGAGCCAATGAGTCGAACTCCACATTGTACTCGAGCATGCGCGGCTTGCCTCAACATCAAAAATATGTCGGCCCGAGCCCTCCTCATCTATGGAGGCAAGAAATGTGCAAGAAATGCCCCGAAAACTCGTCCCAAACGGCTGGAAGTGCATTCTCTCCCGGGGCGGCTCCACGAATCAAACGATCATTGCGGTATCACGCAGCCGATGCGAACCTAGGACCACTGACTCGGTCTCCGAAGCCTTGATCACTCTCATCATCCGATGTAACTGTCGGATGAACTCCTGCGGATCATCCTCAGGCCTCGACCCGTAGAACTCTGGCGGGCTACATCTCAGAAAGTCCCGTAGCCTCAAACTATCCGATCTCGGGTGAACCGTGGGTGCTACGGAGGCTAGCTGCGTCCGGCTATCCTCGTGTGCGCCACGATCACGGCGATGGCGGGCCATCTCTTTGTACCCCAACTCCTACGCCCGGTGTGGGGCGAAGGTGCAGTGCGTGGTCTCATCAGCCACTGCTGCGGCTCTAAACTCTGCTGGGGCTGGCGGCGTCGCAAAACTCGTCGTCTGAAGCACTGTCTCAGGTAATGACCGGGCCTGCGCCCTCGTACTCCTCTGTATCTCACTAGCAGCTCCCTCGGCTGCCTTGCCCACCTGGGCCCGGGTTGCCTTGCGCGGAGGCATAACTGGTGAAAACGAAATACGTCAGAGGGGTCCAACTTACAACACAGCTCTAAGGCACGATCTTAGAATGAGAAGAATGGAAACCAATCCTAAATGTCCTGCAGCCTCCTGATTATAGATGTGGTGCACAACACACCGATAATCAAGACTCTACTAGACACGGTCTGTAGACACTTTCCGAGGATTAAGCGCTCGATACCACTTTTGTCACGACCGTTCGGGGCGTGGATCGTGCCTACCCGGGCACCCAAGTAGTCATACATCAGAGAAAATCAGCGGAACATAAAAACAAGACATGAAGCAAGAGCTATTATATATAAACAGGCCAACCAAAATAGTTGCCTTCTGCATATAAATACATAAAAACCCGAACAGTTTAATCCTTTACAAACCTGCCCACAACAGTACTACAGACCTCTAAGATTTACAACAACCATGACGGGACAGGGCCCCGCCATACCCCTGAATGTACAAGAACCTACAACTCAGGGAACACATACCAAATAATAAGCCTCCGGAGAAACGGAGCTTCCTATACGTCTGAACTGTGATCCTATGGCGAGGATCAACTACGGTGTACTCCTACCGCGGCATGAACGCGGCCCCGAAGGTCGATCTGACAAGTACCAGTATGTGGCGAAAATCTGCGGTTAAATCATAACGATCTATAAAGCAGGAGACATGTATGATAACCAAACTACAGTACGCAACATAAGAGCAATCAAGTCAGGGACTCACGCCCTCAAAGTCATCACTCAATTATATAACTATGGGTCTCAAGCTCACAACATCAATCATGTTCGCATCATGGCCGCATGCCCCCGGAATTCTGCATCGGTGCAGACATGTCCATGATGCAACAATAATAACAATGCCGCGTGGCGTGCCCCGAGTGCGCCGGTGCGGCGTATGTCCATGTAACATCAACAGCAATATACTAGGTGGTCAACCCTGCCGCATGGCCACATGCCCCCGGAATTCTGCATCGGTGCAGACATGCCCATGTAACAATAATAACCATATATCGGGTAATCAACCTGCGCGTAGCCACATGCCGGAGTGCGTCGGTGCGAGCGTGCCCGTGTAACAATAATAATGGAAGCATACGTGGAATCTTCACATCGCTGCCGACGCGTCAAGTAAGCTCTCAACAAGTCAACGGCCCTCGAGAAGCAGCGGTAGTATAGAAACACAATTCTTGCATAACAAAGGCTATCACAACAAGCATAGGCGAGTTACACAACAACAAGCATAGGCAAGTTATACAACAACAGGCATAGGCAAGTTATACACAACTCAAAGTACTTCCATTTTATATCAAAGTCCGGTTTTAACCTAAAGTACTACGTCGTTAAATTCCTTTTAAAGAGATCCATTCCTTTTATAAAGGTCACCCGATACCGTAGTATAAAAATAGAGTGACTCATTTTAGGTAAACCAAAACACTTTCCTTTTCAACAACATTCTTTCCCTAAAGTTCGGTTTGCCTAATTTCAATTACTCGGTCTCTTTATTTTAGAAGAGTTTCATAGTTCATAGTCTTAATCATTTAAGAATATAATTCTCTTTTAAACAATCTGAGAAACATATGTCTTATATGAGTGTAGGTTATTCTTGTTCATAATCAATCTTATTAAGCAGCCATGATCTAGGAAATGTAATATCATTTTGTCTCATCTTAGCTTACATGCGGATGGAGGTTTCTCTTGGTTTTAATAATACTTCATTATTCAATACATTTTTTCTTTATTATTTGCGATGGTTTGTCGGTACTCATTCGATTTCAAATCGGAAACATTATTCCTTTTAAAACCAAGTACTCATTACTCACGAATGAGGTTTCACACTTTTAACAAACTTCATATCAATACAATTAAGTCAAGTCTCTTATCTTTTAAGATTAAGTCTCTTAACTTCTAAAAATCAGTAAACCATTCTTTTTATCTCTCTTAAGACGTTATACCTAACCTCCCATAAAGCTAGTATAACTCTTATGTTTTCAAAACCAAGTATTACTCTTCTTTCAAAAAGGTTTCTTATTTATTTTGAAATACTTCAAGATTCTTCTTATTCAGGCTTAAGTCAAAAGACATTGCCGTAACACTACATTCAGTTAACACACGTACGTCTACCGTACTATATATATATATTCCTTTTAAAATATTTCAAGATTCTTATTATCCAGGCTTAAGTCAAAAGACATTGCCGTACAACTATATTCAGTTAGCACACGTACGTCTACCATATTATATATACATATTATTCAGGCTTAAGTCAAAAGACATTGCCACACGTACTGTCACGACCCGACCTCGGACCCGCGACTGGTGCCTTACCCCGGGCA
Organism: Przewalskia tangutica; assembly: GCA_029844215.1. NCBI lineage: Eukaryota > Viridiplantae > Streptophyta > Magnoliopsida > Solanales > Solanaceae > Przewalskia > Przewalskia tangutica. Next base: position 67,133,230 of record CM056723.1, read on the forward strand.
CCCTAGTGATACAACATCAGAGAAAATCAACGGAAATAAAAACTTAAACAGGAAACAAGATACATCATAAGAAAATAGGCCAACCAAAACGGTCGCCTTCAAGTATACATATCAAACCGAACAGTTACAATCCTTTACAACCACACTGGCGATACTACGGACCTCTAAGAATGTAACAACAACTATGACGGACGGGGCCGCCATACCACAGATGTACAGAACCTACAACTCGGGAAGCATACAAAAGATAAGCCTCGGAGAAGCGGAGCTTCCAAATCTGTTGAGCGTGATCCATGGCGAGGATCCACAACCGATGTACCTCTACTGCGGCATGAACGCGGCCCCGAAGGAGGTCGATCGTTATACCCGTATTTCCGGAGTATATGCGTGAGGCGTGCGTATAAAAGTTTAAAGCCTTGAGTAGGCAAAGTGGCTTGGCGAATTAAATTTGTTCACAACACCCGATTAGAGTCATTTTTCGTGAAACGTTTCCCACGACTTTCGTAGGGAATTTCGGCTATGTCATTTAGTATTTTTGCGGATTTTTCAGAGGCGAAACATTTTGGACCAACGGGAGGCGACACTTGGCACCCTCCATTGGTGGCTTGAAATCGTCAATTGAATGAAATAGGCTATGTAAGGCACGTTTTTGTGCCTTGGCTAAAGTCAAGGTTGGTAGGATATTTGTGTGTAGTAAATCCTAGCCACACTTGCCTAACACTTGGTTTAATCTTGGCCTTTGGTTGGCCATCCCTTGACCTATAAATACCCTCTCCTTTGATGAATTCTTCATCCTTTCCACAAATCTCTAAGTGTTAAAATCCTCCTCTCTTGTTGTTGTTCTCGTCCCTCCCCTTGGCGAGAGCCCCTCCCTTGTGTGGCCTTGTGGCGAGACTTCACCCACTCTAGTGGTGTTGTTCTCGTATAATATACCCTCTTGGTAGAAATACTCTCAAAGTATTGTTATAATGCCCAAATTACCTTAGCCAGTATACCTTGTTGTATTCTAAGGTTATACCTATCTGAAAAGCCAGAAAATACTATTATACTTCGTCGGTCCACAAAACCGAAACCCTAAGGAAAATCTTCACCGTAGTTGAAGTCATAAGTAGAAGTTGGTTAGAACTTCTAAGGGTTGTTGGAGGCGGAGTCGGGCCTGCGGAGTAGGAGCTAAACCTTGCTCGGGATCGACATTTAAACTAGGATAATTATGGGCTTATCGAGGTAATTATCTTGTCCTCTATTGTAATTGGAAATTACATATTGTTAGAATATATAGTTGAAGTATACTATATATAGAACTGAGCGTAGTTATCGGCAATGTCTTTTGACTTAAGCTGAATAATACTTACAGCAATGTCTTTGCGACTTAAGCTGAATTTAAAGAAGAATCTTGTTGTAATTACATAGAACGTATTCTGATGGAACTTGTGTAGTAGTCTGGTGGGTAGAATTGTACTTAGGGTTAGGCGTATAACCCCCGGTTGGCTTGGTAGCGGCCTCGATAGAGGAGGAGATTTGCATTGTTGCGGGGAGAGTCTTTGCCAATTTCGGTAGAATGTTCTACGATGAGATCTAAATGTTAATAAGCGCCTTGTGGCCTTATAGGTTGAAGTACTACGTGTGGCGCGATCTACTTGGCTTAAGGAGTAGCCGACGGTTGGAAGTACTTGGAGCGTTTTGCTATTAGTCGATACTCGTCGCGAGGTATGTGAGCCTCTTCCTATCTCTTCTAGCATGATATGTGTGAACTATGTAGTACGGTAGACGTACATGTGCTAAACGTATTTGATTGATTTAAAACATAAAGTGTTATAACGACTTTATGGGAAGTTGGTTATAACAGCCTTATGTTGGTAAGAAAATACTTGTGGTCTTTAAAAGGTAACTGATTTGAACTATAACTGGCTTGTTATGTGTTAATAAAGAACTTGAAGTATTTCAAAAGATTTTGAATCATTTTGAAAGAAGAAGTAATACTTGGTTTTTGACAAACTTAAGGGTTATACTAGCTTTATGAGAAGTTAGGTATAACGGCTTAAGAATGTTTCTTGATTTGAAATCAGAATGTGTATCGACAAACCAACTGCGGCGTTAATAAAAGGAAATGTTTTGACTAATTAAGTATTATTAAAACCGGTAGAAACTTCCATCTGCATAGAAGCTAAGATGAGACAAAATGATATTTCTAGATCACAATTTCTTTGTAATAAGATTGTTATAAACAAGAATATCCTACTCACATATAAGACTTATGTTTCTCAGTTGTTTAAAAGAGAATTATATTCTTAAATGAATAAGACTATGAACTCTGAAACCTTTCTAAAATAAGAAACGTGAACATTTGAAATTAGGCAAACTTGGGCGTTTGGAAAATAATATTGTTACTTGATTTTACAAAGGTAAGTGTTTTGGTTTATTTAAAAAAACGATCCTCTATTTTATACTACGGGTATTGTGTGACTTATGTGAAAGCAACGGATCTTTTAAAAGATTTAATGTATGAAGTACTTTAGGGGTAGATACCCGAACTTGTTAGCTTAAAGTACCTTGTGTGAATAACTTGATTGTGTTGGTTTGAGATAGCCTTGTAAATACTTTCTTGTTGATGTGATAAGTGAAAATGTTAGGATGCTACGTGTGTTAGTATCTTGTGTGATCGTGATGTAAGGGGGTCATTCTTGTTGTGCTTACGTTGTTAAACGTTAAGCCCTTTGTACTATTATTGTATCACATACACCTTTGACTTAATATCAGGGCTTGCCACCCTTGATGCGGGTCTTTCACGGCTATCACGGTCCTCGTGACTATGCGAGTCACGGTAGCTCGGGATTGATCATTCCGGTGTTTAGCCCGATGCGGGGATTCCTATGCGGTGCTGAGACTATGCGGTCTTTTGAGACTATGCGGGTTGCGGGAGCCTGGCGGATACCGGGTTAGCTGCGCCGATCGGGGTATACCTCGGCGATGCAGGACCATGATTCGAGGAATACCTCATGCGGGTCGTGTGCGACCTATGCGGGCTGCGAGAGTTCGAGGATAGGCAGCGCATTGATATTGCGAGTGGCGGCCGATCGTGTGGTGCGGTCTAGAAAGACCTCGGGATACGATTTGTGGTATTTTTGGTGCGTGGGTCTTAGTAGTCGGCTATGCGCCGTACTTGCCCGTCACGGTTTTATTGTGATAACTTTGAGGCGTGAGTCACGACTTGACATATTTGCTTATTTGTTGTGATCGTAGTTTGCTTATCATACATGTCTCTGCTTTATAGACTATTATGATTTCATTTACGATATTTTTAGTTTCACATACTCGATTTTGTTATCTTGACCTCGCGGGCTGCGTTAAATCCGCGAGTTGAGGTACACGATCGTTGATCCTAGCTCTCGAGTCCAGATTTGACGTTTGGGAAGCTCCGTTTCTCGGAGGCTTATCGATGGTATAGTCCACATCGTAGTAAGTGTTTACATTCGGGGGTTTGGCGGGGCCCTGTCCGCCATTGTTGTCATTCATTCTTAGAAGTGCAGTAATCTTTGTTGTGGGCGGGGTTTGTAAAAAGATTAAAGCTGTTCATGTTGAAAAAGTTGTTATTTACATATATCGAAAGGCAAGTTTTCTCAGTTATTGTTTCATATTTCATAATATGTCTTGTATCGTTTATGTTCAGTGATTACTCGATGTTGTATCACTAGGGTGCGGGGTAAGGCACGATCACGGGCGGAATCGGGTCGTGACAAATCTAACAGTACAGTATGTGGCGAAAATCACGTAATGAAATCACATTTCATCATTTTATAAAACCATTTGAAATAAATGCGATTATGTCAAGTAAGGGGCGCGTATCCTCGAATAATCACTCACATAACTATGGGTCTCACGCCCATAATATCACTCATGCCGTGGAACTCATTCCTCACTGCCGTACATGATGTAAAACAACACCCGTATGTGAACACGAACACTAGATCACACTGCGTCGTCAAACCGACGGGCGGTAGAATCGCCACTATACGATTCAAAAGCTAGTCATAAAACTTCACGCAGGCAAATGCGGAAGCTAATTACGGATCAAAAGCTAGCCACGCATCGCCGAGGCAAGTACCAAAGCTAACGTGCCACTAGCCAACCGTCTCACGAGATATGGCCGAGGCAAGTATCTCAAGCTATCTACCAACAACTGCCGATACGAGAAATGACCGGACAAGTATCTAAAGTGTGCTGTAACCACGTGTACAAATAAATCCGTGATTGTTCGTCACGCGGCAAGCTTCATGGATTAGTGGTCCGTGGACTAATAACAAAACTCTCAATGATCGCGTGCCCGACATCTTACCTCGGAAAGCATGGCCATGAAACCATCCTGCGGGCGCGTGCGTGGATCATCCATCGCGTCAACATGTCTAAAGGAAATAACAAGATAATACTCGAGGTGGGCCAGCGTACTCGTGGGTCACCCAGCGTCGATATGTCAAAAGGAATAACGGATAATACTCAATAGTGGACGCATACTCGTGGACCATCCAACGCGTCAGTATGTCCAAACAATCAATCAGATAGCCGGCCCTCCCCGAGAGACACGGTAGCACAGAATCAAAACACTTGCACAACAAAGCTATCACAACAAGAATAGGCAAGTTCAACGTACTTTTATTTTATGTCAACAATACGGGTTTCAACCCAAAATACTACATACTTTCCTTCTTTCAAAAAGACCCCTCTTTATGTAAAAGCCACACAATACTAATACTTGTAGTATTAAAACACGTTTCCTTTTTAAACCAAATTACTACACCTTCAGAAAATCTTTATAAGCTTTTAAAATCAAGTACTCTATACTTTTTAAACCAAGTGATTCTCTTTTAAAACAACAACAAGTGTTCTTTTAAAACCCAAACAACTTTACTCTTTTCAAAACAAGTAACCTATACTTAAATCAAGTTACTTCTCTTTTTCCAAAAACAAGTCGTTATAAGTCAAGTCTCTTATCTTTCAAGATCAAGTCTCTTAACTTTCAAAATCAAGTCGTTTCACTGTCAAAATCAAACCTTTCTTTTATCCTCATAAAGTCGTTATAACTAACTTCCCATAAAGCCATTATAACACTTTATGTTTTAAACAAACAAAATTCATCTCACACACGTACGTCTACCGTACTATATAGTTTACAACAATCATGCTCAAGAGTATAGGAAGAATCACATACCTTTTTAGCTTAAACCACAAGCCAAGTCAAGTATGTCGCGCGTAGAAGATCCACCTATAACAACCACAATACATCTATCAACTTCTAGTTCTCTTCGTAGAATATTCTAAATACAAGATTCCTTATTCTACAGAAAATTCGGCAGCACCTCCCCCCCCGCTATCACATAAATCTCCTCCCCTATCAAGGCCCGCTACCAGGCCAACAACTCCCCGGGGATTTCACGGCTAACCGGACGTGGTCAATTACCTTCACAATACTACACAAGTCTCTGTAATGCGGTCAATGTAATTACAGTTCAAACCTTTATAATCATCCTTCCAATATAATATACTCAAGTATAACTACTACTGACATGTAATATCCAATTCTGATAGGGGACATAGATTATTACCTCGATAAGCCCAAAAATTATCCAAGTTTATAAGTCGATCCTGAGCAACGTTTAGCTCCAACTACTTACGCTCCAACCCGCTCCAAGAGACCCTTAGAAGTTTCCAACAACTTCTCTAAATACTTCAACCAAGCTAGGAAGATTTTTCTAGGGTTTCACTTTACGGCTATTGGAATAAAGTAGTATTTCCGGGCTCCTAGTATTGAAATAACTTTGGAATACTACTAGGGATACTAGGCCAAGGTATTTGAGATTATACAACAATATACCAAGTATTTTCTACACAAGAGGGGGAGGGAAAAATGAGAACAAGCTAAGGGAGGGAGTATTTTGCTATGGAAAATCTTTAAGTGTGGAATGAATAATACTCTTGCACTAAAGGGGTATTTATAGAAGAATCAAGGGACAAGATCCATGTAAGTGTATGGTCAAGATTGGGCCATGTGTGTGTGGGTCCCACCACACCACATGGCCAACGAAAACAAGGGCCAAGTGGCTTGCCACTTGTAAGGCCATTCGGCGAGGGACAGTGGCTAGATACTTGTCCCTCCAAATCGGCCAAGGTGCCACATGGGGGTGACACGTGTCGCCCCCCGACTCGTCCAAAATATTTCGTCTTCCGAAAATATCCAAAATACCGAAAATCTCAAAAACAAAGCGGGCCCCACAAAACCGTAAATTTCTCCCGTGGGCCCCACGTGACCATTTCCGAAAATAAAATCTCAAAATTCTAATATAATCCAAGAAGTCCAAATACCAAATCTGGGAATCCAATTCCCATTAACGAACCTTTTTCTTCACAAAAACCGGAAACTTTTCCGTCGAAAAATCACATCTTTCTTTCTTTCCAAAATTTCTGTCGTATTCTCGTACGTACATCCTCACATACATACCCTGAAACTATGGGGTATAACATTCTTCCCCCCTTAGAAACATTCGTCCCGAATATTCCTTCTAAGTCTCCAAACATACATGCTCTGGTATAGTCTTCACTACTATACTTACGAAACCAATCATGCCATCAATGGCCATAGTATAACATACAAATCCAAGCCAACGAGGAATCACCTCTAACATCACAAAAAGCTCACACCCATGGTCTAAAGGATACTCCCTTCACATCTTCTCTTCACAAGAGAATAATCACTTCCGTTCTCACAACACATGTTCACTTCTTTCCTTTCTCGTCGTACCCTTCTCGACACTCAAACTCTTTCTAGTACACGTACCACACTTCATTCATCGCTTCAGTTTCCAAGACTTTGGGGCCAGTACCCCCAAACTTGGTTATCTCACTAGCTTCAATTTCCTCTAAGGCCATTCCCGGCCTTCACGATCCGATTCTAGTCGAACACATCCACGAACTCATACGATGGTTACCTAAACTTGGGCCTAGCACCCTCGTGACCATATCACAAAGCGGGACCACCTGGCCCGACCCGCTTAGGCCGGGTTGCGGTTGACACGCAACCTTGCCTCGGCGACCCATTATCGCGCCAACTCTCTCGTTCCCCGATCCGGAACAATCTCACTAATCAAGTCACGAAAACCTAATGGTCTTCTTAGCTCAACTACCCTCTTATAAATCACACCACTCAGGGACTTATCACACAATTATACTCCACGTATACAATGTACTCCGACAAAGATCAAATCGTAAACAAAATTTTTTACTCAAGACGGCCTTGCATCCAAGGTCTCCACGTATAATATTCTAAGGCTCACAATCTCTATGTACCCAACTTCCCCCTTACTAACCAGGCCTCTAAATCACAATTTAGCATAACGCTATCTGAACATAATAATCAGCACATCATCATATCATAAACGTATACCAGTCTCTAGAGGGTGAAAGATATACCTGAAATCAAATAGGCGGTTCCAAGGACTGCTAGAACTGGGAACTTCCACCACGACTCCTGCCCTGGCCTGCCGGTGTATGAACACCCTGCCTAGCTATCGAAGGCGAAGAACCATAGCAGATCCGAAGCGCGAGTCTCAACATCCGCTACCTCTGGTCGGACAATTCTTCGCTAAATGGCCTTGCTGGCCGCATGTAAAACAAACCCTATGAATACTGCGACATTCCCCCGCATGGGTTTTACCACACTGGCTACACTTAGGTCGTGGTGGCTTCATCTGGTCAGCACCCCAACTCCCCTGAAAACCCGAACCCTTAGAGCCCTGACCTGCTCCCGAATACTCTGGAGGCCACGAAGGCGTGAGGACCACTGCATCTTGGCGGCATATAACTAGTCTGCTGCTGAGGCGGTCCGCCCCGAAAGTTACCAAAGGACCCTACCGTCCTAGCCTTCTTCTGCTGGTATTGGTCAATCCGTCGGTCTCTCCGTGCCTCACACCCTAGTGCATAAGCCTGCATGCGGGCAATATCCATGCCGGTGAGCGATACACCGAACAAGACTACGCCAAGTAGTCATCAAGCCCTGTGGCGTGGCGGTGCACTCGTCCTCCATATTAGCTACTAACGCGAGGACATATCTAGCCAACGAGTCAACTCTACGTTGTACTCCCGGTATGCGTCCTCACTGTCTCGGCGCCGAAACATGTCGGCCGTGCCTCGCCATCTGCGGAGGCAAGAAATGGCGAGAAATGCCTCGAGAACTCGTCCCAAACGGTGAGGCGCGCTCCCCGGGACAGCTCGCGAATCAAACGATCGGCTGCGGTATCACGCGCGGCCGAACCGAAGATCACGGACTCGGTCTCCGAAGCCTTGATCACTCGCATGATCCTCTGTAACTGACGGATGAACTCCTGTGGATCATCCTCAGGCCTCGACCCGTAGAACTCTGGCGGGCTACAACTCAGAAAATCCCGTAGCCTCAAACTATCCGATCTGGGGTGGACTACGGGGGCTACTGGAATCGAGGCTGCTGCGTCCGGCTATCCTCGTGTCAGCCACGATCTGGCGATGGCGGGCCATCTCCTTGTAACCCATCTCCTGCTGCTCCGGTGCCGGTGGAGGCTCAGTCTGCGTGGTGTGCAGCCAGCCCGCTGCGGCTCTAAACTCTGCTGGGGCTGGCGGCGTCGCAAAACTCGCCGTCTGAAGCACTATCTCAGGTAATGACCGGGCCTGCGCCCTCGTACTCCTCTGTGTTCTCCTCGCAGCTCCCTCTGCTGTCTTGCCCTTCTGGGCCCTGGTTGTCTTTCGCAGAGGCATAACTGGTACAAAAGAACTACATCAGAGGGGTCCAACTTACACACAGCTCTAAGGCACGATCTGTCACGACCCGAACCGGGCAGTGGTCGTGCCTTACCGAGCACCTAGTGATACAACATCGAGAAAATCAGCGGAAGTAAAACATGAACATGAAATGAGAGATATAATAAATAAGCAGCCAACCAAAGCGATTTGCCTTCTGCGTATATACATACAAACCGACAGTTTAATCCTTTTTACAACACGCCCACAAGATTACTCTGCACCTCTAAGATTTACAACAACTATGACGGGACGGGGCCCGTACCACGAATGTACAAGAACCTACGACTCGGGAACACATACAAAAGATAAGCCTCAGAAGGAACGGAGCTTCGATAAGGTGAAAGGTGATCTAAAGCGGGGATCGGCATTGTACCTCTCTACTGCGGCATGAACGCAACCCGAAGGAGGTCGATCTGAGTACCAAGTATGTGAAAGCGTAAAATCAGTAAATGAAATCATAGCGATCTATATAAAGCGAGACATGTATGATAACCAAACTACGATTCACGATAAATAGCGATCATGTAAGTCGAGGACTCGCCTCGAGTCATCACTCATGCGTGGAATACCTTCGCCACCGCGATCTATGATACGATAACAATAAGACAGCATTCCAAATGGAAGCATACGTGCGCTACGCATCGTGTCGGTATGTCCAAGGAAACAATAAGACAAGATTCCAAATGGAAACATACGTGCGCTACGCGTCGTGTCGATATGTCGAAGGAAACAATAAGACGGCATTCCAAATGGAAACATACGTGCGCTCGCATCGTGTCGATATGTCAAAGGGAAACAATAAGCGATATCAAAATGGAAGCATGCGATGCGCTCGCGTCGTGTCGGTATGTCAGCGATTAACAAAAGTAACCCTATCAACGAGGCGTGCGTGGAATTTATCCGTCACCGCGGTCACGTCAAGTAAGTTCTCAACAAGTCAACCGACCCTCCATCGAGGCGCGGTAGTATAGAAACACAATTCTTGCACAACAAAGGCTATCACGACAAGCATAGACAAGTTTCACAACTACAAGCATAGGCAAGTTTCACAACAACAAGCATAGACAAGTTTCACAACTCAAAGTACTTTCATTTTTATGCCAAGGTCCGGGTTTTAACCCTAAAGTACTACGTACGTTAAATTCCTTTTAAAGATCCATTCCATACATAAAAGTCACCCGATACGTAGTATAAAATAGAGTGACTTATATCTTTTAAGTAGACCAAAACAACTTCCATACTTTCCTTTTTAAAACCAAATTAAGGCAACACTATGCCTTCTTTTTAGACCAAAACACTTCTCTTTTTAAAGTCACGTTACCACATTAAAACCAATGATAAAACCCTCCTTTTGTTTTCATAAAGTCGTTATAACTATCTTCCTATAAAGTTGTTATAATACTTTATGTTTTAAACCAATTTAAGACAACACAATGCCTTTCTTTTCCCTAAAGTTCGGTTTGCCTAATTTCAATTCATGAGTCTCTTTTTAGAAAAGTTTCATAGTTCAATGTCTTAATCTCTTTTAAAACAATTGAGTAACATATGCCATAGGCGGTAGGTTATTCTTGTTCATAATAAATCTTATTAAGCGACCATGATCTAGGAAATGTAATATCATTTTGTCTCATCTTAGCTTCATGCGGATGGAGGTTTCTACTGGTTTTAATAATACTTCATTATTCAATACATTTCCCTTTATTAGCGCTGCAGTGGATTGTCGATACTCATTATCATTTCCGACATCAGTAAAACATTATTCTTTAGAAACCAAGTACTCATTACCGACGAATGAGGTTTCATACATCTTACAACTTTCAAATCAATTTAATTAAGTTAAGTCTCTTATCTTATAAGATCAAGTCTCTTAATTTCTAAGATCAAATAGCCATTCTTTTTATCTTTTTTAGACGTTATACCTAACTTCCCATAAAGCTAGTATAACTCTTAAGTTCTCAAAACCAAGTATTACTCTTCTTAAAAAGAAAGGGGTTTCTTAAGGAAAGACTTCAAGTTCTTTATTATTACACATCAAGTCAGTTATAAGTCAAATCAGTTACCTTTTAACAATCACAAAGCACTTTCTTATATACATAAAGCTAAAGCTGTTATAACCAACTTCCCATAAAGCCGTTATAACCCTTTATGTTTTAAACCAATCAAATACATTTAACACATGTACGTCTACCGTACTACATAGTTATACACATATCATGCTAGAAAGATAGGAAGAGGTTCACATACCTCGCGACGATTATCGACTAATAGCAAAATGCTCCAAGTACCTCAAACCGTCGGCTACACCTTAAGTCAAGCAGATCACGCCACACGTAGTACTTCAACCTATAGAGGCCACAAGGCGCCTATTAACATCTTAGATCTCAATGTAGAATATTCTACAGAAAATTCGCGAAGCCTCCCACACACAGCGTAAATCTCTCCTCAATCGAGGCTACCACCAACAACTGGGGGGTTACATCTAACCGGACGTGTACCACTCTACTACACAGGAATGCTACACCAGTCTAATGTAATACAATACTATGCAATAACAGTTCAGTTCTCTTATTTAAATTCAGGCTTAAGTCGCAAGACATTGCCGTAAGTATTATCGGGCTTAAGTCAAAAGACATTGCCGCACAACTATGTTCACTTCTATATATAGTATACTTTAACTATATATTCCTACAACATGTAATTCCCAATTACAACGAAGGTCAAGAGTGTTTACCTCGATAAGCCCAAAATTATCCAAGTTATGTCGATCTGAGCAAGGTTTAGCTCCTACTCCGGGCGCTCCAATCCGCTCCAAACAACCCTTAGAAGTTCTTCGCAACTTCTACTTAAACACTTCAACCGACTATGAAGGTTTTCCTTAGGGTTTCGTTTTGTGACTGAGGGAAGTATAATAGTATTTTCTAGGCTTTTGTATAAGTGTAACCTTGGGAATACTACAAGGTATTTGGGCCAAGGTATTTGGGCATTATAACAATACTAGGAGAGTTTTTCTATACCACAACAAGGGGTATTATACGAAAACAACTAGGCTAGGGGTACCCCACTGGCACCTCGAGGAGGGGATACTTTCGGCTAGGCTAGGGAGGGGCCTCGGCCGAACCACTTAGGCTAGAGGGGAGAGGGTGTTGGAAAAGCTCAAGGAGGGAGGATTTTCAAGACTTAGAACAATTTAGGATGAAGAAGTTCATCAACTTAGAGGGTATTTATAGGTCAAGCCATGGCCAACCAATGGCCAAGATCACTCAAGTGTAAGGCAAGTGTAGGGCTAGATTTCAACCATGTGTACCTTATCCATCTACCACACAACTTGCACAAAATATCCTACCTACTACACAAGACCCAATCGTCAATATTGCCGTCGAGCCTTCAATGTGAGGTGACACATGTCACCCTTCCGTTGGTCCAAAATGTTACGCCTCTCGGAAAAATCCAAAAAATATTATTGACATAGCCGAATTTTCCTACGAAAGCCGTGGAAAGCGTTTAGTCGAAAAACGACTCCTTTTGGTAGTTATGCACAAATTCGAACCTATGCCTACTTTAAGGCTCAAATTGTATACGTCGCCGCATACGTACTGCGGAAATACGGTATAACATTCTCCCCTCTTAGAAACATTCGTCCGAATGTTCCTTCTCAAGACGGATAACGATGAAGTTCTTCTAACAAGTTGCCAACGCCACACCTGGCCACGAAATATCACACGTTCTCTTCCTTCCTTACTCGTCGTGCCCTTCTCGGACACTTGAACTCCTCTAGTATACGTACCACACTTCAGTCATCGCTTTCCCAAAACTTTGGAGTTACCACCTCCAAACTTGGTCATCTTACTAGCTTCAATCTCCCTTAAGGCCATTCCCGGCCTTCACGATCCGCTTCTGGTCGAACATATCCACGAACTCATACGATGGTTATCTAATCATGGGCCTAGCACCCTCGTGACCCTACCACTGGCGGGACCACGAGTGACCCCACTTTGAAACCGGCGCGAGTTGGCCCTCAACATGGCCCCAACCCGACCCACTTACGCATCACGCTTTTGTTCCCGATCCGAACAATCTTACCTCTACAGTCATGAAAGCTACCACTTCCATTTTACACTACCCAAGGAAATTTCCCACAATTACTCTACGTATGATTATACATTCGACAAAGATCACCCGCAAGATCTTGTACTCAAGACGACCTTACATCTAAGGTCTCAACTGTAATATTCTAAGGTTCATCATTTCTCACCCCCAGGCTTACCCTTTTTCACTAACCAGGTTTCTAAATCACATTTTAGCACAAAGCTATCCGAACATAACACTTAACACATTATCATAGCATCGATACATACAAGTCTCTAGAGGGTTAAGGATATACCTGAAAGTAGGCGGTTCGAAGGACCGCTAAAGCTGGAACTTCCACGCGACCTCTACCGTGGCCGCCGGTGTATGAACATCTGCCTAGCGTGGAAGGTGAAGAACCATGGCGATCTCGTGATGCATTGCTGTTGTGGCGCCGAAAATCGGGCGTCGCAGTGCCTTACCCCGGGCACCCTAGTGATACAACATCAGAGAAAACCAGCGGAAATAAAAACTTTACACATGAAATGAGAGATATAATAAATAAACAGGCCAACCAAAACAGTTGCCTTCAGTATATACATAAAACCTGAACAGTTTAATCCTTTTACAACCCTGCCCACAACAGTACTACAGACCTCTAAGATTTATACAACAACTATGACGGGACAGGGCCCCGCCATACCCCTGAACGTACAAGAACTTACAGACTCAGGGTAACATACCAAAGATAAGCCTCCGACGGAATGGAGCTCCCCAAAACGCTGAAATGAGATCCTAAACGCGGGGATCGACAGCCGATGTACCTCTACCTCAGGGGTATGGCGGGGCCCTGTCCCGTCATAGTTGTTGTATAAATCTTAGAAGTGCGTAATCTTGTTGTGGCGGTTGTAAAAGATTAAACTGCTCGGTTTTATGTATATCTTACCGCGCAACTGTTTTGTTGGCTGTTATTTATTATATCTCTCATGTCATGTGTAAAGTTTTTATTTCCGGTGTTCTCGATGTTGTATCACTAGGGTGCCCGGTAGGCACGATGTGACGAGCGATTTTCGGGCGTCAGCTGGTATCGAGCGATTAATCCTCGGAAAGTGTCTACTGACCGTGTCTAGTAGAGTCTTGATTATCGATGTGTTGTGCACCACATCTATAATCGAGGAGGCTATAGGACATTTAGGATTGGTTTCCATTCTTCTCATTCGAGATCGTGCCTTAGAAAGTGTGATAAGATTGGACCCCTCGACATACGTTTTTACGATTATGCCTCGCGTAAAACCCGGGCGGAAGGGCAAAGCGTGAAGGAGGCTGCGAGTAGAAGCGGGCGAGAGACCACGATACACGAGCCTCGATCCGCGATGCAGGCGAGAGGAGATGAGTTACAAGGAGTGGGCGAGTTAATGGCGGGGTTGTGGCGGACTTGAGGATAGGTGGGCCAGGCCGGTTCGATGCACGATGGTTCACCTAGATCGAGATAGTTCGAGGCTACGGGATTTTTACGAGTTGTAGGCGCGAGTTTTATGGGTCGAGGCACGAGGATGATCGCGAGAGTTCATCCGAAGCGATTCTGGATCATGAGTGATCAAGGCATCGGAGATCAGTCGGTGGCCACAGGTTCACATCAATCGCGTGATACCACGATCGTGGTTTGATTCTTGGGAGCTGTCGAGGGGAAGCATGCACTTCCAGCGGTATGGAACGAGTTCTCGAAGCCTTTCTTGCACATTTCTTGCCTCACGGCGAGGAGGGCTCGGGCCAGTTTTTGGTGTTCTGGCGAGCAGGCGTGCGGTTCGGGAGTACAATGTGGAGTTCGACTCATTGGCGATGCGTCCGCGTTAGTAGCTTGTATGGAGGATCGAGTGCACGATATGTTACAAGGCTCGATGATTGCCTTGCAGAGTTGTTCGGGTGTAGCTCTTGTAGGGCATGGACATTGCCGCGTCACGGCGTATACACTTGGATGTGAGGAGCGGATAAATCGACGGAATGACCAAAGTCGCGAGAAGAGGCGAACAGCGAGGTCCTTTGGTGACTTTCGAGGCGGACCGCCTCGGCAGAACTAGTTATGTACCTCCGTCGATCTGAGTGGTCCTCACGGCTTCGGGACGCCGGGATATTCGGGAAGCGGTCGGGGCTCGGGTTTCAGATTTTCGGGGAGGCGAGTGCTCGCCGGATGAGGTTGCCCTTGTCTCAGTGTGGCCGTTGTGGAAAGCTTCATAAGGGAGAGTGTCGTACTAACTCGGGAGATTGTTATTTTTGCGGCCAACAGGGCCATCGGCAGAAGGCTGTCCAGGCCGGGGTAGCGGTAGGATAGCATGGACTACTAGAGCGATTCGGTTCTTCACCTTCCATAGCGAGCAGATGTTAGTACAGGAAGGCCGGTAGGGGTCGCGGTGGGAGTTCCCAGTTTTAGCGGTCCTTGAACCGCCTAGTTTCAGGTATATCCTTAACCCTCTAGAGTTTTGTGTGTATTGATGTTGTTGATGTGTTTAATGTTATGTTTGGATAGCTTTGTGCTAAAATGTGATTTAGAAACACAGTTAGTGAAAAGGGTAAGTCACAGGTAGTGTGAGATGGAAGTGGTAGCTTTCATGATGTGAAATAGTAAGATTGTTCGGATCGGGAACAAGAGTTGGCCGATTGAAGTCGGGTTGAGGACCATTTGCGGGTCAACCGTAACCCGGTTTGGGGTGGGGTCGGTTAGGTGGTCGCCGGTGGTAGGGTCACGAGGTGCTAGGCCCAAGTTTAGATGACCATCGTATGAGTTCGTGGATGCGTTCGATCGAGAATCAGTTCGTGAAGGCGGGAATGGCCTTAGGGAAATCGAGGTTAGGAGATGACCAAGTTTGGAGGTAGTGACTCCAGGGTTGGAAAGCGAGCGTTGCGAAGTGTGGTACGGATACTAGAATGAGTTCGAGTGTTCGTGGCGAGTACTACGAGAAGGGAGAAGTGAGCGTGTGTTTTGTGGCGGTGTGGCATGATTATTTTTAAATGCGTATAGCGGTGAAGACTATCGGCGCTGTTTGTTTTGAGACCTAGAAGGAACATTCGGGACGAATGTTTCTAAGGGGGGAAGAATGTTATACCCCGTATTTCCAGAGTATGTACGTATGGACGTACGTACGAAATTTGAGCCTTAAGTTAGGCATTGGATTCGAAATTTGGGCACAAGTGCCGATTAGAGTCGTTTTATGACGAAACGTTTCCACAGCTTACGTTGGGAAAATTACGGCTATGTCATTTAAAATTTTTGCGGATTTTTACGAGAGACGAAACATTTTGGACCAACGGGAGGGTGACATGTGTCACCCTCACATTGGAAGCAAGTGGGGAAGGTTGGACGATTGGGCGTCCAAAGAGAGCCTTGGTTGGCCTTGGCCGATTGGCTCCCTCTTTTGTGCCTTGCTTTGTGGCTTGTTTTGTGGAGTGTTTTGTGGAGTAGGGTTAGGGTGCACTTGGCTTGATCTTGGCCTTACACTTGCCTTGCACATGGCTTGATCTTGGCCATTGGTTGGCCTTTGGTTTTGCTATAAATACCCCCTCTCTTTGAAGACTTCTTCATCCACTCTTCACTTGCCTAAGTCTTGAGAACCCCTCCCCTCCCTCTTGTTGACTCTCGTCCAAGAGCCCCTCTCCCCCTTGTGAAGGCCTTTTGGCCGAAACCTTCCCCCTTTGTGAGCCTAAAGCCGAGAACACCCCATCCCAGGGTGTTGTTCTCGTGTGGTACCACTTTTGTGGTATTGAAATACTCCTCCAAGTATTGTTATAATGCCCAAAATACCTTAATATATACCTTGTAGTATTCCATAGTTACCTCTATACGTAGTGTCAGGATTTACTTCCTTTTGTCCTTTTAGTCTCAAACCGTAACCATAAGTAAACCTTCACTGTGTGTTGAAGTTTTGGAGTAAGTTGGTTAGAACTTCTAAGGGTTGTTTGGAGCGGATTGGAGCACTCGGAGTAGGAGCTAAACCTTGCTCAGGCGCGACATTATACTCGGATAATTTTGGGCTTATCGAGGTAAACACTACTGTCCTTCTATTGTAATTGGAAATTACATGTTGTAAGAATATATAGTTGAAGTATACTATATATAGAACTATACTTAATCTTGTGGCAATGTCTTTTGACTTAAGCTGAAGAATTAAATGACTGTAATTACATAGGGCGTATTCTGATGAGACTTGTGTAGTATTCTTGTGTAGTAGAATTGTACACGTCCAGGTTAGGCGTGTAAAAACCCCGGTTGGCTTGGTAGCGGCCGATAGAAGGAGATTTACGCTATGGCGGGGAGAGTCTTTGCCGAATTTTACGTAGAATATGGAACGATGAGATCTAGATGTTAATAAGCGCGCGTGGCCTTATAGGTTGAAGTACTACGTGTGGTGCGATCTACGTGGCTTAAGGAGTAGCCGACGGTTTGAAGTACTTGGGCGTTTTGCTAGTAGTCGGCACTCGTCGCGAGGTATGTGAACCTCTTCCTATCTCTTCTAGCATGATATGTGTGAACTATGTAATGCGGTGAGCGTACGTGTGTTAATCGTGTTTGATTGTCTTAAAACATAAAGTGTTATAACGGCTTTATGGGAAGTTGGTTATAACGGCTTTATGTAGGTAAGAAAATACTTTGTGGTTTTAAAGGTAATCGATGTGAATTATAAGCGGCTTGTTATAATAAAGAACTTGATGTATTTCAAAAGATTTATAATCGTTTTGAAGGAAGAGTAACACTTGGTTTTAAAGGTTTTAAAAGAGTTATACTAGCTTTATGGGAGTTAGGTATAATGTCTTAAGAGAGGTAAAGAAAATGGTTTACTAATGTTAGAAGTTAAGAGACTTGATCTTATAAGATAAGAGACTTAACTTATTTGTTTTAATGTGAATGTTTGTGTGAAACCTCATTCGTGAGTAATGAGTACTTGGTTTTATTTAAAGGGATAATGTTTCTTGATTTGAAATCGTAATGTGTATCGACAGCACCAACTGCAGCGTTAATAAAAGGAAAATGTATTAAATAATGATGAATTGTATTAAAACCGGTAGAAACCTCCATCTGCATAGAAACTAAGATGAGACAAAATGATATACATTTTCTAGATCATGGTCTTTGTAATAAGAATGTTGTAAACAAGAATAACCTACTCTCACGTAAGACATATATTACTCAATTGTTCTAAAAAGGAATCAAGTGATTAAGTTTATGAACTATGAAACCATTTGAAAATGAGAAGCTTGAGTTATTGAAACTAGGCAAACTGGAACTTAGGAAAAGAATGTTGTTACTTGATTTTGAAAAGGAATGTGGGTTGGTCATTCTAATACTACGGGTATCGGGTGACTTTGATAAAAGTAATAGATCTCTTTTAAAAGGGATTTAACGTACGTAGTACTTTAGGGTTAAAAACCCGGACTTTGGCATAAAATGGAAGTAACTTGAGTTGTGTAACTTGCCTACGCTTGTTGTGGTGTAACTTGCCTATGCTTGTTGTTGTGTAACTTGCCTATGCTTGTTGTTGTGTAACTTGCCTATGCTTGTTGTTGTGTAACTTGCCTATGCTTGTTGTTGCGTAACTTGCTTATGCTTGTGGTGATAGCCTTGGTTGTGCAAGAATTGTTATTTATGGACTAGCTCTCCATGAGGTTTCTTACTGTTCGGCCTTGGTCCCTGGTGGTCGGCTCTCGTACTTGCCTGCCTCATGGATGATTCGGCCTTGGCACCGTAGTCGACCTCGCGCTTGCCGTTCGATATAGTGACGAAGTCTCGTGATACTGACCTTGGCACCGATGGTCGGCTTCGTACTTGCCGCCTCATGGATGATTCGCCTTGGTCTCCGGTAGTCGGCTCGCGCACTTGACCCGTTGCGGCTGCGGGTTTTGGTTGCTTGGGCTTATTGGTCCGGTCGGATCTGGTAGTTATACTTGTCTGTCACGGTTTTTATAACACGGTGGGACACGGTGTTCATGTATAATCCTTGGTATTGTTATATCATAAGCTGCCGTGATGAGGAAGAAATTCCACGCACGAGTGATAATTTGGGCGTGAGTCCTGTCTTGATATCGGTTATATGTTATATCGTAGTTTGGTCATACATGTCTCCGCTTTATATAGACTATTATGATTTCATTTCTGATATTCTGATTTCACATACTTGGTACTGTTATCTTGACCTCGCCCGGGGCTGCGTTTCACGCGAGTAGAAGTACATCATTTGTCGATCCGCGTTTAGGATCTCATTTCAGCGTTTTGGGAGCTCCATTCCGTCGGAGGCTTATCTTTGGTATGTTACCACAGTGCAGTAAGTTCTTGTGCGTTCAGGTATGGCGGGGCCCTGTCCGTCATAGTTGTTGTATAAATCTTAGAAGTGCATGTAATCTTTGTTGTGGGCGGGGTTGTAAAAAGTTAAAGCTGTTCGTGTTTTATGTATATCACGAAACAAGCTGTTTTGGTTGCTGTTTATTTATTATATCTCTCATTTCATGTGTAAAGTTTTTATTTCCATTGGTTTTCTCGATGTTGTATCACTAGGGTGCCGGGGTAAGGCACGATGTGGGCCCGATTTTCGGGCGTCACGGCTATCCTACCGATGCTACCCACGGTGGGACAGTTTCTCCCAAAATGGCCTGCCGCATGTAAAACAAACTCCTGACTAGCACGACACTCCCCGGCTGTGGAGTCTACCACGTCATCCTGTGAGGTAGGGGTGGCTTGGTGGCTAACACCCTACTCTCCGAAAATCTGAACCCTTGGAGCCACGACCGCTCCCGAATACTCTGGATGCTCAAGATTGTGGAGGACCACTCAGACTTGGCGGGCGCATAACTAGTCTGCTTCTTGAGGCGGTCCGCCTCGAAAGTCACCAAAGGACACCGCTGTTCGGCCTCTTCTGCGACCTTGGTCATTTCGTCGATTTCTCGCTCCTCACCTCCAGTGCATAAGCTGCATGCGGGCAATGTCCATGCCCGGTGAAGAGCTACCAACAACTCTGTTAGGTAATCATCGAGCCCTGTAACATATCGGTGCACTCGATCCCCATACTAGCTACTAATGCGGGGGCGTCTGAGCCAATGAGTCGAACTCACATTGTACTCCCGAACCGTGCGCGGATTACGCGCAACACCAAAAATCTGCCGGCTCGAGCCCTCATCTGTGGAGGCAAGAAATGTGCAAGAAATGCCTCACGAGTCGTCCCAAGCGGTGGAAGTGCATGCTCTCCCGGGATAGCTCACGAATCAAACGATCGATCGCGGTATCACGCGGCCGATGTGAACCTAGGACCACCGACTCGGTCTCCGTGCCTTGATCACTCTCACGATCCAGAATCGCTTCGGATGAACTCCTGCGGATCATCCTCGTGCCTCGACCCATAAAACTCGGGCGGCTCTGACTCGAGAAAATCCGTAGTCTCAGCCCATGCGCTCGGGGTGAACTATGGGTGCTCTGGATCGAATCTGCTGCATCGGCCTATCCTCAAGTCGGCCTGACCACTCGCCATTAATCGGGCCATCTCCGTAACCCATCTCCTCTGCGGCTGTAGGTGGAGGCTCAGTCTTCGCGGTCTCTGAGAGCTGCCGCTCTACTCGTATCTCCTCTGCTGCCTTGCCGCCGGGCGGGTTGCCTTGCGCGGAGGCATAACTGGTAAAAACGAGATACGTCAGAGGGGTCCAACTTACAACACAGCTCTAAGGCACGATCTCAGAATGAGAAGAATGGAAACCAATCCTAAATGTCCTATAGCCTTCTGATTATAGATGTGGTGCACAACACACCGATAATCAAGACTCTACTAGACACGGTCTGTAGACACTTTCCGAGGACTAAGCGCTCACGATACCACTTTTGTCACGACCGAACCGGGCGTGGTCGTGCCTACCGGAGCTAGCCTTGTCCACCTTCTAAGTAGCATATACTACTTGCAGAACATTCAACCAATAAAGGTTATCAGTCTACTGTAAATGCAGTCCTATGTAAGTACAGTTTAATCTACTTCTTTAATATTCTTCTGACGTGATTTCAGTTCAAGTCTATTCTGTAATATCCTTCTATTACAGTTCAATTCTCTTCTATGAATCTTATATTCATTTCTATACTACTACAGTATGTAATTCCCAATTACAATAGAAGGACAGTAGTATTTACCTTGATGAGCCCAAAATTATCCAAGTTTAATGTCGCTCCTGAGCAACGTTAAGCTCTACTCCGTCTTGCTCAACCCGCTCCAAACAACCCTTAGAAGTTCTACGCCTTCTACTTAACACTTCAACCGACTATGAAGGTTTCCTTAGGGTTTTGTTTAGTGGCTAAAGGAAAGTATAATAGTATTTCCGGGCTCTACGTATAGAGGTAACTTTGGAAAGTACTACAAGGTATTTGGGCTAAAGTATTTGGGCATTATAACAATACTTTGGAGAGTATTTCTATACCACAAAAGGGGGGTATTATACGAAAACAACTAGGCTAGGGGGGGACTCTCTCGGCCAAAGATTCTCAAAGGGGGGGGGGGTTTGCCTCGGCTAGGCTCACAAGGGGGAGGGGTTTCGGCTAAGGTTTTCTCCAAGGGTTGGACGAGAACCACAAGAAGGGGAGGATTTCAAGACTTGGAACAATTTTTGGATGAAGAAGTTCATCACTAAGGGAGGGTATTTATAGGTCAAGCAATGGCCAACCAATGGCCAAGATCCATCCAAGTGTTAGGCAAGTGTAGGGCTAGGATTAAGCCAAGTGCACCTTATCCATCTACCACACCAACTTGCACAAATATCCTACCAACTCCCTCGACCCCTTTCGTCCATGCGCCCAAACGTGCTCCAATTAGAGGTGACAAGTGTCGCCTCTCGTTGGTACAAAATGTTTCGTCTCTCGGAAAAATCCGCAAATATTAGAAATGACATAGCGGAATTTTCCTTCCTTGAAGTCTAGTAAAACGTTTCGTCGAAAAACGATTCTTTTTGGCACTTGTGCCCAAATTTCGAAACTTGCCAAATCTTTAAGGCTCAAATTTTTTACGTACGTCCTTACGTACATACTCTGGAAATATGGGGTATAACAATACCAACACTTGAAGAATTTTTCTACACAAATGGGGGGGTGTTGGACGAGAACAACACTAAGGAGGGAGATAATTTTTGCCTTGGAAAACTCTCTAAGTGTGGATGAAATAAGTCTTGAAATCAAGGGGTATTTATAGAGAAATCAAGGGCTAGGATTAAAGCAAGTGTATGGTGAAGATTGGGTCCAAGTGTGTGTGGATTTTACCAACCAAATGTCCACCACAAAAATGGAACAAGTGGCTTGCCACTTGTCCCCATGGCAGATCGAGGACACATGTCCATCATCAATTCGGCCAACATAGCCACATGGGGGTGACACGTGTCTCCCCCCTACTCGTCCAAAATATTTCATCTTCCGAAAATATCCGTAATGCCAAAATTCCAAAAATAAAGTGGGCCCCACAAAACCGTAAATTTTTCCCGTGGGCCCCACGTGACCATTTCCGGAAAATAAAATTCCATAATTTTAATATAATCCAGGAAGTCCAAATACCAAATCTGGGAATCCAATTCCCATTAACGAACTTTTTTCCTTCACAAAATCCGGAAACTTTTCCGTCGAAAAATCACATCTTTCTTCCTTTCCAATTTTTTTATGTCGTATTCTCGTACGTATGTCCTCACATACATACCCTGGAACTATGGGGTGTAACAAGACGGCCTTGCATCCAAGGTCCCAACTGTTATAAATTCTAAGGCTCACCATTTTCTCGTCCCCAAACTTACCTTTTTCAACTACCCATGTTTTCTAATCCACACCTAACACAATGCTATCCGTACATAGCACTCCACCTGTATCTACCATAACGACCTAAACAAGTCTCTTAGGGGCTGAAGATATCTCTGTAACTACTGCCTTACTCCCTTTGTCGCTCTATTCAAATCCTGCTCTGCTGGGCGCATAACTACAGAAGGTGATGAACCAGCCACTGATCCCGGCGTCGAAGTCGTAACATCGCGCCACCTCCGGCCGGACAATTTCTCATAAAATAGCCTGTCATAAGCATAACAAGCTATAGAAGTAGTACGACACTCCCCATAAGAACACTTACCACAACGGCCATACATGTTACACCCCGTAGTTCCAGGGTATGTATGTGTGGACATACGTACGAGAATACGACATAAAAATTGGAAAGGAAGAAAGATGTGATTTTTTCGACTAAAAGTTTCGGATTTTGTGAAGCAAAAAGCTTCGTTAATGGGAATTGGATTCCCATTTGGTATTTGGACTTCTGGATTATATTAGAATTATGGAATTTTATTTTCGGAATTGGTCACGTGGGGCCAGCGGAAAATTCTGATTTTGTGCCACTTTATTTTCGGATTTTGGCATTACGGATATTTTCTAAGATGAAATATTTTGGGCAGTAGGGGCGACACGTGTCACCCGTGTGGCCGTGTTGGCCGGGTGGTGAAGAACAGTGTCGTGGGCGTTGGAAGTGGACAAGTGGCTAGCCACTTGTCCCAAAGTTGTGGTGGACATGTGGTTGGTAGAACCCACACCCATATGTCCCCAATCTACACCACACACTTGCCTAGATATTGGCCCTTGATTTCTCTATAAATACCCCCCTTGATTTCAAGACTTTATTCATCCACTTAAGAGTTTCCAAGGCAAAAAAATATACTCCCTCCTTAGTGTTGTTCTCGTCCAACACCCCCCCCCATTTGTGTAGAAAAATTCTTCAAGTGTTGGTATAGTCCCAAATACATTATCCTTGAAATCCCTTGTAGTATTCCAAAGTTATCTTTATACTAAGAGCCCGAAAATACTACTTTATTCAATAGTCACAAAGTGAAACCCTAGAAAAATCTTCATAGCTTGGTTGAAGTGTTAAGAGAAGTTGTTTAGAAACTTCTAAGGGTTGCTTGGAGTGGGTTGGAGCGTAAGGAATTGGAGCTAAACGTTGCTCAGGATCGACTTATAAATCGTGGATAATTTTGGGCTTGTCGAGGTAATGATCTTTATCCCCCTATTGTAATTGGAGATTACATGTTGTAGTAATGTTTAATTGAGTATAAGATATATGGAAGGATGATTAAAAAGAACTGAATTGTATTTACATTGGACTGTATTTACAGTAGACTTGTAGTATTATTGTGGAGCAAAATTGTACACGTCCGGTTAGACGTGTAACCCCCCCTTGGAGTTGTTGGCTTGGTAGCGGGCCTTGATAGAGGAGGAGATTTATGTAGTTTCGGGGAGGTCTTTGCGAATTTTTCCGTAGAATATGGAACCTTGTATTTAGAAATTTTCTACGAAGGGATCGAGAAGTTGATAGACGTTTTGTGACCTTTATAGGTTGAAATACTGCGAGTAGCGTATTCTACTTGAAGGGTGGAAAAGGCTAGCAGGGTTATAATACTTTGGAGCGTTTTGCTAATTGTCGATAATCGTCGCGAGGTATGTGAACCTCTTCCTATCTTTTTTAGCATGATTGTTGTGAACTATGTAGTACGGTAGACGTACGTGTGCTAAACGAATTTGGTTGGTTTAAAACATAAAGTGTTATAACGGCTTTATGGGAAGTTTGTTATAACAACTTTATGTAGGTAAAGAAATGGTTTGTGGTTTTTAAAAGATAAGAGACTTGACTTATAAATGACTTGATGTGAAATATTAAGGACTTGATTTGTGTTAAAAAGTTGTGAAACCGCATTTATGAGAAATGGGTAATTGGGTTTTAAAAGGAATAAGTTATATTGATTTCGGAAATGAGAATAAGTATCGAACAAACCACTGCAGCGCTAATAAAGGAAAATGTATTGACTAATTAATTATTATTAAAACCAGTAGAAACCTCCATCTGCATAGAAGCTAAGATAAGACAAAATTGTATTACATTTTCTAGATCATGGCTGCTTTAATAAGATCATTAATAACAAGTATTGATTTTTCTTAAAATTCCAAAGTAAGGAACTTGTTTTCTAAAAGAAAAGAGACTTGAGGAATTTGAAGTGTTTTGGTTTAAAAGAAAGGCATGGCTTTGTCTTAAGATGGTTTAAAAAGAAGGTATGGAAATTGTTTTGGTTTACTTAAAAAGATAGTTACTCTATTTTGATACTACGGGTATCGTGTGACTTTTTGTGAAAGAAATGGATCTTTTAAAGAGTTAAAATACGTAGTACCTTGGGGTTAAAATCCGGGTTTGTTGTAATAAAATGAAAGTACCTTGAGTTGTGAGTAACTTGCCTATGTTTGCTTGTGATAGCCTTGTTGTGCAAGTATTGTATCCTTATGTTACCGCGTCTCTCGATGGAGGGCCGGCTGACTTGTTGTGAACTTACTTGGACGCGTCTGCGGTGTGGAGGATTCCACGGGTATGCTTCCATTGTTGTTATCACATGGACATGTCTACACGATGAGGATTCCGGGGCGTGTGACCATTAGTGTTATTCCATGGACTAGCTCTCCACGAGGTTTTCGATTCGGCTTTGGTATCCGGTAGTTGGCTCGTACTTACCGATCGTTCTTTGATGCAGGTTGGTTCTGGTAGTTGGCTTTCGTACTTGCCCCGTTCAGTTTTGTGGCGAAGTCTCGTGACTACGGTTGTGATCTGGTGGTTAGCCTGGTTACTTGCCCCCGTCAGCTACGTGGTGCAGGGAGGATCTGGTAGAGGTTATCGCACTTGCCACGTGTCAGCTTCGCGAGTCAGTGTTATTGGTGAAGTCTCGTGACTACGGTTGTGATCTGGTGGTTAGCCTGGTTACTTGCCCCCGTCAGCTACGTGGCGCAGGGAGGATCTGGTAGAGGTTATCGCACTTGCCACGTGTCAGCTTCGCGAGTCAGTGTTTGGACGAAGTTTCGTGATGCAGGGAGGATCTGGTGGTTAGCCTGGTTACTTGCCCCCGTCAGCTACGTGGCGCAGGGAGGATCTGGTAGAGGCTATCGTACTTGCCCCGGTCAGCTTCGTGATGTAGTTATTTAGTATTGTTGGTACGGTAGGTTCTGGTAGCTGGCTTTCGTACTTGCCCCGGTCAGTTGATGATGCAGGTTGGATCTGGTAGCTATGCCTTCGTACTTGCCCCGTACGGTTTTATGACACAGGTGGGACCTGGTGTTCATGTGTACTCCTTGGTGTTATTATATCATGCAGCGCGTGAGGAAGGTATTCCACGGGCATGATTGATGTTGTGGGCGTGAGACCCATTGTTATATTTGAGTGATGACTTTGAGGGCGTGAGTCCCTGACTTGACATGACTGCTTATATGTTGTGTACTGTAGTTTGGTTATCATACATGTCTCCTGCTTTATATAGACTATTATGATTTCATTTACTGATATTTTGATTTCACATACTTGGTACTGTTATCGACCTCCTTCGGGATGCGTTCACGCATAGTAGGTACAGGTTGTCGATCCTCGCCATAGGATCACGATTCAGCGTTTTGGGAAGCTCCGTTTCTCGGAGGCTTATCTTTTCGCATAGTCCACCCGTTGTAGTACTTACATTCGTGGTATGGCGAAGCCCCGTCGTAGTTGTGGTTACATTCTTAGAGGTCTGTAGTACTGTTGTGGGCAGGGTTTGTAAAAGGGATGTAACTGTTCAGGTTTAATCATTTTTATATATATGCAGAAAGATTACCGTTTTGGTTAGCCTATTTTCTTATTATATATCTTGTTTCATGTGTAAGTTTTTATTTCCGCTGATTTTCTCTGATGTTATATCACTAGGGTGCCCGGGGTAAGGCACGATCCGCCGGGCCTGGTCGTGACAAAAGTGGTATCAGAGCAGTTAATCCTCGGAAAGTGTCTACAAACCGTATCTAGTAGAGTCTTGATTATCGGCGTGTTGTGCACCACACCTATAATCAGGAGGCTGCAGGATATTTCGGATTGGTTTCCATTCTTCTCATTCTGAGATCGTGCCTTAGATCTGTGTCATGAGTTGTGTCACGACCCGACCTCGGGCCCGCGACTGGTGCCTTACCCCACCCTAGTGATACAACATCAGAGAAAATCAGCGGAAAAAAAACTAAAACATGAGACAAGACATAAAGTAAGAAACAGGCTAACCAAAACGGTTACCTTCCTGTATATATATCAAACCGAACAGTTAAATCCTTTTACAAACCCTGCCCACAACAGTACTACAAACCTCTAAGAATGTAACCATAACTATGACGGGACAGGGCCCCGCCATACCCCTGAATGTACAAGTACTTACAATGATAGGGGACTATACCAAAGATAAGCCTCCGGAGAAACGGAGCTTCCCAAACGCCTCGTGATCTGAGCGAGATCAACAACCGGTGTACCTCTGCGGCATGAGCAGCCCGAAGGTCGATCAACAGTACCAAGTATGTGAAATCAAAAAATCGTAAATGAAATCATAACGATCTATATAAAGCGAGAGACGTGTATGATAACCAAACTACGATACAATATATATTAGCGATCATGTCAAGTCGTGACTCACGCCGTAAAGTCATCACTCAAATATAACGAATTTAACGCACAACGGCGCGTGCCGGCATCTTACCTCGGTATAAGCATGTCCATGGAACCATCCTAATGGACGCATACCCGTGGACCATCCATTGTGTCAGTATGTCCAAAGGAAATAACAATATAGCACTCATAGTGGAAGCATACTCGTGGGCCACCCAACGTGTCAGTATGTCCAAAGAAAATAACAAGATAACAATCATAATGGAAGCATACTCGTGGGCCACCCAACGTGTCAGTATGTCCAAAGCAAATAACAAGATAACACTCCTAATGGAAGCATACACGTGGGCGCCCGTGATGTCGGTATGTCGAAGGAAATAACAAGATAACAATCATAATGGAAGATACTCGTGGGCACCCAACGTGGCGGTATGTCCAAAGAAAATAACAAGATAACACTCACAATGGAAGCATACCCGTGGGCCACCCATCGTGTCGTGATGTCCAAAGGAAATAAAAGATAACAATCATAATGGAAGCATACTCGTGGTCCAGCCATGGTGTCAGTATGTCCAAAGCAACTAACAAGATAACACTCTAATGGAAGCGTACGTGGGCACCCATCGTGTCGGTATGTCCAAAAGGATCGATATAGTGGAAGCATACGTGGGCCAACGTGTCGTATGTCCAAAGCAAATAACAAGATAACACTCCTAATGGAATAATACCGTGGGCACCCATCGTGTCGGTATGTCGAAGGAAATAACAAGATAACAATCATAATGGAAGCATACTCGTGGGCCACCCAACGTGTCAGTATGTCCAAAGCAAATAACAAGATTACTGTCACGACCCGAACCAGGGCCCGTGACTGGTGCCTTACCCCGGGCACCCTAGTGATACAACATCAGAGAAAATGAGGTTATATAAATAGTATAACATGAGACAAGTCATAAAGCATAAACCAGGCTAACAAAAACGGTAACCTTCCTTATTATATACAGATATATATCAACCTGATCAGTTAAATCCTTTTACAAACCACACTTACAGCGATACTACGGACCTCTAAGAATGTAACCATAACTATGACGGACAGGCCCCGCCATACCACGAATGTACAAGTAACTACACCGACAAGGACTATACAAAGATAAGCCTCCAAGAAACGGAGCTTCCCAAAAGCTGACGTGCTCCTAAGAGCGGATCCACAACCGATGTACCTCTACTGCGGCATGACGCAGCCCGGGCGAGGTCGATCAGTACCAAGTATGTGAAATCGAAAAATCAGTAAATGAAATCATAATAGTCTATATAAAGCGGGAGACATGTATGATAACCAAACTACGACACAATATATATTAGCGATCATGTCAAGTCGAGGACTCACGCGTAAAGTCATCACTCAAATATAACCCGAATTTAACCCGCGACAACGTGCCGGCGTCTTACCTCGGTATAAGCATGTCCATGGAACCATCCTAATGGACGATACGTGGACCATCCATTGTGTCGGTATGTCGAAGGAAATAACAATATAGCACTCATAGTGGAAGCATACTCGTGGGCCCAACGTGTCGGTATGTCCAAAGAAAATAACAAGATAACAATCATAATGGAAGATACTCGTGGGCCACCCAACGTGTCGGTATGTCCAAAGCAAATAACAAGATAACACTTAATGGAAGCGTACACGTGGGCCACCCATCGTGTCGGTATGTCAAAGGAAATAACAAGATAACAATCATAATGGAAGATACTCGTGGGCGCCAACGTGGCGGTATGTCCAAAGAAAATAACAAGATAACACTCCTAATGGAAGCATACGTGGGCCACCCATCGTGTCGGTATGTCAAAGGAAATAAAAGATAACAATCATAATGAAAGCATACTCGTGGGCCCAACGTGTCGGTATGTCAAAGCAACTAACAAGATAACACTCACAATGGAAGCGTACCCGGCCACCCATCGTGTCGGTATGTCAAAAGGATCAATATAGTGGAAGCATACGTGGGCCACCCAACGTGTCGGTATGTCCAAAGCAAATAACAAGATAACACTTAATGGAAGAATACGTGGGCGCCCATCGTGTCGGTATGTCCAAAGGAAATAACAAGATAACAATCATAATGGAAGCGTACTCGTGGGCAACGCGTGTCGGTATGTCCAAAGCAAATAACAAGATTACTGTCACGACCCGAACTAGGGCCCGTGACTGGTGCCTTACCCCGGGCACCCTAGTGATACAACATCAGAGAAAATTTGCGGAAATAAAAACTAAAACATGAGACAAGTCATAAAGCATAAACCAGGCTAACCAAAACGGTCACCTTCCTGAATATATACATATATATATCAACATGAACAGTTAAATCCTTTTACAAACCACACTTGGCAAGATTACGCACCTAAGAATGTAACCATAACTATGACGGACGGGGCCGCCATACCACGAATGTACAAGTAACTACACCGGCGGACTATACCAAAGATAAGCCTCAAGAAGCGGAGCTTCCCAAAAGCTGACGTGCTCCTAAGCGCGGATCCACAACCGATGTACCTCTACTGCGGCATGAACGCGGCCCGGAGAGTCGATCTGACAGTACCAAGTATGTGAAATCAGTAAAATCGTAAATGAAATCATAATAGTCTATATAAAGCGGGAGACATGTATGATAACCAAACTACGATTACAATATATATTAGCAATCGTATCAAGTCGTGACTCACGCGTAAAGTCATCACTCAAATATAACCCGAATTTAACGCATGACGCGTGCCGGCAAGATCTTACCTCGGTATAAGCGTGTCCATGGAACCATCCTAATGGACGCATACCCGGACCATCCATTGTGTCGGTATGTCAAAGGAAATAACAATATAGCACTCATGGTGGAAGGCGTACTCGTGGGCCCAACGTGTCGGTATGTCAAAGAAAATAACAAGATAACAATCATAATGGAAGCATACTCGTGGGCCACCCAACGTGTCAGTATGTCCAAAGCAAATAACAAGATAACACTCCTAATGGAAGCATACACGTGGGCCACCCATCGTGTCAGTATGTCCAAAGGAAATAACAAGATAACAATCATAATGGAAGCATACTCGTGGGCCACCCAACGTGGCAGTATGTCCAAAGAAAATAACAAGATAACACTCCTAATGGAAGCATACCCGTGGGCCACCCATCGTGTCAGTATGTCCAAAGGAAATAAAAAGATAACAATCATAATGGAAGCATACTCGTGGGCCACCCAACGTGTCAGTATGTCCAAAGCAACTAACAAGATAACACTCCTAATGGAAGCATACCCGTGGGCCACCCATCGTGTCAGTATGTCCAAAAGGATCGATATAGTGGAAGCATACCCGTGGGCCACCCAACGTGTCAGTATGTCCAAAGCAAATAACAAGATAACACTCCTAATGGAAGAATACCCGTGGGCCACCCATCGTGTCAGTATGTCCAAAGGAAATAACAAGATAACAATCATAATGGAAGCATACTCGTGGGCCACCCAACGTGTCAGTATGTCCAAAGCAAATAACAAGATTACTGTCACGACCCGAACCAGGGCCCGTGACTGGTGCCTTACCCCGGGCACCCTAGTGATACAACATCAGAGAAAATTTGCGGAAATAAAAACTAAAACATGAGACAAGTCATAAAGCATAAACCAGGCTAACCAAAACGGTCACCTTCCTGAATATATACATATATATATCAACATGAACAGTTAAATCCTTTTACAAACCCCCGCCACACTTGTGATTACTGCACCTAAGAATGTAACCATAACTATGACGACGGGGCCGCCATACCCCAGAATGTACAAGTAACTACACCGACAGGACTATACCAAAGATAAGCCTCAAGAAACGGAGCTTCCCAAAAGTCGAATCACGTGCTCCTAGAGCGCGGATCCACAACCGATGTACCTCTACTGCGGCGTGAACGCACTTCGCCCGAGGTCGATAACAGTACCAAGTATGTGAAATCGTAAAATCAGAATGAAATCATAATAGTCTATATAAAGCGGAGACATGTATGATAACCAAACTACATCCATAATATATAACAAATATGTCAAGTCGTGACTCACGCCTCAAAGTCGTTTACTCAAGTATAACAACGGGTCTCGCCCACAACATCAATCATGCCCGTGGAATACCTTCCTCATCACGGCGATCTATGATATAATCACACCAAGAAGTACACATGAACACTAGGTCCCACCGTGTCATAATAACCGCATTAACAATATTATACAACCAAACGACGGCGACACTGGCGAAATCTGGCCGACTACGGATACCAAAGGCGTGTCACGTGGTGGCCGGGGCAAGTACGAGGGCTAACTACCGGTACCAAGGTGTCACGAGACTTCGTCACTACACCGAACGGGGCAAGTCGAGGGCTAACTACCGTGTACCAGGCGAATCAGCCACGAGGCGGCAAGTACTGGCGACCACGGATACCAAGGCCGATCGGTAAACCTCATGGAGAGCTAGTCCATGGAACAACAATCCTAATGGAACCATACCCGCACCACGTCGTGTCGAGATGTCAAAAGGAAACAACAAGACAAAGAATCAAAATGGAAGCATACCGTGGGCCACCCATCGTGTCGGTATGTCCATCCATCAAGAATAACATGACCGCCCTCCATCGAGACGCGGTAACATAAGAATACAACACTTGCACAATAAGGCTATCACACGCAACATAGGCTCTTTACACAACTCAAGGTACTTTCATTTTACGCCAAAGTCGGTTTTAACCCCAAAGTACTACGTGCGTTAAATTCTTTTAGAAGATCCATTTCTTTCACAAAAGTCACCCGATACCGTAGTATCAAAATAAGGTGACTAACATTTTAATTAAAACAACTTCGGACTTTCCTTTTTAAAACATATTAAGACAATAACACGCCTTCCTTTAGACCAAAACGCTTCTCCTTTTACAAATAAGTTACCATTTTAAAACCAATGATAAAACTGTTATACCGTAGTTCGTGGTATGTATGTGGGGATGTACGTGCGAGAATACGGCGTAAATTTTGGAAAGAAAGAAAGATGTGAATTTTTCGGGAAAGTTCCGGTTTTGTGAAGAAAAAGGTTCGTTAGTGGGAATTGGATTCCCAGTTTGGTATTCGGACTTCTTGGATTATATTAGAATTTTGAGATTTTATTTTGGAAATGGTCACGTGGGCCCACGGGAGAATTTACGGTTTTGTGGGCCCGCTTTGTTTTTGAGGTTTCCGCATTTTGGATATTTTCTAAGACGAAATATTTTGGATCGAATCGGGCGACACGTGTCACCCTCGTGTGGCCATGTGGTCGAAATGGTGTGACAAGTGGCTAGCCACTCACCTACTCACTGGCGATTTTGGCCTTGACACTTGGTAGCCTATTTCGTTGGCCATGTGTTGTGGTGGGACCCACACACACATGGCCCAATCTTGACCACCCACCTTGCATTGATCTTGGCCCTCGACTCTTCTATATATACCCTTAGCTTGAAGAGTATTTCATCAACACTGAAAGCCTTTCAAGGCAAAATACTCCCCTCCCTTTTTGTGGTTTCGTCCCACCCCTCCCCTCTTGTGTAGAATACCTTGTGTATTGTGGTATAATTCCAAATACACTAGCCTAGTATCCCTAGTAGTATTCCAAGGTTGTTTTAATACTTGGAGCCCGGAAATACTACTTTATCCGCTAGTCGCAAAATGAAACCCTAGAAAATCTTCATAAGCTTGGTTGAAGTATTTAGAGAAGTTGTTTAGAAACTTCTAAGGGTTGCTTGGAGCGGGTTGGAGCGTAAGGAATTGGAGCTAAGCGTTGCTCAGGATCGACATATAATCTTGGATAATTTTGGGCTTATCGAGGTAATGATCTATGTCCCCCTATTGTAATTGGATATTACATATTGTTGTAATATATAGTTGAGCATACTATATATAGAATGAGTATTGAACTGTATTTACATAGGGCTGTATTTACAGTAGACTGTTGTATTATTGTGGAGTAGAATTGAACACGTCCGGTTAGACGTATAATCCCCTGAGTTGTTGGCACAGTAGCGGGCCCGGATAGGAGGAGATTTATGTGATAGCGGGGAGGTCTTTGCCGAATTTTCTCGTAGAATCGAGGCTTACTTAAGTATTCTCTGAAGAGAACTAGAGATTGATAGATATATTGTGGCCTTGTTTGGTGTATCTTCTACGCGCGACATACTTGACTTGGCTTGTGGCTTAAGCTAAAAGGTATGTGATTCTTCCTATACTCTTGAGCATGATTGTTGTAAACTATATAGTACGGTAGACGTACGCGTGTGAAATGGATTTTGTTTGTTTAAAACATAAGGTGTTATAATGGCTTTATGGGAAGTTAGTTATAACGACTTTATGAAAATAAAAGAAAGATTTGGTTTTGACTGTAAAACGACTTGATTTTGAAAGTTAAGAGACTTGATCTTGAAAGACAAGAGACTTGACTTATAACGACTTGTTTTTTTGGAAAAAGAGAAGTAACTTGATTTAAGTAAAGTTATTTGGGTTTTAAAAGAACACTTGTTGTTGTTTTAAAAGAAAAGTACTTGATTTTAAAAATCTTATAAAGATTTTCTGAAGGTGTAGTAATTTGGTTTAAAAAGGGAAACGTGTTTTAATACTACGAGTATTAGTATCATGTGGCTTTTATGAAAAAAGAGGTCTTTTTGAAAGAATGAAAGTATGTAGTATTTTGGGTTTGAAACCCGGATTGTTGATAAAAATGTATGTATGTTGAACTTGCCTATGCTTGTCGTGATAGTCTTTGATGTGCAAGTGTTTTGTTGATGTCTTCGTGACTCTGGGAGGGCGGTTATCGATTGATTGTTGGACATACCGACGCGTTGGATTTTCCACAGTATCGTCCACTTTGAGTATCATCTTGTTATTCCTTCGACATCTTGGCGTGATGGATGTTCCACGCGGGCGTCGTCGATGAGATGGTTTCATGGCCATGACTTCCGAGGTGAGATCGGGGCACGCGGTCATTGTGAGGTTCAGATTGTTAGTCCATGGACCACTAATCCATGAAGCTTGCGCGATGACGGCGATCACGGGCTTGATGCATGCGTGTGGTTGTGCACACTTTAGATACTTGTTCTGGTCATTTCTCGTGTATCGGTAGCTTCTGGTAGATAGCTTGAGATACTTGCCTCGGTCATATCTCGTGAGACGGTTGGCTAGGGTACGTTAGCTTTGGTACTTGCCTCGGCGATTCGTGGCTAGCTTTTGATCCGTAATTAGCTTCGCACCTTGCGTGAAGTTTTATGACTAGCTTTTGGATCTGGTATAGAGCGATTCTACTTGGCACGATCGGTTTGATGACGCAGGCAGGATCTAGTGTTCAGGTTCACATATGGATGTTGTTTTTACATCATGTACTTCGCCGTGATGAGAATGAGTTCCACGGGCGTAGTGATATTATGGGCGTGAGACCCATAGTTATGTGTGAGTGATTATTCTGGGGATGTGCGTCCCCTTACTTGGCATAACTGTTTACTTATCGCAAAAGGTTTTATAAAATGATGAAATGTGATTTCATTACAGTATTTTTCAGTTTCACATACTTGGTACCTGTTGTACTGACCTCCTTCGGGGGGCTGCGTTCATGCCGCAGGTAGAGGTACATCGGTTGTGGATCCTCGCCATAGGATCTCGATTCGGCGTATTGGAAGCTCCGCTTCTCCGAGGCTTATCTTTTGGCATGTTTCCGAGTTGTAGGTTCTTGTACATTGGGGTATGGCGGCCCTGTCCGTCATAGTTGTTGTTACATTCTTAGAAGTGCAGTAATCTTGTTGTGGCGGTGTTGTAAAGGATTATCTGTTCGGTTTTATATATACGCACGGCGGACCGTTTTGGTTGGCCTATTTTCTTATGATGTATCTTGTTTCCTGTTTAAGTTTTTATTTCCGCTGATTTTCTCTGATGTTATATCACTAGGGTGCCCGGGGTAAGGCACCAGTCACGGGCCCGAGGTCGGGTCGTGACAAAACCATTCCTTTGTTTTCATAAAGTCATTATAACTAACTTCCCATAAAGTTGTTATAACACTTTATGTTCTAAACCAAAAACTCTTCAATTCCACAAGTCTCTTTTCTTTTAAAACAACAACAAGTATTCTTTTAAAACCCAATAATGTACTCTTTTCAAAACAAGTATATACTTAAAATCAAGTTACTTCTCTTTTTCCGAAAACAAGTCGTTATAAGTCAAGTCTCTTATCTTTCAAGATCAAGTCTCTTAACTTTCAAAATCAAGTCGTTTATAAGTCAAGTCTCTTATCTTTGAAGATCAAGTCTCTTAACTTCTACAATCAATAAACCATTCTTTTACCTACATAAAGTCGTTATAACTAACTTCCCATAAAGCTATTATAACACCCTATGTATTAAACCAACCAAATCACTTAGCACATGTACGTCTACCGTACTACATAGTTCACAACAATCATGCTAGAAAAGATAGGAAGAGGTTCACATACCTCGCGACGATTATCGACAATAAGCAAAACGCTCCACAGTACTGTAACCCTGCTAGCCTTTTCCACTCTTCAAGTAGAATACGCTACTCGAAGTACTGCAACCTATAAAGGCCACAAAACGCCTATCAACTCCTAGATCTCTTCGTAGAGTATTCTAAATACAAGATTCCGTATTCTACAGAAAATTCGGCAGCACCTCCCCTATCCAGGCCCGCTACCAGGCCAACAACTCCCAGGGGATTACACGTCTAACCGGACGTGTTCAATTCTGCTTCACAATAATACTACACAAGTTTACTGTAAGTACAGTCCAATGTAAATACAGTTCTGTCACGACCCGATCCCGGGCCCGTGACTGGTGCCTTACCCCGGGCACCCTAGTGATACAACATCAGAGAAAACCAGCGGAAAATAAAACATAAACATAAAACAAGATATATGATCATAAAACAGGCCAACCAAAAACAGTTGCCTTCCGTATATATACATAAAACCCGAACAGTTTAATCCTTTTACAACCCACGCCTACAAGATACTACAGACCTTAAGATTTACAACAACCATGACGACAGACAGGCCGCCATACCACGAATGTACAAGAACCTACAACTCGGGGAACACATACAAAGAATAAGCCTCGGA
Organism: Przewalskia tangutica; assembly: GCA_029844215.1. Taxonomy (NCBI): domain Eukaryota; kingdom Viridiplantae; phylum Streptophyta; class Magnoliopsida; order Solanales; family Solanaceae; genus Przewalskia; species Przewalskia tangutica. The sequence continues at coordinate 67,169,751 of CM056723.1, forward strand.
GAAACGGAGCTTCCCAATCTGTTGATCGTGATCCTATGGCGAGGATCCACTACCGATGTACTCTACTGCGGCATGAACGCACCCGAGGAGGTCGGACAACAGTACCAGTATGTGAAATAAAAATCAGTAAATGAAATCATACTAGTCTAAATAAAGCGGGAGATATGTATGATAACCAAACTACGATTCACATAAAGCGATCGAGATCGATCGAGGACTCACGCCTCAACTCATCACTCAAATATAACTATGGGTCTCACGCCCACAACATCAATCATGTTCGCATCACGGCCGCGTGCCGGAATTGCGCCGGTGTAAACATGTCCATGATGCAACAATAATAACAATGCCCCCGGCCACATGTCCCGGACGTGATCGGTGTAGACACGCCCACGTGACATTAACAATAATCGGGTGATCAACCCCGCCGCGTAGCACGCCCGAGTGCGTCGGTGTAGACATGTCCATGTAACCACAATAACAATATACTGTAATCAACCTGCCAGCGTACATGCCCCGGAATTCTGCATCGGTGTAGACATGTCCACGTGACATCAACAACAATATACCGCACAACCAGGCTATCACAAACAAGCTCAAGCAAATTACCATACTTCTAGACTTTTATAAAAGATCCACTCCTTCCCAAGAAGTCACGATATCAACACTTGCACAACAAAGGCTATCACAACAAGCATAGGCGAGTTACACAATAACAAGCATAGGCAAGTTACACACAACTCAAGGTACTTCCATTTCGTATCAAGTCTGGGTTTTAACCCTAAAGTACTACGACATTAACTCTTTTTAAAGGATCCGCTTCTTTCACAAAAGTCACATAATACCCGTAGCATAAAATAGAGTGACTATCTTTTAAGTAAACCAAAATACTTCCCTTTGTAAAATCAAGTAACAACATTATTTTCCAAACGCTCAAGTTTGCCTAATTTCAAATGCTCAAGTTTCTCATTTTAGAAAGGTTTCATAACTCATAGTCTTAATCTCTTTTAAAACAATTGAGTAACATATGTCTTGTCGTGAGCCGCTTATTCTTGTTTACAACAATCTTGTTACAGCTGACCATGATCTAGGAAATGTAATACAATTTTGTCTTATCTTAGCTTCTATGCAGATGGAGGTTTCTTGGTTTTAATAACAATTTGTTATTTGTCAATACACTTTCCTTTATTAGCGCTGCTGTGGTTTGTTCGACACTTATTCTCATTTCCGAAATCAATAAAACATTATTCTTTTTAAAACCAAGTACTCATTACTCGTGAATGAGGTTTCACAACACTTTTAACAAAATGTTAATTACCAAGTAAAACAAGTTAAGTCTCTTATCTTTCAAGATCAAGTCTCTTAACTTCTACAATCAATAAACCAATCTTTTACCTACATGTAGTCGTTATAACTAACTTCCCATAAAGCTATTATAACACCTATGTTTTAAACCAACCAAATCATTTAGCACGTATGCGTCACCGCACTACATAGTTTACAAAGCATCATGCTGAAGGATAGGAAGAGGTTCACATACCTCGCGACGATTATCGACAATAAGCAAAACGCCCACAAGATCTGTAACGGCTAGCCTTTTCCACTCTTCAAGTAGAATACGCTACTCGTAGTACTTCCACCTATAAGGCCACAAACTTCTATCAACTTCTAACCGCACTTCCATATTCTCTAAAATTCGAAGACTCCCCACTCCCCATGGCAGCGTAAATCTCCTCTCTATCGAGGCCGCTACCAAGCCAACCAGGGGGTTTATACGCCTAACCTGACGATACAATTCTACTATACAAGAATACCACAAGTCTCATCATACAGCCTATGTAATTACGATTCGATTCTCTTCTTTATTTTCGTGCTTAAGTCAAAAGACATTGCCAAAGCTATCCTTAGTTCTATATATAGTATACCTCAACTATATAATCCTACAATATGTAATTTCCAATTACAATAAGGGGACAAGAATATTTACCTCGATAAGCCCAAAATTATCCGAGATAAAAGTCGATCCTGAGCAAGGTTTATGTAACGACCCGTTCCGGGGCCCGTTACTGGTGTCTTACCCCGGGCACCCTAGTGACACAACATCAGAGTAATCAGCGGAACATAAAGACAATACATGAAACCAATGTAAAATGACAGTGAAATAAGAAGACAGGCTAACCAAAAGTGGTTACCTTCAGTATATATATAAATAGCAATTGACGATTCTAACCTCTTACAAATTCTGCCCACAACAAGTACTACGGACCTAAGAAATGATACGACAATAATGGCGGGACGGGGCCCGCCAAACCCCGAATGTAAACACTTACTACGACGGGGACTATACGTGATAAGCCTCGAGAAACGGAGCTTCCCAAAGTGAGCGGTGATCCTAAGAGCGAGGATCAACGATCGTGTACCTTTACCGCGGCGTGAACGCAGCCCGAAGGAGGTCGATAACAGTGCAGAGTATGTGAAATCAAAATAAATCGTAAATGAAATCATAGTAGTCTATACAAAGCGGGAGACATGTATGATAACCAAACTACGATTCACAATAAATAGCGATCGTATGTCAAGTCGGGGACTCACGCCTCCAAGTTATCACAATAAAACCGTGCGGGGTAAGTGCGAAGGCATAGCCACTACTAAGACCACAGCACCAAAAATACCACAAATCGTATCCGAGGTCTTTCTAGACCGCACCACGATCGGCCGCCCGCCCGCAATATCAATGTCGCGTCTATCCTCGAACTCTCGCGACTCGCATAGGTCACACGGACCCGCATGAGGTATTCTCGAATCATGGTCCTGCATCGCTGAGGTATACCTCGCATCGGCGGCTAACCCTCGGTATCTGCCTAGGCTCCCGAACCCGCATAGTCTCAAAAGACCGCATAGTCTCAGCGGACCGCATAGGAATCCCGCGTCGGGCTAAACACCGGAATGATCAATCCTGGAGCTACCGCGCTCGCGTAGTCACGAGGACCGCATAGGCCGTAAAGACCCGCATCGGGTGGCAAGCCCTCGGTATAATAAGTCAAAGGGTATGTGATACAATAACCGTTACAACGGGCTTAACGTTTAACAACGTAAGCACAACAATAATAACCCCCTTACATAATAATCACAAGATACTAACACACATAGCATCCTAACATGCTCACTCATCAAATCAACAAGAAAGTATTACAAGGCTATCACAAACCAATACAATCAAGTTATTCACACAAGGTACTTTCTACTAACAAGTTCGCATTTATCCCCAAAGTACTTCATACATTAAATCTTTAAAAGATACGTTACTTCACAAAAATCACACAATACCCGTAGTATATAAAAATAGAGTGATTATCTTTTTCAAAGTAAATCAATTACTTCTCTTTGTAAAATCAAGTAGCAACATTCTTTTCCAATGTTCAAGTTTGCCTAATTTCCAATGTTCAAGTTTGCCTAATTTCCAATGTTCAAGTTTCTCATTTTAGAAAGGTTTCGTAGTTCATAGTCTTATTCATTTAAGAATATAATTCTTCTTTAAACAATCGAGAAACCTAAGCCTTATATGTGAGTAGGATATTCTTGTTTATAACAATCTTATTACAAGTAGTGATCTAGGAAATATCATTTTGTCTCATCTTAGCTTACATGCAGATGGAAGTTTCTCTTGGTTTTAATAATACTTAATTAGTCAAAACATTTCCTTTTATTAACGCTGCGGTGGTTTGTCGATACATTCTGATTTCCAAATCGAGAAACATTCTTAAGCCGTTATACCTAACTTCCCATAAAGCTAGTATAACTCTTAAGTTTTCAAAAACCAAGTATTACTTCTTCTTTCAAAATGATTCAAAATCTTTTGAAATACTTCAAGTTCTTTATTAATACATAACAAGCGCTTATAGTTCAAATCATGTATCTTTTAACAACCACATGTATTATATTACCAACATAAAGCTGTTATAACCAACTTCCATACAGCCGTTATAACACTTTATGTTTTACACCACTCAAATACATTTAGCTTTGACGTCTACCGTACTACATAGTTCACATATCATGCTAGAAGAGATAGGAAGAGGTTCACATACCTCGCGGCAGTATCGACTAATAGCAAACGCTCAAGTACCTCAAACCGTCGGCTACTCCTTGCGGTAGATCGCGCCACACGTAGTACTTCAACCTATAAGGCCACAGCGCTTATTAACATTTAGGTCTCACCATAGAACATTCTACAGAAAATTCAAGACCTCCCCGCATGCAGAAATCTCCTCTCTATCGAGGCCGCTACCAAGCCAACCAGTGGTTATACATCTAACCTAACTGTACAATTCTACTCCACGGTACTACTACAAGTCTCATGTGTCTGACTCTATGTAAGCAGTTTAGTACTCTTCTTAAAAGGTTTCTTATTATTCAGGCTTAAGTCCAAAGACATTGCCGACAACAACGTTCAGTTCTATATATATAGTATACTTCAACTATATAGTCTAACAATCATGTAATTTCCAATTACAATAGAGGGACAAGATATTTACCTCGATAAGCCCATAATTATCCGAGTATAAAGTCGATCCTGGGCAATCGTTTAGCTCCAACTCCGTGCGCTCCAACCCGCTCCAAACTACCCTTAGAAGTTCTAACCAACTTCTACATACTACTCCAACTAACCATGGAGATTTTCCTTAGGGTTTCGGTTGGTGACTGATGGTAAGTATAATAGTATTTCTGGGCTTTTCGTATAGGTATAACCTTAGAATACAACAAGGTATATGGCTAAGGTAATTTGGGCATTATAACAATACTTTTGAGAGTATTTCTACCAAGAGGGTATTATCTGAAAACAACTAGGCTAGGGGTACCCACTGCTAGCACCCCAAGGAGGGGGTGTATACCCTCGGCCTACCACTGGGGAACTCTCGACGAGGGAGGAAGGCTTTTGGACGAGAACCACAAGAAGGGAGAGGAGGGATTTTAACACTTAGAAGATTTTAGGATGAAGAAAGTCTTCAACAAAGAGTGGTATTTATAGGCAACCAATGGCCAACCAACGGCGAATCATGCCAAGTGCAAGGCAAGTGTAGGGCAAGATCTTGCCAAGTGCCCTTAACCAACTAACACACAAATATCCTACCAACTAAAGCCATTCCAATCGCCACAATAACGCCTCACATCCATCAATTGGAGGTGACAAGTGTCGCCTCCCGCTGGTCCCAAATTGTTTCGTCTCTCGTAAAAATCCCAAAAAATAAAATAGGGCATCGCCGTAAATTCCCCTACCAAAGCTGTCAAAACGTTTCGCCCAAAAACGACTCTAACCGGGTGTTGTGCACAAAATTAAATCGGCCAAGCCTACTTGAAGTTCGAAATTTCCTACGTACGTCCCTGCGTACATACTCTGGAAATACGACGGTATAACATTCTCCTCGCCAGAAACATTCGTCGAATGTTCCTTCTAAGTCTTAAAACAAACGCGGCGGTATAGTCCTCAGCTATACTTACGAAAACAATCCGCCACGCATGGCCACGGAACCAACTTGCGCAAAATACTTACCTCAAGTCCACGAGGACACACCTCTAACATCACAAACGCCTCCCATCCAAGGGTCTAAAATATAATTCCTTCGTACTTTCTCCATACAAAAGAAATGATCACATCTACGCCGCCATACACGCCGCTTCTTCCTTACGTGTCGTACCGCTTCTCGTACACTCGAATTCTTACCACATGATGCCACTTTTGTCACTTTGCGGCATAAACCTTCTCGAGCAACCCAACAAATGGTACCGGATGCGTCGATCATCTGCGGCTATCGTGACACCCAAACTCTTGATCTCGCTTGATTCCAAACTCGGGTTACTATCTCTAACGGGGTCATCATTAACGGGAACACTGATGGATTTCGATACTTCCGATCATAACAATACGAAGAGGCCGGACGTCGCCTCCTAAGTCGGACGGAAGAACTAACATATAGGCAACCCGCCTATTCTTCACATGAACTCAAAAGGGCCCAAAGTAACTCGGGCTAAGTTCCTCTGTTTTTCCAAAACTCGTCACACCCTATCCGGTGGTACCTTGAAGACCGACCGCCAACTCAACTCTAAGCGTCGTCGCCGGTTATCCATACGATTTCCACAGCCGCCGTAACTTCTTCTAGACAAGCTTCTCACTATCCACGGTCTGTGGAACAAGCTCAACCAGTATGCGAACCTTGCCAACATCGAACCAATCGACCGGCAACTTACACTTCCGCCCTTACAAGGCTTCATAAGGCGACATCCGAACACTGAAATGGTAGCTTAAACGCTCCCTCTACAGGAGACAACAATCCCCACAACTACCCCTGAAATCCACACACCGGCGAGGCGAATGCGGTCTGAGACTCACCTGAGTTCTTAACCTTGCCTGGTAAAACTTCCAGAAACAAAAACAGCCGTAACCTGGGCTCCACTGTCTGCCATAAGGTGAAGGTAGGCACCCCGTGCAGCCTTACAACCTTTCTGATAACTCAACACAGCCGAGTAAACGGTCCTGACCGAAAAACACGATGGGCTGCCCCCATCGGCCCGACCACTGGTCGAACGCATCCACGAACTCGTACGCTGGTTAACTAAACTTGGGCCTAACACCCTCGTGATCCCACCACCCGGCGGGAGCACCACAAACTGACCCCACCAACAAACAGGTCGCGGGTTGACCCGCAATGCGGCCTCAACCCGACCCGGCAACGCGCACAATACTAGCTCCCCGAAGGAAAACTCTCACTAATCACGTTACGAAAACCTAGCGGTCTTCTTAGCTCAACTACTCTCTTTCATTTCACACTACTCAGGGACTTATCCCACAAACATAGCTCACGTGCACTATGCACTCCTATAAGGATCAAACATAACACTACGCCTTTACCCGAGATGGCCTTACCTCTAAGGTCTCTACGTATAAAGCTCTAAGGCTCACACTTTCTCTATCCCTCAACATCTTACTCGGGTAAACAACCATGATCTAATCAAAACTAACACACTGCTATCAGAACATAGCACTTAAGGTATACTCACCTGATCACATAAACAAAACTCTAGAGGGTTAAAGATATAACCAGAACTCTTGTTTCACTCCTTGTCGTTTAATCAAACACGCCTGTAGGCGATAGTGAGGAGATGACAAACTACCCACCGATCCTGAAGGCTAAGTCCTCCTTACTTGGACACTCTTTCGACATTAGACCCTGACGGTCATAGGTACAACAAGTACCAACTAAAAGACGACATTCCCCGGGATGACGTCTGTCACACTGTGAACCGGAAGTCCTGGAGTTCTGGCCAACTCCTGCACACCCCAAACGTCCTGAAATTCGTGGAAGACCACTGCGACCGTGGATGTGCATAATCAAATCTCGGTGAGGTGACTCGCCTCGAAAGTTACCAAAGGACCTTCCGCTCTGGCCTCTTCGTTGTCGCCCGTTAACCCGTCGATCTCTACGTTTCTCGGCTGCCGCGCATAAGCCCGCATACACGGCCATGCTCGAGCCAATCGAAGGATTACCCTTTGCACAACCCTGTAGGTAGTCATCAAGACTCGCGATACATCGGTATACTCTCGTAGCCAAATCCATAGCTAATGCGGTCGCCTCTTTGCAATCTATATTCACTGTTCCGATCGTGGGCGAAGATTCAAATATCATGGCGCGGTGGAGCGCCGCCGCCGTGCTAAACTTTACTGGGGCTAGTGATGTCGCCGAAATCCCCGAATGAAGCACCTAACTCAGGTGATGATTGGGCCTGTGCCCTCGTAACCCTCTGGACTCTACTCGCAGCTCCCTCGGCTGCCTTGCCCTCACGGGCGGGTTGCCTACACGCGGAGGCATAACGGTAAGGGAAAGAAATACGTTTAGAGGGTCCAACTTACAACACAGCTCTAAGGCACGATCTCAGAGTGAGAAGAATAGAAACCAATCCTAAATACCCTATAGCCTCCTGATTATTGGTGTGGTGCACAACACACCGATAATCAAGACTCTACTGGATCGATGCGTAGACACTTTCCGAGGATTAATCGCCTGATACCACTTTTGTAACGACCGTTCGGGGCATCTTGGTGCCTTACCCCGGGCACCCTAGTGACACAACATCAGAGTAATCAGCGGAACATAAAGACAATACATGAAACCAATGTAAAATGACAGTGAAATAAGAAGACAGGCTAACCAAAAGCGGTTACCTTCAGTATATATATAAATAGCAATTCGAACAGTTACAACCCTCTTACAAATTCTGCCCACAACAGTACTACAGACCTCTAAGAAATGATACGACAATAATGGCGGGACAGGGCCCCGCCAAACCCCTGAATGTAAACACTTACTACGACAGGGGACTATACCACTGATAAGCCTCCGGAGAAACGGAGCTTCCCAAAAGCTGAACGGTGATCCTAAGAGCGAGGATCAACGACTGGTGTACCTTTACCTGCGGCATGAACGCAGCCCCCCGAAGGAGGTCGATCTGGCCAGTGCAGTATGTGGCGAAAATAACATCGTAAATGAAATCATAGTAGTCTATACAAAGCGGAGACATGTATGATAACCAAACTACGCTTCCACAATAAATAAGCGATATGTCAAGTCGTGACTCACGCCTCAGTTATCACAATAAAACCGTGCGGGGTAAGTGCGAAGGCATAGCGACTACTAAGACCACGCATTACCAAAATACCACAAATCGTATCCGAGGTCTTTCTAGCCGCACTACATGATCGGCGCCCTCGCCCGCAATATCAATGTGCGCGTCTATCCTCGAACTCTCGCAGCCCGCATAGGTCACACACGGACCGCATGAGGTATTCTCGAATCATGGTCCTGCATCGCTGAGGTATACCATCGCGTCGGCGGCTAACCCTCGGTATCCGCCAGGCTCCGCAACCCGCATAGTCTCAAAAGACCGCATAGTCTCAACAGACCGCATAGGAATCCCGCGTCGGGCTAAACACCGGAATGATCAATCCCGAGCTACCGCTCGCGTAGTCACGAGGACGCGTAGGCCGTAAAGACCGCATCAAGGGTGGCAAGCCCTCGGTATAATAAGTCAAAGGGGTATGTGATACAATAACCGTTACAACGGGCTTAACGTTTAACAACGTAAGCACAACAATAATAACCCCCTTACATAATAATCACAAGATACTAACACACATAGCATCCTAACATGCTCACTCATCAAATCAACAAGAAAGTATTACAAGGCTATCACAAACCAATACAATCAAGTTATTCACACAAGGTACTTTCTACTAACAAGTTCGGGTACCTATCCCCAAAGTACTTCATACATTAAATCTTTAAAAGATACGTTACTTCACAAAAATCACACAATACGTAGTATATAAAAATAGAGTGATTATCTTTTCAAAGTAAATCAATTACTTCTCTTTGTAAAATCAAGTAGCAACATTCTTTTCCAATGTTCAAGTTTGCCTAATTTCCAATGTTCAAGTTTGCCTAATTTCCAATGTTCAAGTTTCTCATTTTAGAAAGGTTTCGTAGTTCATAGTCTTATTCATTTAAGAATATAATTCTCTTTAAACAATCAGAAACCTAAGCCTTATATGTGAGTAGGATATTCTTGTTTATAACAATCTTATTACTGTGTAGTGATCTAGGAAATATCATTTTGTCTCATCTTAGCTTCTATGCAGATGGAAGTTTCTCGGTTTTAATAATACTTAATTAGTCAAAACATTTCCTTTTATTAACGCTGCGTTGGTTTGTCGATACACATTCGATTTCAAATCAAGAAACATTCATAAGCCGTTATACCTAACTTCCCATAAAGCTAGTATAACTCTTAAGTTTTCAAAAACCAAGTATTACTTCTTCTTTCAAAATGATTCAAAAATCTTTTGAAATACTTCAAGTTCTTTATTAATACATAACAAGCGCTTATAGTTCAAATCAGTTACCTTTTAAAAACCACATGTATTATCTTACCAACATAAAGCTGTTATAACCAACTTCCATAAAGCCGTTATAACACTTTATGTTTTACACCAATCAAATACATTTAGCACTTTGACGCCTACCGCATTACATAGTTCACACATATCATGCTAGAAGAGATAGGAAGAGGTTCACATACCTCGCGACAGTATCGACTAATAGCAAACGCTCAAGTACCTCAAACCGTCGGCTACTCCTTGGCGGTAGATCGCGCCACGTAGTACTTCAACCTATAAGGCCACAAGCGCTTATTAACATTTAGGTCTCACCGTAGAACATTCTGAGAAAATTCGAAGACCTCCCCATAACAGCGTAAATCTCCTCTCTATCGAGGCGGCTACCAGCCAACCGTGGGGTTATACATCTAACCTAACTGTACAATTCTACTCCGGTACTACTACACAAGTCTCATGTATACACCTATGTAAAAGCAGTTTAGTACTCTTCTTCAAAAGGTTTCTTATTATTCAGCTTAAGTCAAAGACATTGCCGACAACAACGCTCAGTTCTATATATAGTATACTTCAACTATATAGTCTAACAATCATGTAATTTCCAATTACAATAGAGGACAAGATATTTACCTCGATAAGCCCATAATTATCCGAGTATAAAGTCGATCTGGGCAATCGTTTAGCTCAACTCAGTGCGCTCAACCCGCCTCCAAACTACCCTTAGAAGTTCTAACCAACTTACATACTACTCCAACTAACCATGGAGATTTTCCTTAGGGTTTCGGTTGGTGACTGATGGTAAGTATAATAGTATTTCTGGGCTTTTCGTATAGGTATAACCTTAGAATACAACAAGGTATATGGCTAAGGTAATTTGGGCATTATAACAATACTTTTGAGAGTATTTCTACCAAGAGGGGGGGTATTATACGAAAACAACTAGGCTAGGGGTACCCACTAGCACCCGAGGAGGGTGTATACCCTCGGCCTACCACTAGGGGAACTCTCGCCAAGGGGAGGAAGGCTTTTGGACGAGAACCACAAGAAGGGAGAGGGAGGGATTTTAACACTTAGAAGATTTTAGGATGAAGAAAGTCTTCAACAAAGAGTGGTATTTATAGGCCAACCAATGGCCAACCAATGGCCAAGATCATGCCAAGTGCAAGGCAAGTGTAGGGCCAAGATCTTGCCAAGTGCCCCTTAACCAACTAACACACAAATATCCTACCAACTAAAGCCATTCCAATCGGCCACAATAACGCCTCACATCCATCAATTGGAGGGTGACAAGTGTCGCCCTCCCGTTGGTCCAAAATGTTTCGTCTCTCGGAAAAATCCGCAAAATAAAATATGGCATAGCGGAAATTCCCTACGAAAGTCAGAAAACGTTTCGACGAAAAACGACTCTAACCGGGTGTTGTGCACAAAATTAAATCGGCCAAGCCTACTTGAAGTTCGAAATTTCCTACGTACGTCCCTGCGTACATACTCTGGAAATACGGGGTATAACAGTTTAGCTCCTACTCCGTGCGCTCCAATCCGCTCCAAACAACCCTTAGAAGTTCTAACCATCTTCTACTTAAATACTTCAACTCGCTATGAAGATTTCCTTAGGGTTTTGGTTTGAGACTAAAAGGACAAAAGGTAGTATTTCCTGCTCTACGATAGAGGTAACTTTTGGAATACTACAAGGTAAAGGCTAAGGTATTTTGGGCATTATAACAATACTTGGAGAAGTATTTCAATACCACGAGGAGGGGTATTATACGAGAACAACAAGGCAAGGGGTACCCGCCGGCTAGAGTACTACCAGGGGAGGGTACCCTCTCGGCCACAAGGCCACTCAAAGGGGAAGGGGGAGAGGCTTGGACGAGAACAACACAAAGGGGGGGAGAGTTTTCAAGGCTTAGACAAAGTGAGGAATGGATGAATAAGTTCATCACAAAGGGGGGTATTTATAGGGACACCAACAGACAAGATCAAGCCATGTGTGGGGCAAGTGGATGGCCAAGATTGGCACAAGTGCACCCTAACCTACTCCTTAAAACCAGCCCAAAACAAAGACCCATGAAAAGGGCCTCAAAACCCTCTGGTGGCCTCTCAAACTGCCGTCGATGAGGTGACAAGTGTCACCCTCCCGTTGGTCCAAAAATGTTCCGTCGCTCGGAAAAATCCGCAAAAATACAAAACGACATAGCCGGAATTTTCCCTTCGTAAGCTTAGTAAAACGTTTCGTCGAAAAACGACTTTAATCGGGTGTTGTGCACAAATAATATTCGGCCAAGCCACCTAGGGGGGGGGGGGTGACACGTGTCGCCCTCCTACTCGTCCAAAATATTTCATCTTCCGAAAATATCCACAATGGCCAAAATCTCGAAAACAAAGTGGGCCCCACAAAACCGTAAATTTCTCCCGTGGGCCCCACGTGACCATTTCCGAAAATAAAATTCCATAATTCTCTAATATTCCAAGAAGTCCGAATACCAAATCTGGGAATCCAATTCCCATTAACGAACCTTTTTCCTTCACAAAAACCGGAAACTTTTCCGTGGAAAAATCACCTCTTTCTTCCTTTCCACTTCATGTCGTATTCTCGCACGTTCGCCCTCGCATACATACCACGGAAATACGGGTATAACATTCTCCCCTTAGAAACATTCATCCGAATGTTCCTTCTCAAGCCGGATAACGATAAAGTTCCTCTAACAAGTTGCCAACGCCACAACTTGGCCACGAAATAACACACGTTCCGCTTCCTTACTGCGTCGTGCGATACCACTTTTGTCACTTTGCGCGAGGTTCTAGTGTCACTCCGCGACCCAACAAATGGTACCGAATCGCATGCCATCCTCGAGGTTCTAGTGTCACTCGGGACGTGCCATACTTCGATCATCGCTTGCTTCTCAAAGCGTGAGTCACTACCTCAAACTTGGTCATCTTACTAACCTCAATCTTCTTTAAGGCCATTCCGGCCCTCACGAACCGCTTCGTCGAACATATTCACGAACTCATACGATGGTCACCTAATCGGGGCCTAGCACCCTCGTGACCTACCTCTGGCGGGACAACCCAGAATCGACCCCACTGCAAAACTCACGGGTTGACCGTACGCCTCAACCCGACTCCACAACCGCGCCACACTCTTGTTCCCGATACGAAAAAATCTTACAATTTCCGCGTCATGAAAGCCACCACTTTCATTTACACAACCATGGACTTATCACACAAATATCTCCCGTATACTACGCACTCGATAAAGGTCAAACATAAAATAAATCTTTTACTCAAGACGACCTTATCTCTAAGGTCTCAATCGTGAAATATTCCAAGGTTCACACTTACCATGCCCCCATACTTACCCTTCCAACTAACCATGTTTCTAACTCACAAAAAAACACCACGCTATCCGTACATAGTACACAATAATAAGATCATAATATCAAGCATACCAACACACTAGAGGGTTAAGGATATACCTGTATCCACCGCTTCACTCTAATCATAGGCCTGTCATGCAGGGCGCATAACTGTAGAAGGTGATGAACCAGCCACTGATCCTGAAGGCTGAGTCGTAACATCCGTGCTACCCTTGGTCGGACAGTTCCTCGCAAATGGCCTGTCGCCAAAAATAACAAGCTCCTGGCACCACGACACTCCCGAAATGCGGTCTACCACATCGACCACACCGGGTAGGGGTATCGATCCGCCAACACCCTTTCTTCCGAAACTCAACCCTTGGAGCCACGACCGCTCCGAATACTCTGGATGCTCTGAAGGTTGTAGAGGACCACTCTGCACTGGCGAAGGTACAAAACTAGCCTGCTGCGGAGGCGGTCCGCCTCGAAAGTCGCCAAAAGACCCTGATGTCCTGGCCCTCTTCTGCTGATCCAGGTCATTCCGTCGACCTCTCCGTGCCTCACATCCTAGTGCATGAGCCTGCATGCGGGCAATGTCCATGCCCGACTGAAGAGCTACACCCGAACAAGCCTCTGTCAAGTAATCATCTAGCCCGGTGACGTAGCGGTGCACTCTATCCTCCATGGTTGCCACTAAAGCGGGGACATACCGAGCCAACGAGTCAAACTCCACGTTGTACTCCCGAACCGTACGCCCTCTCTGTCTAAGCATCATAAATCTGTCGGCCCGTGCCCTCCTCATCTGTGGAGGCAAGAAATGTGCAAGAAATGCCCCCGAGAACTCGTCCCAAACGGCTGGAAGTGCATTCTCTCCCCGGGACAGCTCCCACGAATCAAACCAGTCGACTGCGGTATCACGCAGCCGATGCGAACCTAAGACCACCGACTCGGTCTCCGAAGCCTTGATCACTCTCATGATCGGAATCGCTCGGATGAACTCCTGCGGATCATCCTCGTGCCTCGACCCATAAAACTCGCGGGCTGACTCGTAAAGTCCCGTAGCCTCAAACTATCTGCTCGGGGTGAACCACGGTGCTCTTTCGGCTCGGCTGCTGCATCCGGCCTATCCTCATATCGCCACGACCACGGCCAGCAATCGCCATCTCCTTGTACTTATCTCATCTGCTCCGGTGTGGGGTGGAGGCTCAGTGCAGTGGTCTCAGCGACCATGCTGCGGCTCTAAACTCTGCTGGGGCTGGTGGCGTCGCAAAACTCTCACCGTCTGAAGCATAATCTCAGGCACTGACCGGGCCTGCGCCCTCGTACTCCTCTGTATCTCACTAGCAGCACCCTCGGCTGTCTTGCCCCACGGGCTCTGGTTGCCTTCATGCGGAGGCATAATCGTAAAAATGAGATACGTCGGAGGGTCCAACTTACAACACGACTCTAAGGCACGATCTCGTAATGAGAAGAAGCGAAACCAATCCTAAATGTCCTATAGCCTCACGATTATAGATGTGGTGCACAACACACCGATAATCAAGACTACTAGACACGATGCGTAGACACTTTCAGGATTAATCGCTCGATACCACTTTTGTCACGACCGATCCGCACGTGGTCGTGCCTTACCGGGCAACCTAGTGATACAACATCGAGAAAACCGGAAAATAAAACATAAACATGAAACAAGATATATGATCATAAAGCAGCCAACTAAAAACAGTTGCCTTGGTATATACATAAAACCGACGGTTTAATCCTTTTTACAACCTCGCCCACAGCGATTACTACAGACCTCTAAGATGTTATACCCGTAGTTCCCGGTATGTATGCGAGGGCGTGCGTGCGAGAATACTGACGTAAAGATTGGAAAGGAAGAAAGAGGTGATTTTTCCACGGAAAAGTTTCCGGTTTTGTGAAGGAAAAGGTTCGTTAATGGGGTGGATTCCCAGTTTGGTATTCTGACTTCTGGAATATTAGAGAATTATGGAATTTTATTTTGGAAATGGTCACGTGGGGCCACGGGAGAAATTTCTGATTTTGTGGGCCCACTTTGTTTTTGAGATTTTGGCCATTGTGGATATTTTCTAAGATGTTTTATTTTGGGCAATAGGAGGGTGACACGTGTCACCCGCCTAGTGGCTTCGCCGAATGGCATTTGTGCACAACACGGTTAGAGTCGTTTTTCGACTAAACGCTTTACATAACTTGCGAGGAAAATTCCGCTATGTCTTTTCTTATTTTTGCGGATTTTTCCGAGAGACTAACATTTTGGACCAACGAGAGGGCGCACTTGGCACCCTCTTGGTGGGCAAGGTGGGCGGCTTGGACGATTTTCGTGTCAAGTGGTAGATATTTTTGGTAGATATTTGTGAGGGTTTTAAGGAGTAGGGTCTAGGGTGCACTTGTGTGAATCTTGGCCTTAAACTTGTGTAGCACTTTGCTAGATCTTGGACATTGGTTGGCCTTGGCTTGTAGTATAAATACCCTCCCTTTGATGAACTTCTTCATCCATAAATTTGCCTAAGTCTTGAAAGCTCTCCTTCTCCCTGCCCTTGTGTGGTGTTCGGCCAAGGGGCTCCCTGTGGCGAGCACCCCCTCTCTGGGGTGCTAGCGAGTGTACCCACTGCCTAGTTGCTTTAGTATAATACCCCCTTGGTGGTGTAGAAATACTCTCAAAAGTATTGTTATAATGCCCAAATTACTTTAGCCGTATACCTTGTTGTATTCTAAGGTTATACCTATACGAAAAGCCCAGAAATACTATTATACTTCCCGTCAGTCGCAAAACCGAAACCCTAGGAAAATCTCCATAGTCCGTTGGAGTGTTGTGTAGAAGTTGGTTAGAACTTCTAAGGGTGGTTTAGAGCGGGTTGGAGCGCCTGAGTTCGAGCTAAACGATCGCCAGATCGACTTTATACTTGGATAATTATGGGCTTATCGAGGTAATTATCTTGTCCCTCTATTGTAATTGGAAATTACATATTGTTAGAATATATAGTTGAAGTATACTATATTTAGAACTGAACGTAGTTGTTGGCAATGTCTTTTGACTTAAGCCTGAATAATACTTACGGCAATGTCTTGCGACTTAAGCCTGAAGAACTGAACTGTTTTTACATAGGACTGTATTACAGTAGGCTTGTGTAGCTTTTCTGTGAAGTAGAATTGTACCCGTTCGGGTTAGATGTGTAACCCCCCCCCCTGGTTGGCTTGGTAGCCGGCCTCGTTAGAGGAGGAGATTTACGCTGTTGCGGGGGGGGGGAGGTGCTGCCGAATTTTCGGTAGAATGTTCTGCGATAAGGTCTAAATGTTAATAAGCGCCTTGTGGCCTTATAGGTTGAAGTACTACGTATGGCGCGATCTACTGGCTAAGGAGTAGCCGACGGTTTGAAGTACTTGGAGCGTTTTGCTATTAGTCGACACTCGTCGCGAGGTATGTGAACCTCTTCCTATCTCTTCTAGCATGATATGTGTGAACTATGTAGTACGGTAGCCGTACATGTGCTAAATGTATTTGGAGTGGTTTAAAACATAAAGTGTTATAACGGCTTTATGGGAAGTTGGTTATAACAGCTTTATGTTGGTAAGAAAGTACTTGTGGCCTTGAAAAGGTAACTGATTTGAACTATAACTGGCTTGTTATGTGTTAATAAAGAACTTGAAGTATTTCAAAAGATTTTTGAATCATTTCGAAAGAAGAAGTAATATTTGGTTTTTGAAAACTTAAGAGTTATACTAGCTTTATGGGAAGTTAGGTATAACGGCTTAAGAATGTTTTCTTGATTTGAAATCGAATGTATCGACAAACCATCTGCGGCGTTAATAAATAAAAGGAAATGTTTTGAATAATTAAGTATTATTAAACCCAGTAGAAACTTCCATCCGCATAGAAGCTAAGATGAGACAAAATGATATTTCTAGATCATGGTCTTTGTAATAAGATTGTTATAAACAAGATATCTACTCACATATAAGGCTTATGTTTCTCAGTTGTTTAAAGGAGAATTATATTCTTAAATGAATAAGACTATGAACTACGAACCCTTTCTAAAATGAGAAACTTGAACATTGGAAATTAGGCAAACTTGAACATTGGAAAAGAATGTTGCTACTTGATTTTACAAAGAGAAGTAATTGATTTACTTTAAAAGATAATCACTCTATTTTCATATACTACGGGTATTGTGTGACTTTTGTGAATGTAACGATCTTTTAAAGAGTTAATGTATGAAGTACTTTAGGATAAAACCCGATCTTGTTAATCATATAGTAGAAGGTACCTTGTGTGAACAACTTGATTGTGTTGGTTTGTGATAGCCTTGTAATACTTTCTTGATTGCTTTGATAAGTAAACGTGTTAGGATGCTACGTGTGTTAGTATCTTGTGATGTTTGGGTAAAGGGTTTCCTTGATTGTGCTTATTAACTATCGATCGTTATGATAGTATCGTGGCATTCATCTCTTGAGATGATTCCGGGTTGCGCCCTCCGACGGGGTAGACTTCAGGGTCGATGGACTATGATTCGAGAATACCTCATGCAGTCCCGGCCTATCGCGAGCTACGAGTTCGTGTTAGTGTCGTCCTTTATGGGCATGCGGTCCATGTGGCGTGCGGATGCGAAGTCGGGACGATCCGGAGTAGCTACCTCGATGCGGGGAATACCTCACGCGGGCGATGAGATTGGCCTATCGCGAGTCGCGGGAGTTCGAGGTTAGGCAGCGTACATTGATCTGCGGGCAAGTGGCGGCTTTGATCATGTGACGGTCTGACAGATCTTATGATACGATTCATGACCTTGTTGGTACTATGGGTTTTTAGTAGTCGGCTATGCCTTCGTACTTACCGTCTGAGATATTATGACACAGTGGGACACGGTGTTCATGTGTGTTCCATGGTGCTTTTATATCATAGGATCGGCGGTGAGGAAGGTATTCCACGCATGATTGATGTTGTGGGCACGAGACCCATTGTTATACTTGAGTGATGACTTGAGGCGTGAGTCACGACTTGACATATCGCTTGTTGTAATCGTAGTTTGGTTATCATACATATCTCTGCTTTATATGATCGCTATGATTTCATTTACGATATGTATTTTGATTTCACATACTGCATTTTTGTTGTCGACCTCGCCCGGCTGCGTTCATGCCGCAGTAAAGGTACACCATCGTTGATCCTCGCTCTTAGGGTCACGATTCGGCTTGTGGAAGCTCCGTTTCTCCGAGGCTTATCTTCGTATAGTCCCTGTTGTTGTAGGTGCTTACGTTCGAGGTATGGCGGGCCCTGTCCGCCATTGTTGTCGTATCTTTCTTAGAAGTGCAGTAATCTTGTTGTGGCGGGGTTGGTAAAAAGGATTAAACTGCTCGCTTGTAAAAGTTGTCATTTATATATCGAAAAGGCAAGTTTTCCTCAGTTCTTGCTTTGTACTTCACTTGTTTCATGTATATGTTTTATGTTCGTGATTACTCGATGTTGTGTCACTAGGGTGCGGGGTAAGGCACGATCCACGCCCGATTTGGTCGTGACAAAAGTGGTATCGAGCGATTAATCCTCGGAAAGTGTCTGAGGCCGTATCGATAGAGTCTTGATTATCGGTGTGTTGTGCACCACCAATAATCGAGAGGCTATAGGATATTTAGGATTGGTTTCTATTCTTCTCACTCGAGATCGTGCCTTAGAGTTGTGTTGTAAGTTGGACCCTCGACGAAATTCATTCCCTTATCGTTATGCCTCAGTGTAGCAACCCGCCCGGGAGGCAAAGCGGCGGAGGCTGCGAGTAGAGTTCGAAGGTGGTGAGGCACAGCCCAATCATTACCTAGGGTAGTGCTTCATTCGGGGATTTCGTGGCGTCACTAGCCCCAGCAGAGTTTAGCAGCGGCGGCGGTTCCTCTGCGTCCATGATATTTGAACCTTCGTTCCACGGCCAGGAACAGTGAATATAGATTGCAAAAGGCGACCACATTACTAGCTATGGATTTGGCTACCGGAGATTATACCGATGTACCACGAGTCTTGATGACTACCTAAGAGGGTTGTGCAAGAGTAATTCTTGATTGGGCTTGAGCATGGCACGTATGCGGGCTTATGTACAGCCGAAAAGCGTAGAGATCGACGGGTTAACCAGGGCGAGAAGAGGGCGGGCGTGAGTCCTTGGTAACTTTCAAGGTGAGTATACCTTAAGTGCTATGTTACGATAGCGGTGTGTTAGTTGTGATTTGAAATCATGGTTGTTTAACCGAGTAAGATTTTGGGGATAGAAAGTGTGAGCCTTAGAGCTTTATACGTAGAGACCTTAGAGGTGAGGCCATCTCGAGAAAAGGTGTAGTGTTATGTTTGACCCTTATCGGAGTGCATAGTGCGTGAGTTATGTTGGGACAGTCCTAGTAGTGTGGAATGAAAGAGGGTAGTTGAGCTAAGAAGACCGCTAGGTTTTCGTAACGTGATTAGTGAGATTATTCGGTTGGGAGCTAGTATGATGCGCGTTGCGGGTCGGGTTGAGGCCACGTTGCGGGTCAACCGCGGCGATTTTGGTGGTGGGTTCAGTTTGTGGTGGTCCCGCTGTGATAGGTCACGAGGTGTTAGGCTCGAGTTTAGTTAACTAGCGTGCGAGTTCGTGGATGCGTTCGACGATGGGTCGATCGATGGGAGCAGCCCATCGTGTTCTTGATCGGGCCGTTCACTCGGCGATGTTGATTTATCGAAGGTTGTAAGGCTGCGCGGGTGCCTACCTTCACCTTATGGCGACAGTGGAGCCAGTTACGGCTGTTTCGCTTTCTAAAGTTTACGAGCGCAGGTTAGGAACTCGGATGAGTCTCGAATCGCATTCGCCCTCGGGCGATGTTTGGATTTGGGGATAGTTGTAGGGATTGTTGTCTCTGTGGAAGTAGTGTTTGATCTACCATTTCGGTGTTCGGATGTCGCCTTACGAAGCCTTGTAGAAGCGAAGTGTAAGTCTTGGCCGATTTGTTCGATGTTGGCAAGGTTCAGACAGTTGGTTCAGGCTTGTTCCAGCAGACTGTGGATAGGGAAAAGCTCATCTAGAAGAAGTTCTGGCAGCTCAGAGGAATCGTGCGGATAATCGGCGACGACGCTTAGAGTTCAGGTTGGTCGGTCTTCTTGAAAGTACCACCGGACAGTGTGACGAGTTTTGAAGCGAAGGAACTTAGCGAGTTACTTTGGGCCTTTAAGTTCATGTGAAGAATAGGCGGGTTGCCTATATGTTAGCTTTTGCCGTCCGACTTGGGAGGCAGGACGTCCGGTCTTTCGTATTGTTATGTTCGGGAAAGTATCGAAGATCCATCCAGAATGTTCCCAGTTAATGATGCCCACGTAAAGAGATAGTAACCCCGAGTTTTGGAAACTAAGCGATGCTAAATGTGGTAAGGGTTCGAGTGTCTGGCGGCTTGATGATCGCGTGCGACTGGTACCATTTGTTGGGTCGTCGGAGCAAGGCTCGCGACAAAGTGACAAAAGTGGTATTATTTGTGGTGATGTTAGAGGTGTTTCCTCGTAGACTTGGATATAAGTATGTTGCGCAGTATTTTACGTGGCGGTATGGCGAGATTGTTTCGTAAGTATAGTAGTGAAGACTATCTTGGCGCACGCTTGTTTTGAGACTTAGAAGGAACATTCGGGACGAATGTTTCTAAAGGAAGAATGTTATACCCGTAGTTCCCGGTATGTATGCGAGGGCGTCGTGCGAGAATCTGACAGAAAGATTGGAAAGGAAGAAAGAGGTGATTTTTCCACGGAAAAGTTTCCGGTTTTGTGAAGGAAAAAGGTTCGTTAATGGGAATTGGATTCCCAGTTTGGTTCGGACTTCGGAATATTAGAGAATTATGGAATTTTATTTTGGAAATGGTCACGTGGGGCCCACGGAGAAATTCTGGTTTTGTGGGCCCACTTTGTTTTGAGATTTTGGCCATTGTGGATATTTTTGGAAGATGTTTTATTTTGGGCCAATAGGAGGGTGACACGTGTCACCCCGCCTAGTGGCTTAGCCGAATGGCATTTGTGCACAACACCTGCTAGAGTCGTTTTTAAAACGTTTTACATAACTTGCGAGGAAAATTCCGGCTATGTCTTTTCTTATTTTTGCGGATTTTTCCGAGAGGCGGAACATTTTGGACCAACGAGAGGCGGCACGCACCTCTCATTGGTGGGCAAGGTGGGCGGCTTGGACGATTTTGGGGGTGTCAGTGGTAGATATTTTTGGTAGATATTTGTGAGGTTTTAAGGAGTAGGGTCTAGGGGCACTTGGGTGAATCTTGGCCTTACACTTGTGTAGCACTTGGCTAGATCTTGGCCAGTGGTTGGCCTTGGCTTGTAGTATAAATACCCCTCCCTTTGATGAACTTCTTCATCCATAACTTTGCCTAAGTCTTGAAAGCTCTCCTTCTCCCTCCCACTTGTGTTGAGTTCGGCCAGGGCCTCCCATGTGGCCGAGCACCCCTCTCTAGGGGTGCTAGCCGAGAGTGTACCCCCCCCTAGCCTCGTTGCTTTCGTATAATACCCCCCCTTTGGGGTGTAGTAATACTCTCAAAAGGATTGTTATAATGCCCAATGTACCTTGGCCGTATAGCTTGTTGTATTCTACGGTTATACCTATCTGAAAAGCCGAAATACTATTATACTTCCGTCGATCACAAAACCAAACCCTAGGAAAATCTCCATAGTCGTTGGAGTGTTGTGTAGAAGTTGGTTAGAACTTCTAAGGGTGGTTTAGAGCGGGTTGGGCGCTCGGAGTTGGAGCTAAACGATCGCCAGATCGACTTTATACTTGGATAATTATGGGCTTATCGAGGTAATTATCTTGTCCCTCTATTGTAATTGGAAATTACATATTGTTAGAATATATAGTTGAAGTATACTATATTTAGAACTGAACGTAGTTGTTGGCAATGTCTTTTGACTTAAGCCTGAATAATACTTACAATGCAATGTCTTGCGACTTAAGCCTGAAGAACTGAATCAATCTTTTACATAGGGTATTATGAGGCTTGTGTAGCTTTTCTGTGAAGTAGAATTGTACTCGTTCGGGTTAGATGTGTAACCCCCCCCCCCTGGTTGGCTTGGTAGCCGGCCGCGTTAGAGGAGAGATTTCTGTTGTTGCGGGAAGTCTTTGAATTTTCGGTAGAATGTTCTGCGATAAGGTCTAAATGTTAATAAGCGCCTTGTGGCCTTATAGGTTGAAGTACTACGTATGGCGCGATCTACTGGCTAAGGAGTAGCCGACGGTTTGAAGTACTTGGAGCGTTTTGCTATTAGTCGATACTCGTCGCGAGGTATGTGAACCTCTTCCTATCTCTTCTAGCATGATATGTGTGAACTATGTAGTACGGTGGCATACGTGTGCTAAATGTATTTGGAGTGGTTTAAAACATAAAGTGTTATAACGGCTTTATGGGAAGTTGGTTATAACAGCTTTATGTTGGTAAGAAAGTACTTGTGGCCTTGAAAAGGTAACTGATTTGAACTATAACTGGCTTGTTATGTGTTAATAAAGAACTTGAAGTATTTCAAAAGATTTTTGAATCATTTCGAAAGAAGAAGTAATATTTGGTTTTTGAAAACTTAAGAGTTATACTAGCTTTATGGGAAGTTAGGTATAACGGCTTAAGAATGTTTCTTGATTTCGAAATCGAATGTGTATCGACAAACCACTGCAGCGTTAATAAAAGGAAATGTTTTGAATAATTAAGTATTATTAAAACCAGTAGAAACTTCCATCTGCATAGAAGCTAAGATGAGACAAAATGATATTTCCTAGATCATGGCTGCTGTAATAAGATTGTTATAAACAAGATATCCTACTCACATATAAGGCTTATGTTTCTCAGATTGTTTAAAGGAGAATTATATTCTTAAATGAATAAGACTATGAACTACGAACCCTTTCTAAAAATGAGAAACTTGAACATTGGAAATTAGGCAAACTTGAACATTGGAAAAGAATGTTGCTACTTGATTTTACAAAGAGAAGTAATTGATTTACTTTAAAAAGATAATCACTCTATTTTCATATACTACGGGTATTGTGTGACTTTTGTGAATGTAACGTATCTTTTAAAGAGTTAATGTATGAAGTACTTTAGGGATAAAACCCGATCTTGTTAATCATATAGTAGAAGGTACCTTGTGTGAACAACTTGATTGTGTTGGTTTGTGATAGCCTTGTAATACTTTCTTGATTGCTTTGATAAGTAAACGTGTTAGGATGCTACGTGTGTTAGTATCTTGTGATGTTTGGGTAAAGGGGTTTCCCTTGATTGTGCTTATTAACTATCAGTCGTTATGATAGTATCGTGGCATTCATCTCTTGAGATGATTCCGGGGGTTAAGCTGCCCTCCGATGCGGGGTAGACTCAGCGGTCGATGGACCTATGATTCGAGAATACCTCACGCAGTCCGGGGCTATGCGGAGCTACGAGTTCCGTGTTAGTGACGTCCTTTATGGGCATGCGGTCCACGTGGCCATGCGACCGCGAAGTCCGTGATCTTACGGGAGTAGCTACCCTCGACGCGGGAATACCTCATGCGGGCCGATGAGATTGGCCTACGCGGAGTGCGGGAGTTCGTGGTTAGACGCGTACATCGATCTGCGGGCAAGTGGCGGCTTTGATCATGTGACGGTCTAGACAGATCTTATAATCTGATTCGCTGACCTTGTTGGTACTATGGGTTTTTAGTAGTCGGCTATGCCCGTACTTACCGTCTGCAGAGATATTATGACAGTGGGACACGGTGTTCATGTGTGTTCCATGGTGCTTTTATATCATAGATCGCCGGCGATGAGGAAGGTATTCCACGCATGATTGATGTTGTGGGCCCGAGACCCATTGTTATACTTGAGTGATGACTGAGGCGTGAGTCACGACTTGACATATTGCCTTGTAAATCGTAGTTTGGTTATCATACATGTCTCTGCTTTATATCGCTATGATTTCATTTACGATATGTATTTTGATTTCACATACTGCGGTTGTTATCGACCTCTCCCGGGGCTGCGTTCATGCCGCAGTAAAAGGTACACGATCGTTGATCCTCGCCTTAGTGGTCACAATCGGCTTGTGGGAAGCTCCGTTTCTCCGGAGGCTTATCTTGGTATAGTCCCCTGTTGTTGTAGGTGCTTACGTTCAGGGGTATGGCGGGGCCCTGTCCCGCCATTGTTGTCGTATCTTTCTTAGAAGTGCAGTCTTTGTTGTGGGCAGGGTTGGTAAAAAGGATTAAACTGTTCAGTTGTAAAAGTTGTTATTTATATATGCCGAAAGGCAAGTTTTCCTCAGATTACTGTTTTGTACTTCACTTGTTTCATGTATATGTTTTATGTTCCGCTGATTACTCTGATGTTGTGTCACTAGGGTGCCCGGGGTAAGGCACCAGTCACGGGCCCAGTTTCGGGTCGTGACATAAGATTTACAACAACCATGACGGGACAGGGGAGGGGGTATTATACGAGAACAACAAGGCAAGTGGGGGTACCTCTGGCTGAGTACTACCAAGGGGAGGGTACCCTACCACAAGGCCACTCAAAGGGGAAGGGGAGAGGCTTGGACGAGAACAACACAAGGGGAGAGTTTTCAAGGCATAGACAAAGTGAGGAATGGATGAATAAGTTCATCACACAGGGGGGGTATTTATAGGGACACCAACGGACAAGATCAAGCCATGTGGGGGGCAAGTGGATGGCCAAGATTGGCACAAGTGCACCCTAACCTACTCCTTAAAACCCTCACAAAACAAAGACCCATGAAAAGGGCCTCAAACCCTCCTACCGTGGCCTCTCAACTGCTCCAACGAGGGTGACAAGTGTCACCTCCCGTTGGTCCAAAAATGTTCGTCGCTCGGAAAAATCATAAAAATACTAAACGACATAGCGAATTTTTCCTTCGCAAGTCGTAAAACGTTTCGTCGAAAAACGACTCTGTCGGGTGTTGTGCACAAATAATATTCGCCAAGCCACCTGTGGGGGTGACACGTGTCGCCTCCCACTCGCCCAAAATATTTCATCTTCCAAAATATCCACAATGGCCAAAATCTCAAAACAAAGTGGGCCCTTAAAACCAGAAATTTCTCGTGGGCCCACGTGACCATTTCCGAAAATAAAATTCCATAATTCTCTAATATTCCAAGAAGTCCGAATACCAAATCTGGGAATCCAATTCCCATTAACGAACCTTTTTCCTTCACAAAAACAGGAAACTTTTCCGTGGAAAAATCACCTCTTTCTTCCTTTCCAATTTCAATGTCGTATTCTCGTACGTTCGTCCTCGCATACATACCCTGGAAATACGAAGTATAACAAGTTCAATCCTTTATAATCATCCTTCCAATATAATATACTCAAGTATAACTACTACAACATGTAAAATCCAATTACAATAGGGGGACATAGATCATTACCTCGATAAGCCCAAAATTATCCAAGTTTATAAGTCGATCCAGAGCAACGTTTAGCTCCAATTCCTTACGCTCCAACCCGCTCCAAGCGACCCTTAGAAGTTTCTAAACAACTTCTCTAAAAACTTCCACCAAGCTAGGAAGATTTTTCTAGGGTTTCGTTTGCGACTATTGGAATAAAGTAGCATTTCCTGCTCTAGTATTAAAATAACTTTGGAATACTACTAGGGATACTAGGCCAATGTATTTGGGATTATACAATAATACTCCAAGTATTTTCTTACACAAGAGGGGAGGGGGACGAAACATAGCCTAAAGGGAGGGAAATATTTTGCCTTGGAGGCTTTAAGTGTGAGATGATTTAAGTCTTCAACTTAAGGGGTATATATAGAAGGATCAAGGGCCATGATCTAAGCAAGTGGGTGGTCAAGATTGGGCCATGTGTGTGTGGGTCCCACCACACCACATGGCCAACGAATTGGGTGCCAAGTGTTAGGGCCATTTTCGCCAGTGAGTAGTGACAAGTGGCTGGCCACTTGTCACACCATTTCGACCACATGGCCACACAAAGGGGTGACACGTGTCGCCCCTTACTCGCCCACAATATTTCGTCCTCCAAAATATCCAAAATACGAAAATCTCAAAACAAAGCGGGCCCGACAAAACCGTAAATTGCTCCCGTGGCCCCACGTAACCATTCTCAAAATAAAATCCCAAAATTCTAATAAAATCCAAGAAGTCCAAATACCAAATCTGGGAATCCAATTCCAACGAACCTTTTTCTTCACAAAAACGGAAACTTTTCCGTCGAAAATTCACATCTTTCTTTCATTCCAACATTTACGTCAAACTTCGCATGTATGTCCTCACATACATACTCGGAACT
This sequence comes from Przewalskia tangutica, assembly GCA_029844215.1. Lineage (NCBI taxonomy): Eukaryota > Viridiplantae > Streptophyta > Magnoliopsida > Solanales > Solanaceae > Przewalskia > Przewalskia tangutica. Next base: position 67,196,345 of record CM056723.1, read on the forward strand.
ACGTGTAACATTCTTCCTTAGAAACATTCGTCGAATGTTCCTTCTAAGTCTCTAAACATACATGCTGGTGTAGTCTCCACTACTACACTTACAAAATCGATCACGCCACCAATGGCCGTAATATAACATGTAAGAAACTCAAATCCACGCCAGGAATCTCCTCTAACGTATAACAACACTAACTCTCACCCGGTCCAAAGGATACTCTTCCGAAACCTAGTAACATGGAGTACCGAACGACGCCTCCTAAGTCGGACGACGATGCTATCTTATAGCAACCCACTATTGTACAACCACCTCGAAAGGCCCAAGAGTACTTCGCTAAGTTGCCCTCGCTTTCCAAAACTCGGCACACCTTCCGGTGGTACCTCGAAGACCACCGTCAACCTGAACTCCAAGTGTTGATCGATTATCCGCGACGGCTGCGACTCGAGCCGCTAACAACCTCATCCGATAAGCTTCACCCTATCCACATTCTGCTGAAACAGCGTACCCACTATCTCAACCTTGCCAACATCGAACCAATCGACGGCAACCAACACTTCCGCTATACAAGCCTTCATAAGGCGATATCCGAATCGAATTGGTAGCTATTATAATAATACACTCAACAAGAGGCACATAATCCTTACGCTACCACGAAATCACAACACCGAGGGTAAATGCACATCGAGACTCACTCGAAGTTCCTATCCTCGCTGGTAAAACCTCCGGACACAAAAGAAATAGCCAAACGGGCTCCACCGCGCCATAGAAAGTAGGAACCCCGTGCAGCCTTACAACCCTCCTGATACATAACATCTCGCATAACCCTCCGCCGAGTAAATGGCCGGCGAAAGACAAGATAGGTGACCTCATCACTGACCATCGTCGAGCATCCTCGAACTCGCACGATGGTTACCTAAACTTGGGCTAGCACCTGCGTGATCCTACCACCTAGCGGGACCACCACAACCGACCCATCCCATTCCGGCCGCGGGTTGACCGCGATCATGCCTCAACGACCATTATCGCGCCAAACTCTTGTTCCCCGATTCGGAACAATCTTACTAACACAAGTCATGAAAGCTACCACTTCCATCTCACACTACCCATGGAATTATCCCATAATACATATCACGCATACTAAGTACTTCGACAAAGACCAACCATAAAATCATCCACTCGGCGGCCATGCATCCAAGGTCCTAATCGTTATAAATTCTAAGGCTCACAATCGTCTGCCTCCGCACTTACCCTTTCTCAACTACCCATGTTTTCTAATTCACACTTAACACAATGCTACGTATAGCACTTAACACGTATCCACCATAACAACATAACCAAGTCTTTTAAGGGCTAAAGGTATCTCTCGCAACTCTTGCCTTACTTTCTTTGTCGCTCTAATCATAATCACGCCTGCAGGCGCTGAATTATACAAGGCGATGATCCACCACCGATCCCGAGGCTGAATCTCTACATCGTGCTACCTGGCCTGACAAACTCTCACCAAATGCCCCGCTGGCAAGCATACAAGTCGCGATGCACGACACTCCCATAATGGAGTCTATTACAATGGCCACAACGAGGTAGGGGTGACCTCATCTGACTAACACCCTTCTCCCAACAATCAACCCGCGATCGACCGGCCGTGAGTCATCCCTCTTGTATCCTCCTACTTGGACATCCTCCCATCACATGACCACGGCCACAGTATAACAATCTCCCAAACTAGCACGACACTCGAGGATCATCCTCACTTTCTATCCATAGAACTCGCGAATCGCAACTCAAGAAATCCCAAGTCTCGCACTCGATCTAGGGTGAACCATCTGCTGCCGGAACCACGGCTCGATTCTCATTCCGGCCACCTAGCTAGTAATCGGGCCATTTCTGAACTCATATCCTCGGCTCGCCGTGGTAATCGAGGCTCAGTATCGTGGCCTCGTGAGAAACCGATGCCGCCTAAACTCTGGGCTAGCGGCGCCATAAAACTCATCGTCAAGTACTATCTCATAACGACTGTGCCTAAGCCCTCGTACCCCTCGTGTTCTACTCGCGGCTCCCTATCTGTCTTGCCCATCTGCCCCTGGTTGTCTTCTTGCGGAGGCATAATCGTACATAAGAATACGCCAGAGGAGTCCAACTTATAACACGCCTCTAAGGCACGATCTCAGTGAGAAGAATGGAAACCAATCCTAAATATCCTGCAGCCTCCCGATTATAGATGTGGTGCACAACACGCCGATAATCAAGACTACTAGATACGGGTGTAGACACTTTCCGAGGATTAATCGCTCGATACCACTTTTGTCACGACCGAACCGGGCGTGGATCGTGCCTTACCCGGCACCCTAGTGATACAACATCGAGAAAATCGGAAATAAAAACTAAAACATGAGACAAGTCATAAAGCATAAACCAAAGCTAACCAAAACGGTCACCTTCCGAATATATACATATATACATCAACATGAACGCTTAAATCCTTTTACAAACCACAACAAAGATTTACAGACCTAAGAATGTAACCATAACTATGACGACAGGCGCCCCGCCATACCACCGAATGTACAAGTAACTACACCGACAGGACTATACCAAAGATAAGCCTCAAGAAACGGAGCTTCCCAAAAAGTGACTGTGCTCCTAGCGCGGATCCACCGATGTACCTCTACCGCGGCATGAACGCAGCGGGCGAGGTCGCATAACAGTACCAAGTATGTGAATCAGAAAAATCGTAAATGAAATCATAATAGTCTATATAAAGCAGAGACATGTATGATAACAAACTACATCCATAATATATAATGATATGTCAAGTCGTGACTCACGCCTCAAAGTCGTTTACTCAAGTATAACAACGGGTCTCACGCCCACAACATCAATCATGCCGTGGAATACCTTCCTCATCGCCTATCTATGATATAATCACACCAAGAAGTACACATGAACACTAGGTCCCACCACCGTGTCATAATAACCGCATCAACAATATTATACAACCAAACCACGGTTCACACGGCGACGTAAAGCCGACTACCAGATACCGCGTCGTGTCACGTGGTGACCGGCAAGTACGAGGGCTAACTACTGTGTACCAAGTCGTGTCACGAGACCGCCACTACGGCGAACGGGTCACGAGGGCTAACTACCGTGTACAAGGCGAATCACCACGAGACGGGGCAAGTCTGAAGCCGACCACCGATACCAAGGCCGATCAGTAAACCTCATGGAGCTAGTCCATGGAACAACAATCCTAATGGAACCATACGTGCGCCACGCGTCGGTCAAGATGTCCAAAAGGAAACAACAAGACGTAAATCAAAATGGAAGCATACTCGTGGGCGCCCATCATACGGTATGTCCATCCATCAAGAATAACATGACCGACCCATCGACGTGACTTGTGTAGTATTATTGTGAAGCGTAATTGAACACGTCCGTTAGGCGTGTAATCCCAGGAGTTGTTGGCACAGTAGCGGGCCGGATAGGGAGGTCGCATTTTCCGTAGAATACGAATCTTGTATTTAGAATACTCTACGAAGAGATCTAGGAGTTGATAGGCGTTTTGTGGCCTTTATAGGTTGCGATGCCGGTAGCGTATTCTACTTGAAGAGTGGAAAAGGCTAAGCGAGTTACTGATCGCGAGCGTTTTGCTTATTGTCGATAATCGTCGTGAGGTATGTGAACCTCTTCCTATCTTTTCTAGCATGATTGTTGTGAACTATGTAGTACGGTAGACGTACATGTGCTAAGTGATTTGGTTGGTTTAATACATAGGCTGTTATAATAGCTTTATGCGAAGTTAGTTATAACGACTTTATGTAGGTAAAAGAATGGTTTATTGATTGTAGAAGTTAAGAGACTTGATCTTCAAAGATAAGAGACTTGACTTATAAACGACTTGATTTTGAAAGTTAAGAGACTTGATCTTGAAAGATAAGAGACTTGACTTATAACGACTTGTTTTCGGAAAAAGAGAAGTAACTTGATTTTAAGTATAGGTTACTTGTTTTGAAAAGAGTACATTATTGGGTTTTAAAAGAATACTTGTTGTTGTTTTAAAAGAAAAGAGACTTGTGGAATTGAAGAGTTTTTGGTTTAGAACATAAAGTGTTATAACAGCTTTATGGGAAGTTAGTTATAACGACTTTATGAAAACAAAGGAATGGTTTTGTCACGACCCGTTCCGGGGCCCGTGACTGGTGCCTTACCGGGGCACCCAAGTAGTCATACATCAGAGTAATCAGCGGAAACATAAAGCAAGACATGAAACAGTTTATAAAACAAGACATAGATTATGTGAGAAAATATCGCCTTTCGGCATATATATATAATCATGTTTTAGCAGTTACATCCGACATCTGCATACATGACTACTGCACTTCTAGGAAATATACAACTATGGCGACGGGGCCGCCATACCTCGTACAAAAACTATCTACAACAGGAGATCATACAAAAGTAGAGCCTCCGAAGAGATGGAGCTCGACACCAACGTAGAGATCCTAAGATGCGGATCTAGCACACCTTGCCCTTACCGCGGCATGAACGCAGCCCGAAGAGGTCGATTACAACAGTACTAAGTATGCGGCGTAAAGTACTTAAATGAAAACATATCATTTTAAAACCAGTTTACAAATATGTGAGAAACAACCAGAAACCGCACATAGTGCCACATCACAAACAAGAGCAACAATAGGTAATCGTAACGCCTTGTCTAGCCGCGAATGATCGAAATAGGGCCACTCGCCCACATCCTCATTCTCGCAAGCCTAATCCTCGACTCGAGTCCGCATGGCCACTCGCGTGGGCCGCATGAGGTATAACCCGCATCGAGGTAGCTACTCCTCGGCGATCACCGACTCATTGTCGCGTAGCCACATAGACGCATGAGGCATAACCCGCATACTAACTCGAACTCTCGTAGCTCGCATAGGCCCCTGGACCCGCATTAGGTATTCTCGAATCATGGTCCTGCATCACTGAGTCTACCCGCGACGGAGGCGGCTTAACCTCTGTATCATCTCAAGAGTTGAGTGATAGTACACTAACATAACGACTTATCTTTAAACAACATAAGTACAACAAGGATACTCACTTATACAAACGTTACAAGGTACTAACACGGATAGCAACATGTCATGTCTACTTATCAAACCATCTTATTATTCTTTTCACAATTTCATATAAGTCTGTTAGAAATACATAGGCAACTTGTTTCTTTTATCAATCTTAAGTGGTTATACTTAACTTCCCATAAAGCTAGTATAACTCTTAAGCTTCGTTTGAAACCAATTAATTCTCTTCCAGAAAAATGGTTCAAGAGTCCTTTGAAATGTTTTCGTTTTATTATTCAGCTTAAGCGTGAGGCATTCGACGTATTATTCGAGCTTAAGCGTGAGGCATTGCCGTAAGTATTATTCGATTAACACGTACGCCTCACCGCACTATATACATATTGTAAAATATCATGCTTTAGGAAGAATCACATACCTTCTCGCGAAATCCACCGCCAAGTCGAGTATGTCGCTGTGAAGAATCAACTATAATAGTCACAGATATCTATCAAAGTCTAGACTATTCAGTAGGTCATTCTAAACAGAGGGTCCTCAATTCTACGGAAAGTGGGCAAGCACAACCCTACCGGTGAGCTATATAAGTCTCATGTGAAAACATCCCATGTAAGTACATTCAGATATTCTTCTTTTATACCCTTCTAAGGTGTTACACTCAATTCTATTCCTTAATAACCTTCTAAGTATTTATACTTATTCTTATTCTACAACAAGAAGTATTCTCTAATTCAAAAGAGGGTTAGGATTAGTTACCTCGGTAAGCCCAATAATATCCTAGAAAAGTCGCTGAGCAAGGTTTTGCTCTAAGTTGTATGCTCCAGAAACCTTAGAAGTTCTTCACAACTTCTACTAAGTACTAAGGTATTTGGGCTAGGGTATTTTGGGCATTATAACAATACAAGAAGGCAACTTTTCTACCAAGGGAGGGGGTAGGTTTCGCTAGGCTAGGGGTGGGGTAGCCTCGGCAAGCTTCTCGAGGAGGTGTGTTGGACGAATTGCTTACAAAGGGAGAGGAAGGATTTTAGACTTGGAAAGCTTTGTGGATGAAGAACTCTTCATCTCAAGAGGGTATTTATAGGTCAAGACATGGCCAACCAATGGCCAAGATTTAGCCAAGTGCTAGGCAAGTGTAAGGTCAAGATTAGGGCAAGTGTACCTAGCCAACTTGCACACAAAATATCTAACCAACTTTATGACAAGGATGGTCATCCATTCGCCCTATTGCGTGACAAGTCCACCAATGAGAGGGTGGCAAATGTCGCCTCTCGTTGGTCCAAAGTGTTACGCCTCTCGGAAAATCCGCAAAAATTAGAAATGACATAGCGGAATTTATCCTACGAAAAGTGGAAAGCGTTTCGTCGGAAAGCTTAAAACTGTGAGTTGTGCCTAAAAATCGTCAAGGCCTAACTTTAAGACCAAACTTTTGTCGTATTCCTTTACGTACATACTCCGGAAATACGGTATAACATTCTCCTCGCTAGAAACATTCGTCCGAATGTTCCTTCCTGACAGATGACGATAAGGTTCTTAAAAACTTAAACAGTTTGCAAAAGCCACACACAGCCATAAACAACACTTAGGCATAAACGATAATGAAGATTTACAAGTAGGAAAGTGAATTACCTGGAGGGGTGGGGAACAGTGAGGATATACGCCTCATGTCCTCCTCGGCTTCCACGTCATCTCCTCCGAGCTCGTTCCGCCACAAGACTTTGTGGAAGCCACGCCCTTCGTCCAGACGCCTAACTCGGACGATCGATTATCGCTATGGGAATCTCCTCATACGATAACCCCTGGCCACTGGACATCGCCAATCGGATGTACCACTAGATGGATCCCGATACATCTCTCAAAGATAGAAACGTGAAACACGGATGCATTGCCTCCGGATCGGACGGCAGATCCAACTCATAGGCAACCTTGCCTACCTGCGGACAATGCGAAGCGGCCCAATGTACTGGCCGAAGTTTCTTCTTCCCGAATCTCATCACACCCTTCATGGGTGACACCTTCAGAAAACCCAATCATCAATCGCAAACTCGGATGTCGACGCGATGATCTGCATACGACCATCGACTCGAATTTGTCAATAGCGCCTCGGATAAGCTTCACCTTATCCATCGCTGCTGCACCAAATCTGGTCCCACTAGCCGCACCTCGCCCACCTCGAACCAACCTATAGGCGATCTGCACTTCCTCCATACAAGGCCTCATAAGGCGCCATCCGAATCGAGTGGTAGCTATTATTATACGCGAACTCAACTAGAGGCAAATGATCCTCCCAACTACCGGAAGTCAATAACACAAAGCTCGCAGATATCCTCGCAGTCCGGATAGTGCGCTCTGCTGTCCGTGCTGCGTGGATGAAATGCGATTACTCGTGCTCACTGCGTCCCTAAACCCTCTGGAAGGACCTCCGAAGTTGGCCGTGGCCGGCTCCTGCTGCGATATGATCGAAGTAGGGACTCCATGCGATCGACGATCTCTCGGATGTAAAGTCCGCATAATCCTCACCGAAAAAGTCGCCCCGACGGAAGAAAGTGGGCTGATTTCGTCACCGTCGACGATAACCCATATAGAATCATGTCTCCTCCTCGAGTGCGAGGTAATCCTCGTGATGAAGTCCATGTTGATTACCTCCCACTTCCGTGTCGGGATCTCTATCGCAGAACAAACCACTGTGTCTCGGTGCTCTACCTTCACCGCGACAACACGCACCGAGCTACGAACTCGCAACGTCCTCTTCAAGCCATCCCACCAATACACGGCATCTAAGGTCGTGGTACATCTTGGTCGACCGGATGGATAGAGTAACGCCGCGTGTGCTTCCCCAAGAACTCGGCCAAGTCTCAAACATCCGAACACACAACTCGCCCTCAAACCTTAGCACCCGTGTGCTACCTCAAAGCGACCTTGCCTCACGAAGAGTCAGATCACGATATCGAATCAAAGCGGATCCTCGAATCGTTGCCTCTTCACCTCTCAACGATGGAAGACTCGGCAACCTCACGAACTCTAACCCATTGCTATCGTAATCAATCAAACGGACACCAAGGCTCGCTAATCGTGCAAATTACGAACCATGTCCCTTCTCTCTAGCCGCACATCCGATAGGCTCCCCATCGACTACGACTAAGGCATACGCCACAACATTGGCCTTGCGGGTGGTACAGATGTCCACATCGTAATCCTTAAGCAACTCTAACCACCGTCTCGCCGTAAGTTCACTCCTCTGGTCAAGATATACCGAGGCTCTTGTGGTCTGTAAAAATATCCACGTGAACCCCATACAAATAGTGCCTCGCATCTTCAAAGCGTGAATCACGGTGCAACTCCAAATCATGGGTGGGGTAGTTCCTCGTGTTTCTTCACTGTCGGGATGCATATGCTATAACTCGCCATGCCGCATCAACACACATCCCAACCCGATGCGACGATCACAATACACGACATAACCATCTCGACCCGGAAGAGTAAGAACGGGCGGCCGTCGATCTCCTTCAAAGAATCGAAACCCCGCCACAAGCATCACCATCAAACTTGGCTGCCTTCGAGTCACCTAGTCAATGGTGCGTAGATAGAAGCAAACTTCTCCACGAACCGCCGATAATACCTGCAAGGCCCGTAAATCGCGAACCTCGCCGGAGTAGTAGTTCACGCCAAGTCTGACGCCGATCTTGGCGTATCAACTCGAATGCCATCACCGATAATATGCCCAAGAAACGCCATCAAGTCAACCAAAACTCACATTTGGAAAACTTGGCGTACAACCGCTGGCAGTCTGGAGAACTGCACAAGACAGCCTCAAATGCTCGCGTGCTCTGCTCTGGCGAGAATAAACCAAGATATCATCAATGAACACTATCACAAACGTGTCCAAAATGGTTTGAACACTCGGTTCATCAAATCCATGAATACCGCCGGAGCATTGGTCAACCAAAGACATGACCACTGAACTCATAATGCGTCGCACGTCCGAATGCATCCTAGGACATCCACCTCTCGACTCGCACTGATGATAGCGATCGCAGATCAATCTTGAGAAACATCTCGCACTCTGGCCGGGTCGAACAAATCATCAATCCTAGGAAGGGGTATTCGTTCTTAATGGTCACCTTGTTGTTGCACAGATCAACACACATGCGGCGTCGCCCTTCTTCTTCACGAACAATCTGGCGCTCCCTGGGAGAAACACTAGGCCTAATGAAGCCCTTCTCTAGCAAATCCCTGCCGATCCTTCACTCTCTCAACTCGGCAGTGCCATTCGTATGGCGGAATGGAAATAGGCGGTATCTGCAACACATCTATACAAAACTCGATCTCCTCTCGAGGGATACCGGAGGTCATCCGAAACACGTCCGGGAACTCGGACTCTGGGCGACGGAAAATCTGGTACGCGGCTTCGGATTATCAAACACCCGACGAGATGGTAGATATACCCTTCTACACCATCTTCCTAGCTTGAGGTAGGAAATAAACCTACCCTCGGCGATCAGTGCTCCTCCCACTCAACAACCGGCCTCGTGAAACTGGAACTGCTATTCTCTCTGCAGTCTACATTGGCGTAGCAGGAAGCTAGCCAATCCATCCCCATGATCACATCGAAGTCAATCATCTCCAACTCTATCAAGTCGGCCAGGGTCTGACGACTGTAAATGATCACAGGACAAGCTCTATATACCCGCCGAGCTACCACCGAATCACCGATCGCGTAGCTACCTCGAAAGGGTCTATGGACTCGTGCTCTATCCTATCCTACTAGCAACAAGGGAGATATATGGGACAGAGTAGAACCGGATCTATCAAAGCATACATATCAAACCCGAGCGATAAGGTACGTGGCGACATCAGTGAGGCCTCCGATCTGTCGGTGGACAAAGCATAAATGCGGTTCGAGGACCGCTAGAATCGACGAGCCACGGCCTCTGCGCGACCTGCCGACCCACGAGCACCTCGCCCGGCGAGTAATCGTAGAGATGATGGTCGGCAATGAACTCGGCGGTGAGCCTACCACCGCCCCGGTCGGACGATCCTCGCAAAGTGACCTGCCGCCTGGCTGTAATAAGATCCAAAAGTAGTACCACACTTCCGTAATGGGATCTGCGCGGCCACTTGGGGGGTGGTCCGTCGGCGATACCTCTGCTACCTCGACGCTCAAGCCACAGGGCCCCGGTCCGCCCTCAGCGTGGGCCTTGAGGCGGTGCAGAGTGCTCAGGCCGGCCGTGGTGCGAATCTAGGCCGCCGAGGCCGCCACCACGATAACCACCGAAGACCCTCCGTCCCGGCCTTCCTGCTCTTTCGTCGGCTCGCCGACCTCTGCGCTCGCCGCATCAAGGGCGTGAGCTGCGTGCGGGTAATGTCCATACCGGTGGAGAAACCCCGCATGACTCGGCCATATAGTCGTCTAGCCGGTGACATAGCGGTGCACCTATCCTCCATATCTGCTACCAATGCTGGACATATCGAGCCAATGAATCAAACTCGACATTGTACTCACGACGGTCGTCTATGCCTCGATGGTAAAAATCTATCACCGCGCCTCGCCATCCGTGGAGGCAAGAAGTGAGTGAGAAAGCCTCCGAGAACTCATCCCAGTAGGCGGGACGCGTGCTCTCCCGATAACTCCCATGAATCAAACCAATCGATCGCGGTATCACGCAGCTATGTGAACAAAGATCACGGACTCGGTCTCGGCGCCCGATCACTCTCAAAATCCTCAAGCCGACGGATGAACTCCTGCGGATCATCCTCCGCCTCGATCCATAAAACTCCGGCGCTCTGGCTCGAAGTCTCGTAGCCTCAAACTCTCGCCTCGGGTGAACAACGGTGCGGCCAAGACCGAGCTGAATCGAACGCGTCGGCCTCTCTCGTCGGGCCACACTTTAGCTAAAGTCGGGCCATCTCTTGTACCCTAACTCCTCCGCCCGGTGTGGGATGCGAGGTGTGGGTCTTGTGGTCTCTTTGGGGCGGCGTCATAGAACTCGCCGTCTCGTATAGACGGGCTCGAGCCCTCGTGACTGGGTGTCTCGCTAGCGCCTCCTCGGCTGCCTTGCCGCCCGGGCGGGTTGCCTTACGTGGAGGCATAATCATACGTGAAAGGAATACGTTAGAGGTCCAACCTATAACACGCCTCTAAAGCACGATCTCGGAATGAGAATAACGTAAACCAATCCTAAATATCCTATAGCCTCCTGATTATTGGTGTGGTGCACAACAAACCGATAATCAAGACTCTACTAGATACGGACACTAGACACTTTCCGAGGATTAATCGCTCGATACCACTTTTGTCACGACCTGTTCGGGGCGTGATCGTGCCTTCCGGCACCCAAGTAGTCATACATCGAGTAATCACGGAAACATAATGCAATAAATGAAACAGTATATAAAACAAGACATAGATTATTTGAGAAATTATAGACTTTTGGAATATATATATAATCATGTTTTAGCAAACATCCGACATCGCATAACATGACTACAGACTTCTAAGAAATATACAACTATGGCGGGACGGGTTCCGCCATACCCTCGATCAGACAAAACTATCTACAACAGGAGATCATACCAAAAGTAGAGCCTCGGAAGAGATGGAGCTCGACACCAACGTAGAGATCCTAAGGATGCGGATCTAGCACTGCCGCTTACTGCGGCATGAGCGGCCCCGAAGGAGGTCAAGACAACAGTACTAAGTATGCGAATCAGAAAGTACTTAAATGAAAACATATCATTTTTAAAACCGGTTTACAAATATGTGAGAAACAACCAGAAACCGCACATAGTGCCACATCACAAACAAGAGCAACAATAGGTAATCAGAATACGTCTTGTCTAGGCCGCGAATGATCGAAACAGGGCCACTCGCCCACATCCTCATTCTCGCAAGCCTAATCACGGACTCGAGTCCGCATAGGCCACTCGCGTGGGCGCATGAGGTATAACCCCGCATCGAGGGTAGCTACTCCTCGGCGTCGCCCCGACTCATTGTCCGCATGGCCACATAGACCGCATGAGGCATAACCCGCATACTAACTCGGAACTCGTAGCTCCGCATAGGCCCCCGGACCCACACGAGGTATTCTCGAATCACGGTCCTGCATCACCGAAGTCTACCCCGCATCGGAGGGCAGCTTAACCTCCGGTATCATCTCAAGAGGTGAGTGATAGTACACTAACATAACGACTTATCTTTAAACAACATAAGTACAACAAGGATACTCACTTATACAAACGTTACAAGGTACTAACACATATAGCAACATGTCATGTCTACTTATCAAACCATCTTATTATTCTTTTCACAATTTCATATAAGTCTGTTAGAAATACATAGGCAACTTGTTTCTTTTATCAATCTTAAGTGGTTATACTTAACTTCCCATAAAGCTAGTATAACTCTTAAGCTTCAGTTTGAGAAACCAATTAATTCTCTTCTGAAAAAAAAATGGTTCAGTAGTCCTTTTGAAATGTTTTCGCTTCTTTATTATTCGTGCTTAAGCTTGAGGCATTCCGTCACGTATTATTCAGCTTAAGCGTGAGGCATTCCGTAAGTATTATTCAGTTAACACGTATGCGTCTACCGCACTATATACATATTGTAAAATATCATGCTTTAGGAAGAATCACATACCTTCTCGCGAAATCCACGCCAAGTCGAGTATGTCGCACAGAGAATCACCTATAATAGTCACAGATATCTATCAAAGTCTAGACTATTCTGTAGGTCATTCTAAACAGAGGGTCCTCAATTCTACGGAAAGTCGGGCAGCACAACCCTACGGTGAGCTATATAAGTTCATGTGAAAACATTCTATGTAAATCAGATTCAGATATTCTTCTTTATACCCTTCTAAGGTGTTACAACAATTCTATTCCTTAATAACCTTCTAGGTATTTATACTTATTAATATTCTAAAACAGGAAGTATTCTCTAATTCAAGAGACTGTTAGGATTAGTTACCTCGGTAAGCCCAATAATATCCTAGAAAAAGTCGCGCCTGAGCAAGGTTTTGCTCCTAAGTTGTATGCTCCAAGGAAACCTTAGAAGTTCTTCACAACTTCTACTAAGTACTAAGGTATTTGGGCTAGGGTATTTTGGGCATTATAACAATACAAGAAGGCAACTTTTCTACCAAGGGAGGGGGGGTAGGTTTCGGCTAGGCTAGGGGGTGGGGTAGCCTCGGCCAAGCTTCTCAAGGGGAGGGGGGTGTGTTGGACGAATTGCTTACAAAGGGAGAGGGAAGGATTTTTAGACTTGGAAAGCTTTTGTGGATGAAGAACTCTTCATCTCAAGAGGGGTATTTATAGGTCAAGACATGGCCAACCAATGGCCAAGATTTAGCCAAGTGCTAGGCAAGTGTAAGGTCAAGATTAGGGCAAGTGTACCTAGCCAACTTGCACACAAAATATCTAACCAACTTTATGACAAGGATGGTCATCCATTCGGCCCTATTGCCGTGACAAGTCCACCAATGAGAGGGTGGCAAATGTCGCCCTCTCGTTGGTCCAAAGTGTTACGTCTCTCGGAAAAATCCGCAAAAATTAGAAATGACATAGCCGGAATTTATCCTACGAAAGCTGTGGAAACGTTTCGTCGGAAAACTGTTCGCTTTGTGAGTTGTGCCTAAAAATCGTCCAAGGCCTAACTTTAAGACCAAACTTTTTGTACGTATTCCTTTACGTACATACTCTGGAAATACGGGGTATAACAGGTTTTATCATTGGTTTTAAAATGGTAACTTGACTGTAAAAGGAGAAGCGTTTTGGTCTAAAAGGAAGACATGTTATTGTCTTAATATGTTTTAAAAAAGGAAAGTCTGGAAGTTGTTTTAATTAAAATGTTAGTCACCTTATTTTGATACTACGGGTATCGGGTGATTTTTGTGAAAGAAATGGATCTTCTAAAAAGAATTTAACGTACGTAGTACTTTGGGGTTAAAACCTGGACTTTGGCATAAAATGAAAGTACCTTGAGTTGTGTGTAAAGAGCCTATGTTGCGTGAGTACAGTCCAATGTAAATACAGTTCAATCCTTTATAATCATCCTTCCAATATAATATACTCAAGTATAACTACTACAACATGTAAAATCCAATTACAATAGGGGGACATAGATCATTACCTCGATAAGCCCAAAATTATCCAAGTTTATAAGTCGATCCAGAGAAACGTTTAGCTCCAATTCCTTACGCTCCAACCCGCTCCAAGCGACCCTTAGAAGTTTCTAAACAACTTCTCTAAAAACTTCCACCAAGCTAGGAAGATTTTTCTAGGGTTTCGTTTGCGACTATTGGAATAAAGTAGCATTTCCGGGCTCCTAGTATTAAAATAACTTTGGAATACTACTAGGGATACTAGGCCAATGTATTTGGGATTATACAATAATACTCCAAGTATTTTCTTACACAAGAGGGGAGGGGGACGAAACATAGCCTAAAGGGAGGGAAATATTTTGCCTTGGAGGCTTTAAGTGTGAGATGATTTAAGTCTTCAACTTAAGGGGTATATATAGAAGGATCAAGGGCCATGATCTAAGCAAGTGGGTGGTCAAGATTGGGCCATGTGTGTGTGGGTCCCACCACACCACATGGCCAACGAATTGGGTGCCAAGTGTTAGGGCCATTTTCGGCCAAGTGAGTAGGTGACAAGTGGCTAGCCACTTGTCACACCATTTCGGCCCACATGGCCACACAAGGGGGGTGACACGTGTCGCCCCCTTACTCGTCCACAATATTTCGTCCTCCGAAAAATATCCAAAATACCGAAAATCTCAAAACAAAGCGGGCCCCACAAAACCGTAAATTTCTCCTGTGGGCCCCACGTAACCATTTCTGAAAATAAAATCCCAAAATTCTAATAAAATCCAAGAAGTCCAAATACCGAATCTGGGAATCCAATTCCCACTAACGAACCTTTTTCTTCACAAAAACCGGAAACTTTTCCGTCGAAAATTCACATCTTTCTTTCATTCCAACATTTCTGTCGTAAACTCGTATGTATGTCCTCACATACATACCCTGGAACTACGGGGTGTAACAATAACACTCATAATGGAAGCATACACGTGGGTCACCCATCGTGTCAGTATGTCCAAAAGGATCGATATAGTGGAAGCATACCCGTGGGTCACCCATCGTGTCAGTATGTCCATCAATCAACCAGATAGTCGGCCCTCCATCGAGAGACGCGGTAGCACAGAAATATAACACTTGCACAACAAAGGCTATCACCACAAGCATAGGCAAGTTCAACATACTTTTAGACATTCATTTTATGACCACAAATCCGGGTTTTTACCCCCAAGGTACTACGTACTTTAACTCTTTAAAAAGATCCATTTCTTTCATAAAAAGTCACACGATGCCCGTAGTATCAAAATAGAGTAACTATCTTTTTAAGTAAACCAAAACAATTTACATACCTTCTTTTTAAACCATCTTAAGACAAAACCATACCTTTCTTTTAAACCAAAACACTTCAAATTCCTCAAGTCTCTTTTCTTTTAGAAAACAAGTTCCTTACTTTGGAATTTAAGAAAAATCAATACTTGTTATTAATGATCTTATTAAAGCAGCCATGATCTAGGAAATGTAATACAATTTTGTCTTATCTTAGCTTCTATGCAGATGGAGGTTTCTACTGGTTTTAATATAATTAATTATTTGTCAATACATTTTCCTTTATTAACGCTGCAGTGGTTTGTTCGATACTTATTCTCATTTCCGAAATCAATAAAACATTATCCTTTTAAAGACCAAGTACCCATTACTCATGAATACGGTTTCACAACTTTTTAACACAATTCAAGTTCTTAACATTATCACAAGTCAGATATAAGTCAAGTCTCTTGCCTTTTAAAATCAACAAACCATTCTTTTACCTACATAAAGTCGTTATAACAAACTTCCCATAAAGCCGTTATAACACTTTATGTTTTAAACCAACCAAATTCGTTTAGCACACGTACGTCTACCATACTACATAGTTCACAACAATCATGCTAGAAAAGATAGGAAGAGGTTCACATACCTCGCGACGATTATCGACAATTAGCAAAACACTCCAAAGTATTATAACCCTGCTAGCCTTTTCCACCCTTCAAGTAGAATACGCCACTGTGAACTTCAACCTATAAAGGTCACAAAACGCCTATCAACCTCTAGATCTCTTCGTAGAACAATTCTAAGTACAAGGTTCCTTATTCTACGGAAAATTCTAGGATTTCCCCGCAACCACATAAATCTGCTCCTCTATCAAGGCCCGCTACCAAGCCAACAACTCCAAGGGGGGGGGGGGGTTACACGTCTAACCGGACGTGTACAATTCCACTCCAAAATAATACTACAAGTCTACTGTAAATACAGTCCAAATGTAAATACAGTTCAATTCTTTATAAACATCCTTCCATATATCTTATACTCAATTCTAAACTAATACAACATGTAATATCCAATTACAATAGAAGGACTAAGATCATTACCTCGATAAGCCCAAAATTATCCAAGATTAATAAGTCGATCCTGAGCAACGTTTAGCTCCAATTCCTTACGTTCCAACCCGCTCCAAGCAACCCTTAGAATCTCCTAACCAACTCCTCTTCAAGATCCAACTCCAAAAAGTGAAGAACACTTAGGTTCAAACTATGACAAGTTTCGGCCAAGGCAAGGTTTCTAGGCTAGGGGTGTGAAATCTTTTCCAACTCTTGGTACACAATTTTCCTAACACCCTAAGGAAGAACACTTAAAAGTTTAAGAATTTTTGGACAACATTTGCTCCCAAAAACAGCCCATGGCCGAGAGCACTAACAAAGGGGAGGGAGTATTGTCACGACCCGACCCCGGGCCTGCGACTGGTGCCTTACCCCGGTCACCCGAGTGATACAACATCAGAGAAAATCAGCGGAAATAAAAACTCATAAAAGATAAACAGTGAAATAAGAAAACAGGCTAACCAAAACGGTTACCTTTCTGTATATATAAATAAAACTTGAACAGTTACATCATTTACAAACCCTGCCCACAACAGTACTACAGACCTCTAAGAATGTTATAACGACAACGACGGGACAGGGCCCTGCCATACCCCTGAATGTAAGTACCTATAACGACAGGGGACTATACCAAAGATGTCACGACCCGTTCCGGGGCCCGTGACTGGTGCCTTACCCGGGCACCCAAGTAGTCATACATCAGAGTAATCAGCGGAACATAAAAATAAAACATGAAACAACTGTAAAATGAGACACATTTTATCTGAGAGAAAATCGCCTTTCGGCATATATATAAAACTAAAACTTGAACAGTTTAATCCTTTTTACAACCCCGCCACACAAAGATTACTCTGCACTCTAAGATTTACAACAACTATGACGGACAGGCTCGCCATACCACGAATGTACAAGAACCTACAACTCGAGAACACATACCAAAAGATAAGCCTCCGAAGGAACGGAGCTTCCGACTGTTGAAAGGTGATCTAAGCGGGGATCGACAACGATGTACTTCTACTGCGGCATGACGCAGCCCCAGGAGAGGCGTGCAACAGTACCAAGTATGTGGCCAGAAAATCTGCGATTAACTCATAACGATCTATATAAAGCAGAGACATGTATGATAACCAAAATACGATTCACGCTAAACAAGCGATCATGTAAGTCGTGACTCACGCCTCAAAGTCATCACTCAAATATAACCACGGGTCTCACGCCCACAACATCAATCATGTTCGCATCGCGCCACGTGCCGGACTGCATCGGTGTAGACATGTCCATGATGCCACACTAAAAATAACAATGCCGCGTGGCCACATGCCGACTCTGCGACGGTGTAGACATGTCCATGTAACATCAACAACAATATATCGGGTGATCAACCCTGCCGCATGGCCACATGCCCCCGGAATTCTGCATCGGTGTAGACATGTCCATGTAACCACAGTAATAATATATCGGGTAATCAACCCTGCCGCATGGCCACATGCCCCCGGAATTCTGCATCGGTGTAGACATGTCCATGTAAGTTCTCAACAAGTCAACCGGCCCTCCAATGAGAGGCGCGGTAGTATAGAAACACAATTCTACAACAAAGGCTATCACAACAAGCATAGGCAAGTTACACAACAACAAGCATAGGCAAGTTATACACAACTCGAGGTACTCCCATTTTATATCAAAGTCCGGGTTTTAACCCTAAAGTACTACGTACGTTAAATTCCTTTTAAAGAGATCCATTCCTTTTATAGAAGTCACCCAATACCCGTAGTATAAAATAGAGTGACTCACATTCTTAGCAAACCAAAACACTTCTCTTATTAAAGCCAAGTTATCACATTAAAACCAATGATAAAACCCTTCTTTTGTTTTCATAAAGTCGTTATAACTAACTTCCCATAAAGCTGTTATAACACTTTATGTTTTAAACCAATTTAAGACATAACAATGCCTTTCTTTTTCCTAAAGTTCCAGTTTGCCTAATTCTAATTACTCAAGTCTCTTTTTAGAAAAGTTTCATCGTTCAATGTCTTAATCTCTTTTAAAACAATTGAATAACATATGCCATATGTGTGAGTAGTTTATTTTATAACCATCTTTATTAAAACAGCCATGATCTAGGAAATGTAATATCATTTTGTCTCATCTTAGCTTCTATGCAGATGGAGGTTTCTACTGGTTTTAATAATACTTCATTATTCATTACATTTTCCTTTATTAACGCTGCAGTGGTTTGTCGATACTCATTCTGATTTCCGAAATCAGTACAACATTATTCCCTTTTAAAAACCAAATACTCATTACTCACGAATGAGGTTTCACACAAAACTCATATTAATTCATTTAAGTTAAGTCTCTTATCTTATAAGATCAAGTCTCTTAACTTCTAACAATTAGTAAACCATTCTCTTTATCTCTCTTAAGACGTTATACCTAACTTCCCATAAAGCTAGTATAACTCTTATGTTTTCAAAACCAAGCATTACTCTTCTTTCAAAAAGGTTTCTTAATTCTGTTGAAATACTTCAAGATTCTTTATTATTCAGGCTTAAGTCAAAAGACATTGCCATAATACTACATTCGATTAACTTGCGACGTCTACGTACTATATATATGTTCCTTTAAAATATTTCAAGGTTCTTATTATTCAGCTTAAGTCAAAAGACATTGCCGCATAATTATATTCGATTAGCACGTGCGTCACCGCACTACATATATATATTATTCAGGCTTAAGTCAAAAGACATTGCCACACGTACGTCTACCGTACTATATATATATACTTTTAAAATACTTCATGCTCAAGAGTATAAGAAGAATCACATACCTCGCGACGATTATCGACTATAAGCAAAACGCTCCACGGCTATAACCCGGCTAGCCTGGTCCACCTTCTAAGTAGCCCATGCTACTTGCAGAACATTCAACCAATAAAGGTTATCGACCATCAGATATACAGTCCTATGTAAGTACAGTTTAACTTCTACTTATATTCTTCTGAAGTGATTTCAGTTCAAGTCTTTTTCTGTAATATCCTTCTATTACAGTTCAATTCTCTTCTATGAATCTTATATTCATTTCTACTACGACAGTATGTAACTTCCAATTACAATAGAAGGACAGTAGTATTTACCTCGATAAGCCCCAAAATTATCCGAGTTTAAAGTCGCTCCTGAGCAACGCTTAGCTCCTACTCCGAGTGCTCCAATCCGCTCCAAACAACCCTTAGAAGTTCTAACCAACTTCTACTTAAATACTTCAACTATTAATGAAGATTTTCCTTAGGGTTTCGTTTAGTGGCTAAAGAAGGTATAATAGTATTTTCTGGGCTTTTGTAAGTGTAACCTTGGGAATACTACAAGGTATTTGGGCCAAGGTATTTGGGCATTATAACAATACTTGGAGAGTATTTCTATACCACAAAAGGGGGGTATTTATACGAGACAACTAGGCTAGGGGGGGGAGACTCTTTGGACGAACTACAACAAGAGGGAGGGAGTATTTGAGACTTAGAAAGATTGCTCAATTTAGGATGAAATAACTCTTCAACAAGGGGGGTATTTATAGGTCAAGAAAGGACCAACCAATGGCCAAGATTCATCCAAGTGTAAGGCAAGTGTAGGGCTAGATTTAAGCCAAGTGCACCTTATCCATCTACCACAACAACTTGCACAAAATATCCTACCAACTAAAGTCACCCATTTCGTCCAAACCGCCCAATCTCACGTCCAATGTGAGGGTGACACATGTCACCCTCCCGTTGGTCCAAAATGTTTCGCCTCTCGGAAAAATCCGCAAAAATAAGAAATGACATAGCCGAATTTTCCTTCGCAAGTTTAGTAAAACGTTTAAAAAACGACTCTTTCGCACTTGTGCCCAAATTTCAACCTAGCCTAACTTTAAGGCTTAAATTTTTAATACGTGCGCCTCGTACATACTGCGGAAATACGGGTATAACATTCTCCTCCTTAGAAACATTCGTCCGAATGTTCCTTCTCAAGACGGATAATGATGAAGTTCCTCGCAAGTTGCCAATGCCACGCCGCCACGGAATAACACACGCTCCTTCCTTCCTTAGTCGTCGTGCCCTTCTCGAACACTTGAACTCTTCTAGTATACGCACCACACTTCACCATCGCCGGTTCCAAAACCTTGGAGTCACCACCTCCAAACTTGGTCATCTCACTAGCTTCGCTTCCTTTAAGGCCATTCCCGGCCTTCACGAACCGATTCTGGTCGAACGCATCCACGAACTTATAAGATGGTTATCTAAACTTGGGCCTAGCACCCTCGTGACCCTACCACTGGCGGGACCACCCGAGCTGACCTACCTCTAACAGCCGCGGGTTGGCCCTCAACATGGCCCCAACCCGACCTACTTAACGTCACGCTCTTGTTCCCGCTCCGAACAATCTTACCTCTACAGTCATAAGCTACCACTTCCATTTCACACTACCCAGGGACTTATCACACAATACATTCTAGGCATAAATGCTCTCCGACAAGGATTACTTGCAAAATCCTGCACTCAAGACGGCCTTACATCTAAGGTCTCAATTGTAATATTCTAAGGTTCATCATCTCCTCACCCCCAGGCTTACCCGTTTACACTAACCAGGTTTCTAAATCACATTTTAGCACAAGCTATCCGAACATAACACTTAACACATTATCATAGCATCAATACATACAAGTCTCTAGAGGGTTAAGGATATACTGTCTCTACCGCTTTTCTAATCACAATCACGCCTGCAGGCGCATAGCTAGCGAAGGCGATGAACCATCGATCACGAAGGTGAGTCGTAACATCCGTATACCCTTGGTCGGACAGTTCCTCGCAAAATGGCCCTGCTGGCCGCAAAAATAACAAGCTCCCTTGGCACCACGACATTCCCCAAAATGCGGTCTACCACATCGACCACACCGAGGTAGGGGTGACCGCACCTGGCCAACACCCCTACTCCCCTGGAAACTTGAACCCATGGGGCTCTGACCTGCTCCTGAATACTCTGGATGCCCTGAAGGTTGTGGAGGACCACTCTGCACTGGCGGAGGTACAAAACTAAATTTCTTCTTGAGGCGGTCCGCCTCGAAAGTCACCAAAGGACCGCTGCTTCCGCCCTCTTCTGCTGATCTCGGTCATTCCGTCGATTTCTCCGCTCCTCACATCCAAGTGTATAAGCCTGCATGCGGGCAATGTCCATGCCCGGCTGAAGGGCTACACCCGAACAACTCTCTGCTAGGTAATCATCAAGCCCTGTAATATATCGGTGCACTCGATCCTCCATATTAGCTACTAATGCGGGAACATACCGGGCCAATGAGTCGAACTCCACATTGTACTCTCGAATTGTACGCCCGTTCTGCCTCAACATCAAAAAACTGTCGGCCCGAGCCCTCCTCATCTGTGGAGGCAAGAAATGTGCCAGGAAGGCCCCCGAAAACTCATCCCAAACGGCTGGAAGTGCATTCTCTCCCCGGGACAGCTCCCACGAATCAAACCAGTCGACTGCGGTATCACGCAGCCGATGCGAACCTAAGACCACCGACTCGGTCTCCGAAGCCTTGATCACTCTCATGATCGGCAGAATCGCTTGATGAAGTCCTGCGGATCATACTCAGGCCTAGACCCGTAGAACTCTGGCGGGCTACATCTCAGAAAGTCCAGTAGCCTCAAACTATCCGATCTAGGGTGAACCACGGCGCCATCGAATCGGCTGCTGCGTCGATCTATCCTCATATCCGCCACGACCACGGCGATGGCGGGCC
The DNA here is from genome assembly GCA_029844215.1 of Przewalskia tangutica. Lineage (NCBI taxonomy): Eukaryota > Viridiplantae > Streptophyta > Magnoliopsida > Solanales > Solanaceae > Przewalskia > Przewalskia tangutica. The sequence goes on from CM056723.1 coordinate 67,218,662, forward strand.
ATCTCCTTGTAACTCTTACGCCCGCACCGCGAGGCCCGGAGGCTCAGTGCAAGAGTCTCGCAGCCCACCGCTGCGGCTCTAAACTCTCTTTGGTCTTTGGCGTCGCGAAACTCGCCGTCGGGCAGCATCTCAGTCTTGGCCGGGCTGCGCCCTCGTACTCCTCTGTATCCCACTAATAGCTCCCTCGACTGCCTTGCCCATCTGGGCCTGGGTTGCCTTACGCGGAGGCATAACTGGTAAAGGAAAGGAATACGTCAGAGGGGTCCAACTTATCACACAGCTCTAAGGCACGATCTCAGAATGAGAAGAAATGGAAACCAATCCTAAATGTCCTGCAGCCTCCTGATTATAGATGTGGTGCACAACACACCGATAATCAAGACTCTACTAGACACGGTCTGTAGACACTTTCCGAGGATTAACTGCTCTGATACCACTTCTGTCACGACCCGTTCCGGGGCCCGTGACTGGTGCCTTACCCGGGCACCCAAGTAGTCATACATCAGAGTAATCAGCGGAACATAAAAATAAAACATGAAACAACTGTAAAATGAGACACATTTTATCTGAGAGAAAATCGCCTTTCGGCATATATATAAAACTAAAACTTGAACAGTTTAATCCTTTTTACAACCCTGCCCACAACAGTACTACAGACCTCTAAGATTTACAACAACTATGACGGGACAGGGCCCCGCCATACCCCTGAATGTACAAGAACCTACAACTCAGGGAACACATACCAAAAGATAAGCCTCCGAAGGAATCAGCTTCCGACTGTTGAAAGGTGATCCTAAGCGAGGATCGACGACGATGTACTTCTACTGCGGCATGAACGCAGCCCCAAGGAGGTCAAGATAACAGTACCAAGTATGTGGCAAAATCTGCGATTAACTCATACGATCATATAAAGCGGGAGATATGTATGATAACCAAAATACGATTCACGCTAAACAAGCGATCGTATGAAGTCGTGACTCACGCCTCAAAGTCGTCACTCAAATATAACCATGGGTCTCACGCCCACAACATCAATCATGTTCGCATCATGGCCATGCCGGTCTGCGCCGGTGTAGACATGTCCATGATGCAACAATAAAAATAACAATGCCGTACGCCACATGCCGGGTCTGCATCGGTGTAGACATGTCCATGTAACATCAACAACAATATATCGGGTGATCAACCCTGCTGCATGGCCACATGCCCCCGGATTCTGCATCGGTGTAGACATGTCCATGTAACCACAGTAACAATATATCGGGTAATCAACCCGCGCGCACGTGCCGGTCTGCGCATCGGTGTAGACATGTCCATGTAAGTTCTCAACAAGTCAACCGCCCTCCAACGAGGCGCGGTAGTATAAACACAATTCTACAACAAAGGCTATCACAACAAGCATAGGCAAGTTACACAACAACAAGCATAGGCAAGTTATACACAACTCGAGGTACTCCCATTTTATATCAAAGTCCGGGTTTTAACCCTAAAGTACTACGTACGTTAAATTCCTTTTAAAGAGATCCATTCCTTTTATAGAAGTCACCCAATACCCGTAGTATAAAATAGAGTGACTCATATTCTTAGCAAACCAAAACACTTCTCTTATTAAAGCCAAGTTATCACATTAAAACCAATGATAAAACCCTTCTTTTGTTTTCATAAAGTCGTTATAACTAACTTCCCATAAAGCTGTTATAACACTTTATGTTTTAAACCAATTTAAGACATAACAATGCCTTTCTTTTTCCTAAAGTTCCAGTTTGCCTAATTCTAATTACTCAAGTCTCTTTTTAGAAAAGTTTCATCGTTCAATGTCTTAATCTCTTTTAAAACAATTGAATAACATATGCCATATGTGTGAGTAGTTTATTTTATAACCATCTTTATTAAAGCAGCCATGATCTAGGAAATGTAATATCATTTTGTCTCATCTTAGCTTCTATGCAGATGGAGGTTTCTCGGTTTTAATAATACTTCATTATTCATTACATTTTCCTTTATTAACGCTGCAGTGGTTTGTCGATACTCATTCGATTTCAAATCGACAACATTATTCCCTTTTTAAAAACCAAATACTCATTACTCACGAATGAGGTTTCACACAAAACTCATATTAATTCATTTAAGTTAAGTCTCTTATCTTATAAGATCAAGTCTCTTAACTTCTAACAATTAGTAAACCATTCTCTTTATCTCTCTTAAGACGTTATACCTAACTTCCCATAAAGCTAGTATAACTCTTATGTTTTCAAAACCAAGCATTACTCTTCTTTCAAAAAGGTTTCTTAATTCTGTTGAAATACTTCAAGATTCTTTATTATTCAGGCTTAAGTCAAAAGACATTGCCATAATACTACATTCAGTTAACCCACGTACGTCTACCGTACTATATATATGTTCCTTTAAAATATTTCAAGGTTCTTATTATTCAGGCTTAAGTCAAAAGACATTGCCGTACAATTATATTCAGTTAGCACACGTACGTCTACCGTACTACATATATATATTATTCAGGCTTAAGTCAAAAGACATTGCCACACGTACGTCTACCGTACTATATATATATACTTTTAAAATACTTCATGCTCAAGAGTATAAGAAGAATCACATACCTCGCGACGATTATCGACTATAAGCAAAAGCGCCCACGGCTATAACCGCTAGCTTGGTCCACCTTCTAAGTAGCCCATGCTACTTGCGTAACATTCAACCAATAAAGGTTATCGATCAGATATGCAGTCCTATGTAAGTACGATTTAACTTCTACATATATTCTTACAAGTGATTTCATTCAAGTCTTTTACGTAATATCCTTATTACGCTTCAATTCTCTTCTATGAATCTTATATTCATTTCTACTACGACAGTATGTAACTTCCAATTACAATAGAAGGACAGTAGTATTTACCTCGATAAGCCCCAAAATTATCCGAGTTTAAAGTCGCTCCTGAGCAACGCTTAGCTCCTACTCCGAGTGCTCCAATCCGCTCCAAACAACCCTTAGAAGTTCTAACCAACTTCTACTTAAATACTTCAACTATCAATGAAGATTTTCCTTAGGGTTTCGTTTAGTGGCTAAAGAAGGTATAATAGTATTTTCTGGGCTTTTGTAAGTGTAACCTTGGGAATACTACAAGGTATTTGGGCCAAGGTATTTGGGCATTATAACAATACTTGGAGAGTATTTCTATACCACAAAAGGGGGGTATTTATACGAGACAACTAGGCTAGGGGGGGGAGACTCTTTGGACGAACTACAACAAGAGGGAGGGAGTATTTGAGACTTAGAAAGATTGCTCAATTTAGGATGAAATAACTCTTCAACAAGGGGGGTATTTATAGGTCAAGAAAGGACCAACCAATGGCCAAGATTCATCCAAGTGTAAGGCAAGTGTAGGGCTAGATTTAAGCCAAGTGCACCTTATCCATCTACCACAACAACTTGCACAAAATATCCTACCAACTAAAGTCACCCATTTCGTCCAAACCGCCCAATCTCACGTCCAATGTGAGGGTGACACATGTCACCCTCCCGTTGGTCCAAAATGTTTCGTCTCTCGGAAAAATCCGCAAAAATAAGAAATGACATAGCCGGAATTTTCCCTTCGCAAGTTTAGTAAAACGTTTCGTCGAAAAACGACTTTTTTCGGCACTTGTGCCCAAATTTCGAACCTAGCCTAACTTTAAGGCTTAAATTTTTAATACGTACGCCCTCACGTACATACTCTGGAAATACGGGGTATAACAAAAGATAAGCCTCCGGAGAAACGGAGCTTCCCAAAACGCTGAACTGTGATCCTATGAGCGAGGATCAACAACTGGTGTACCTCTACCTGCGGCATGAACGCACGGCCCGAAGGTCGATAACAGTACCAAGTATGTGAAATCAAAAATCAGAAATGAAATCATAATAGTCTATATAAAACAGAAGACATATATGATAACCAATTTACGATACACAATATGTAAGCAGTCATGTCAAGTCAGGGACTCACGCCCTCAAAGTCATCACTCAAATATAAACATGGGTCTCATGCCCACAATATCAATCATGCCCGTGGAATTCCTTCCTCACTGCCGACAGTCCATGATATAACAACAGCAAGGAATACATATGAACACCAGGTCCCACCTGTGTCACAATAAAACCGTACGGGGTAGTACGAAGGCATAGCCGACTACTAGAACCCACCGTACCAACAATGCTATAAAATTGTATCGCGAGGTCTTTCTAGACCGCCAATGATCGAAGCTGGGCCGCTCGCCCGCAGTATCATTATGTGCGTCTAACTCGAACTCCGCGATTCGCATAGGCCACCTAGGCCGCATGAGGTATTTCTCGCGACGGGGTAGCTAACCTCGACATCAACTCGACTCCGCAATCCGCATAGTCACCGGACGCATGAGGTATTCTCGCACGGCGTAACACACCGGAGTGATCATCCCGAGCTCCCGCACTCGCATAGGTCACATAGACCGCATGAGGTATTCTCGCGCCGAGGGTAGCTAACCTCGCAACATAACAAGTCGGGTATGTGATATAATACCGATAACGGGCTTATCGTTAAACAGCGTAAGCACAACAAGAATAACCCCCTTACACAACATCACAAGATACTAACACACGTAGCATCATAACATGTTCACTTTATCAAACCGACAAGAAAGTATTACAAGGCTATCACAGGCAAAACATAGGCAAGTTACTCACACAAGGTACTTTTATTTCATGTCAACAAATCCGGGTTTTTAACCCTAAAGTACATACATTAATTCTTTTAAAAAGTTCCATGTCTTTCACAAAAGTCACACGATACCCGTAGTATTAAAATAGAGCAACTATCTTTTTAGGTAAACCAAAACAATTTCCATACCGTCTTTTTAAACCAACTTAAGACAAAAGCATGCCTTCCTTTTAAACGAAAACACTTCAAATTCTCAAGTCTTTCTCTTTTATAAATCAAGTCCTTACTTTGTAATTTTAAGAAAATCAAAACTTTTTTATTAATGATCTTATTAAAGCAGCCATGATCTAGGAAATGTAATACCATTTTGTCTTATCTTAGCTTCTATGCAGATGGAAGATTCTACTTGTTTTAAGTTAATTAATAGTCATTACCTTTTCCTTTATTAACGATGCATTGGCTTGTTCGATATTCTTTCCCCTTTCCGAAATCAATATAACATTATTATTTAAAAACCAAGTACTCATTCTTTTACCTACATAAAGTCGTTATAATTAACTTCCCATAAAGCCATTATAACACTTTATGTTTTAAACCAACTTAATTCGTTTAGCACACGTACGTCTACCGTACTACATAGTTCACAATAATCATGCTAGAAAGGATAGGAAGAGGTTCACATACCTCGCGACGATTATCGACAATTAGCAAAACGCTCCACAGTACTATAACCCTGCTAGCCTTTTCCACCCTTCAAGTAGAATACGCTACTCGTAGTACTTCAACCTATAATGGCCATAAAATGTTTATTAACTTCTAGATCCCTTCGTAGAATATTTCTAAGTACAAGGTTCCAAATTCTACGGAAAATTCGGCAGCACCTCCCCTATCAAGGCCCGCTACCGAGCCAACAACTCCAAGGGGATTATACGTCTAACCGGACGTGTACAATTCTGCCTCACAATAATACTACAAGTCTACTGTAAATACAGTCCGATGTAAATACAGTTCAATTCTTTTTAGTCATCCTTCCAATATATCTTCTACTCAAATATTAACTACTACAACATGTAATTTCCAATTACAATAGGGGGATAAAGATCATTACCTCGATAAGCCCAAAATTATCCAAGATTATAAGTCGATCCTGAGCAACGTTTAGCTCCTATTCTGTACGCTCCAAACCGCTCCAAGCAACCCTTAGAAGTTTCTAACAACTTCTCTTAAACACTTCAACCAACTATGAAGATTTTCCTAGGGTTTCATTTTGCGACTAAAGGGATAAAGTTGTATTTCCGGGCTTTTAGTATAGAGGCAACTTTGGAATACTACAAGGGATTTTAGTGTTATACCCCGTATTTCCAGAGTATGTACGTAAGGGAATACGTACGAAAGTCTTGCCTTAAAGATAAGCCTTGAACGTTTTTTTTTAGGCACAACTCACAAAACGAATAGTTTTCCGACGAAACGTTTCCACAGCTTTCGTAGGGTAAATTCCGGCTATGCCATTTCTAATTTTTGCGGATTTTTCCGAGAGACGAAACATTTTGGACCAACGGGAGGGCGACACTTGGCACCCTCCAATTTGTGGACTTGAAATCGTCCATTTGGACGATTTGAAGAAGTGTGGCACGTTTTTGGTGCCTTGTTCAAAGTCAAGGAGTTGGTAGGATATTTGTGTATAGTTAATCCTCACCCTACACTTGCCTTGCACTTGTCTAAATCTTGGCCATTGGTTGGCCACTTCTTGACCTATAAATACCCCCTTAAGATGAAGAGTTCTTCATCCACAAATTACTTTCAGAGTCTTGAAAATCCTCCCTTCTCCCTTGTTAGCCAATTCGTCCAAAGCCCTCTCCCCCCTCTGGGCTAAGTGGCCGTGGCCGAATACCCCCCTAGCCTAGCCAAAAATCTACCCCCCTCCCTTGGTAGAAAAGTTATCTTCTTGTATTGTTATAATGCCCAAAATACCCTAGCCCAAATACCTTAGTACTTAGTAGAAGTTGTGAAGAACTTCTAAGGTTCTTGGAGCATACAACTTAGGAGCAAAACCTTGCTCAGGCGCGACTTTTTCTAGGATATTATTGGGCTTACCGAGGTAATAATCCTAACCCTCTTTTGAATTAGAGAATACTTACTGTTATAGTATAAGAATAAGTATAAATACTTAGAAGTATATCACAGAATAGAATTGAAGTATTAATCACTTAGAAGGGTTTAAAAGAGGAATAATCAACTGTACTTACATAGGACTGTTTTCACAGTAGACTTATATAGCTCACCGGGTAGGGAAGTGCTGCCCGACTTACCGTAGAATTATGAACCCCCCTGTTTAGAATGACCTTCAGAGTAGGCTTTAATAGATATCTGTGACTATTATAGGCTGACTCTCTGCGCGCGACATATTCAACTTGGCAGGTGGTTTTCGCTGAGAAGGTATGTGATTCTTCCTAAAGCATGATATTTTACAATATAACTACGGCAATGTCTTTGACTTAAGCCTAAATAATACTTACGGCAATGCCTCACGGCTTAAGCCTGAATAATACTTACGGCAATGCCTCACGGCTTAAGCCTGAATGATAAAGAACTGAAAACATTTCAAAAGACTACTGAATCATATTAACAGAAGAGAACTAATTGGTTTTTAAAACAGAAGCTTAAGAGTTATACTAGCTTTATGGGAAGTGAGTATAACCACTTAAGTTTTATAAAAGAAACAGGTTTGCCTATGTGTTTATAATGCACTTGTATTGTGAAAAGAATAAAGATGGTTTGATCAATAGACATGATATCTTTGCTATGTGTGTTAGTATCTTGTAACGCTTGTATAGGTGAGTATCCTTATTGTGCTTATGTTGTTTAAAGATAAGTTGTTATGTTAGTATACTATCACTCACCTCTTGAGATGATCTGGGGTTAAGCGCCTCCGTCGCGGGTAGACTCAGGTGATGCAGGACCATGATTCGAGAATACCTCATGCGGGTCGGGGGCCTATGCGGAGCTACGAGAGTTCCGTGTTAGTATGCGGGTTATACCTCACGCGGTCAGTGTGGCCATGCGACAATGAGTCGGGGCGATGCCGAGTAGCTACCCTCGATGCGGGGTTTTACCTCATGCGGGCCCGTGAGTGGCCTATGCGGACTCGGGAGTCGAGATTAGGCTTGCGAGAATGATGATGGGGCGAGTGGCCTGTTTGATCATTCGCGGCCTAGACAAGACTCATCACGATTACTATTGTTGCTCTTGTTTGTGATGTGGCACTATGTGCGGTTTCCTTGGTTGTTTCATACATATTTGTAAACGGTTTTAAAAATGATATGTTTCATTTAAGTACTTTCTGATTTCGCATACTTAGTACTGTTGTCTTGACCTCCTTGAAGCTGCGTTCATGCCGCGGTAAGGGCGGCAGTGCTAGATCCGCATTCTTAGGATCTACGTTGGTGTCGGGAGCTCCATCTCTTCCGAGGCTCTACTTTTGGTATGATCTCCTGTTGTAGATAGTTTTGTATGATCGAGTATGGCGGCCCTGTCCGCCATAGTTGTATATTTCCTTAGAGTGCGTAGTCATGTTATGCGATGTCGGATGTAATCTGAAATATGATTATATATATAGCCGAAAGCGGTGTTTTCTCACATAAAGCGTGTCTTACTTTATAAAGCTGTTTCATGTCTTGCTTTATATTTCCGCCGATTACTCGATGTATGACTACTTGGGTGCCGGTAAGGCACGATCCACGGCCCGACGGTCGTGACAAAAGTGGTATCGAGCGATTAATCCTCGGAAAGTGTCTGCACCGTATCTAGTAGAGTCTTGATTATCGGTGTGTTGTGCACCACACCAATAATCGTGAGGCTATAGGATATTTAGGATTGGTTTCCATTCTTCTCATTCGAGATCGTGCTTTAGAGTCGTGTTATAGGTTGGACCCTCTAACGTATTCCTTTCTATGTGATTATGCCTCCACGTAGGCAACCCGGCCCGGAAGGGCAGGCGGCGAGTCGCTAGCGAGACACCCGAGTCACGAGGCTCGTGCCCGTCTATACGAGACGGCGAGTTCTATGACGCCGCCCGGCCCAGCGAGACCACAGCACCCACACCTCGTCCCACGGCACAGGCGGAGAGTTAGGAATCTGAGGAGATGGCCCGACTTTTGGCTAAAGTTGTGGCCCGATACGAGTAGAGATTGGATGCGGCAGTTCCAGCTCCAGCTCCAGTCGCACCCGTGGTACACCCGAGGGCAGAGAGTTTGAGGCTATGAGACTTCTTGAGTTGTAGCCCGCCGGAGTTTTATGGGTCGAGGCGGGAGGATGATCCGCAGGAGTTCATCCGTCGATTCGTGAGGATTTTGAGAGTGATCGGGCGTCGGAGACCGAGTCCGTGATCTTTGGTTCACATAAATTTGCGTGATACCGCAATCGATTGGTTTGATTCATGGGAGTTATCCGGGAGAGCACGCGCCCCAGTACTTGGGATGAGTTCTCGGAGGCTTTCCTCACTCACTTTTTGCCTCACGGATGAGGAGGCGCGGTGATAGATTTTTCTGCTTGGCGAGAGGACGCTTGTCGGGAGTACAATGTCGAGTTTGATTCTTTGGCTCGATATGTCCCAGCGTTGGTAGCGAATATGGAGGATAGGGTGCACCGCTATGTCACCGGGCTGACGACTATATGGCCGAGTCATGTGCGGGGTTTCTCTCCCGGTAGGTATGGACATTACCGCATGCAGCTCACGCCCTTGGATGCGAGGCGCAGAGGTCGGCAGTGGGCGAGCGGCGAGAAGAAGGCCGGGGCGGGAGGGTCTTCGGTGGTTATCGTGGTGGCGGCCTCGCAGCCGATCTGGGTCGCACCACGGCCCGGCTCGAGCACTCCTGCCGTCCTCGGCCTGACCCGAGTTTTCGAGGCGGACTGGGCCCTGGGCTTGACGCGTCGAGTAGCGAGTGCGGCGATCGGGACCACCCGGTGTGGCGTCACGGTAGATCCCATTACGGGAAGTGTGGTACTACTTATGGATCTTGTTCTGATTGTGGCGGCAGGTCACTGCGAGGCTGTCCGACCGAGCGTGGCGGTGGTAGGGCCCACCCGTGTTACGTGGCCGCCATCATCTCCTACGATTACTCGCCGGGCGGGGTGCTCATGGGTCGGCCAGGTCGCGGCAGGTCGTGGCTCGTGTCCCGATTCTAGCGGTCCTCGAACCGCATTTATGCTTTGTCCACCGACAGATCGTGAGGCCTCGCGATGTCGCCACAGTACCTTATCGGTTCTCGGTTTGATGTTTATGCCTTGATAGATCCGGGTTCTACTGGCCCTATATATCCCCTTGTTGCTAGTAGGATAGGGATAGAGCACGAGTCCATAGACCGCTTCGAGGTAGCTACGCCAGATGGGTGATTCGGTGGTAGCTCGGCGGGTATATAGAGCTTGTCTGTGACCATTTATCGTCGGACCCTGGCAGAGACTTGATAGAGTTGGAGATGATTGACGACGTGATCATGGGGATGGATTGGCTAGCCTCTTGCTACGCCAATGTAGGCAGAGAGAGAGTAATGCGGTTCGGTTCACGAGGCCGGTTGTTGAGTGGGAGGAGCACGGTATCGCCGAGGGTAGGTTTATTTCCTACCTCAAGGCTAGGAAGATGGTGCGAGAAGGGTACATCTACCATCTAGTTCGAGTGTTTGATATCGAGGTGCGGTGCAGATTTTCGCCGCCTCGTAGTCACGAGTTCCCGCACGTGTTCCCGCATGACCTCCGGGTATCCTCTCCCGAGAGGAGTTTGAGTTTTGTATTGACATATTGCGGATACTCGGCCTATTTCCATTCCGCCATACGTAATGGCACCGCTGAAGTTGAGAGAGTGAAGGATCACAGGGATTTGCTAGAAAAGGGCTTCATTAGGCCCGTGTTTCTCCCGGGGCGCGTATTGTTCGTGAAGAAGAAGGACGGACGCCGCGCATGTGTGTTGATTACAGCAATGAACAAGGTGACCATTAAGAACAGATACCCCCTTCCTGTGATTGATGATTTGTTCGACCATTGCGGGCGCGAGATGTTTCTCCAAGATTGATCTGCGTCGCTATCATCGTTCGTGTCGAGAGGTGGATGTCCCTAGGATCGCATTCGTGACCCGGACGCATTATGAGTTCGTGGTCATGTCTTTTGGTTGACCAATGCTCCGCGGTATTCATGGATTTGATGAACCGAGTGTTCAAACCATTTTTGGACACGCTTGTGATAGTGTTCATTGATGATATCTTGGTTTATTCTCGCCAGAGCAGGAGCACGCGAGCATTTGAGGATCTTGTGCTTCTCCAGACCAGCAGCTTATACGCCAAGTTTTCCAAATGTGAGTTTTGTTGACTTTGATGGCGCTTGGGCATATTGTCGGGCTGATGGCATTCGAGTGGATACGCCAAGATCGAGGCAGCAGACTTGCCTAGACCTACTACTCCGGCTGAGGTTCGCAGCTCGGGCCTTGCAGATATTATCGGCGGTTCGTGGAGAAGTTTGCTTCTATCTTCGCACCATTGACTAGGCCGACTCGTAGGCAGCCAAGTTTGATGGATGATGCTTGTGGCGTGGTTTCCATTCTTTGAAAGAGAGACCGACGACCGCCTCGTTCTTACTCTTCCGCAGGGTCCAGATGGTTATGTCGTGTATTGTGACGTCGGGCATCGGGTTGGGATGTGTGTTGATGCAGCATGGCGAGTTATAGCATATGCATCCCGACACCGAAGAAACACGAGGAACTACCCCACCCATGATTTGGAGCCGCAGCGGTGATTCACGCCAAGATCCGAGGCACTATTTGTGTGGGGTTCACGTGGATATTTATACGCACCACAAGAGCCTCCAAGATATCTTCACAGAGGAGCCGAACTTCACGGCAGACGGTGGTTAGAGTTGCTTAAGGATTACGATGTTGATATCCTATACCACCCGGAAGGCCAATGTTGTGGCGGATGCTCTTAGTCGTAGGTCGATGGGAGCCTATCGGATGTGCAGCTAGAGAGAGGGACATGGTTCGTGATTTGCATCGCTTAGCGAGCCTTGGTGTCCGCTTGATTGATTCCGATAGCAGGGGTTAGAGTTCGTGAGGTTGCCGAGTCTTCCATCGTCGAGGAGGTGAAGAGGCAACAGCTCGAGGATCCACTTTGATTCGATATCGTGATACGCCTCTTCGTGAGGCAAGGGTCCTGAGGTAGCACCATGGGGTGCTAAGGTTTGAGGGCGCATCTGTGTTCCAGATGTTTCGTGACTTCTACAGCAGTTCTTGGGGAAGCACACAATACAAGCGTTACTATCCATCCGGTCGACCAAGATGTACCACGACCTTAGATCCGTATTGGTGGGATGGCTGAAGAGGACGTTGCGAGTTCGTAGCTCGCGCCCGTGTTGTCACGCAGTGAAGGTAGAGCACCGAGGCCCGTGGTTTGTTACGCATTTATCGAGATCCCGACCGAAGTGGGAGGTAATCAACATGGATTTCATCACAGATTACCTCGCACTCGGAGAGACATGATTCTATATGGGTTATCGTCGACAGTCGACGAAATCAGCCCACTTTCTTCCGTCCGGACGACTTTTGGTGAGGATTATGCCGCACTTTACATCCGAGAGATCGCCGATTGCATGGAGTCCCTACTTCGATCATATCGCATGCAGGAGCCCGGTTTACGCTAACTTCGAGGTCCTTCCGAGGGGTTTAGGGACGCAGTGAGCACGAGTATCGCATTTCATCCACGCAGACGGACAGCAGAGCGCACTATCCGCACTCGAGGATATGTCGCGAGCCCGTGTTATTGACTTTAGTGGTAGTTGGGAGGATCATTTGCCTCTAGTTGAGTTCGCATATAATAATAGCTACCACTCCAAGATTCGATGGCGCCATGAGGCCTTGTATGAGGAAGTGCAGATCGCCTATAGGTTGGTTCGATGTGGGCGAGGGACTAGTGGGACCAGATTTGGTACAGCAGCTGGATAAGTGAAGCTTATCCGAGAGCGCTATCGACACCGTAGTCGACGTAAGTCGATGCAGATCATCGTCGTCGTGATCTTGAGTTCGAGGTTCATGATTGGTTTTCCTAGCGTGTCACCCATGAAGGTGTGATGAGATTCGGAAGAAGGAAGCTCACCAAGGTACATTGGGCCGCTTCAGATTGTCCGCAGGTAGGCAAGGTTGCCTACGAGTTGATCTGCCGTCCGACCGGAGGCGGCATCCGTGTTTCACGTATCTATGCCGGCGAGATGTATCGGATCCATCTAGGGTGCACCCGATTGACGATGTCCAGTGTGATCGAGGGGTTATCGTATGAGGAGATTCCCATAGCGATAGTCGATCTTCGTGTTAGGCGTGCGGACGGGACGTGGCTTCCACAAAGTCTTGTGGCGAACGAGCCAGGAGGAGATGACGTGGGAAGTCGAGGAGGACATGAGGCGAGGTACCTCACCTATTTCCCACACCTCCGTAATTCACTTTCCTACTTGTAAATTTTCGTTATCGCTTTACCTAAGTGTTGCTCTGAGCCGCGTGTGGCATTTACAATCGCTTAAGCTTCTTCGATAACTGTCTTGGGAAGGAACATTCGGGACGAATGTTTCTAAGGAGGGGAGAATGTTATACCCCGTATTTCCAGAGTATGTACGTAAGGGAATACGTACGAAAGTCTTGCCTTAAAGATAAGCCTTGAACGTTTTTTTTTAGGCACAACTCACAAAACGAATAGTTTTCCGACGAAACGTTTCCACAGCTTTCGTAGGGTAAATTCCGGCTATGCCATTTCTAATTTTTGCGGATTTTTCCGAGACGAAACATTTTGGACCAACGGAGGGCGACACTTGGCACCCTCCAATGTGGACTTGAAATCGCCCATTTGGACGATTTGAAGAAGTGTGGCACGTTTTTGGTGCCTTGTTCAAAGTCAAGGAGTTGGTAGGATATTTGTGTATAGTTAATCCTCACCCTACACTTGCCTTGCACTTGTCTAAATCTTGGCCATTGGTTGGCCACTTCTTGACCTATAAATACCCCCTTAAGATGAAGAGTTCTTCATCCACAAATTACTTTCCAAGTCTTGAAAATCCTCCCTTCTCCCTGGTTAGCCAATTCGTCCAAAGCCCTCTTCCCCCTCTAGCCTAAGTGGCCTTGGCCGAATACCCCCCCTAGCCTAGCCAAAAATCTACCCCCCTCCCTTGGTAGAAAAGTTATCTTCTTGTATTGTTATAATGCCCAAAATACCCTAGCCCAAATACCTTAGTACTTAGTAGAAGTTGTGAAGAACTTCTAAGGTTCTTGGAGCATACAACTTAGAGCAAAACCTTGCTCGCGCGACTTTTCTAGGATATTATTGGGCTTACCGAGGTAATAATCCTAACCTCTTTGAATTAGAGAATACTTATCGTTATAGTATAAGAATAAGTATAAATACTTAGAAGTATATCACGTAATAGAATTGAAGTATTAATCACTTAGAAGGGTTTAAAAGAGGAATAATCAATCAGATTACATAGGATCTGTTTTCACATGAGACTTATATAGCTCACCGGTAGGAAGTGCTGCCGACTTACCGTAGAATTATGAACCCTCGCTTAGAATGACCTTGAGTAGGCTTTAATAGATATCTGTGACTATTATAGTCGACTCTGCGCGCGACATATTCAACTTAAGGTGGTTTTCACGGTAAGGTATGTGATTCTTCCTAAAGCATGATATTTTACAATATAACTACGGCAATGTCTTTGACTTAAGCCTAAATAATACTTACGGAATGCCTCACGCTTAAGCTCGAATAATACTTACTTACGGAATGCCTCACGCTTAAGCTTTGAATGATAAAGAATGAAAACATTTCAAAAGACTACCAATCATATTAATGTAAGAGAACTAATTGGTTTTAAATGAAGCTTAAGAGTTATACTAGCTTTATGGGAAGTGAGTATAACCACTTAAGTTTTATAAAAGAAACAGTTTGCCTATGTGTTTATAACAGACTTGTATTGTGAAAAGAATAAAGATGGTTTGATCAATAGACATGATATGCTGCTATGTGTGTTAGTATCTTGTAACGTTTGTATAGGTGAGTATCCTTATTGTGCTTATGTTGTTTAAAGATAAGTTGTTATGTTAGTATACTATCACTCACCTCTTGAGATGATACCGGGGGTTAAGCTGCCCTCCGATGCGGGGTAGACTCAGGCGGTCTGGGACCATGATTCGAGAATACCTCATGCGGGTCCAGGGGGCCTATGCGGAGCTACGAGTTCCGTGTTAGTATGCGGGTTATACCTCACGCGGTCTCATGGCCATGCGACAGCGAGTCCGGGACGATGCCGAGGAGTAGCACCCTCGACGCGGGTTTTACCTCACGCGCCCACGTGAGTGGCCTATGCGGACTCGGAGTTCAGATTAGGCTTGCAGAATGAGGATGGGGGCGAGTGGCCCTGTTTCGATCATTCGCAGCCTAGACAAGACTCATTACAGTTACCTATTGTTGCTCTTGTTTGTGATGTGGCACTATGTGCGTTTTCCTTGGTTGTTTCATACATATTTGTAAACTGGTTTTAAAATGATATGTTTCATTTAAGTACTTTACAGTTTCGCATACTTAGTACCTGTTGTACTGACCTCCTTCGGGGGGCTGCGTTCATGCCGCAGGTAAGGGCAAGCAGGTGCTAGATCCGCATTCTTAGGATCTCTACGTTGGTGTCGGGAGCTCCATCTCTTCCGGAGGCTCTACTTTTGGTATGATCTCCCTGTTGTAGATAGTTTTGTACAGTCAGGGTATGGCGGGGCCCTGTCCCGCCATAGTTGTATATTTCCTTAGAGGTCTGTAGTCATGTTGTACAGTGTCGGATGTAACTGCTGAAATATGATTATATATATAGGCCGAAAGGCGGTGTTTTCTCACATAAACTGTGTCTTACTTTATAAACTGTTTCATGTCTTGCTTTATATTTCCGCTGATTACTCTGATGTATGACTACTTGGGTGCCCCGGTAAGGCACCAGTCACGGGCCCCGGCACGGGTCGTGACATTTAGGCTAAGGTATATGGGATTATAACAATATTTGAAGGATTTTTTCTACCCAAAGGGGGGGGGTGTGTGTTTGGACGAGAACTACAAAAGGGAGGGAGTATACTTTTTTGCCTAAGAAACTATCTCAAGTGTGGATGAAATTAGTCTTGCACTCTAGGGGTATTTATAGAGAAATCAATGGTCAAGATCAAAGCAAGTGTATGGTGAGGATTAGGGACAAGTGTGTGTGAGTTCTTCCAACCAAATGTCCACCACAACTTTGAGACAAGTGTCCACCACAACAATGAGACATGTGGCTAGCCACATGTCTAAAAAAAACGTCCAAGGCCCCCTAATTTTCGGCCATAGGGCCACATGGGGTGCCATGTGTCGCCCTCCTACTCGTCCAAAATATTTCATCTTCCGAAAATGCCCGTAATGCCAAAAATCTCGAAAATAAAGTGGGCCCTACAACCGTAAATTCTTCCCGCGGGCCCCACGTGACCAATTCCGGAAAAATAAAATCCAAAATTCTTAAATAATCCCAGAAGTCCGAATACCAAATCTGGGAATCCAATTCCCATTAACGAACCTTTTTCCTTCACAAAAACCGGAAACTTTTCCGTCGAAAAATCACATCTTTCTTTCTTTCCAAAATTACAGTCGTATTCTCGTACGTACGTCCTCACATACATACCCTGGAACTACGGGGTGTAACATTCTTCCCCCCTTAGAAACATTCGTCCCGAATGTTCTTTCTAAGTCTTCAAACACGCTTGTGCCGGTATAGTCTTCACTACCACACTTACAAAACCAATCATGCCACCCATGGCCATAATATAACACATGCGCAAAACTCCAATCCAGGCCAACGAGGAATCACCTCCAATGTATAACAATACTATTAGCTCCGCCTATGGTCCAAAGGATACTTTCTTCACACAAGAAATTATCACTTCTATTCTCTTAACACATGCTCGCTTCTTCCCTTACTCGTCGTACCCTTCTCGTACCCAAACTCCCTATAGTATATGTACCATATTTCCGTCATCGCTATAGGACTATCCTCATACGATAACCCCCCTGTCACCCGGTCATCATTAACTGGGAACACTCTGGATGGACCTCCGATACTCTTCCGAACATAGCAACATGAAAGACCGGACGTACTGTCTCCTAAGTCGGACGGCGGTGCTAACTTATAGGCAACCTGGCCTATTCTACAAACAATCTGAAAATGCCCAAAGTACCTCGGGCTAAGTTTCCCCTGCTTTCCAAATCTCGTCACACCCTTCCGGGGTGGGACCTTCAAGAAGACCCACCGTCTACCTGAACTCCAAGTGTCGACGCCGATTTTCCGCACGACTTATGTTGACTCTGAGCTGCTAATAACCTCTTCTGGATAAGCTTCACCCTATCCACATCCTGCTGAATCAAGTATGGACCCACAATCTGAACCTTGCCAACATCGAACCAATCGATCGGCAACCTACACTTCCGCCCATACAAGGCTTCATAAGGCGACATCCGAATACTGAAATGGTAGCTATTATAATACTCACTCAACAAGAGGCGAATAATCCTTCCAGCTACCCCTGAAATCAAAACACCGGCCCGTAACCTATCCTCAAATGTCAGGATAAAACATGTTGTTTGTTCGTCGGCCCGAGGGTGAATGCAATACCGAGACTCACCTGAGTCCCTAACCCCGCCTGGTAAAACCTCCAGAAACAAAAAGAAATAGCCGAAAACTGGGCTCCACTGCCTGTCATAAAATAAAAGTAGGAACCCCGTGCAGCCTTACAATCTTCCTGATAAATAACATCTCGCATAACCCTCCGCCGAGTAAACAGTCCTGACTGAAAGACAAGATGGGCTGACCTCATCGTCCCGACTACTGGTCGAACGCATCTACGAACTCGTACGACGATTAACTAAACTTGGGCCTTGCATCCTCGAGACCTTATCACATAGCGGGACCACTACCAACTGACATCACCCCATTCCATACTACCGGTTGACCCGAAATGAGTCCAAAACCCGACCCACTTTCATTTCACACCACTCGTGGACTTATCACCTGAATATACTCCACGTATACAATGTACCCCGACAACGATCAAACGTACAATCCTTTACTCAAGATGGCCTTGCATCTAAGGTCTCCATGGTTATCTGTATTCTATGGCTCAAAATTTTCTCGTCCCCAGACTTACCCTTTTCAACTACCCATGTAATTATCCCACCTAACACAATGCTATCCGTACATAGCACTCCACATGTATCTACCATAACGACCTAAACAAGTCTCTTAAGGGCTGAAGATATCTCTGTAACTACTGCCTCACTTTCCCTTTGTCGCTCTAATCAAATCCTGCTCTGCTGGGCGCATAACTACAGAAGGTGATGAACCATCCACTGATCCCGAAGGCTGAGTCGTAACATCCGCGCCACCTCTGGTCGGACAATTTCTCGCAAAATGGCCTTGCTGGCCGCAAGCCTAACAAGATATCTAAGTAGTACGACACTCCCCATAAGAACACCTACCACAACGGCCATACCGAGGTGGGGGTGGCCTCCTCTGGCTAACACCCCTTCCTCTCCGACCCACTGAATCCGCAACTGACTTGGTAGGCTAAGTCATTCCACCTGTATCCCTCCTACTAGGACATTCTCTCCTCATATGGCCCTGACGGCCGCTGGTAAAACAAGCACCCGTAAAAAGATGACATTCCCCGGGATGACGCCTACCACATAGTGATCACTGAGGGAAAACCGAATTTGGCTGGCTAGAACCTATGTAAATCTGTGAACCAGAAACCCTGGGGTTCTGACCAACTCCTAAATACCCCGAACGTCCTGAAGTCCGTGGAGGACCACTCTATACTGGCGGAGGCGCATAACGATCTCACGAGAAGGTCCGCCTCGAAAGTTACCAAAGGACCTCGTTGTCCCGACCTCTTCTGCCGATCTTGGTTAATCCGCTGATCTCTACGCTCGATCACACGCGATAAGATCAGACGCGGCAATGTCCATGCTCGATCAAGAGCTACTCTTGTACAACCCTCAGAAAATAATCGTCAAGTCTGTGACATATCGGTGCACACTATCCTTCATGTCGCCACTAAAGCGGGACATAACGAGCCAATGAGTCAAACTCTATCTCAGATTCCCGAACCATCCGCCTGCTCGCCTCAACATCATAAATCTATCTCCCGAGCTCTCCTCATGGCGAGGCAAAAAGCGTGTAGAAATGCCTCTAAGGTCTTGATCACTTTCATGATCCACAGAATCGCCGAATAAACTCCTCGAGGATCTTCTCGCCTCAATCCATAGAACTCGTGGATCGCAACTCAAGAAGTCCGTAAATCTCAACTATCGGATCTAGGGTGAACTATCGTATCGCCGAACCTCGGACTCGCTCGCCCTCATTCCTAGCCACAAGCCTAGCTAGTAACTGAGCCATCTCCTTGTAACTCATATCCTCGGCTCCTGGTCGTGAAACTGGAGACTCAGGTATCGTGGTCTCTGCAGATACTGCTGCTGCTCTAAACTCTCCTGGGGCTAGCGGCGTCGCAGAACTCCCTGAATGAAGCACTATCTCAGGTAATGACCAGGCCTGTGCCCTCGTAACCCTCCGTGTTCTACTCGTAGCTCCCTCCGCTGCCTTGCCCATCTGGGCCCTGGTTGCCTTGCGTAGAGGCATAACTAGCACATACGAATACGCCAGAGGGAGTCCAACTTTGTCACGCCCCGAACCCCGAGCCCGTGACTGGTGCCCTACCTGGGCACCCTTCTACCTTAACAACTAAGCAAACTGCGGAATTTAAATAACACCTTTTTTTTTAACCAACATACGTACAAGGGCAAAGCCGACAAGGCTGCCATAATATACATAATCAAAAGACACAACATTGTACATGAGTCCAATCCCACATATGAATACAGACCTCTAAGAGTTATACTAAACTATGACAGGACAAGGCCCCATTGCACCATAATTGTACAAAAGCACATCGAAAGAACTTATACCAAAAAGAGAAACTCCCGAACAGTAGGAGCTATCCAAAACTCTGAGCAGGGTCCTACACCTGCCGATCACGAAACAGCAGACCTAAACTCATGCGGATGAACACACCCAAGGAGGTCGAGACAAGAATGTACCAAGTATGTGAAATGATGAAATCAGAATGAAATCATAACAGTCTAAACAAAACAGGAGACATGTATGATAGCCAACCTACAGTACACAATACATAAGCAGTCATATCAAGTCAGGGACGCATGCCCTCAAAGTCACTACTCAAATAACAGTACACAGTGCCTTACTAACAATGAGAGTAATCAAAAGTATAGGTAGCAAATCCACGGAAATAGGTGGTATAACGATCTTTGGAGATTTAACACTCATTTATACTCTTACCCTGGAGAAGGTGGTAAAGCAGGTGTTATAACGATCTTTGGGGATACACCCCTCATTTATACTCTTACCCTGAAGAAGGTGATAAAGCAGGTGGTATAACGATCTTTGGGGATACACCCCTCATTTATACTCTTACCCTGAAGAAGGTGATAAAGCAGGTGGTATAACGATCTTTGGGGATACACCCCTCATTTATACTCTTACCCTGAAGAAGGTGATAAAGCAGGTGGTATAACGATCTTTGGGGATACACCCCTCATTTATACTCTTACCCTGAAGAAGGTGATAAAGCAGGTGGTATAACGATCTTTGGGGATACACCCCTCATTTATACTCTTACCCTACCTCAACTGGCCATCATACATAATAAAAGCACTACCGGCTTATCACACAATAAGTAAGCAAGTTAAGAAATCCCCCTAACTTCTTATTAGTCTTATTCATATACACTCTCATTTTGGCTTACTTAAGGCACTAACATGTCTTTTATAAAGATCCGGGAATCTAACCCGCCTCCTGGTCACATGCCCCGGAATCCCACATTGTATAAGCATGTCCAAGGGGTAATACAAATAATGGAAGCATACCCGTGGAATCCCACATCACTGTCGGTACGTCCAAGTAATCCTACAACAAGACAGCCGACGCTTCAACCGAGAGTCGCGGCAACGTAATAAAACATAATACTTGCACTCAAAGGCTATCACCAGCACACACAGGCAAGTTCATAAAATCTATAGACTTTCATTTTATAAACTCAAGGCACTTAGAGAATAATTCCCATTTAAACAAGCCAAAGTACTTATCAAGGCACACATAGAATAATTCTCAATTAAACAAGCCAAAGTACTTATCTAGGCACACATAGAATAATTCTCAATTAAACAAGCCAATGTACTACGTACGTACATTCTTTTCAAAAGACTCCTTTTTATGTAAAACCCCAAGATACTAACACCCGTAGTATCAAGGCATGTCTATAGACTTTCATTTTATAAACTCAAGGCACTTAGAGAATAATTCCCATTTAAACAAGCCAAAGTACTTATCAAGGCACACATAGAATAATTCTCAATTAAACAAGCCAAAGTACTTATCTAGGCACACATAGAATAATTCTCAATTAAACAAGCCAATGTACTACGTACGTACATTCTTTTCAAAAGACTCCTTTTTATGTAAAACCCCAAGATACTAACACCCGTAGTATCAAGGCATGTCTATTTTTCAAAGTAAGTTACTACACTTTTAGAAAACTCATTTTAAAGCTTGAAATCAAGTAACTTCAAATTTTCACAATCTAGGCAACTTATGCCCATTAATCAAAATAGACAACTTGCTTAACCTTCCATAAAGCCGTTATAACAAACTTCCCATAAAACCGTTATAACCCTTTATGGTTTTAGACATATCCTGTCACGACCCGGACTCGGGCCCGTGACTGGTGCCTTAACCCGGGCACCCTAGTGATACAACATCAGAGAAAAACCAGCGGAAATAAAAACTTAAACATTTAAATAGACATGGATCAAGATAAAGAAAATAGGCCAACCAAAACGGTTGCCTTTCAACATATATATATATAGACATTTGAACAGTTACAATCCTTACAACCCCGCCACAACAAGCATGCACCTCTAAGATTTTTACAACAACTATGACTTGGACAGGCCCGCCATACCACGAATGTACAAGAACCTGCTGGACTCAGTGGTAACATACCAAAGATAAGCCTCCAAGGAACGGAGCTTCCCAATACGCCAAAGGTGATCCTAAAAGGGGATCGACAATGATGTACTCTACCTCATGCGGATGAACGCAGCCCGGGCGAGGTCGATAACAGTATCAAGTATGTGAAATCAGAAATATCAGAATGAAATCATAGCAGTCTATATAAAGCAGGAGACATGTATGATAACCAACTACAGTACACCACATATAAACAGTCATATCAAGTCAGGGACTCACGCCCTCCAAATCATCACTCGTGCCCGTGGAATTCCTTCCTCACTGCCGGCCGTCTATGATAAAACAACACCAAGGAGTATATATGAACACCAGGTCCCACCTGTGTCAATAAAAACCGTACGGGGCAAGTATAACTACCAGATCCGACCGTACCAATAATACCATACAACCATATCATGAAGCTGACACGTGGCAAGTGCACTAGCCTCCACCAGATCCACCTGCGTCACGTAGCTGACGGGGGCAAGTGAATCGGCCAGGCACCCGATCACAACCGTAAGTCACGAAGCTCCATCCAAACACTGACTCGCGAAGCTGACACGTGGCAGGTACACTAGCCTCCACCAGATCCACCTGCGTCACGTAGCTGACGGGGGCAAGTGAATCGGCCAGGCACCCGATCACAACCGTAAGTCACGATACTTCGCCGCGAAGCTGACACGTGGCAAGTGCAATAACCGCTACCAGATCCACCTGCGTCACGTAGCTGACGGGGGCAAGTAAACAGGCTACGCACCCGATCACAACCGTAAGTCACGATACTTCGCCATAACCAAAATGGTCACATGTCCACAGAAACCATCAACGGTGTAGACATGCCCATGTAACAATGCTAATGGAAGCATACCCGTGGAATCTCCCGTCACTGCCGGTACGTCCAAGTAAGTTCTCCACAAGTCAACCGGCCCTCCATCGAGAGACGCGGTAGTATAGAAACACAATTCTTGCACAACAAAGACTATCACCATAAGCATAGGCAAGTTACACAACAACAAGCATAGGCAAGTTACACAACAACAAACATAGGCAAGTTATACACAACTCAAAGTACTTTCATTTTATGTCAAAGTCCGGGTTTTAACCCTAAAGTACTACGTACGTTAAATTCCTTTTAAAGATCCATTTCTTTTACAAAGGTCACCCGATACCCGTAGTATAAAAATAGAGTGACTCACATTTTTAGGTAAACCAAAACACTTTCCTTTTCAACAACATTCTTTTCCCTAAAGTTCCATTTTGCCTAATTTCAATTACTCAAGTCTCTTTATTTTAGAAAAGTTTCATAGTTCAACGTCTTAATCTCTTTTAAAACAATTGAGTAACATATGCCTTATATGCGAGTAGGTTATTCTTATTCATAATCAATCTTATTAAGCAGCCATGATCTAGGAAATGTAATATCATTTTGTCTCATCTTAGCTTCTATGCAGATGGCGGTTTCTACTGGTTTTAATAGTACTTCATTAGTCATTACATTTCCCTTTATTAACGCTGCAGTGGTTTGTCGATACTCATTCTGATTTCCGAAATCAGTAAAACATTATTCCTTTTAGAAACCAAGTACTCATTACTCATGAATGAGGTTTCACACAAAATTCATATTAATTCATTTAAGTCAAGTCTCTTATTTTTAAGATCAAGTCTCTTAACTTTTAAAATCAATAAACCATTCATTTTATCTCCCTTAAGACGTTATACCTAACTTCCCATAAAGCTAGTATAACTCTTATGTTTTCAAAACCAAGTCTTACTCTTCTTTCAAAAAGGATTCTTAACTCTTCAAGTTCTTTATGATCACACATCAAGTCAGTTATAAGTCAAATCAGTTACCTTTTAAAAACCACAAAGCATTTTCTTACCTACATAAAGCTGTTATAACCAACTTCCCATAAAGCCGTTATAACACTTTATGTTTTAAACCAATCAAATACATTTAACACATGTACGTCTACCGTACTACATAGTTATACACATATCATGCTAGAAAAGATAGGAAGAGGTTCACATACCTCGCGATGATTATCGACTAATAGCAAAACGCTCCAAGTACCTCAAACTGTCGGCTACACCTTAAGCCAAGTAGATCACGCCACACGTAGTACTTCAACCTATAAAGGCCACAAGGCGCCTATTAACATCTAGATCTTAACGTAGAATATTCTACAGAAAATTCGACAAGACTCTCCCGCAACAACGCAAATCTCTCCTCTATCGAGGCCGCTACCAAGCCAACCGGGGTTTACACGTCTAACCGGACGTGTACAATTCTACTTCACAGTGATGCTACACAAGTCTACTGTAATGCAGTCCTATGTAATTACAGTTCAGTTCTCTTCTTTAAAATTCAGGCTTAAGTCAAAAGACATTGCCGCACAACTATGTTTAGTTCTATATATAGTATAATTCAACTATATATTCCTACAACATGTAATTTCCAATTACAATAGAAGGTCAAGAGTGTTTACCTCGATAAGCCCAAAATTATCCAAGTTTATATGTCGATCCTGAGCAAGGTTTAGCTCCTACTCCGTGCGCTCCAACCCGCTCCAAACAACCCCTAGAAGTTCTACGCAACTTCTACTTAACACTTCAATCGACTATGAAGGTTTTCCTTAGGGTTTCGTTTTTGTGACTGAGGGAAAGTATAATAGTATTTCCGGACTCTACGTATAGAGGTAACTTTGGAAAGTACTACAAGGTATATGGGCTAAAGTATTTGGGCATTATAACAATTCTTGGAGAGTATTTCTATACCACAAAGGGGGGTAGTATTTCGACTAGCACAACTAGGCTAGGGGGAGGGGGTTCTCGGCTAGAACCACTAGGCAAGGGGGGGTTCGGCCGAGGGCCTTCAAGAGGGAGAGGGACCCTTGGACGCGATACGCCACTAAGGGGGAAGGAAGAGAGCTTTCAAGACTTAGGAAGATTTTAGGATGAAGAAGTCTTCCAAAGGGGGGGTATTTATAGGTCAAGAAATGGCCAACCAATGGCCAAGATTCTTCCAAGTGTTAGGCAAGTGTAGGGCTAGGATTAAGCCATGTGCACCTTATCCATCTACCACACCAAGTTGCACAAATATCCTACCAACTCCCTTGACCCATTTGCCCACTTTGCCGCCCCACTTCTTTCCAATGTGAGGGTGACACATGTCACCCTCCCGTTGGTCCAAAATGTTTCGTCTCTCGGAAAAATCCGCAAAAATTAGAAATGACATAGCCGGAATTTTCCCTTCGCAAGTTTAGTAAAACGTTTTAAAAACGACTCGCTTTTGGCACTTGTGTCCAAATTTGAAACTTGCCAAATCTTAAGGCTTAAATTTTCACGTCGTCCCACGTACATACTCTGGAAATACGGGGTATAACATTCTCCCCTCCTTAGAAACATTCGTCCCGAATGTTCCTTCTCAAGACGGACAACGATGAAGTTCTTCTAGCAAGTTGTCAATGCCGCACCTGGCCGCGTAATAACACACATTCTCTTTCTTCCTTACTCGTCGTGCCCTTCTCGAACACTTGAACTCTTCCAGTACGTACCACACTTCAGTCACCGCTTCAGTTTCCAAAACTTTGGAGTCACCACCTCCAAACTTGGTCATCTTACTAGCCTAAATCTCCCTTAAGGCCAGTCCCGGCCTTCACGATCCGTTTCTGGTCGAACATATCCACGAACTCATACGATGTCATCTAATCTTGGGCCTAGCACCCTCGTGACCCTACCACCTGGCGGGACTACCCAGAGCTGACCCCACCTCGAATCAGGCCGCGGGTTGGCCCGCAACATGGCCCCAACCCGACCTACTTAACGCATCAAGCTCTTGTTCCCCGATCCGGAACAATCTTACCTATACAGGTCATGAAAGCTACCACTTCCATTTCACACTACTCAGGGACTTATCACACAATACATTCTAGGCACAAAATGCACTCTGACAAGGATCACTTGCAAAATCTTGTACCCAAGACGGCCTTACATCTAAGGTCTCAACTGTAATATTCTAAGGTTCATCATTTTCTCACCCCCCAGGCTTACCCTTTCTCACTAACCAGGCTTCTAAATAACATTTTAGCACAAAGCTATCCGAACACAACACTTAACACATTATCAACACATACAAAACTCTAGAGGGTTAAGGATATACCTGAAAATAGGCGGTTCAGAGGACCGCTAAAACTGGGAACTTCCACCGCGACCTCTACCGTGGCCCGCCGGTGTATGAACATCCTGCCTAGCTATGGAAGGTGAAGAACCCGCAACTGATCTCGTAGTCTGTGCTATCCCACCATCTACCTGGCCTGGACAAGTCTCCACAAATGGCCCTGTCGGCCGCAAGTATAGCAATCTACCAAACCAGTACGACATTCCCCTCTATGGGCTTTACCACAATGGTCACACTGAGATACGGGTGGCCTCATCCGGCGAGCACTCCTACTCCCCTGAAAATCTGAAACCTGGGAGCCCTGACCTGCTCCTGAATATCCCGAAGGTCCCGAAGGCTGTGGAGGACCACTCTGTACTGGCGGAGGTACATAACTAGTCTGCTGCTGAGGCGGTCCGCCTCGAAAGTCATCAAAGGACCCTGCTGCTCGCCCTCTTCGCCGATCTCGGTCGTTTCGCCGATTTCTCCGCCTTACATCCAAGTGCATAAGCTGCGTGCGGCAATGTCCGTGCGGTGAAGAGCTACACCCGAACAACTCTCTGCTAGGTAATCATCGAGCCCTGTAACATATCGGTGCACTCGATCCTCCATACTAACTACTAACGCGGGGACGTACCAGGCCAATGAGTAGAACTCCACATTGTACTCCCGAACCATACGCCCGTTCTGCCGCAACACCAAAAATCTGTCTGCCCGAGCCCTCCTCATCTGTGGAGGCAAGAAGTGTGCAAGAAATGCCTATGAGAACTCGTCCCATAAAGCTGGAAATGCATTCTCTCCCCGAGACAGCTCCCATGAATCAAACCAGTCGACCGCGGTATCACGCAGCCGATGCGAACCTAGGACCACCGACTCGGTCTCCGATGCCTTGATCACTCATGATCCGTAGAATCGCTTGATGAACTCCTGCGGATCATCCTCAGGCCTCGACCCATAAAACTCTGGCGGTTTACAACTCAGAAAATCCCGTAGCCTCGAACTATCTGATCTAGGGTGAACCATGGTGCTCTTGAACTGGCTGGCCCCACTTATCCTCAAGTCTGGCCACAACCCAGGCCATTAACTGGGCCCACTCCTTGTACCTCATCTCCTCTGCTCCAGACTACGGATGGAGGCTCGAATCTTGTGGTCTCGCCACGCTCTACTCGCGACTCCTCTCGCCGCTTGCCCTTCTGGGCCCGGGTTGCCTTACGCGGAGGCATAACTGGTAAAAACGAAGTATGTCAGAGGGGTCAAATTTTATCACACAGCTCTAAGGCACGATCTCAGAATGAAAAGAATGGAAACCAATCCTAAATGTCCTGCAGCCTCCTGATTATAGATGTGGTGCACAACACGTCGATAATCAAGACTCTACTAGACACGGTCTGTAGACACTTTCCGAGGACTAACTGCTCTGATACCACTTTTGTCACGACTCGGACTCGGGCCCGTGACTGGTGTCTTACCCCGGGCACCCTAGTGATACAACATCAGAGAAAAACCAGCGGAAATAAAAACTTAAACATTTAAATAGACATGGATCAAGATAAAGAAAATAGGCCAACCAAAATGGTTGTCTTTCAACATATATATATATATAGACATTTGAACAGTTACAATCCTTACAACCCTGCCCACAACAGTGCAACAGACCTCTAAGATTTTTACAACAACTATGACGGGACAGGGCCCCGCCATACCCCTGAATGTACAAGAACCTACAGACTCAGGGTAACATACCAAAGATAAGCCTCCTAAGGAACGGAGCTTCCAATCGCCAAAGGTGATCCTAAAAGCGGGGATCGACGGCCGATGTACCTCTACTGCGGCATGAGCGCACCAAGGAGGTCGATAACAGTACCAAGTATGTGAAATCAGAAATATCAGAATGAAATCATAGCGATCTATATAAAGCGGGAGACATGTATGATAACCAACTACATGACACCATATATAAACAAATATATCAAGTCGGGACTCACGCCCAAATCATCACTCGTGCGTGGAATTCCTTCCTCACCGCTGCCGCCTATGATAAAACAACACCAAGGAGTATATATGAACACGAGTCCCACCGTGTCAATAAAACCGTGACGGGCAAGTATAACTACCGGATCCGACCGTACCAATAATGCGTACAACCGTATCATGAAGGCGACACGTGGCAAGTGCACTAGCCTCCACCAGATCCACTGCGTCACGTGGCGGCGGGGCAAGTGAATCGCCAGCACCCGATCACAACCTTAAGTCACGGCTCCGTCCAAACACCGACTCGCCGGCGACACGTGGCGGTACACTAGCCTCCACCGGATCCACTGCGTCGTAGGCCGGCGGGGCAAGTGAATCGCCAGCACCGATCACAACCGTAAGTCACGATACTTCGCCGCGAAGCTGACACGTGGCAAGTGCAATAACCGCTACCAGATCCACCTGCGTCACGTAGCTGACGGGGGCAAGTAAACAGGCTACGCACCCGATCACAACCGTAAGTCACGATACTTCGCCATAACCAAAATGGTCACATGTCCACAGAAACCATCAACGGTGTAGACATGCCCATGTAACAATGCTAATGGAAGCATACCCGTGGAATCTCCCACACCGCCAGACGTCCAAGTAAGTTCTCCACAAGTCAACCGGCCCTCCATCGAGAGACGCGGTAGTATAGAAACACAATTCTTGCACAACAAAGACTATCACCATAAGCATAGGCAAGTTACACAACAAGCATAGGCAAGTTACACAACAACAAACATAGGCAAGTTATACACAACTCAAAGTACTTTCATTTTATGTCAAAGTCCGGGTTTTAACCCTAAAGTACTACGTACGTTAAATTCCTTTTAAAGATCCATTTCTTTTACAAAGGTCACCCGATACCCGTAGTATAAAAATAGAGTGACTCACATTTTTAGGTAAACCAAAACACTTTCCTTTTCAACAACATTCTTTTCCCTAAAGTTCCAGTTTGCCTAATTTCAATTACTCAAGTCTCTTTATTTTAGAAAAGTTTCATAGTTCAACGTCTTAATCTCTTTTAAAACAATTGAGTAACATATGCCTTATATGCGAGTAGGTTATTCTTATTCATAATCAATCTTATTAAGCAGCCATGATCTAGGAAATGTAATATCATTTTGTCTCATCTTAGCTTCTATGCAGATGGCGGTTTCTACTGGTTTTAATAATACTTCATTAGTCATTACATTTCCCTTTATTAACGCTGCAGTGGTTTGTCGATACTCATTATGATTTCCAAAATCAGTAAAACATTATTCCTTTTAGAAACCAAGTACTCATTACTCATGAATGAAGTTTCACACAAAATTCATATTAATTCATTTAAGTCAAGTCTCTTATCTTTTAAGATCAAGTCTCTTAACTTTTAAAATCAATAAACCATTCATTTTATCTCCATTAAGACGTTATACCTAACTTTCCATAAAGCTAGTATAACTCTTATGTTTTCAAAACCAAGTCTTACTCTTCTTTCAAAAAGGATTCTTAACTCTTCAAGTTCTTTATGATCACACATCAAGTCAGTTATAAGTCAAATCAGTTACCTTTTAAAAACCACAAAGCATTTTCTTACCTACATAAAGCTGTTATAACCAACTTCCCATAAAGCCGTTATAACACTTTATGTTTTAAACCAATCAAATACATTTAACACATGTACGGCTACCGTACTACATAGTTATACACATATCATGCTAGAAAAGATAGGAAGAGGTTCACATACCGCGGCGATTATCGACTAATAGCAAAACGCTCAAGTACCTCAAACCGTCGGCTACACCTTAAGCCAAGTAGTTCACGCCACACGTAGTACTTCAACCTATAAAGGCCACAAGGCGCCTATTAACATCTAGGTCTCAACGTAGAATATTCTATAGAAAATTCGGCAGCACCTCCCCCCCCGCAACAGCGTAAATCTCCTCTTCTATCGAGGCCGGCTACCAAGCCAACCGGGGGGGGGGGGGTTTTACCGTCTAACCGAACGTGTACAATTCTACTTCACAGTGATGCTACAAGTCTCATCTAATACCCTATGTAATTACAGTTCAGTTCTCTTCTTTAAAATTTCAGGCTTAAGTCAAAAGACATTGCCGCACAACTATGTTTAGTTCTATATATAGTATACTTCAACTATATATTCCTACAACATGTAATTTCCCATTACAATAGAAGGTCAAGAGTGTTTACCTCGATAAGCCCAAAATTATCCAAGTTTATATGTCGATCCTGAGCAAGGTTTAGCTCCTACTCCGTGCGCTTCAACCCGCTCCAAACAACCCCTAGAAGTTCTACGCAACTTCTACTTAACACTTCAACAGACTATGAAGGTTTTCCTTAGGGTTTCGTTTTTGTGACTGAGGGAAAGTATAATAGTATTTCCGGACTCTACGTATAGAGGTAACTTTGGAAAGTACTACAAGGTATATGGGCTAAAGTATTTGGGCATTATAACAATACTTGGAGAGTATTTCTATACCACAAAGGGGGGTAGTATTTCGACTAGCACAACTAGGCTAGGGGGAGGGGGTTCTCGGCTAGAACCACTAGGCAAGGGGGGGTTCGGCCGAGGGCCTTCAAGAGGGGGGGGGGGGAGAGGGACTCTTGGACGAGATACTACACTAAGGGGGGAGGAAGAGAGCTTTCAAGACTTAGGAAGATTTTAGGATGAAGAAGTCTTCCAAAGGGGGGGTATTTATAGGTCAAGAAATGGCCAACCAATGGCCAAGATCCATCCAAGTGTTAGGCAAGTGTAGGGCTAGGATCAAGCCAAGTACACCTTATCCATCTACCACACCAACTTGCACAAATATCCTACCAACTCCCTTGACCCATTCGTCCACTTTGCCGCCCCACTTCCTTCCAATGTGAGGGTGACACATGTCACCCTCCCGTTGGTCCAAAATGTTTCGTCTCTCGGAAAAATCCGCAAAAATTAGAAATGACATAGCCGGAATTTTCCATTCGCAAGTTTAGTAAAACGTTTCGTCGAAAAACGACTCCTTTTGGCACTTGTGTCCAAATTTCAAAACTTGCCAAATCTTAAGGCTTAAATTTTCTACGTACGTCCTTACGTACATACTCTGGAAATACGGGGTATAACATATCCATTCCTTTTATAACTAAGAGACTTATACTATTAAAACCAAGTATCACATACTTACAAATCAAGTTCTCAACTTTCAAAATACTACAAGTCTCTTAATATTTAGAAAACAAGTTTCTTCTACTTTTAAACCTCAAGTAACTCACACCTCTAAAACAAGTTACTTCTCTTAAATCATGTCACTTCTCCTCTTTTAAAACAAGTAAGTAAATCACTCCTTTGACTCCCCTAAAGTCATTATAATGACCTTTAGGTTTTGGAATTAAGGCACTAGCCAAAAGATTTGGAAACCACTTCCTTTTCAAGACTCTATGTACTTTAGGTAAAATACTTTCACTTTTAAGAATCCAAACTTCACTAAGGAAATGGATTATACAACTTACTCTTTAAACATCAAGGTACAATCAAGGAAGTACATAGAACAAATTCTATTTTAGGCAATCCAAATATAACCAAGGAATGGATCATTTAAGGAGTAGGACATACTTTCTTTATCTTAAGGAATCATGCTAGAAGAGGAGATAGTTCCCATACCTTTTCGGCTAAATCCACAAGCTAAGCCGAATACGCCGCACGTAGAAGTGTCAACCTATAATGGTCACAACATGACTATCAATTTCTAGTCTCAAACGTAGAATAATACTAAGTATACGGTCTCTAATTCTACGGAAAATCGGGCAGCACTTCCTTTGTTTCTACTCATTTTGCCACCTTTTTCAAGGCCGAATACAATAACCAACACGCCACATTTAAGGCTCAAAACAATAACCAAACAAAGGGGATTACACGTCTTACAATACGTGTAAAATTCCGCCCCATAATTAATACGAAGTAGTTCCATATTCAAGCCATTCTCGGCCAACAACATAACCAACAATTCAAAGTCTTTTCCAATCCTTTTCCAATTCCAAGTTCTAAGGTCTAACATGTTATATAGTCATAAACAACTTCAACAACTACAATTTCCTTCTTATACAACATGCGACGACTTAAACTAATAATCGACTTGAATTGTAATCTTAAGGCTAACATGCAAATTTTTCGGATTAGGGTTCCAATAGCCAAAACACTTATCAAACCTCATAATATATAACTCATGCTTGCTAATATCCATAGCTACAATGATAAGTAAACCTTAATTGCTAAAACGACAAGAATTATACCTTTACAAGCCCTTAAAATTTCCAAGATTCAAAGTCGCTCCTTAGCAAATTTTTAGCTCCTTTCCTTATGTTCCAATCCGCTCCAAGCACTCCTTAGAAGCCTATGAAGAACTTATCTTCAAGTTCCAACTTCAAAGTTGAAGAACTCCTTAAGTTTCCGCCTTTCGACTAACGTGAAAACGCCTTTTTTCCGAAATCTTTCTATTGAGATATCCTTACAATACCCTTAGGGACATTGGGTTTAAGTCTTGTGAATAATGGATCAAAACTACAAAATATTCTTGTGAGAGCTTAGCCAAACCCGAGAGCATGCTATGAAGAACAACAAGGTGTGATTTTTTTCTAAGTGTTAGAAGAGCTTGTCTTGCACTAGCTTAGTATATATAACACAATGGAGGGTTTAGATTGCAACACATGAGTGGCTAGGATGAGTTTCACTAGGATCAAGCCCAAGTGGCAAGTTGACTTTGGTCAATAATATCAAGCTTTGAAGACTTATCTTCTACCATGGTCAATGACCATTTTACCCTTACATATTTCGACCAAGACCATGTGGGGGAGGTTTCACGTGTCGCCCTCTCATTCGTCCATAAAATTCCGTAACCCTCGTGGGCCCCACAAAACGTAAAATTCCTCGGGTGGGCCCCACGTGACCAAATCCGTAAAAATAAATTTCCATAATGTTAATAAGTTCCATACTCTTCAAATAATGCATTTTGAGAATCTAATTCTCCTTAACGAACATTTCTCCTTTCCGACGTTCGAAAGATTTTTCCGTCGGAAAAACAATTCTTCCTTTCGTACTAATTTCCAAGTCTTGATTTCCTTACGTACATTCTCTTTTACATGTCCTGGACTTACGGGGTGTAACATTTTTCCCCCCTTAGAAACATTCGTCCCCGAATGTTCTTAGTCGGTTTTCAAGCTATACCCACTCCGGCATAAACTCTATACTATGCCTAACAGTCAATACTCCACAAGACCAACGATGCCACACATGGCCACCACATAACATACGTAAACATAACAATGGACCTTCCGCCCGTGGTCCCTTCTCACAATACTCGAAGGTTACCGTCTTCTCATACACGGGATCCCTAGAGGTTCCTTTATTCTCTTACTTGCCATACTTAACTTCTCATTCTTAGTTTGAAATAAATCTCTCTCTTATCTGAAGGTACTTCTCACCCTATCCTCCCATTCACTAGAGGTTCGTCACATAAGCCAAAGTATTTCTACTGTACATCCTTCCCTATCGGTCTTACACTTATTATGGGGTAACTACAACTTGTGAACTCTTCACAACTATAGTCTCAGTTCACTTATCATTCTTGTCAACATTCTTAACTTTTCACCTTACTAATCAAAGTATTCCTACCTCTGGGGTACTATCACGTACAACTGCTAGAAACAAAGGGAAAACATATATACTAGGGCGAAATCTGAATCTAACAATGCACGTATGATTCAAAAGAATCGAAATATACCTGTAACCCTATGCGATGTCGCCTCCTGATCCTGCCCAGTAGTCACGTCAGCTCTGCGTTGAAGGACCGTAACTATAAACACCACCGACTCTACCATGGTGGTGACATCCGAACACCGCCTGGGGACGCACAGTTGTGGAGGAAATGTAACCAACCATCGGCCTCATAGGCTGAGCCCCCTTACCGGCGCTCTTTCTGACCGCACATTCCCACTTCTTGTGGCCCGGACGGCCACAATAATAACAAACATCTGTGCCATAATGGCATTTCCCCGAATAACGCTTACCACATCTGAAACACTGAGGAATAGGTGGCCTCGTTGAAAATCCTCGCCTTTGAGAACCTCGACCTGGAGCTTGGACCGCTCCTAAATACCTTGTGGGTCGATATCCCACTGTGAACCGGGGTATGTCTTTGGGTAGGTGGGACGAATATCTCACTCATTCTTGAGGTTGCTCGTCCAAAACTCAGGGATAACCAACCGGTCTAGCCTCTTACGCCGACCTCGCGTTGGCCTCTACCTCTGCATAACCGCTGCATCTTGGCCGAATAACCTCCTGCTGATGAAACTGTAGCACCGCTATCTTGGTCAATAACATAACTGTTTCCCTCATGACCCTATAGTCTTCTCCTAACTGAGAAACTGGAGGCTCTGGTGCTGGGGTCTCAAAACCTGGCGCAGAAGAACTCGCCGACTGCGACACAACATCCGGTATACCCTGGGCATAAGCCCTATCAACTCTCTGAGTCTGACTAGTAGCTCCTGCTACTCCTTTGCCCTTCTGGGCGGCTGTTGCCCTCCTTGAGGCATAACTGTAACACAAAATCACGTCAGAGAGGAATTATCTTACTAACACAGCTCTATGACACGATCTTAGAGTGAGAAGAATAGAAACCAACTCCTAAATGTCCTGTAGCCTCCTGTTTATGGGTGTGGCGCGCAACACACCGATAATCAAGACTCTACTAGACACGGTCTGTAAACATTTCGAGGACTGACTGCTTTGATACCACTCTGTCACGCCCCGAACCCTGGGCCCGTGACTGGTTCCCTGCCTGGGCACCCTTCTACCTTAACAACTAAGCAAACTACGGAATTTAAATAACACATCTTTTTTTTTTTAACCAACATACGTACAAGGGCAAAGCCGACAAGGCTGCCATAATATACATAATCAAAAGACACAACACTGTACATGAGTCCAATCCCACATATGAATACAGACCTCTAAGAGTTATACTGAACTATGACGGGACAAGGCCCCGCCGTACCCATAACTGTACAAAAGCACATCGAAAGAACTTATACCAAAAAGATAAACTCGAGCGGAAGGAGTTATCCAAAACTACGGCGGTCCTACACCTGCCAATCACCAAACAACGTACCTAAACCTGCGGCATGAACGCAGCCCCCCGAAGGAGGTCAGTACGAAGAATGTACCAAGTATGTGAAACAGTAAGTATTGTAATGAAATCATAACAGTCTAAACAAAACAGGAGACATGTATGATAGCCAACCTACAGTACACAATACATAAGCAGTCATATCAAGTCAGGAACGCATGCCCTCAAAGTCACTACTCAAATAACAGTACACAGTGCCTTACTAACAATGAGAGTAATCAAAATTATAGGAAGCAAATCCACGGAAACAGGTGGTATAACGATCTTTGGGGATTTACCCCTCATTTATACTCTTACCCTGGAGAAGGTGGTAAAGCAGGTGGTATAACGATCTTTGGGGATACACCCCTCATTTATACTCTTACCCTGAAGAAGTTGATAAAGCAGGTGGTATAACGATCTTTGGGGATACACCCCTCATTTATACTCTTACCCCGAAGAAGGTGATAAAGCAGGTGGTATAACGATCTTTGGGGATACACCCCTCATTTATACTCTTACCCTGAAGAAGGTGATAAAGCAGGTGGTATAACGATCTTTGGGGATACACCCCTCATTTATACTCTTACCCTCAAGAAGGTGATAAAGCGGTGGTATAACGATCTTTGGGGATACACTCTCATTTATACTCTTACCTGAAAAGGTGATAAAGCAGGTGGTATAACGATCTTTGGGGATACACCCCTCATTTATACTCTTACCCTACCTCAACTGGCCATCATACATAACATAAGCACTACCGACTTATCACACAATAAGTAAGCAAGTTAAGAAATCCCCTTTAACTTCTTATTAGTCTTATTCATATACACTCTCATTTTGGCTTACTTAAGGCACTAACATGACTTTTATAAAGATCCGGGAATCTAACCCGCCTCCTGGTCACATGCCCCGGAATCCCACATCGTATAAGCATGTCCAAGGGGTAATACAAATAATGGAAGCATACCCGTGGAATCCCACATCACTGTCGGTACGTCCAAGTAATCCTACAACAAGACAGCCGACCCTTCAACCGAGAGTCGCGACAACGTAATAAAACATAATACTTGCACTCAAAGGCTATCGCCAGCACACACAGGAAAGTTCATAAAATCTATAGACTTTCATTTTATAAACTCAAGGCACTTAGAGAATAATTCCCATTTAAACAAGCCAAAGTACTTATCAAGGCACACATAGAATAATTCTCAATTAAACAAGCCAAAGTACTTATCAAGGCACACATAGAATAATTCTCAATTAAACAAGCCAAAGTACTACGTACGTACATTCTTTTCAAAAGACTCCTTTTTATGTAAAACCCCAAGATACTAACACCCGTAGTATCAAGGCATGTCTATTTTTCAAAGTAAGTTACTACACTTTTAGAAAACTCATTTAAAAGCTTGAAATCAAGTAACTTCAAATTTTCACAATCTAGGCAACTTATGCCCATTAATCAAAATAGACAACTTTCTTAACCTTCCATAAAGCAGTTATAACCAACTTCCCATAAAGTCGTTATAACCCTTTATGGTTTTAGACATATCCATTCATTTTATAACTAAGAGACTTATACTATTAAAACCAAGTATCACATACTTACAAATCAAGTTCTCAACTTTCAAAATACTACAAGTCTCTTAATATTTAGAAAACAAGTTTCTTTTACTTTTAAACCTCAAGTAACTCACACCTCTAAAACAAGTTACTTCTCTTAAATCATGTCACTTCTCCTCTTTTAAAACAAGTAAGTAAATCACTCATTTGACTCCCCTAAAGTCATTATAATGACCTTTAGGTTTTGGAATTAAGGCACTAGCCAAAAGATTTGGAAACCACTTCCTTTTCAAGACTCTATGTACTTTAGGTAAAATACTTTCACTTTTAAGAATCCAAACTTCACTAAGGAAATGGATTATACAACTTACTCTTTAAACATCAAGGTACAATCAAGGAAGTACATAGAACAAATTCTATTTTAGGCAATCCAAATATAACCAAGGAATGGATCATTTAAGGAGTTGGACATACTTTCTTTATCTTAAGGAATCATGCTAGAAGAGGAGATAGTTCACATACCTTTTGTCACGACCCGAACCCGGGCCCGTGACTGGTGCCTTACCCCGGGCACCCTAGTGATACAACATCAGAGTAATCAGCGGAACATAAAACAAGACATGAAAATATTATGAAGTAAGAAACAGTAATCGGAGAAAACTTGCCTTACGACATATATATAAATCAATTTTAAAACCGAACAGTTACATCCCATTACAACTCTGCCCACAACAGTACTACAGACCTCTAAGAATGATACGACAACAATGGCGGGACAGGGCCCCGCCATACCCCTGAATGTAAATACCTACAACGACAGGGGACTATACCACTGATAAGCCTCCGGAGAAACGGAGCTTCCCATACGCTGAACTGTGACCCCGAGAACTAGGATCAACGACTGGTGTACCTCAACCTGCGGCATGAACGCAGCCCCCCGAAGGAGGTCAGTACAACAGGTACCAAGTATGTGAAACTGAAAATACTGTAAATGAAATCATAATAGTCTATAAAGCAGGAGACATGTATGATAACCAAATGAAATACGTGTCCCGGCCCATCCCGTGGGACTCGGTGTATAATCAGATGAAATACGTGTCCCTGCCCATCTCGTGGGACTCGGTGTATAATCAGATGGAATACGTGTCCCTGCCCATCTCGTGGGACTCGGTGTATAATCAGATGAAATACGTGCCCCTGCCCATCTCGTGGGACTCGGTGTATAATCAAATGGAATACGTGTCCCTGCCCATCTCGTGGGACTCGGTGTATAATCAGATGAAATACGTGCCCCTGCCCATCTCGTGGGACTCGGTGTATAATCAGATGGAATACATGTCCCTGCCCATCTCGTGGGACTCGGTGTAGAATCGTTCATAACAAATCAACCGGCCCTCCATCGAGAGACGCGGGGGTACAGAAATACAACAAAGGCTATCACAACAAGCATAGGCAAGTTTCACAACAACAAGCATAGGCAAGTTATACACAACTCAAAGTACTTTCATTTTATGCCAAAGTCCGGGTTTTAACCCTAAAGTACTACGTACGTTAAATTCCTTTTAAAGATCCATTTCTTTTACAAAGGTCACCCGATACCCGTAGTATAAAAATAGAGTGACTAACATTGTTAAGTAAACCAAAATGCTTTCCTTTGTAAAATCAAGTAACAACCTTATTTTCCAAACGTTCAAGTTTGCCTAATTTCAAATGCTCAAGTTTCTCATTTTAGAAAAGGTTTCGTAGTTCATAGTTTTAATCCTTTAAAACATAATTCTCCTTTAAACGTTTTGAGAAACATATGTCTTATATGTGAGTAGGTTATTCTTGTTTATAATCAATCTTATTAAGCAGCCATGATCTAGGAAATGTAATATCATTTTGTCTCATCTTAGCTTCTATGCAGATGGAGGTTTCTACTGGTTTTAATACCATACTTCATTATTCAATACATTTTCCTTTATTAACGCTGCAGTGGTTTGTCGATACTCATTCTGATTTCCGAAATCAGTAAAACATTATTCCTTTTAAAACCAAGTACTCATTACTCACGAATGAGATTTCACACTTTTAACAAAATTCATATCAATACCATTAAGTCAAGTCTCTTATCTTCTAAAAATCAGTAAACCATTCTTTTTATCACTCTTAAGACGTTATACCTAACTTCCCATAAAGCTAGTACAACCCTTATGTTTTCAAAGCCAAGTATTACTACACATCAAATCCGTTATAAGTCAAATCAGTTACCCTTTGAAACCACAAGCATTTTCTTACCTACATAAAGCTGTTATAACCAACTTCCCATAAAGCCGTTATAACACTTTATGTTTCAAACCAATCAAATACATTAAACACATGTATGCTCACCGTACTACATAGTTATACACATATCATGCTAGAACAGATAGGAAGAGGTTCACATACCTCGCGACGATTATCGACTAATAGCAAAACGCTCAAGTACCTCAAACCGCCGCTACTCCTTAAGCCAAGTAGATCGCGCCACGCATAGTACTTCAACCTATAAGGCCACAAGGCGCTTATTAACATCTAGGTCTAAT
This sequence comes from Przewalskia tangutica, assembly GCA_029844215.1. Lineage (NCBI taxonomy): Eukaryota > Viridiplantae > Streptophyta > Magnoliopsida > Solanales > Solanaceae > Przewalskia > Przewalskia tangutica. The sequence continues at coordinate 67,257,954 of CM056723.1, forward strand.
CGTAGAACATTCTACGTAAAATTCGAGACTCTCCCGCAATGACAGCGTAAATCTCCTCTCTATCGAGGCCGGCTCCCAATCCAACCAGGGGGGGGGGGGTTTGCACGTCTAACCAGACGTGTACGATTATACTACACAGTAATGCTAGACAAGTCTATCTGATACACCCTATGTAATTACGATTCGATTCTCTTCTTTAAATTCAGGCTTAAGTCAAAAGACATTGCCACACAATTATGTTCAGTTCTATATATAGTATACTTCAACTATACATTCCTACAACATGTAATTTCCAATTACAATAGAAGGTCAAGAGTGTTTACCTCGATAAGCCCAAAATTATCCGAGTTTAAATGTCGATCCTGAGCAAGGTTTAGCTCCTACTCCGTGCGCTCCGACCCGCTCCAAACAACCCTTAGAAGTTCTAACCAACTTCTACTTATACTCCAACCAACTATGGAGATTTTCCTTAGGGTTTCGGTTTGAGACAAAAAGGGACATTTAGGTAGTATTTCCGGGCTCTACGTATAGAGGTATCTTTGGAATACTACAAGGTATACGGCTAAGGTAATTTGGGTATAACAACAATACTTTTGAGAGTATTTCTACCAAGAGGGGGGGTATATATACGAGACAACACCACAAAGTGTATACCCTCTACCTACCCCATTGTGGGTACTCGACATGGGGAGGAACTCTGCCACAAGGCCTCGCAAAGGGGAGGGCGAGAACACTACTCGAGGAGGGAGGATTTTAACACTTAGGAAATTTAGGAATGGATGAAGAAGTCTTCCAGGGGGTATTTATAGGTCTAGCAAAGGCCAACCAATGGCCAAGATCATGCCAAGTGCAAGGCAAGTGTAGGGCCATGATCATGCCAAGTGCACCTTATCCATCTACCACAAAAATATCCTACCTACTACTTGACAAAAATGTCAAGGAAATCGTCCCAAATCCGCCCACTTTTCCGCCAATGAGAGGGTGCCAAGTGGCGCCTCTCGTTGGTCCAACACGTTCGTCTCGGAAAAATCCGCAAAAATTAGAAATGACATAGCCGGAATTTTCCTTCGCAAGTTGTGAAAACGTTTTCAAAAACGACTCTAACCGGGTGTTGTGCACAAATAAAATCGGTCAAGCCACTTTAAAGTTCAAATTTCTCTACGTACGTCCTCACGTACATACTCTGGAAATACGGGGTATAACACCTTTTCGGCTAAATCCACAAGCTAAGCCGAATACGCCGCACGTAGAAGTGTCAACCTTAATGGTCACAACATGACTATCAATTTCTAGTCTCAAACGTAGAATAATACTAAGTATACGGTCTCTAATTCTACGGAAAATCGGGCAGCACTTCCTTTGTTTCTACTCATTTTGCCACCTTTTTCAAGGCCGGATACAATAACCAACACGCCACATTTAAGGCTCAAAACAACAACCAAACAAAGGGGATTACATGCCTTAAAATACGTGTAAAATTCCGCCCCACAATTAATACGAAGTAGTTCCATATTCAAGCCATTCTCGGCCAACAACATAACCAACAATTCAAAGTCTTTTCCAATCATTTTCCAATTCCAAGTTCTAAGGTCTAACATGTTATATAGTCATAAACAACTTCAACAACTACAATTTCCTTCTTATACAACATGCGACGACTTAAACTAATAATCGACTTGAATTGTAATCTTAAGGCTAACATGCTAGTTTTTCGGATTAGGGTTCCAATAGCCAAAACACTTATCAAACCTCATAATATATAACTCATTCTTGCTAATATCCATAGCTACAATGATAAGTAAACCTTAATTGCTAAAACGACAAGAATTATACCTTTACAAGCCCTTAAAATTTCCAAGATTCAAAGTCACTCCTTAGCAAATTCTTAGCTCCTTTCCTTATGTTCCAATCCGCTCCAAGCACTCCTTAGAAGCCTATGAAGAACTTATCTTCAAGTTCCAACTTCAAAGTGAAGAACTCCTTAAGTTTCCGCCTTGCGACTAACGTGAAAACGCCGTTTTTACGAAATCTTTCTATTGAGATATCCTTACAATACCCTTAGGGACATTGGGTTTAAGTCTTGTAAATAATGGATCAAAACTACAAAATATTCTTGTGAGAGCTTAGCCAAACCCGAGAGCATGCTATGAAGAACAACAAGGTGTGATTTTTTTCTAAGTGTTAGAAGAGCTTGTCTTGCACTAGCATAGTATATATAACACAATGGAGGGTTTAGATTGCAACACATGAGTGGCTAGGATGAGTTTCACTAGGATCAAGCCCAAGTGGCAAGTTGACTTTGGTCAATAATATCAAGCTTTGAAGACTTATCTTCTACCATGGTCAATAACCATTTTACCCTTACATATTTCGACCAAGACCATGTGGTGGAGGTGCCACGTGTCGCCCTCTCATTCGTCCATAAAATTCTGTAACCCTCGTGGGCCCCACAAAACGTAAAATTCCTCGGGTGGGCCCCACGTGACCAAATCCGTAAAAATAAATTTCCATAATGTTAATAAGTTCCATACTCTTCAAATAATGCATTTTGAGAATCTAATTCTCCTTAACGAACATTTCTCCTTTCCGATGTTCGAAAGATTTTTCCGTCGGAAAAACAATTCTTCCTTTCGTACTAATTTCCAAGTCTTGATTTCCTTACGTACATTCTCTTTTACATGTCCTGGACTTACGAGGTGTAACAAACTTATAACACAGCTCTAAGGCACGATATCAGAGTTAGAAGAATGGAAACCAATCCTAAATATCCTGCAGCCTCCTGATTATAGGTGTGGTGCACAACACGCCGATAATCAAGACTCTACTAGATACGGTCTATAGACACTTTCCGAGGATTAACTGCTCTGATACCACTTTTGTCACGACCCGACCCCGGGCCCACGACTGGTGCCTTACCCCGGGCACCCTAGTGATACAACATCAGAGAAAATCAACGGAAATAAAAACTCATAAAAGATAAACAGTGAAATAAGAAAACAGGCTAACCAAAACGGTTACCTTTCTGTATATATAAATAAAACTTGAACAGTTACATCCTTTACAAACCCTGCCCACAACAGTACTACAGACCTCTTGTCACAACCTGCCTGGCTCGTGGATCGTGCCTTACCGAGCACCCAGTAGTCATACATCGTGTAATCGGAATATAAAAACAAGACATGGCGGTTGTAAAATGAGACACGCTTTATCTCGATGAAAAGCTTGCCTTTCGGCATATATATATAAATAACCCAAGTTTTGCGATACATCCCAAGCTGCACTAGGACTACAGACCTCTAAGGAAGTAAACAACTATGGCGGGACAGGGCCCCGCCATACCCTGAATGTACAAAACTATCTACAATACAGGGAGATCATACCCAAAAGTAGAGCCTCCGGAGAAGATGGATCTCCTGACACCAATGCAAAGAGATCCTAAGGATGTGGATCTAGCACCTGCTTGCCCTTACCTGCGGCATGAACGCAGCCCCCCGAAGGAGGTCAGTACAACAGGTACTAAGTATGCGAAACTGTAAAGTACTTAAATGAAAACATATCATTTTAAAATCAGTTTACATATATGTATGAAACAACCAAGGTAACCGCACATAGTGCCACATCATAAACAAGAGCAACAATAGGTAAATTGTAACAGGTCTTTTCTAGGCTGCGAATGATCGGCGGGCCAATTGCCCATAGTATCATTAAGCAAACCTAATCACGGACTCCAGAACCGCATAGGCCACTCACGTAGGCTGCGTAGGCATAACCCCGCATCGAGGGTAGCTACTCCTCGGCATCGTCCTGGACTCGTAGTCCGCATGGCCACATAGACCGCATGAGGTATAACCCCGCACACTACCCTGGAACTCTCGCAGCTCCGCATAGGTCACACAGACCCGCATGAGGTGTCCTCGCATCATAGTCACACTGCATCGCCGAGGTATACCCCGTCGGAGGACTTAACCCCGGTATTTGTCAAGAGGTGAGTGATATAATACTAACATAACAGCTTATCGTTAAACACATAAGCACAACAGGAATACCCTTTTATACAAACGTTACAAGACACTAACACACATAACATCATATCATGTCTACTTATCAAACCATTTTATTATTCTTTCCATAAATCAATGTAAGTCTGTTATAAACATATAAGTAAACTGTTCCTTTTATCATTCTTAAGTTGTTATACCTAACTTCCCATAAAGCTAGTATAACTCTTAAGCTTTCTGTTTAAAAACCAATTAGTTCTCTTCTGTTAAAAAATGATTCAGTATTCTTTTGAAATGCTTTCAGATCCTTATTATTCAGGCTTAAGTCGCGAGACATTGCCGTAAGTATTATTCAGGCTTAAGTCGCGAGACATTGCCGTAAGTATTATTCAGGCTTAAGTCAAAGACATTGCCGTAGTTATTATTCAGTTAACACACGTACGTCTACCGTACTATATATATATTTAAAATATCATGCTCAAGGGTATAGGAAGAATCACATACCTTCTCGGCGAAAACCTCCTGCCAAGTCGAATATGTCGCGCGCAGAGAATCAGCCTATAACAGTCAAATACGTCTATCAACGTCTAGACTGTACTGTATAAAGCTTTTAAGCAGAGGGTTCTCTATTCTATGGGAATTTGGGCAGCACTTCCCTACCCGGTAAGCTATACGATCTCTTGTAAAACAAATTCTATGTAGTCTGATTCAATTATTCTTCTTTTAAACCTGTTATACCCCGTATTTCCAGAGTATGTACGTGGAGACGTACGTACGAAAGTTTGAGACTTAAAGTTTGGCTTAGGTTCGAAATTTGTGCACAACACCCGGTTAGAGTCGTTTTTCGACGAAACGTTTTACAAAGCTTGCGAAGGGAAAATTCCGGCTATGTCCTTTTTAATTTTTGCGGATTTTTCTGAGAGACGAAATGTTTTTGACCAACGAGAGGGTGACACTTGTCACCCTCAAGTGGACGCCTAAAGTGGGCGGTTTGGCCTTGGACGAATGACCTTGATTTGGGGCTTGTTTTGTGCCTTGTTTTGTGGAGTGTTTTGTGGAGTAGGGTTAGGGTGCACTTGGCTTGATCTTGGCCTTACACTTGCCTAACACTTGGCTTGATCTTGACCATTGGTTGGCCTTTGGTTAGCCTATAAATACCCCTCTAGTTGAAGACTTTCTTCATCCAAAAACTTAAGCAATCCTTCTAAGTCTCAAATCCTCCCCTCTCCCTTGTGAGTTTTCGTCCACCACCCCCTCCCCCTTTGAGAGCCCTTGGCCGAGAGCCTCCCCCCTCCCCTTTGTGGTGTTTAGCCGTGGGGTACCCCCCCCCCTAGCCTAGTTGTCTCGTATAAATACCCTCTTTTTGTGGTATAGAAATACTCTCCAAGTATTGTTATAATGCCCAAATACCTTGGCCCAATTACCTTGTAGTATTCCCAAGGTTACACTTATACAAAAGCCCAGAAAATACTATTATACTTCCTCACTACAAAAACGAAACCCTAAGGAAAACCTTCATAGTCGGTTGAAGTGTTAAGTAAGTTGGTTAGAACTTCTAAGGGTTGTTTGGAGCGGGTTGAGCGCACGGAGTAGGAGCTAAACCTTGCTCAGATCGACATATAAACTCGGATAATTTTGGGCTTATCGAGGTAAACATTCTTGACCTTCATTTGTAATTGGAAATTACATGTTGTAGGAGTATATAGTTAAGTATACTATATATAGAACTGAACATAGTTGTGCGGCAATGTCTTTTGACTTAAGCCTGAATAATACTTACGGCAATGTCTTGCGACTTAAGCCTGAATTTTAAGAAGTGAATCAATCGTAATTACATAGGACCGTATTCTGATGAACTTGTGTAGTATTACTGTGAGTAGAATTGTACACGTCCGGTTAGACGTGCAAACCCCCCCCCCCCCCGGGTTGGCTTGGTAGCCGGCCGCGATAGAGGAGGCGGTTTGCGCTGTCATGGGGAGAGTCTTCGAATTTTCTGTAGAATATTCTACATTGAGATCTAGGATGTTAATAGGCGCCTTGTGGCCTCTATAGGTTGAAGTACTACGTATGGCGTGATCTACTTGGCTTAAGGAGTAGCCGACGGTTTGAGGTACTTGGAGCATTTTGCTATTAGTCGATAATCGTCGCGAGGTATGTGAACCTCTTCCTATCTGTTCTAGCATGATATGTGTATAACTATGTAGTACGGTAGACGTACATGTGTTTAATGTATTTGATTGGTTTGAAACATAAAGTGTTATAACGGCTTTATGGGAAGTTGGTTATAACAGCTTTATGTAGGTAAGAAAATGCTTTGTGGTTTCAAAGGGTAACTAATTTGACTTATAACGGATTTGATGTGTAGTAATAAAGAACTTGAAGTGTTTCAAAAAGACCTTTTTGAAAGAAGAGTAATACTTGGCTTTGAAAACATAAGAGTTGTACTAGCTTTATGGGAAGTTAGGTATAACGTCTTAAGAGTGATAAAAAGAATGGTTTACTGATTTGTTGAAGATAAGAGACTTGACTTAAATGGTATTGATATGAATTTTGTTATAAGTGTGAAACCTCATTCGTGAGTAATGAGTACTTGGTTTTAAAAGGAATAATGTTTTACTGATTTCGGAAATCAGAATGAGTATCGACAAACCACTGCAGCGTTAATAAAGGAAAATGTATTGAATAATGAAGTATGGTATTAAAACCAGTAGAAACCTCCATCTGCATAGAAGCTAAGATGAGACAAAATGATATTACATTTCCTAGATCATGGCTGCTTAATAAGATTGATTATAAACAAGAATAACCTACTCACATATAAGACATATGTTTCTCAAAACGTTTAAAGGAGAATTATGTTTTAAAGGATTAAAACTATGAACTACGAAACCTTTTCTAAAATGAGAAACTTGAGCATTTGAAATTAGGCAAACTTGAACGTTTGGAAAATAAGGTTGTTACTTGATTTTACAAAGGAAAGCATTTTGGTTTACTTAACAATGTTAGTCACTCTATTTTTATACTATGGGTATCGGGTGACCTTTTGTTATACCCCGTATTCTCAGGGTATGTATGCGAGGACGTACGTACGAGAGCACGACAGAAAAAAATTTGGAAAGAAAGAAAGATGTGAGTTTTCGACGGAAAAGTTTCCGGTTATTTGTGAAGAAAAAGGTTCGTTAATGGGAATTGGATTCCCAGATTTGGTATTTGGACTTCATAGATTATATTAGAATTTTGAGATTTTATTTTCGGAAATGGTCACGTGGGGCCCACGGGAGAAATTTACGGTTTTGTGGGGCCCACTTTGTTTTCGAGATTTTGGCCATTGTGGATATTTTTCGGAAGACGTTTTATGAGGGCCATTAGGAGGGTGACACGTGTCACCCCCGCCTAGGTGGCTTGGCCGAATGGCATTTGTGCACAACACCCGGTTAGAGTCGTTTTTCGACGAAACGTTTTGCGTAACTTGCGAGGGGAAAATTCCGGCTATGTCGTTTTGTATTTTTGCGGATTTTTCCGAGAGACGAAACATTTTGGACCAACGGGAGGGTGATACGTGTCACCTCACATTGGAAGCAAGTGGGGTGCTTTGGACGATTTGGGCGTCCAAGAGGGACGTTTGGCCTTGCACAATTGGTTCCTTGTTTTGGCCTTGTTTTGTGCCTTGTTTTGTGGCTTGTTTGGTGCAATGTTTTGTGGAGTAGGGTTAGGGTGTACTTGGCTTGATCAAGGCCATACACTTGCCTTGAACATGGCTTGATCTTGGCCATTGGTTGGCCTTTGGCTTTCCTATAAATACCCCCCTCTCTTGAAGACTTCATTCATCCAAAAATCTTCCAAGTCTTGAAACCCTCCTCCTCTTGTTGACTCTCGTCCAAGAGCCCCTCTCCCCCTTAAAATTGGCCTTGGCCGAAACCCTCCCCCCGTTGTGGTGCTAGCCGTGGGGTACCCCCCCCTAGCCTAGTTGTTTTCGTATAATACCCCCCTTTTGTGGTATAGAAATACTCTCCTAGTATTGTTATATTGCCCAAAATACCTTAGCCTTTACCTAGTAGTATTTCAAAAGTTACCTCTTTACGTAGAGCCCGGAAATACTACCTTTTGTCCTTTTAGTCTCAAAACCGAAACCCTAAGGAAATCTTCATAGTTGGTTGAAGTATTTGAGTAGAAGTTGGTTAGAACTTCTAAGGGTTGTTTGGAGCGGATTGGAGCGCACGGAGTAGGAGCTAAACCTTGCTCAGGATCGACATTATAACTTGGATAATTTTGGGCTTGTCGAGGTAAATAAACTTGTCCCCTTTTGTAATTGGAAATTACATGTTAGAATATATAGTTGAAGTATACTATATATAGAATCAACATTATTGTGCGCAATGTCTTTTGACTTAAGCCTGAATGTAAAGAAAGAATCGAATCTGTATTTACATAGGGTGTATCAGATGAGACTTGTGTAGTATTCTTGAGTAGAATTGTACACGTCCGGTTAGATGTAAACCCCCACGGTTGGCTTGGTAGCCGCCTCGATAGAGAGGAGATTTACGCTGCGGGGAGGCTTCGAATTTTACGTAGAAAGATAGAAGCTTGTGTTTTGGGGTTAATAGGCGTTTGTGACCTTTATAGGTGGAAGATTTATGAGTAGCGTATTCTACTCGAGGAGTGGAAAGGGCTAGCAAGGTTGTAGTACTTGGAGCATTTTGCTTATTGTCGATAAATCGTCGCGAGGTATGTGAACCTCTTCCTATCTCTTCTAGCATGATATGTGTGAACTATGTAGTACGGTGACGCGTACGTGTTAAGCGTGTTTGATTGTTCTTAAAACATAAAGTGTTATAACGGCTTTATGGGAAGTTGGTTATAATGACTTTATGTAGGTAAGAAAATACTTTGTGGTTTTAAAAGAGTTATACTAGCTTTATGGGAGTTAGGTATAATGTCTTAAGAGAGGTAAAGAAAATGGTTTATGATGTTAGAGGTTAGGACTTGATCTTATAAGATAAGAGACTTAACTTATTTGTTTTAATGTGAATGTTTGTGTGAAACCTCATTCGTGAGTAATGAGTACTTGGTTTTATTTAAAGGGATAATGTTTCTTGATTTCCGAAATCAGAATGTGTATCGACAGACCACTGCAGCGTTAATAAAGGAAAATGTATTGAATAATGATGTATCGTATTAAAACCAGTAGAAACCTCCATCTGCATAGAAACTAAGATGAGACAAAATGATATTACATTTTCTAGATCATGGTCATTGTAATAAGAATGTTGTAAACAAGAATAACCTACTCTCACGTTAGACATATATTAATCAATTGTTCTAAAAAGTAATAAAGAGATTAATTTTATTAACTATGAAACCATTTGAAAATGAGAAGCTTGATTAATTGAAAATAGGCAAACTGGAAATTAGGAAAATAATGTTTTTACTTGATTTTGAAAAGGAATCTGGGTTGGTCGTTCTAATACTACGGGTATCGGGTGACTTTTATAAGTAATGGATCTCTTTAAAAGAACTTAACGTATGTAATACTTTGGGGTTAAAAAACCTGACTTTGGCATAAAATTAAATTAATTTGAGTTTTGTGAAACTTGCCTTGGCTTGTTGTTGTGAAACTTGCCTATGCTGTGATGATAGACTTTGTTATGAAAGTGTGGTATTTCTGTATTACCGCGTCTCGATAGAGGGCGGTTGACTTGTTGAGAACTTACTTGGAGCGTCTTTGGCGATGGAGAATTCCACGGGTATGTTTCCATTTTGATTACTGTCTTGTTGTTGATGTCACATGGACATGTCTACACCGATGCAGTATTCCGGGGGCATGCGGCCATGCGGCCGGGTTGATTACCCGATATATGGTTATTACTGCAACATGGACGTGTCTACACCGATGCAGTATTCCGGGGGCATGTGGCCATGCGGCAGGGTTGACCACCCAGTATATTGTTATTGAGGTTACATGGGCATGCCTACACCGATGCAGTATTCCGGGGGCATGTGGCCATGCGGCCTTGTTATTATTGTTGCATCATGGACATGTCTACACCGATGCAGTATTCCGGGGGCATGTGGCCATGATGCGAACATGATGGATGTGGTGGGCGTGAGACCCATAGTTATATTTGAGTGGTGACTTTGAGGGCGTGAGTCCACGACTTGATCGCTTATGTTGCGTCTTTGTATTTTGGTTATCATACATGTCTCTCGCTTTATATAGATCATTATGATTTAAGCTGCAGATTTATAGTTTCACATACTTGGTACTGTTGATCGACCTCGGGCTGCGTTCATGCCGCAGGTAGAGGTACATCGGTCGTGGATCCTCGCTCTTAGGATCTCAGTTCAGCGTTTTGGGAAGCTCCGTTTCTCCGGAGGCTTATCTTTTGGTATGTGTTCCCTGAGTTGTAGGTTCTTGTACATTCAGGGGTATGGCGGGGCCCTGTCCCATCATAGTCGTTGTAAATCTTAGAGGTCTGTAGTACTGTTGTGGGCAGGGTTGTAAAAGGATTAAACTGTTCAGGTTTTATGTATATACTGAAGGCAACTGTTTTGGTTGGCCTGTTTGTTATTATATCTATTGTGCATGTCTAAGTTTTTATTTCCGCTGGTTTTTCTCTGATGTTGTATCACTAGGGTGCCCGGGGTAAGGCACCAGTCACGGGCCCGAATTTCGGGGTGTGACAAAGTGGTATCAGAGCAGTTAGTCCTCGGAAAATGTCTACAGACCGTGTCTAGTAGAGTCTTGATTATCGGTGTGTTGTGCACCACATCTATAATCAGGAGGCTATAGGACATGTAGGATTGGTTTCTATTCTTCTCATTCTGAGATCGTGCCTTAGAGCTGAGTTGTAAGTTGGACCCCTCTGATGTGTTTCATTTTACCAGTTATGCCTCGCCAGCGCGACCAAAGGCCAGGCGGGCAAGGCTGCGAGGAGTCGCTAGTGGGTTACTGAGGTGTACGAGGGCGCAGCCGGCCAAGATCGAGCAGTGCTTCCGACGGCGAAGCCGCGACGCCGCCAAAGACCAGGAGGTTTAGAGCCGCAGCCGTGGGCGATGAGACTACAAGACACGAGCCTCCACCCCATGCGAGCAGGGAGACGGGTCACGCGAGATGGCCCGATTATTGGCCGTGGTTGTGGCGATATGAGGACAGCCGGATGCGGCGATTCGGTTCAGAAGACCGTGGTGCACCCGAGAGCGAATAGTTTGAGGCTACGGGACTTTACGAGTTGTAGCCGGCCAGAGTTTGATGGGTCGAGGCCTGAGGAGGCTCCGCAGGAGTTCATCCGTCAGTTACCAAGGATCATGCGGGTGATCACGGCGTCAGAGACCGCGTCTGTGACCTTCGGTTCGCATCGGCTGCGTGATACCGCAGTCGATTGGTTTGATTCGTGGGAGCTTTCCCGGGGAGAGCATGCACCCCCAGCATTATGGTATGAGTTTTCGGGCTTTTTCACGCACTTCTTGCCTCCGCAGATGAGGAGGGCACGGCCGACAAATTTTTGTTATTGAGACGCAGAGGCGACCGCCGGGAGTACAATGTCGAGTTCGATTCTTTGGCTCGATATGTCCTCGCGCTTGTTGCAGATATGGAGGATAGGTGCATCGCTACGTCACCGGGCTAGATGATTATATGGCCGAGTCTTGTGCGGGTGTTTCTCTTCAGCCGGGCATGGACATTGCCCGCATTCGTGCTCATACGCGGGTGCGAGGCGAGCGCAGATCGACGCAGTGGACCGCCACAGGTTAAGGCCAAGACGGCCGGATATTTTGGCGACTTTCGAGGCGGACCGCCTCGGCAGACTAGTTATGTACCTCCGCCATTGCGAGTGGTCCTCCGCACTTCGGGACCCTTGGGATATTCAGAGCGGTCGGGGCTCCTGTGTTTGATGTTCGGGAGTAGGGCGTCTTGGCGATGCAGTCACCCCTACCTCGGTGTGGTCGATGTGGTAGACCGCATTTCGGGGAGTGTCGTAGTACCAAGAGAGCTTGTTATTCTTGCGGCCAACAGGGCCATATGACGAGACTGTCCGACTGGGGTAGCGCTGGTAGGATAGCACAGACTACTAGAGCAGTTGCGGGCCACGGTAGAGGTCGCGGTGGAAGTTCCCAGTTTTAGCGGTCCTTGAACCGCCTAGTTTCAGGTATATCCTTAACCCTTTAGATACTTGTATGTATTGATGTTAATGATGTGTTAAGTGTTATGTTCGGATAGCTTTGTGCTAAACGTGATTTAGACACCTGGTTATTGTAGAAGGGTAAGTATGGGGCATGGTAAGTGTGAACCCTGGTATCACGATTGAGACCTTAGAGGTAAGGTCGTCTTGAGTAAAAGATTCGTTTTATGTTTGACCTTTATCAGAGTACGTAGTATACGTGGGTTTTATTTGTGTGATAAGTCCATGGGTAGTGTGAGATGGAAGTGGTAGCTTTCATGATGTGATTCAGCAGGATTGTTCCGTGTCGGGGAACGAGGGCTTGACGCGATTGTGGGTCGGGTTGAGGACGTGATACGTCAACCCGTAGCCGGATTAAGGTGGGTTCAGTTCTGGGTGGTCCCGCCAGGTGGTAGGGTCGCGAGGATGCTAGGCCCAAGTTTGTATGATCATCGTATGAGTTCGTGGACGCGTTCGACCGAGCGGTTCGTAAAGGCCGGAATGGCCTTAAGGAAGTTTGAGGTTAGTAAGATGACCAAGTTTGGAGGTAGTGACTCCAGAGATTTTTGGGAACAAGTAATGATGAAGTATGGTACGTCTTGGGAGAGTTCAAGTGTTCGAGAAGACACGACGAGTAAGGAAGGAAGAGGGCGTGTGTTATTTTTGTGGCTGCTGTGGCGTTGGCAACTTGTTAGAGGAACTTCATCGATATCCGTCTTGAGAAGGAACATTCGGGACGAATGTTTCTAAGGAGGGGAGAATGTTATACCCCGTATTCTCAGGGTATGTATGCGAGGACGTGCGTACGAGAGCACGACAGAAAATTTTTTTGGAAAGAAAGAAAGATGTGAGTTTTCGACGGAAAAGTTTCCGGTTATTTGTGAAGAAAAAGGTTCGTTAATGGGAATTGGATTCCCAGATTTGGTATTTGGACTTCTTAGATTATATTAGAATTTTGAGATTTTATTTTCGGGAATGGTCACGTGGGGCCCACGGGAGAAATTTACGGTTTTGTGGGGCCCACTTTGTTTTCGAGATTTTGGCCATTGTGGATATTTTTCGGAAGACGTTTTATGAGGGCCATTAGGAGGGTGACACGTGTCACCCCCGCCTAGGTGGCTTGGCCGAATGGCATTTGTGCACAACACCCGGTTAGAGTCGTTTTTCGACGAAACGTTTTGCGTAACTTGCGAGGGGAAAATTCCGGCTATGTCGTTTTGTATTTTTGCGGATTTTTCCGAGAGACGAAACATTTTGGACCAACGGGAGGGTGACATGTGTCACCCTCACATTGGAAGCAAGTGGGGTGCTTTGGACGATTTGGGCGTCCAAGAGGGACGTTGGCCTCGCACAATTGGTTCCTTGTTTTGGCCTTGTTTTGTGCCTTGTTTTGTGGCTTGTTTGGTGCAATGTTTTGTGGAGTAGGGTTAGGGTGTACTTGGCGATCAAGGCCATACACTTGCCTTGAACATGGCTTGATCTTGGCCATGGTTGGCCTTTGGCTTTCCTATAAATACCACTCTCAAGACTTCATTCATCCAAAATCTTCCAAGTCTTGGAAACCCTCCTCCTCTTGTTGACTCTCGTCCAAGAGCCCCTCTCCCCCTTAAAATTGGCCTTGGCCGAAACCCTCCCTCCCCCCTTTGTGGTGCTAGCCGTGGGGTACCCCTCCCCCCCTAGCCTAGTTGTTTTCGTATAATACCCCCCTTTTGTGGTTTAGAAATACTCTCCTAGTATTGTTATAATGCCCAAAATACCTTAGCCTTTACCTAGTAGTATTTCAAAAGTTACCTCTTTACGTAGAGCCCGGAAATACTACCTTTTGTCCTTTTAGTCTCAAAACCGAAACCCTAAGGAAATCTTCATAGTTGGTTGAAGTATTTGAGTAGAAGTTGGTTAGAACTTCTAAGGGTTGTTTGGAGCGGATTGGAGCGCACGGAGTAGGAGCTAAACCTTGCTCAGGATCGACATTATAACTTGGATAATTTTGGGCTTGTCGAGGTAAATAAACTTGTCCCCCTTTTGTAATTGGAAATTACATGTTAGAATATATAGTTGAAGTATACTATATATAGAACTGAACATTATTGTGCGGCAATGTCTTTTGACTTAAGCCTGAATGTAAAGAAAGAACTGAACTGTATTTACATAGGACTGTATTGCAGTAGACTTGTGTAGTATTGCTGAGTAGAATTGTACACGTCCGGTTAGACGTGTAAACCCCCCCCCCTGGTTGGCTTGGTAGCCGGCCTCGATAGAGGAGGAGATTTACGCTGTTGCTGGGTGAGAGTCTTGCCAATTTTACGTAGAAAGATAGAAGCTTGTGTTTTGGGGTTAATAGACGTTTGTGACCTTTATAGGTGGAAGTACTATGAGTAGCGTATTCTACTCGAGGAGTGGAAAGGGCTAGTGCGTTGTAGTACTTGGAGCATTTTGCTTATTGTCGATAAATCGTCGCGAGGTATGTGAACCTCTTCCTATCTCTTCTAGCATGATATGTGTGAACTATGTAGTACGGTAGACGTACATGTGTTAACTGTGTTTGATTGTTCTTAAAACATAAAGTGTTATAACGGCTTTATGGGAAGTTGGTTATAACAGCTTTATGTAGGTAAGAAAATACTTTGTGGTTTTAAAAAGAGTTATACTAGCTTTATGGGGAGTTAGGTATAATGTCTTAAGAGAGGTAAAGAAAATGGTTTACTGATGTTAGAGGTTAAGGGACTTGATCTTATAAGATAAGAGACTTAACTTATTTGTTTTAATGTGAATGTTTGTGTGAAACCTCATTCGTGAGTAATGAGTACTTGGTTTTATTTAAAGGGATAATGTTTTACTGATTTCGGAAATCGAATGTGTATCGACAGGACCAACTGCGCGTTAATAAAGGAAAATGTATTGAATAATGATGTATCGTATTAAAACCAAGAGAAACCTCCATCCGCATAGAAACTAAGATGAGACAAAATGATATTACATTTTCTAGATCATGGTCATTGTAATAAGAATGTTGTAAACAAGAATAACCTACTCTCACGTGAGACATATATTACTCAATTGTTCTAAAAGGAATCAAGTGATTAAGTTTGGGAACTATGAAACCATTTGAAAATGAGAAGCTTGAGTAATTGAAACTAGGCAAACCGAACTTAGGAAAAGAATGTTGTTACTTGATTTTGAAAAGGAATGTGGGTTAGTCGCTCTAATACTACGTATCGGGTGACTTTTATAAGTAATGGATCTCTTTAAAAGAACTTAACGTATGTAGTACTTTGGGGTTAAAACCCGACTTTGGCATAAAATGAAAGTACTTTGAGTTGTGTGAAACTTGCATGCTTGTTGTTGTGAAACTTGCCTACGCTTGTGATGATAGCCTTTGTTGTGCAAGTGTGGTATTTACGTGTTACCGCGTCTCGATAGAGGCGGTTGACTTGTGAGAACTTACTTGGACGTCTTGGCGGTGATGGAGAATTCCACGGGTATGTTTCCATTTTGATTCTTGTCTTATTGTTGATGTCACACGGACATGTCTACACCGACGCAGATTCCGGCACGCGGCCACGCGGCCGTTGATTACCCGATATATGGTTATTACCGCAACATGGACGCGTTCACACCGACGCAAAGATTCCGGGCATGTGGCTACGCGCGTGGTTGACCACCCGATATTGTTATTGAGGTTACATGGGCATGCCTACACCGTCGCAGATTCGGTACGTGGCCACGCCTTGTTATTTTTGCATCATGGACATGTCTACACCGATGCAGTATTCCGGGGGCATGTGGCCATGATGCGAACATGATGGATGTGGTGGGCGTGAGACCCATAGTTATATTTGAGTGGTGACTTTGAGGGCGTGAGTCCACGACTTGATCGCTTATGTTGCGCATCGTATTTTGGTTATCATACATGTCTCTCGCTTTATATAGATTATGATTTAATCGCAGATTTATAGTTTCACATACTGGTACTGTTAGATCGACCTCTCGGGCTGCGTTCATGCCGCAGTAGAGGTACATCGGTCGTGGATCCTCGCTCTTAGGATCTCAGTTCAGCGTTTTGGGAAGCTCCGTTTCTCCGGAGGCTTATCTTTTGGTATGTGTTCCCTGAGTTGTAGGTTCTTGTACATTCAGGGGTATGGCGGGGCCCTGTCCCGTCATAGTCGTTGTAAATCTTAGAGGTCTGTAGTACTGTTGTGGGCAGGGTTGTAAAAGGATTAAACTGTTCAGGTTTTATGTATATACTGAAGGCAACTGTTTTGGTTGGCCTGTTTGTTATTATATCTATTGTGCATGTCTAAGTTTTTATTTCCGCTGGTTTTTCTCTGATGTTGTATCACTAGGGTGCCCGGGGTAAGGCACCAGTCACGGGCCCGAATTTCGGGGTGTGACACCTTTATAAAAGAAATGGATCTTTAAAAGGAATTTAACGTACGTAGTACTTTAGGGTTAAAACCCGGACTTTGACATAAAATGAAAGTACTTTGAGTTGTGTATAACTTGCCTATGCTTGTTGTTGTGAAGCTTGCCTATGCTTGTTGTTGTGAAACTTGCCTATGCTTGTTGTGATAGCCTTTGTTGTATTTGCACTTCGCCTCTCGATGGAGGGCGGTTGATTTGTTATGAGCGATTCTACACCGAGTCCCACGACGGGCGAGGACACGTATTTTATTTGATTATACACCGAGTCCCACGAGATGGGCGGACACGTATTCCATCCGATTATACACCGAGTCCCACGAGATGGCGGACACGTATTCCATCCGATTATACACCGAGTCCCACGACGGGCAGGACACGTATTTCATCCGATTATACACCGAGTCCCACGAGATGGGCGGGACACGTATTCCATCCGATTATTCACCGAGTCCCACGGATGGGCGGACACGATTTCATCCGTTATCATACATGTCTCGCTTTATATAGACTATTATGATTTCATTTACGCCTTTACGCTTCACATACTGTACCGTTGTCTCGACCTCGGCCGAAGTGCGTTACATGCCGCAGTGGAAGTATATCGGTGGATCCTCGCCATGGATCACGATTCACGTGTCGGAATCCCCATTTTCTTCGGAGGCTTATCTTTTGGTATGTTACCCTGAGTCTGTAGATTCTTATACATTCAGGGGTATGGCGGGGCCCTGTCCCGTCATAGCTGTTGTACAAATCTTAGAGTGCAGTAGCATTGTGGGCGGTTTGTTAAAAGGATAACTGTCGGGTATTTATGTATATATGATGAAGGCAAATCGCTTTGGTTGGCTGTTTATTTATCTTGTCTCTTAATTCATGTTCATGTTTTTATTTCCGCTTATTTTCTCTGATGTAGTATCACTAGGGTGCCCGGGTAGGTACGATCACGCCCGGTTCGGTCGTGACAAAAGTGGTATCGAGCGATTAGTCCTCGGAAAGTGTCTACGCACCGTGTCTAGTAGAGTCTTGATTATCTGTTTTGTGCACCACATCTATAATCGTGAGGCTATAGGACATTTAGGATTGGTTTCCATTCTTCTCATTCCGAGATCGTGCCCTGTAGCCGTGTGATAAGTTGGACCCTCTCGACGTATTCCTTTCCTTTACCGCTATGCCTCCGCGTAAGGCAACCTGTGCCCAGATGGGCAAGCGATGAGGAGTCGTTAGTGAGATCTGAGGAGTATGAGGCGCAGCCCTGGCTGCTCGAGATGCTTCCGACGGCGAGTTTCGCGACGCCAAAGACCAAAGCGAGTTTAGAGCCGCGGCGGTGGCCGAGACTACATACACGAGCCTCGGTCTCACACTGGAGCGAATGATATGGTACAAGAAAATGGCGATTCGCCGTGGTCGTGGCCGATATGATGATAAGTGGACGCAGCAGTTCCGCCCAAGAGCACCCGTAGTTCACCCCCGAGCGCATTTGAGGCTACGGACTTTCTCGAGTTGTAGCCCGCCGGTGTTCTATGGATCGAGCCGAGGATGACCTCGGGAGTTTATCCGACAGCTACGGATCGTGAGTGATCGAGTCTCGCAGGCGAGTCGGTGGTATTGGGTTCGCATCAGCTGCGTGATACTGTAGTTGACTGGTTTGATTCGTGGGAGTTGTCCCGGGAAGAGCATGCACTTCCAGCCGTATGGGAACATTCGGGACGAATGTTTCTAAGGAGGGGAGAATGTTATACCCCGTATTTCCAGAGTATGTACGTGGAGACGTATGTAGGAAAGTTTGAGACTTAAAGTTTGGCTTAGGTTCGAAATTTGTGCACAACACCCGGTTAGAGTCATTTTTCGACGAAACGTTTTACAAAGCTTGCGAAGGGAAAATTCCGGCTATGTCCTTTTTAATTTTTGCGGATTTTTCCGAGAGACGAAATGTTTTTGACCAACGAGAGGGTGACACTTGTCACCCTCAAGTGGACGCCTAAAGTGGGCGGTTTGGCCTTGGACGAATGGCCTTGATTTGGGGCTTGTTTTGTGCCTTGTTTTGTGGAGTAGGGTTAGGGTGCACTTGGCTTGATCTTGGCCTTACACTTGCCTAACACTTGGCTTGATCTTGGCCATTGGTTGGCCTTTGGTTAGCCTATAAATACCCCTCTAGTTGAAGACTTTCTTCATCCAAAAACTTGAGCAATCCTTCTAAGTCTCAAATCCTCCCCTCTCCCTTGTGAGTTTTCGTCCACCACCCCCTCCCCCTTTGAGAGCCCTTGGCCGAGAGCCTCCCCCCTCCCCTTTGTGGTGTTTAGCCGTGGGGTACCCCCCCCTAGCCTAGTTGTCTCGTATAAATACCCCCTTTTTGTGGTATAGAAATACTCTCCAAGTATTGTTATAATGCCCAAATACCTTGGCCCAATTACCTTGTAGTATTCCCAAGGTTACACTTATACAAAAGCCCAGAAAATACTATTATACTTCCCTCAGTCACAAAAATGAAACCCTAAGGAAAAACCTTCATAGTCGGTTGAAGTGTTAAGTAGAAGTTGGTTAGAACTTCTAAGGGTTATTTGGAGCGGGTTGGAGCGCACGGAGTAGGAGCTAAACCTTGCTCAGGATCGACATATAAACTCGGATAATTTTGGGCTTATCGAGGTAAACATTCTTGACCTTCTGTTGTAATTGGAAATTACATGTTGTAGGAGTATATAGTTAAGTATACTATATATAGAACTGAACATAGTTGTGCGGCAATGTCTTTTGACTTAAGCTGAATAATACTTACAGAATGTCTTGCGACTTAAGCTGAATTTTAAGAAGTGAATCGAATCAGTAATTACATAGGGTATCAGACATGAGACTTGTGTAGTATTACTGTGAGTAGAATTGTACACGTCCGGTTAGGCGTGCAAACCCCTGGTTGGCTTGGTAGCCTACCGATAGAGAGAGGAGTTTTACGCTGTCATGTGGGGGGAGGTGCTGCCGAATTTTCTGTAGAATATTCTACATTGAGATATAGGATGTTAATAGGCGCCTTGTGGCCTCTATAGGTGGAAGTACTACGTATGGCGTGATCTACTTGGCTTAAGGAGTAGCCGACGGTTTGAGGTACTTGGAGCATTTTGCTATTAGTCGATAATCGTCGCGAGGTATGTGAACCTCTTCCTATCTGTTCTAGCATGATATGTGTATAACTATGTAGTACGGTAGACGTACATGTGTTTAATGTATTTGATTGGTTTGAAACATAAAGTGTTATAACGGCTTTATGGGAAGTTGGTTATAACAGCTTTATGTAGGTAAGAAAATGCTTTGTGGTTTCAAAGGGTAACTAATTTGACTTATAACAGATTTGATGTGTAGTAATAAAGAACTTGAAGTGTTTCAAAAAGACCTTTTTGAAAGAAGAGTAATACTTGGCTTTGAAAACATAAGAGTTGTACTACTTTATGGGAAGTTAGGTATAACGTCTTAAGAGTGATAAAAAGAATGGTTTACTGATTTTTTTGAAGATAAGAGGCTTGACTTAAATGGTATTGATATGAATTTTGTTATAAGTGTGAAACCTCGTTCGTGAGTAATGAGTACTTGGTTTTAAAAGGAATAATGTTTTACTGATTTGAATCGAATGAGTATCGACAAACCACTGCGGCGTTAATAAAGGAAAATGTATTGAATAATGAAGTATGGTATTAAAACCAAGAGAAACCTCCATCTGCATAAGCTAAGATGAGACAAAATGATATTACATTTCCTAGATCATGGCTGCTTAATAAGATTGATTATAAACAAGAATAACCTACTCACATATAAGACATATGTTTCTCAAAACGTTTAAAGGAGAATTATGTTTTAAAGGATTAAAACTATGAACTACGAAACCTTTTCTAAAATGAGAAACTTGAGCATTTGAAATTAGGCAAACTTGAACGTTTGGAAAATAAGGTTGTTACTTGATTTTACAAAGGAAAGCATTTTGGTTTACTTAACAATGTTAGTCACTCTATTTTTATACTACGGGTATCGGGTGACCTTTGTAAAAGAAATGGATCTTTAAAAGGAATTTAACGTACGTAGTACTTTAGGGTTAAAACCCGGACTTTGGCATAAAATGAAAGTACTTTGAGTTGTGTATAACTTGCCTATGCTTGTTGTTGTGAAGCTTGCCTATGCTTGTTGTTGTGAAACTTTCCTATGCTTGTTGTGATAGCCTTTGTTGTATTTCTGTACCCCCGCGTCTCTCGATGGAGGGCCGGTTGATTTGTTATGAACGATTCTACACCGAGTCCCACGAGATGGGCAGGGACACGTATTTCATTCGATTCTACACCGAGTCCCACGAGATGGGCAGGGACACGTATTCCATCTGATTATTCACCGAGTCCCACGGGATGGGCCGGGACACGTATTTCATCTGGTTATCATACATGTCTCCTGCTTTATATAGACTATTATGATTTCATTTACAGTCTTTTACAGTTTCACATACTTGGTACATGTTGTACTGACCTCCTTCGGGGGGCTGCGTTCATGCCGCAGGTGGAAGTACATCGGTTGTGGATCCTCGCTCATAGGATCACAGTCAATGTCTGAAGCCCCATTTTCTTCTGAGGCTTATCTTTTGGTATGTTACCACGAGTGCATAGATTCTTATACATTCGGGGTATGGCGGCCCCGTCCCATAGTCATGTAAAAATCTTAGAGGTGCAGAGCATCGCTGTGTGGGAGGTTTGTAAAAGGATAAGCGTCGTATTTATGTATATATGATGAAGGCAAGCTGCTTTGGTTGGCTTGTTTATTTATCTTGTCTCTTAATTCATGTTCATGTTTTTATTTCCGCTGATTTTCTCCGATGTAGTATCACTAGGGTGCCCGGTAGGCACGATCCACGCCCGTTCGGTCGTGACAAAAGTGGTATCGAGCGATTAGTCCTCGGAAAGTGTCTACAGAACTTGTCTAGTAGAGTATTGATTATCTGTTTGTTGTTCACCGCATCTATAATCAGTAGGCTATAGGACATTTAGGATTTGTTTCCATTCTTCTAATTCTGAGATCGTGCCCTAGAGCTGTGTGATAAGTTGGACCCCTCTGACGTATTCCTTTCCTTTACCAGTTATGCCTCCGCGTAAGGCAACCCAGCCCGATGGGCAAGGCAATGAGGAGTCGAGATAGTGAGATACGAGAGTGAGGCGCAGCCCGGCCGTTGCTCGAGACAAGCTTCTCCGACGGCGAAGTTTCAGCGACGCCACAAAGACCAGAGAGTTTAGAGCCGCAACAGTGGTTGCTGAGACTACAGTACCTGAGCCTCCGGTCTCACAGCCTGGAGCAGATGAGATGGGGTACAAGGAAATGGCGATTCGCCGCGGTCGTGGCCGATATAAGGATAGGCCGATGCAGCAGCCCAAGAGCACCCGTAGTTCACCCCGAGCGCATGGGCTTTGAGGCTACGGGACTTTCTCGAGTTGTAGCCCGCCGATGTTCTATGGATCGAGAGCCGAGGATGACCTCGTGAGTTTATCCGACAGCCACGGATCATGAGAGTGATCGAGTCTCGCAGGCGTAGTCGGTGGTATTGGGTTCGTGATCCGCCGTGATATCGTAGTTGATCGGTTTGATTCGTAGGAGTTGTCCCGGAAGAGCATGCACTTCCACCGTATGGGGACGAGTTCTCAAGGCTTTTCTTGCACATTTCTTGCCCCCACAAATGAGGAGGGCTCGCCGGCGATTTTTGACGTTGAGGCGGGCGGGCGGTTAGAGAGTACAATGTGGAGTTCGACTCATTAGCTCGGTATGTTCCCGCCGTGATAGCCGATATGGAGGATGAGTACACCGCTACGTCACCGGCCGATGATTACTGGCGAGAGGCTTGCACGGTGTAGCTCTTCACCGCATGGACATTGCCCGCACGCAAGCTCATGCACTAGGATGTGAGGCACGGAGAGGTCGACGGAATGGCCGAGATCGCGAGAAGAGGCGGCAGCAGGTCCTTTGGTAACTTTCGAGGCGGACCGCCTAAGCAGCAGTCTAGTTATGTACCTCCACCAAGATGCAGTGGTCCCCGCGTCGGGGCGTTCGAGTATTCGGAGTTGGTGAGCTCCGTGGCTTCGTTCACGAGATATACATGGGTTCTAGCCACCGGGTTCGTTTTCTCGGTGCACGATGCGGGCGACGTCATCCCGGAATGTCGTCTTTATCGGTGCTTGTTTTTCCTGCGCCGTCGTGGCCATATGACGAGAAACTGTCCTAGTA
Source organism: Przewalskia tangutica (assembly GCA_029844215.1). Classification (NCBI taxonomy): domain Eukaryota; kingdom Viridiplantae; phylum Streptophyta; class Magnoliopsida; order Solanales; family Solanaceae; genus Przewalskia; species Przewalskia tangutica. Next base: position 67,280,764 of record CM056723.1, read on the forward strand.
GGAAGGATGCAAACAGAATGACTCAGCCTACCGGGTCAGTGGCAGGTTCATCGCCTTCTACAGCTATGCGCCATGCAGGGCAGGCTTATGATTAGAGTGGAGCGGTAGATTCAGGTATATCCTTAACCCTCTAGAGATTTGTATGCATGATATAATGACCTTCTTATTGTGTGCTACGTTCGGATAGCGTTATGTTAGTTATGAGTTAGAAAGCATGGTTAGTTGGAAGGATAAGTATGGGGGCATGGTAAGTGTGAACCTTAGACTATGTCACGATTGAGACCTTAGAGGTAAGGTCATCTTGAGTAAAAGATTTATTTCATGTTTGACCCTTATCAGAGTAAGTAGTACGTGGGAATTATTTGTGTGATAAGTCCATGGGTAGTGTGAGATGGAAGTGGTAGCTTTCATGACTTGATTAGGTAAGATTGTTCCGCTTCGGCGAGCAAGTATCGCGCGATTGTGGAGTCGGGTTGATGGCCGCTCGCGGTCGACCGCAGCCGGTTTTAGGTGGGCCGATTGGGTAGTCCCGCCAGTGGTAGGTCACGAGGTGCTAGGCCCGGTTTAGGTGACCATCGTATGAGTTCGTGGATATGTTCGACGAGCGGTTCGTGAAGGCCGGAATGGCCTTAAAGAAGATTGAGGTTAGTAAGATGACCAAGTTTGAGGTAGTGACTCCACGCTTTGAGAACCAGGCGATGGTGAAGTATGGCACGCCCCGGTGACACTAGAACCTCAGGGATCGCATGCAGTTCGGTACCATTTGTTGGGTCGCCGGAGTGACACTAGAACCTCGCGGCAAAGTGACAAAAGTGGTATCGCACGACGAGTAAGGAAGGAAGAGAACGTGTGTTATTTTGTGGCCAAGCTGTGGCGTTGGCAACTTGTTAAAGGAATTTCATCGATATCCGTCTTGAGAAGGAACATTCGGGACGAATGTTTCTAAGGAGGGGAGAATGTTATACCCCGTATTTCCAGAGTATGTACGTGGAGACGTACGTACGAAAGTTTGAGACTTAAAGTTTGGCTTAGGTTCGAAATTTGTGCACAACACCCGGTTAGAGTCGTTTTTCGACGAAACGTTTTACAAAGCTTGCGAAGGGAAAATTCCGGCTATGTCCTTTTTAATTTTTGCGGATTTTTCCGAGAGACGAAATGTTTTTGACCAACGAGAGGGTGACACTTGTCACCCTCAAGTGGACGCCTAAAGTGGGCGGTTTGGCCTTGGACGAATGGCCTTGATTTGGGGCTTGTTTTGTGCCTTGTTTTGTGGAGTGTTTTGTGGAGTAGGGTTAGGGTGCACTTGGCTTGATCTTGGCCTTACACTTGCCTAACACTTGGCTTGATCTTGGCCATTGGTTGGCCTTTGGTTAGCCTATAAATACCCCTCTAGTTGAAGACTTTCTTCATCCAAAAACTTGAGCAATCCTTCTAAGTCTCAAATCCTCCCCTCCCTTGTGAGTTTTCGTCCACCACCCCCTCCCCCTTTGAGAGCCCTTGGCCGAGAGCCTCCCCCCTCCCCTTTGTGGTGTTTAGTAGGGTGCCCCACTAGCCTAGTTGTCTCGTATAAATACCCCTTTTTGTGGTATAGAAATACTCTCCAAGAATTGTTCTAATGCCCAAATACCGTGGCCCAATTACCTTGTAGTATTCCCAAGTTACACTTATACAAAAGCCTGAAAATACTATTATACTTCCCTCAGTCACAAAAACGAAACCCTAAGGAAAACCTTCATAGTCGGTTGAAGTGTTAAGTAGAAGTTGGTTAGAACTTCTAAGGGTTGTTTGGAGCGGGTTGGAGCGCACGGAGTAGGAGCTAAACCTTGCTCAGGATCGACATATAAACTCGGATAATTTTGGGCTTATCGAGGTAAACATTCTTGACCTTCTGTTGTAATTGGAAATTACATGTTGTAGGAGTATATAGTTAAGTATACTATATATAGAACTGAACATAGTTGTGCGGCAATGTCTTTTGACTTAAGCCTGAATAATACTTACGGCAATGTCTTGCGACTTAAGCCTGAATTTTAAGAAGTGAACTGAACTGTAATTACATAGGACTGTATTACAGTAGACTTGTGTAGTATTACTGTGAGTAGAATTGTACACGTCCGGTTAGACGTGCAAACCCCCCCCTGGTTGGCTTGGTAGCCGACCTCGATAGAGGAGGAGATTTACGCTGTTGCGGGGGGGGGAGGTGCTGCCGAATTTTCTGTAGAATATTCTACATTGAGATCTAGGATGTTAATAGGCGCCTTGTGGCCTCTATAGGTTGAAGTACTACGTATGGCGTGATCTACTTGGCTTAAGGAGTAGCCGACTGTTTGAGGTACTTGGAGCATTTTGCTATTAGTCGATAATCGTCGCGAGGTATGTGAACCTCTTCCTATCTGTTCTAGCATGATATGTGTATAACTACGTAGTACTAGACGTCATACGTGTTTAATGTATTTGATTGGTTTGAAACATAAAGTGTTATAACGGCTTTATGGGAAGTTGGTTATAACAGCTTTATGTAGGTAAGAAAATGCTTTGTGGTTTCAAAGGGTAACTAATTTGACTTATAACAGATTTGATGTGTAGTAATAAAGAACTTGAAGTGTTTCAAAAAGACCTTTTTGAAAGAAGAGTAATACTTGGCTTTGAAAACATAAGAGTTGTACTAGCTTTATGGGAAGTTAGGTATAACGTCTTAAGAGTGATAAAAGAATGGTTTCTCGATTTTTGAAGATAAGAGACTTGACTTAAATGGTATTGATATGAATTTTGTTATAAGTGTGAAACCTCGTTCGTGAGTAATGAGTACTTGGTTTTAAAAGGAATAATGTTTTACTGATTTCGGAAATCAGAATGAGTATCGACAAACCACTGCAGCGTTAATAAAGGAAAATGTATTGAATAATGAAGTATGGTATTAAAACCAGTAGAAACCTCCATCTGCATAGAAGCTAAGATGAGACAAAATGATATTACATTTCCTAGATCATGGCTGCTTAATAAGATTGATTATAAACAAGAATAACCTACTCACATATAAGACATATGTTTCTCAAAACGTTTAAAGGAGAATTATGTTTTAAAGGATTAAAACTATGAACTACGAAACCTTTTCTAAAATGAGAAACTTGAGCATTTGAAATTAGGCAAACTTGAACGTTTGGAAAATAAGGTTGTTACTTGATTTTACAAAGGAAAGCATTTTGGTTTACTTAACAATGTTAGGCACTCTATTTTTATACTACGGGTATCGGGTGACCTTTGTAAAAGAAATGGATCTTTAAAAGGAATTTAACGTACGTAGTACTTTAGGGTTAAAACCCGGACTTTGGCATAAAATGAAAGTACTTTGAGTTGTGTATAACTTTCCTATGCTTGTTGTTGTGAAGCTTGCCTATGCTTGTTGTTGTGAAACTTGCCTATGCTTGTTGTGATAGCCTTTGTTGTATTTCTCGCACTCGCCGCGTCTCGATGGAGGGCCGGTTGATTTGTTATGAACGATTCTACACCGAGTCCCACGAGATGGGCAGGGACACGTATTTCATTCGATTCTACACCGAGTCCCACGAGATGGGCAGGGACACGTATTCCATCTGATTATTCACCGAGTCCCACGGACGGGCCGACACGATTTCATCCGTTATCATACATGTCTCCGCTTTATATAGACTATTATGATTTCATTTACGATTTCTGATTTCACATACTTGGTACTGTTGTCGACCTCCTTCGGGGCCGTTCACGCCGCAGTGGAAGTACATCGGTTGTGGATCCTCGCCATAGGATCACAAATTCAGCGGGAAGCCCCATTTTCTTCGGAGGCTTATCTTTTGGTATGTTACCCTGAGTCTGTAGATTCTTATACATTCAGGGGTATGGCGGGGCCCTGTCCCGTCATAGCTGTTGTAAAAATCTTAGAGTGCAGAGTAATTGTTGTGAGGGTTTGTAAAAGGATAACTGTCGGTATTTATGTATATATGATGAAATCAAGCTTTTGGTTGGCCTGTTTATTTATCTTGTCTCTTAATTCATGTTCATGTTTTTATTTCCGCTGATTTTCTCTGATGTAGTATCACTAGGGTGCCCGGGGTAAGGCACCAGTCACGGGCCCGGGTTCGGGTCGTGACAAAACCCTTCTACTGTGACAACAGTTCAATTCTATTCTGTAATATCCTTCTAAGTATTTTATACTTATTCTTATACTTCTACAGTATGCATTATCTAATTATAAAAGACGGATAAGATTATTTACCTCGATAAGCCCAATATAATCCGAGTATAACGTCGATCCTGAGGGAGGTTTAGCTCCTAAGTTGTACGCTCCGATAGCTCCAAGGAAACCTTAGAAGTTCTTCACAACTTCTACTAAGTACTAAGGGATTTGGGCTAGGGTATTTTGGGCATTATAACAATACTAGAAGGCAACTTTTCTACCAAGGGAGGGGGGGTAGATTTCGGCTAGCAGTGGGGATAGCCTCGGCTAAGCTTCTCAAAAAGGGGAGGTGTTTGGACGAAAAGCTACAAGGGAGAGGGAAGGATTTTCAAGACTTGTAAAGGAATTTGTGGATGAAGAACTCTTCATCTTAAGGGGGTATTTATAGGTCAAGGGATGGCCAACCAATGGCCAAGATTATGCCAAGTGCAAGTCAAGTGTAAGGCCAAGATTTGGGCAAGTGTACCTAGCCAACTTGCACATAAAATATCCTACCAACTCCAAGACAAAATAAGCCACTCCAATCGGCCTCAATGACGCCTCAAGTCCACCAATTGGAGGGTGACAAGTGTCGCCCTCCCGTTGGTCCAAAATGTTTCGTCTCTCGGAAAAATCCGCAAAAATTAGAAATGGCATAGCCGGAATTTATCCTACGCGAGTCTTGTAAAACGTTTCGTCGGAAAACGATTCCTTGAGTGAGTTGTGTCCAAAAAACGTGCCATGCCTAAACTTTTAAGGCCAAACTTTCAGACGCACGCCTCACGCATATACCCGAAATACGGGGTATAACATTCTCCCCTCCTTAGAAACATTTGTCCCGAATGTTCCTTCCCAAGACAGTTGACGATAAGGTTCTTCATAACTTAAACAGTTGCAAATGCCACACACGACCACAGAACAACACTTAGGCAAAATATGACAATGAAAATTTATAAATAGGAAAGTGAATTACCTGGAGGTGTGGGGAATAGGTGAGGATACTTCTGCCTCATGTCCTCCTCAGCTTCCCACGTCATCTCCTCCCTGAGCTCGTTCCGCCACAAGACTTTGACGGAAGCCACGTCCTTAGTCCGCAGACGCCTAACCTGACGATCGACTATCGCTATGGGAATCTCCTCATACGATAACCCCTCGGTCACCTGGACATCGTCAATCGGGTGTACCCTAGATGGATCCCCGATACATCTCCTCAGCATAGAAACGTGAAACATCGGATGCACTGCCTCCAGATCGGACGACAGATCCAACTCATAGGCAACCTTGCCTACCCTGCGGACAACCGATACGCCCAATGTACTGGGCCGAAGTTTCCTTCTTCCCGAATCTCATCACACCCTTCATGGGTGACACCTTCAGGAAAACCCAATCATCAACTGCGAACTCCAGATGCCGACGACGATGATCTGCATACGACTTGCCGACTCAGCCGTTTATAGCCGCTCGGATAAGCTTCACCTTATCCATCGCTGTTGCACCAAGTCCGGTCCCACTAATCGCATTCTCGCCCACATCGAACCAGCCTATAGGCGATCTGCACTTCCTCCCATACAAGGCCTCATAAGGCGCCATCTGAATACTGGAGTGGTAGCTATTATTATACGCGAACTCAACTAGAGGCAAATAATCCTCCCAGCTACCCCTGAAGTCAATAACACAGGCTCACAGCATATCTTCAAGAGTCTGGATAGTGCGTTCTGCCTGTCCGTCTGTCTGTGGATGGAATGCGACTGTGCTCACTCGCCCCTAAACCTTCTCGAAGGACTCTAAGTTAGCCGAAACCGGGCTCCTCATGCGATATGATCGAAATAGGACTCATGCATCCGACGATCTCTGATGTAAAGTCCGCATAATCCTCACCAAAAGTCGCCCTAACGGGAAGAAAGTGGGCTGATTTCACACCGTCGACGATAACCCATATAGAATCATGTCTCATCCGAGTGCGAGGTAATCCCGTGATGAAGTCCATGTTGATTACCTCCCACTTCCGTGTCGATCTCTATCGTCAGAATAAACCACCGGGCCTCCGTGCTCTACCTTCACCGCCGACAACACGCACCGAGCTACGAACTCGCAACGTCCTCTTCAAGCCATCCCACCAATACATAGATCTAAGTCGTGGTACATCTTGGTCGACCTCGATGGATAGAGTAACGCCGCGCGTGTGCTTCCCCGTAACTCTGCCAAGTCCTCAAACATCCGAACACACAACTCGCCTCAAACCTTAGCACCCCATCAGTGCTACCTCAAAAGACCCTTCCTCACGAAGAGCCGATCACGATAACGCGTCAAAATCGGATCTCGAATCGCTTTCTTCACCTCCTCGACGATGGAAGACTCGCAACCTCACGAACTCGAACCCCATCGCTATCGTAATCAATCAAACGGACACCAAGGCTCGCTAATCGATGCAAATCACGAACCATGTCTCCTCTCTCGCTGCACATCCGATGGACTCCCATCGACCTACGACTAAGAGCATTCGCCACAACATTGGCCTTCTCGGGTGGTACAGATATCAACATCGTAATCCTTAAGCAACTCTAACCACCGTCTCGCCGTAAGTTCACTCCTCTCGGGTGAAGATATACCGAGGCTCTTGTGGTCTGTATAAATATCCACATGAACCCCATACAAATAGTCCCTCCAGATCTTCAAAGCGTGAATCACCGCTGCCAACTCCAAATCATGGGTGGGGTAGTTCCTCTCATGTTTCTTCAGCTGTCGGGATGCATACGCTATAACCTTGCCATGCTGCATCAACACACATCCCAACCCGATGCCTGACGCATCACAATACACGACATAACCGTCTGGACCCTCTGGAAGAGTAAGAATGAGCGGCCGCCGCCTCCTTCAAGAATCGAAACCCCGCCACAAGCATCACCATCAAACTTAGCCGCTCGAGTCACTAGTCAATGGTGCGAGATAGAAGCAAACTTCTCCACGAACCGATAATAACTCGCAAGGCCCGAAATCGCGAACCTCTCGCTGAGTAGTAGGTCTAGGCTAAGTCTCGATCGCCTCGATCTTGGCCGTATCCACTCGAATGCCATCAGCCCCGACAATATGCCCAAGAAAAGCCACCGAAGTTAACCAAAACTCGCATTTGGAAAACTTGGCGTATAATCATGGCCCCGAGAATCACAAGACAGCCTCAAATGCGCGTGCGCCTCGCCCGAGCGAATAAACCAAGATATCATCAATGAACACTATCACAAACGTGTCCAAAAATGGTTTGAACACTTGGTTCATCAAATCCATGAATACCGCCGGAGCGTTGGTCAAACCAAACGACATAACCCTAAACTCGTAGTTGTCACGACCCGAACCCGGGCCCGTGACTGGTGCCTTACCCCGGGCACCCTAGTGATACAACATCAGAGAAAATCAGCGGAAATAAAAACATGAACATGAGTTAAGAGAAAAGATAAATAAACAGGCCAACCAAAACAGTTGCCTTCATCATATTTACATAAATACCCGAACAGTTATCCTTTTACAAACCCTGCCCACAACAAAGCATGCACTTAAGATTTTACAACCTATGACGGACAGTGGCCCGCCATACCCCGAATGTATAAGCATCTACTGCACTGTGGTAACATACCAAAAGATAAGCCTCAAGGAACGGAGCTTTCCAATACGCCGAAAGGTGATCCTAAAATGGATCGACACCGATGTACCTTTTACTGCGGCATGAACGCACTTCGGGCGAGGTCGCATAACAGTACCAAGTATGTGAAATCAGAAATATCAGAATGAAATCATAATAGTTTATATAAAGCAGAGACATGTATGATAACCAAACTACGCTCACAACATAGAAGCGATCATGTGAAGTCGTGGACTCACGCCTCTAAAAGTCATCCTCACGCCCGTGGAACTCCTTCCTCACCGCTGGCGCCTAGGTACAAATCATGAGATACGTATAATGTGTCTCGCCCATCTTATGGACCCAATATAGAAAAGGTTGAATACATTCCTGCTCATCCCATGAACCTAGAGTCGAGTGGAATACATTCCCGGATGAACCGGTAGTCAAGTGAAATACATTCCCGGATGAACCGGTCCTCAAGTGAAATACATTCCCGGATGAACCGGTCCTCAAGTGAAATACATTCCCGGATGAACCGGTAATCAAGTGAAACACATTCCCGGATGAACCGGTAGTCGAGTGAAATACATTCCCGGATGAACCGGTAACCAAGTGATATACATTCCCGGATGACCCGGTAGTCAAGTGATATACATTCCCGGATGACCCGGTAGTCGAGTAGAACACAGTACTTACACAACAAGGCTATCACACGTGACATGGTCAAGTTTCATAACAACAAGTATAAGCAAGTTACACACGACTCAAGGTACTTTCATTTTATATCAAAGTCCGGATTTTAACCTTAAAGTACTACGTCCGTTAAATTCCTTTTAAGATCCATTTCTTTTACAAAGGTCACCCGATACCCGTAGTATAAAAATTTGAGTGACTAACATTGTTAAGTAAACCAAAATGCTTTCCTTTGTAAAATCAAGTGACAACCTTATTTTTCAAACGTTCAAGTTTGCCTAATTTCGAATGCTCAAGTTTCTCATTTTAGAAAAAGGTTTCGTAGTTCATAGTTTTAAATCCTTTAAAACATAATTCTCCTTTAAACGTTTTGAGAAACCTATGTCTTATAAGTGAGTAGGTTATTCTTGTTTATAATCAATCTTATTAAGCCATGATCTAGAAATGTAATATCATTTTGTCTCATCTTAGCTTCTATGCAGATGGAGGTTTCTACCGGTTTTAATAATACTTCTTTAGTCAATACATTTTCCTTTATTAACGCCGCAGTTGGTTTGTCGATACACATTCCGATTTCAAATCAAGAAACATTCTTAAGCCGTTATACCTAACTTCCCATAAAGCTAGTATAACTCTTAAGCTTTCAAAACCCAAGTAATACTCATTCTTTCAAAACGATTCATAAATCTTTTGAAATGCTTCAAGTTCTTTATTAACACATATCAAGCCGCTTATTATTCAAATCGATTACCTTTTAAAACCACAAAGTATGTGCTTATCCACATAAAGCTATTATAACCAACTTCCCATAAAGCCGTTATAACACTTTATGTTTTAAATCAATCAAATACATTTAGCACACGTACGCTCACCGCACTACATAGTTCACACATATCATGCTAGAAGAGATAGGAAGAGGTCCACATACCTCGCGACGATTATCGACTAATAGCAAAACGCCCAAGTACCTCAAACCGCTTGGCGACACTCTCACCCAAGGCATCACTCCACACGCGATTACAACCTATAGAGGCCACAAAGCGCCTATTAATACCTTTAGATCCCGACGTAGAATATTCTACGTAAAATTCGCAAGATTTTCCCGCAACAACAGAAATCTCCTCTCTCTATCGAGGCCGCTACCAAGCCAACCAGTGGGGTTAACACGTCGACCGGATGTGTACAATTCTACTACACAAAGAATGCTATTACAAGTCTCATCTGAATACACCCATGTAATTACATTCGCTTCTCTTATTTAAATTCAGCTTAAGTCGCAAGACATTGCCGTAAGTATTATTCAGGCTTAAGTCAAAAGACATTGCCGCACAATTATAATGTTCAGTTCTATATATAGTATACTTCAACTATATATTCCTACAACATGTAATTTCCAATTACAATGTAAGGTCAAGAATGTTTACCTTGATAAGCCCAAAATTATCCGAGTTTATATGTCGCTCCCGAACAAGGTTTAGCTCCTACTCCGTGCGCTCAAAACGCTCCAAGAAACCCTTAGAAGTGTCTACACAACTTCTACTTAATACTTCAACTACGGGTGAAGATTTTTCCTTAGGGTTTCGTTTAGTGGCTAAAGGAAAGTATAATAGTATTTTCCGGCCAGATAAAGTGGTACTTTGGAAAGTACTACAAGGTATTTGGCTAAAGTATTTTGGGCATTATAACGATACTTGTGAGTACATTTCTACCAAGGGGGTAGTATTTTGACTAGCACAACTAGGCTAGTGGGGTTGCTCTGCCAGAGCCACTAGGCAAGTGGGGGCTCGCCGAGGGCCTCAAGAGAGGGGAGAGGGTGGTGTTTGGACGAGAACAAGGTTGAGGGAGAGGAGGGATTTTCAAGACTTAGACAATTTTTGGATGAAGAAGTTCATCAACTAAGGGGGGTATTTATAGGTCAAGTGAAGGCCAACCAATGGCCAAGATGAAGACAAGTGTGGTGCAAGTGTAGGCTAGATTTAAGCCAAGTGCACCTTATCCATCTACCACAACAACTTGCACAAAATATCCTACCTAACCCCACTCACCAATTCGTCCAAATTGCCGTCCCACTCCATCGATGTGAGGTGACACTTGTCACCCTCCCGCTGGTCCAAAATGTTTCGCCTCTCGAAAAATCCGCAAAATTAAAAACGACATAGCCGGAAATTCCCTACGAAAGTCGTGGAAAACGTTTCGCCGAAAACGACTCTAACCGTGTTGTGCACAAAAGAATTCGCCAAGCCTAAAGAAGTTCGAAAATTTCTACGCACGCCCCCACGCATATACTGGAAATACGGTATAACATTCTCCTCCTTAGAAACATTCGTCCCAATGTTCCTTCTCAAGACGGATAACGATAAAGTTCTTCTAATAAGTTGCCAACGCCACAACCGCCACTTAAACAACATATGCACGCAAATACTTATATCCAAGTCCACGAGAAAACACCTCTAACATCACAAACTTTTGTCACTTTGCCGCGAGGTTCTAGTGTCACCCGCGACCCAACAAATGGTACCGGATCGCATGCGATTCCCGAGGTCTAAAATATACATCCTTCGTGACCTTCTCCCTTTACAAGAAATGATCAGATCTATGCTCGCAATACATGCTCGCTCTACCCTTACTCGTCAGACTTCTCGAACTCTTGAACTCTTTTAGCATAACGCATCACACTTTAGTTTCCAAACTTGGAGTCACTACCTCCCAACTTGGTCATCCTATTAGCCTCGATCTTCCTTAAGGCTATTCCCGCCTTCACGATCTACTGGGTCGAACGTATCCACGAACTCATACGATGGTCATCAAAACTGGGCCTAGCACCTGGTGACCCTACCACCGAGGGACCACCCGTAGCCGACCCCACCTCATTCTGCCACGGTTGACACGCAACACGCCTCAACCCGACCTCCGTCACGCCAACTCTCTTGTTTCTCGATCCTAACAACCTTGCTAAATCACATCATGAAAGATACCACTTTCATTTACCCAACCTGCAGACTTATCACACAATATTTTCTAGGCATAAAATGCACTCGACAAGGATCACTCGCAAAATCTTGTACTCAAGACCTTACATCTAAGGTCTCAACTGTAATATTCTAAGGTTCATCATTTTCTCACCCCCTGTGCTTACCCTTTTTCCCCATCCAGTTCCTAAATCACATTTTAGCACAAAGCTATCCGAACATAACACTTAACACATTAACATAACATCAAAACATACAAGCCTCTAGATGGTTAAGGATATACCGGTTACCGCCCACTCTAATCGTAAGTCCGCCGCAGGCGCATAATCGTAGGGGCGATGAACTCGCCATCGAACCGCAGGTCGCGCTAAGCCGCCGCATTCTCCTATAAGCACGCTTCACATGGCCCTCGACGGCCGCAGTGAAACAAGCACCATAAAAGACGACATTCCCGATGATGTTTGCCACATCGCGTACACCGAGGGGGACATGAATCCCGCCGCTAGCACTCACGTATACCGTGAACCGAAGCCTCGAGCTCGACCAGCCCCGAATACCCTCAACGCCCCAAGATCGAGGGGACCACTCAATCGCGGAGGTACATAACTAGATCGGCCGAGGCGGTCCGCCTCGAAAGTTACCAGGACCTCGCTGCTCGCCCTCTTCGCTGATCTCGGCCATTCCGCCGACCTCTCCGTGCCTCACATCCTAGTGCATGAAGCACGCGGCAATGTCCATGCCCGGCCAAGAGCTACACCCGCATAAGCTCGCCAAGTAATCGCCCAGCCCGTGACGTAGCGGTGTACTGTCCTCCATATCCGCTACTACAGCGGAACATACCGAGCTAATGAGTCGAACTCACATTGTACTCTCTAACCGTCCGCCCGCCCCGCCTCAACGCCAAAAATCTGTCCCGAGCCCTCCTCATCTGCGAGGCAAGAAATGTGCAAGAAATGCCTCGAGAACTCGTCCCAAACCGCTGGAAGTGCATGCTCTTCCCGACAGCTCACAAATCAAACCGATCAATCGCAGATCACGCACTGATGCGAACCCAATACCACCGACTCGCTCGAGGCTCGATCACTCATGATCCGTAGCCGCTTGATAAACTCCCGAGGGTCGCCTCGCCTCTCGATCCATAACACCGGAGGCTACAACTCGTGAAGTCACGTAGCCTCAAACCGCTCGCCGGGGTGTACTACGGTGCTATCGGGCCGGAATCGCCAGATCCAAATTATCTCATATTCGCCACGACTCGCCAAGAATCGCGCATCTCCTTGTACTTATCTCATCGCCCAGCCGTGGGACCGAGGCTCGTGCATCAGAGTCTCAGCAGCCACCGCCGCGCCTAAACTCTGCTGGTGCCGGGCGGCGCCGCGAAACCCGCCGGCTAAGTACTGCTCGTATCGACCGGCTCGCGCTCGCATTCTCAGATCTCACTAACGCCTCGATCGCTTTGCCCATCTGGGCTCGGTTTTACGCGAGGCATAATCGTAAAGGAAAGGAATACGCCGGAGGGTCCAATTTATCACACACTTCTAAGGCACGATCTCGTAATGAGAAGGATGGAAACTAATCCTAAATGTCCTGCAGCCTCCCGATTATAGATGTGGTGCACAACACACCGATAATCAAGACTTACTAGACACGGTCAGTAGACACTTTCCGAGGACTAATCGCTTCGATACCACTTTTGTCACGACCGAACCTGCCCGGATCGTGCCTTACCCCGCACCCTAGTGATACAACATCGAGAAAATCAGCGGAAATAAAAACATGAACATGAGTTAAGAGAAAAGATAAATAAACAGCCAACCAAAACAGTTGCCTTCATCATATTTACATAAATACGAACAGCTTATCCTTTTACAAACCCCGCCACAACAAAGCATGCACTCTAAGATTTTACAATGACTATGACGGACAGGCCCCGCCATACCCCGAATGTATAAGCATCTACGGACTGTGGTAACATACCAAAGATAAGCCTCCAAGGAACGAGCTTTCAATACGAAGGTGATCCTAAAAGCGGGGATCGATACCGATGTACCTTTTACTCATGCAGATGAACGCACTTCAAGGAGGTCAAGACAACAGTACCAAGTATGTGAAATCAGAAATATCAGAAATGAAATCATAATAGTTTATATAAAGCAGAGACATGTATGATAACCAAACTACGCTCACAACATAGAAGCGGTCATGTCAAGTCGTGACTCACGCCCTAAAAGTCATCCTCATGCCCGTGGAACTCCTTCCTCACCGCCGCGCCTAGGTACAAATCATGAGATACGTATAATGTGTCTCGCCCATCTTATGGACCCAATATAGAAAAGGTTGGAATACATTCCTGCTCATCCTACGAACCTAGAGTCGAGTGGAATACATTCTGATGAACCAGAGTCAAGTGAAATATATTCCGGATGAACCGGTCCTCAAGTGAAATACATTCGGATGAACCGGTCCTCAAGTGAAATACATTCTGATGAACCAGAATCAAGTGAAACACATTCCGGATGAACCTAGTCGAGTGAAATACATTCCGGATGAGCCAGAACCAAGTGATATACATTCCGGATGACCCAGAGTCAAGTGATATACATTCCGGATGACCCGTGAGTCGAGTAGAACACGATTTACACAACAAGGCTATCACACGTGACATGGTCAAGTTTCATAACAACAAGTATAAGCAAGTTACACACGACTCAAGGTACTTTCATTTTATATCAAAGTCCGGATTTTAACCTTAAAGTACTACGTCCGTTAAATTCCTTTTAAGATCCATTTCTTTTACAAAGGTCACCCGATACCCGTAGTATAAAAATTTGAGTGACTAACATTGTTAAGTAAACCAAAATGCTTTCCTTTGTAAAATCAAGTGACAACCTTATTTTTCAAACGTTCAAGTTTGCCTAATTTCGAATGCTCAAGTTTCTCATTTTAGAAAAAGGTTTCGTAGTTCATAGTTTTAAATCCTTTAAAACATAATTCTCCTTTAAACGTTTTGAGAAACCTATGTCTTATAAGTGAGTAGGTTATTCTTGTTTATAATCAATCTTATTAAGCAGCCATGATCTAGGAAATGTAATATCATTTTGTCTCATCTTAGCTTCTATGCAGATGGAGGTTTCTACTGGTTTTAATAATACTTCTTTAGTCAATACATTTTCCTTTTATTAACGCTGCAGTGGTTTGTCGATACACATTCTGATTTCCAAATCAAGAAACATTCTTAAGCCGTTATACCTAACTTCCCATAAAGCTAGTATAACTCTTAAGCTTTCAAAACCCAAGTAATACTCATTCTTTCAAAACGATTCATAAATCTTTTGAAATGCTTCAAGTTCTTTATTAACACATATCAAGCCGCTTATTATTCAAATCGCTTACCTTTAAAACCACAAAGTATGTGCTTATCCACATAAAGCTATTATAACCAACTTCCCATAAAGCCGTTATAACACTTTATGTTTTAAATCAATCAAATACATTTAGCACATGACGCTCACCGCACTACATAGTTCACACATATCATGCTAGAAGAGATAGGAAGAGGTCCACATACCTCGCGACGATTATCGACTAATAGCAAAACGCCCAAGTACCTCAAACCGCTTCGGCGACACTCTCGCCAAGCGATCACTCCACACGCAGATTACTACAACCTATAGAGGCCACAAAGCGCCTATTAATACCTTTAGATCCCGACGTAGAATATTCTACGTAAAATTCAAGAAGACTCTCCCCGCAACAGAAATCTCCTCCTCTATCGAGGCCGCTACCAAGCCAACCAGGGGTTAACACGCCCGACCGGATGTGTACAATTCTACTACACAAGAATGCTACACAAGTCTACTCAGAATACACCCCTATGTAATTACAGCTTCTCTTATTTAAATTCAGCTTAAGTCGCAAGACATTGCCGTAAGTATTATTCAGCTTAAGTCAAAAGACATTGCCGCACAATTATAATGTTCAGTTCTATATATAGTATACTTCAACTATATATTCCTACAACATGTAATTTCCAATTACAAATGTAAGGTCAAGAATGTTTACCTTGATAAGCCCAAAATTATCCGAGTTTATATGTCGCTCTGAACAAGGTTTAGCTCCTACTCCGTGCGCTCCAAAACGCTCCAAGAAACCCTTAGAAGTGTCTACACAACTTCTACTTAATACTTCAACTACTGGTGAAGATTTTTCCTTCTGGTTTCGTTTAGTGGCTAAAGGAAAGTATAATAGTATTTTCCAAGCCAGATAAAGTGGTACTTTGGAAAGTACTACAAGGTATTTGGCTAAAGTATTTTGGGCATTATAACGATACTTGTAGAGTACATTTCTACCAAGGGGGTAGTATTTTGACTAGCACAACTAGGCTAGGGGGTTGCTCTCGCCAGAGCCACTAGGCAAGGGGGCTCGCCGAGGGCCTTCAAGAGGGGAGAGGGGTGGTGTTTGGACGAGAACAAGGTTGAGGGAGAGGAGGGATTTTCAAGACTTAGACAATTTTGGATGAAGAAGTTCATCAACTAAGGGGGTATTTATAGGTCAAGTGGCGCCAACCAATGGCCAAGATGAAGACAAGTGTGGTGCAAGTGTAGGGCTAGATTTAAGCCAAGTGCACCTTATCCATCTACCACAACAACTTGCACAAAATATCCTACCTAACCCCACTCACCAATTCGTCCAAATTGCCGCCCCACTCCATCCAATGTGAGGTGACACTTGTCACCCTCCCGCTGGTCCAAAATGTTTCGCCTCTCGGAAAAATCCGCAAAAATTAAAAACGACATAGCCGGAAATTCCTACGAAAGTCGTGAAAACGCTTCAAAAAACGACTCTAACCGTGTTGTGCAAAAAGAATTCGCCAAGCCTAAAGAAGTTCGAAATTTCTACGCACGCCCCACGCATATACTCGGAAATACGGTATAATAAAGAGTGCATCGGGTCCGAATGCGATCCTAGGGATGTCCGACTCTCTCGACTACTGATGATAGCCCGACCGTAGATCAATCTTGGAGAAACATCTCGCACTCGCAATCGGTCGAACAAATCATCAATCTCGGGAAGGGGTATTCGTTTAATGGTCACCTTGTTCACCGCTCAGAATCAACACACATGCGCAGCGTCCCGCCCTTCTTCTTCTTCACGAACAATACCGGCGCTCCCGGGGAGAAACAAAGAGTCCGATGAAGCCCTTCTCCAGCAAGTCTCTAAGCCGATCCTTCAACTCTCTCAACTCGCAGTGCCATTCTATATGGCGGAATGGAATAAAGCCGAGTGTCCGCAACACATCTATACAAAACTCAATCTCCTCTCGTGAGGGATACCCGGAGGTCGCCCTGAAACACGCCCGGGAACTCTCGACTCTGAATCGATCAAAATCTGTACCGCACCTCAGATCAAACACCCAACGAGATGGTAGATATACCCTTTTGCACCATCTTCCTAGCCTTGAGGTAGGAAATAAACCTACCCTCTACGATACAAAGGTGCTCCTCCCACTCAACAACCGCCTCAGAAACTGGAACCGCACTACTCTCACTGCAGCTACATTGGCGTAAAGAAGCTAGCCAATCCATACCCATGATCACGTCGAATCAATCATATCCAACTCTATCAAGTCGCCAGTGGTCCGACGATCGTAAATAGTCACAGACAAGCTCTATATACCCGCCGAGCTACCACCGAATCACCCATCGCATAGCTACCTCGAAGGGTCTATGGACTCGTGCTCTATCCCTATCCTACTAGCAACAAGTGGGAGATATATAGACAGAGTAGAACCCGATCTATCAAAGCATACACATCAAACCCAGAAACTGATAAGGTACCTGTGACGACATCAGGTGAGGCCTCCTGATCCTGCCGGCTGGAAAAGGCATAAATGCGGTTCTGAGGACCGCTAGAATCGGGACCCGCGCCACGACCTCCGCCACACTGGCCGCCCATGAGTACCCCGCTCGGGCGAGTAATCAGAGGAGATGATGAACCGCAATGCACTCGAGGGTGAGCCCTACCACCCGGCCGCCCCGATCGGACAAGCCCTCGCAATATGACCTTCCGCCGCAATCGTAACAAACCCTGAGGAGCACCACAATTCCCGAAATGGGATCTACCGACGCCACACCGGCGGGGTGGTCCCGACCGCCGCACCTCTGCCACCCCGAAGTCTCAAGTCCTCGCCCGACCGCCTCGAATACTCGGGCCGTGGCCGAGGATGGTGCAGGAGTGCTCAGCCGGCCGTGGTGCGATCTAGATCGCCGCCGAGGCCGCCCACCCCGAGCACTACCAAAGGACCTCGCCGCCCGTCCTCTTCTCGCCGCTGTCACAACCCGTCGGCCTCGACGCAACTCGCATCCTAGTGCATGAGCCTGCATGCGGGTAATGTCCATACCCGGCTGAAGAGAAACACCCGCACAAGACTCGGCCATATAATCATCTAGCCCGGTGACGTAGCGGTGCACTCGCCCTCCATATTCGCTACCAATGCCGGGACGTATCGAGCCAAAGAATCGAACTCGACATTGTACTCCCTAATCAGACGTCCCTCTGCCTCGCCAGAAAATCGTCACCGCGCCTCTCATCCGCGAGGCAAGAAGTAAGAAAGGCCTCCGAGAACTCGTCCCAAGTAGCTGGGGATGCGTGCTCTCCCCGGGATAACTCCCACGAATCAAACCAATCGACTGCAGTATCACGCAGCCGATGCGAACCAAAGATCACGGACTCGGTCTCCGACGCCCTGATCACTCTCATAATCCTCTGAAGCTGACGGATGAACTCCTGCGGATCATCCTTCCGCCTCGACCGTAAAACTCGCGGCTACAACTCAGGAAATCTCGTAGCCTCAAACTCTCGGCCCTCGGGTGAACCACGGTACGATCGGGCCGAATCGAATCGCGTGCATCCACTGTCCTCATGTTCGCCACGATCTCGCCAATAGTCGCCATCTCTCAGTACCCTAACTCCTCCGCCTGTGCCGTGGGACGAGGTGTGGGTACTGTGGTCTCTTTTGGGCCGGCGGCGTCATAGAACTCACCGCCTCGAGGTATAGATCGGGCTGAGCCCTCGTAAATCCTCGGTGTCCTACTAGCGCCTCCTACGCTTTGCCCTTCTGGGCCCGGTTGCCTTACGTGAGGCATAATCGCATATAAAAGGAATACGTTAGAGGGTCCAACTTTAACACAACTCTAAAGCACGATCTCAGAGTGAGAAGAATGGAAACCAATCCTAAATATCTTATAGCCTCTCGATTATTGGTGGTGCACAACACACCGATAATCAAGACTTACTAGATACGGCCTGTAGACACTTTCCGAGGATTAATCGTTACGATACCACTTTTGTCACGACCCATTCCGGGGCGTGGATCGTGCCTTACCCGGCACCCAAGTAGTCATACATCGAGTAATCGGAATATAAAAACAAGACATGAAGCGCTTGTAAATGAGACACGCTTTATCCGATGAAAAGCTTGCCTTTCGGCATATATATATAAATAACCCAAGTTTTGCGATACATCCCAACTGCACACTAGACTACTGCACTTCTGGAAGTAAACAACTATGGCGGGACAGGGCCCCGCCATACCCTGAATGTACAAAACTATCTACAATACAGGGAGATCATACCCAAAAGTAGAGCCTCCGGAGAAGATGGAGCTCCTGACACCAATGCAAAGAGATCCTAAGGATGTGGATCTAGCACCTGCTTGCCCTTACCTGCGGCATGAACGCAGCCCCCCGAAGGAGGTCAGTACAACAGGTACTAAGTATGCGAAACTGTAAAGTACTTAAATGAAAACATATCATTTTAAAATCAGTTTACATATATGTATGAAACAACCAAGGTAACCGCACATAGTGCCACATCATAAACAAGAGCAACAATAGGTAAACTGTAACAGGTCTTTTCTAGGCTGCGAATGATCGAAGCAGGGCCAATTGCCCATAGTATCATTAAGCAAGCCTAATCCTGGACTCCCGTAGTCCGCATAGGCCACTCACGTAGGCCTGCATAGGGCATAACCCCGCATCGAGGGTAGCTACTCTCCATCGCCCCGACTCGTAGTCCGCATGGCCACATAGACCGCATGAGGTATAACCCCGCACACTACCCTGGAACTCTCGCAGCTCCGCATAGGTCACACAGACCCGCATGAGGTGTCCTCGCATCATCGTCACATAGACTGCCTGAGGTATACCCCGCATCGGAGGGCAGCTTAACCCCCGGTATTTGTCAAGAGGTGAGTGATATAATACTAACATAACAGCTTATCGTTAAACACATAAGCACAACAAGAATACCCTTTTATACAAACGTTACAAGACACTAATGTTATACCCCGTATTTCCAGAGTATGTATGCGAGGACGTACGTACGAGAATACGCCAGAAAGATTGGAAAGGAAGAAAGAGGTGATTTTTCCACGGAAAAGTTTCCGGTTTTTGTGAAGGAAAAAGGTTCGTTAATGGGAATTGGATTCCCAGATTTGGTATTCGGACTTCCTGGAATATTAGAGAATTATGGAATTTTATTTTCTGAATGGTCACGTGGGCCCACTGAGAAATTTACTGCTGTGGGCCCGCTTTGTTTTTGAGATTTCAGAAATTGGATATTTTCTAAGACGAAATATTCGGCGAATCGGGGCGACACGTGTCACCCCATGTGGCACCCTTTGGCCGATTTTACATTTGGGCACAACACCCTGCTAGAGTCGTTTTAACGAAACGCTTTCAGTAACTTCAGGGCGGAAAATTCCGCTATGTCGTTTTGTTTTTTGCGGATTTTTCCGAGAGACGTAACATTCTCGACCAACGGGAGGGTGACACGTGTCACCTCACAATGGAGACAAGTGGGCGCACTTGGCCAAACAAGGGCAAGTTGGGCTTGATATTTGTGTAGATATTTGTGAGGGTTTTAAGGAGTAGGTCTAGGGTGCACTTGGCTTGATCTTGGCCTTACACTTGCCTTGCACTTGTCTAGAGCTTGGCCCTTGGTTGGCCTTTGGGTTTGCTATAAATACCTCCTTGTGAAGACTTATTCATTCACTCCTCACTTTGTCTAAGTCTTGAAATCCCTCCTCCTCTAGTAGCCTCGCCCTAAGCCTCTCCCTCCTCCTCCTCCTCCTTGTGGCCTTTGGCCGAGAAGGTTCCCCTTTGTGGTGCTAGCGGGGTACCCCTAGCCTAGTTGTTTCAGATAATACCCCTTTGTCAGGTATAGAAATACTCCCCTAGTATTGTTATAATGCCCAAAATACCTTAGCCTTGTACCTTGTAGTATTCCAAAGATACCTCTTTACGTAGAGTCCGGAAATACTACCTTTTGTCCTTTTTAGTCTCAAACCAAAACCCTAAGGAAATCTTCATAGTTGGTTGAAGTAATTGAGTAGAAGTTGGTTAGAACTTCTAAGGGTTGTTTGGAGTGGTTTGGAGCGCACGGAGTGGAGCTAAACCTTGCTCAGGAGCGACATTAAACTCGGATAATTTTGGGCTTATCGAGGTAATTATCTTGTCCCTCTATTGTAATTGGAAATTACATGTTTGTTAGGATATATAGTTGAAGTATACTATATATGGAACTATACTTAGTATTCGGCAATGTCTTTTGACTTAAGCCTGAAGAATTAAGAACTGAACTAAACTGTATTTACATAGGACTGTATTGCAGTAGACTTTTGTAGAATTGTACACGTCCGGTTAGACGTGTAAACCCCCCCCCTGGTTGGCTTGGTAGCCGGCCTCGATAGAGGAGGAGATTTACGCTGTTGCGGGGGGGGGAGGTGCTGCCGAATTTTCTATAGAAAGATAGAAACTTATGTTTTGGGGTTAATAGACGTTTGTGACCTTTATAGGTGAAAGTACTAAGAGTAGCGTATTCTACTCGAGGAGGAAAGGGCTAGTGCGTTGTAGTACTTGGAGCATTTTGCTTATTGTCGATAAATCGTCGCGAGGTATGTGAACCTCTTCCTATCTTTTCTAGCATGATTGTTGTGAACTATGTAGTACGGTAGACGCGTACGTGCTAAGTGATCTGGTTGGTTTAAAACATAGGGTGTTATAATAGCTTTATGGGAAGTTAGTTATAACGACCTTATGTAAGTGAAAATGGTTTACTGACGTTAGAAGTTAAGAGACTTGATCTTATAAGATAAGAGACTTAACTTATTTGTTTTAATGTGGATGTTTGTGTGAAACCTCATTCGTGAGTAATGAGTACTTGGTTTTAAAGGGATAATGTTTTACTGATTTCGAGTCGAATGTATCGGCTGCACCATCGCAAATGTTAATAAAAGGAAAATGTATTGAATAATGATGTGTTGTATTAAAAACCAGAGAAACCTCCATCCGCATGAAGCTAAGATGAGACAAAATGATATTACATTTTCTAGATCATGGTCATTTGTAATAAGATCGTTATAAACAAGAATAAACTACCCACGATATGACATATGTTACTTAATTGTTCTAAAAGGAATCAAGTGATTAAGTTTGGGAACTATGAAACCATTTGAAAATGAGAAGCTTGAGTAATTGAAACTAGGCAACCGAACTTAGGAAAAGAATGTTGTTACTTGGTTTTGAAAAGGAAGGTGGGTTGGTCATTCTAATACTACGTATCGTGACTTTTATAAAAGAAATGGATCTCTTTTAAAAGAACTTACGATGTAGTACTTTGGGGTTAAAACCTGACTTTGGTATAAAATGAAAGTACTTTGTGTTGTGAAACTTGCCTATGCTTGTTGTTGTGAAGCTTGGCTATGCTTATCGTGATAACCTTTGTTGTGCAAAGCGTTGTATTTCGCGGTTACCGCCTCTCGATGGAGGGTCGGTTGACTTGTTGAGAACTTACTTCGACGCGCTACAGGACGAGAAATTCCACGCACGCCTCGCTGATAGTATTATTGTTGTTAATCACTTTGGACATACCGACACGATGCGTAGCGCACGCATGCTTCCATTTTGGTTAAGGTCTTGTGGTTAATCGCTTTGGATATATCGACACGACGCGTAGCGCACGTATGTTTCCATTTTGATTATCGCCTTGTGATTTCCTTTTGGACATATCGACACGATGCGTAGCGCACGCATGCGCCCATTTGGAATGCCGTCCTATTGTTTCCAACTGGACATACTGACACGATGCGTATCGCACGTGTATGCGTCCAGTTGGAAAGTTGTCTTAGTGTTTCCCTTTGGACATACTGACACGATGCGTAGCGCAAGGGTATGCTTCCATCTCTATTGCTGTATTGTTCTAGAGGTCACATCGACATGTCTACACCGATGCAGTATTCCGTGGGCATGCGGACATGATGCGACCCTGAGTGATGTTGTGGGCGTGAGACCCATAGTTATATCGGAGTGATGACTGTTTTATGTTGTGAATCGTAGTTTGGTTATCATACATGCCTCCCGCTTTATATAGACTAGTATGATTTCATTTACAGATTGTACGCCACATACTTGGTACTGTTGCATCGACCTCCTTCGGCTGCGTTCATGCCGCAGTAGAGGTACATCGGCCGTGGATCCTCGCCTAGGATCACAAGCTCAACAGATTGAAGCTCCGTTTCTCCGAGGCTTATCTTTTGCAGTGTTCTCGAGTTGTAATTTCTTGTACATTCAGGGGTATGGCGGGGCCCTGTCCCGTCATAGTCATTGTATATCATAGAGGTCTGTAGTACTGTTGTGGGCAGGGTTGTAAAAGGATTAAACTGTTCAGGTTTTATGTATATACTAAGGCACTGCTGGTTGGCCTGTTTAATTATTATATCTCTTGTATAATGACTCATGTTTTATGTTCCGCTGATTTTTCTCTGATGTATGTATCGCTAGGGTGCCCGGGGTAAGGCACCAGTCACGGGCCCGATTTTCGGGGTGTGACATATAGTGGTATCGTGAGCGCTTAATCCTGAAAGTGTCTACGCATCGTGTCTAGTAGAGTCTTGATTATCGCGTGTGTCAGGCACCACATCTATAATCGTGAGGCTATAGGACATTTAGGATTGGTTTCATTCTTCTCATTCCGAGATCGTGCCTTAGAGTCAGAAAGTTGTACCCTCCGACGTATCTCGCTTTTACCGCTATGCCTCCGCAAGGCAACCAGAGCCCGGAAGGCAAGGCGGCGAGGTGCCGCTAGTGAGATACAGAGGAGTACGCGGCGCAGCCCGCATAAGACTGAGGTCAGGCTTCAGACGGCGGTTTCGACGCCGCCAAAGACCAAAGAGAGTTTAGAGCCGCAGCCGTGGCTGATGAGACTACAAGACTGAGCCTCCACCCACACCGGGCAGGAGACGGGTTACGCGAGATGGCCCATTGTTGGCCGTGGTTGTGGCCGATATGAGGACAGCCGACGCAGCAGCTCCGCCCAGAGCACCAGCCGTTCACCCCGAGCAGATAGTTTGAGGCTACGGACTTTCTCGAGTTGTAGCCCGCCAGAGTTTTACGGTCGAGGCTCGAGGATGATCCGCAGGAGTTCATCCGGCGCTACTGACGGATCATGCGGGTGATCAAGGCTTCAGAGACCGAGTCCGTGACCTTTGGTTCGCGATCGGCCGCGTGATACCGCAATGATTGGTTTGATTCACGAGCTTTCGGAGAGCATGCACTCCAGCAGATGGGATGAGTTTTCGGGCTTTCTCACGCACTTCTTGCCTCCGCAGATGGCGAGGGCACGCCGACGATTTTTGTTATCGAGACAGAGGGCGACCGTCAGTGGAGTACAATGTCGAAGTTCGATTCTTTGGCTCGATATGTCCCTGCGCTTAGTTGCAGATATGGAGGATAGGTGCATCGCCACGCCACCGCTTGATGATTATATGGCCGAAGTCTGTGCGGTGTTTCTTCACCGCATGGACATTGCCCGCACGCAGCTCATGCACTAGGATGCGAGGCACGGAGGGTCGACGAATGACCGGATCGCCAGAAGAGGCCGTGACGCAGGTCCTTTGGTGGCTTTCGAGGCGGACCAAAGAAGAAAGCTAGTTATATACCCCCACCGCATGCAGTGGTCCTCCACCGCCTTCGTGAGCGTGTCGTGGCTCCGCGGTTCAGATTTTCGGCAGAGCGGGTGTTAACCACCAAGCCACCCCTACCGTTGCGGACCATGTGGTAGACTCCATTTTGGAGAGTGTCGTAGATTGGGAGTTTGTTTTGCATGACAGCAGGCCATTTTTCGAGGAACTGTCCGACCAAGGGAAGCGCGGATGTTACGACTCACCTTCGTGATCTGTGGGTCTGGTTTATCACCTTCTACAATGCACTGCAGTGTGCCTATGATTAGAGCGAGCAAGAGCTTCGTGTATATCCTTAACCTCTAGAGTTTTGGTATGCTTGTTATGATGATCTCATTATTGTGTGCTATGTACGGATAGCATTGTGATATTGTGAGTTTGAAAACATGTTTAGTTGGGAGGTTACGTATGGGGCATGGTAAGTATGAACCTTAGACTATGTCACGACCGAGACCTGTGGTAAGGTCGTCTTGAGATTAAAGATTCGTTTTATGTTTGACTTTTATCAGAGTAGTAGTATACGTGGGATTTATTTGTGTGATAAGTCCATGGGTAGTGTGAGATGGAAGTGGTAGCTTTCATGATGTGAATTAGTAAGATTGTTCCGGATCGGGGAACAAGAGTTTGGCACGGCCGCTGGTCGGGTTGAGGACGTGATACGGTCAACCCGAGCCCGGATTAAGGTGGGGTCAGTTCTGGGTGGTCCCGCCAGTGGTAGGGTCACGAGGATGCTAGGCCCAAGTTTGTATGATCATCGTATGAGTTCGTGGACGCGTTCGACTGAGCGGTTCGTAAAGGCCGGAATGGCCTTAAGGAAGTTCGAGGTTAGTAAGATGACCAAGTTCGAGGTGGTGACTCCAAGGTTTTGGGAACTCAAGCGATGATGACTGAAATGTGGTACGTATGCTAGAAGAGTTCAAGTGTTCGGAAGCGGCACGACGAGTAAGGAAGGAAGATAACGTGTGTTATTTCGCGACCAAGCCGCGGCGTTGGCAATTTGTTAGAAGAGCTTCTTCGATATCCGTTTCAGGAAGGAACATTCGACGAATGTTTCTGAGGGGAGAATGTTATACCCCGTATTTCCAGAGTATGTATGCGAGGACGCACGCATTTGCAGAATACGCCGTAAAGATTGGAAAGGAAGAAAGAGTGATTTTTCCACTAAAAGTTTCCGCTTGTGAAGGAAAAAGGTTCGTTAATGGGAATTGATTCCCGATTTGGTATTCGACTTCCGAATATTAGAGAATTATGGAATTTTATTTTCTGAATGGTCACGCTGGGCCCACGGAGAAATTTACGCTTTGGGGCCCGCTTGTTTTTGAGATTTCAGAAATTGATATTTTCTAAGACGAAATATTCGCGACCGGGGCGACACGTGTCACCCCATGTGGCACCCTGGCCGATTTTACATTTGGGCACAACACCCTGCCAGAGTCGTTTTCGACTAAACGCTTTCAGAATTTGCGAAGCGGAAAATTCCGCTATGTCGCTTTGTTTTTTTGGATTTTTCCGAGAGACGTAACATTCGACCAACGGGAGGGTGACATGTGTCACCTCACAATGGAGACAAGGGGCGCACTTGGCCAAACAAGGGCAAGTTGGGCTTGATATTTGTGTAGATATTTGTGAGGGTTTTAAGGAGTAGGGTCTAGGGTGCACTTGGCTTGATCTTGGCCTTACACTTGCCTTGCACTTGGCTAGATCTGGCCATTGGTTGGCCTTTGGGTTTGCTATAAATACCCTCCCTTGTGAAGACTTATTCATTCACTCTCACTTTGTCTAAGTCTTGAAATCCCTCCTCCTCTAGTAGCTCTCGTCCTAAGCCTCCCCTCCCTCCTCCTCGTGGCCTTTGGCCGAGAAGGGTTCCCCTGTGGTGCTAGCCGGGGTACCCCTAGCCTAGTTGTTTTCGTATAATACCCCTTTGTCAGGTATAGAAATACTCCCTAGTATTGTTATAATGCCCAAAATACCTTAGCCTTGTACCTTGTAGTATTCCAAAGATACCTCTTTACGTGAGTCCGGAATACTACCTTTTGTCCTTTTAGTCTCAAACCAAACCCCAAGGAAATCTTCATAGTTGGTCAAGTAATTGAGTAAGTTGGTTAGAACTTCTAAGGGTTGTTTGGAGTGGTTTGAGCGCACTGAGCGAGCTAAACCTTGCTCGGGAGCGACATTAAACTCGGATAATTGTGGGCTTATCGAGGTAATTATCTTGTCCCTCTATTGTACTTGGATCTTACATGTTTGTTAGGATATATAGTTGAAGTATACTATATATGGAACTATACTTAGTATTCGGCCATGTCTTTTGACTTAAGCCTGAAGAATTAAGAATCAACTAAATCAGATTTACATAGGATCGTATTGCAAAGAGGCTTGTGTAGAATTGTACACGTCCCGTTAGACGTGTAAACCCCCGGTTGGTAGCCGCCTCGATAGAGAGGAGATTTACGCTGTCATTGAGGAGGTCTTGCCGAATTTTCTATAGAAAGATAGAAACTTATGTTTGGGGTTAATAGACGTTTGTGACCTTTATAGGTGAAAGTACTAAGAGTAGCGTATTCTACCTCGAGGAGTGGAAAGGGCTAGCGCGTTGTAGTACTTGGAGCATTTTGCTTATTGTCGATAAATCGTCGCGAGGTATGTGAACCTCTTCCTATCTTTTCTAGCATGATTGTTGTGAACTATGTAGTACGTAGACGCATACGTGCTAAGTGATTTGGTTGGTTTAAAACATAGGTGTTATAATAGCTTTATGGGAAGTTAGTTATAACGACCTTATGTAAGTGAAAATGGTTTCTCGACGTTAGAAGTTAAGAGACTTGATCTTATAAGATAAGAGACTTAACTTATTTGTTTTAATGTGGATGTTTGTGTGAAACCTCATTCGTGAGTAATGAGTACTTGGTTTTAAAGGGATAATGTTTCTTGATTTCGAGTCGAATGTGTATCGACGCACCACCGCAGCGTTAATAAAAGGAAAATGTATTGAATAATGATGTGTTGTATTAAAAACCGCAGAAACCTCCATCCGCATGAAGCTAAGATGAGACAAAATGATATTACATTTTCTAGATCATGGTCACGTAATAAGATCGTTATAAACAAGAATAAACTACCCACGATATGACATATGTTACTTAATTGTTCTAAAAGGAATCAAGTGATTAAGTTTGGGAACTATGAAACCATTTGAAAATGAGAAGCTTGAGTAATCAAACTAGGCAAACCGAACTTAGGAAAAGAATGTTGTTACTTGGTTTTGAAAAGGAAGGTGGGTTGGTCATTCTAATACTACGTATCGGGTGACTTTTATAAAAGAAATGGATCTCTTTAAAAGAACTTACGATGTAGTACTTTGGGGTTAAAACCCGGACTTTGGTATAAAATGAAAGTACTTTGTGTTGTTGTGAAACTTGCCTATGCTTGTTGTGAAGCTTGGCTATGCTTATTGTGATAACCTTTGTTGTGCAAAGCGTTGTATTTCGTGTTACCGCTCTCACGAGGGTCGGTTGACTTGTTGAGAACTTACTGACGCGTCAGCGACGGAGAAATTCCACCGCACGTTCTCGCTGATAGTATTATTGTTGTTAATCACTTTGGACATACCGACACGATGCGTAGCGCACGTATGCTTCCATTTTGGTTAAGGTCTTGTAGTTAATCGTTTTGATATATCGACACGATGCGTAGCGCACGCATGTTTCCATTTTGATTATCGCCGTGATTTCCTTTTGGACATACCGACACGATGCGTAGCGCACGCATCGTCCATTTGGAATGCCGCCCTATTGTTTCCTCGACATATCGACACGATGCGTAGCGCACGTATCGTCCATTTGGAAAGTTGTCTTATTGTTTCTTTGGACATACCGACACGATCGTAGCGCACGTATGCTTCCATCCGATTGCTGTCTTGTTGTTGAGGTCACATGGACATGTCTACACCGATGCAAGATTCCGGGGCACGCGCCACGACGCGACTGATTGATGTTGTGGGCGTGAGACCCATAGTTATATCGAGTGATGATCGCTTTATGTTGTGAATCGTAGTTTGGTTATCATACATGCCTCCCGCTTTATATAGACTAGTATGATTTCATTTACGATTATGCAGCTTTCACATACTTGGTACTTGTCTCGACCTCCTTCGGGCTGCGTTCATGCCGCAGTAGAGGTACATCGGCCGTGGATCCTCGCCTTAGGATCACAGCCAACAGATTTGAAGCTCCGCTTTCTCGAGGCTTATCTTTTGGTAGGTGTTCCCTGAGTTGTAAGTTCTTGTACATTCAGGGGTATGGCGGGGCCCTGTCCCGTCATAGTCATTGTATATCTTAGAGGTCTGTAGTACTGTTGTGGGCAGGGTTGTAAAAGGATTAAACTGTTCAGGTTTTATGTATATACTAAGGCACCGCTTTGGTTGCTTTGCTTAATTATTATATCTCTTGTATAATGACTCATGTTTTATGTTCCGCTGATTTTTCTCTGATGTATGTATCGCTAGGGTGCCCGGGGTAAGGCACCAGTCACGGGCCCGATTTTCGGGGTGTGACAACTAACACACATAACATCATATCATGTCTACTTATCAAACCATTTTATTATTCTTTCCATAAATCAATGTAAGTCTGTTATAAACATATAAGTAAACTGTTCCTTTTATCATTCTTAAGTTGTTATACCTAACTTCCCATAAAGCTAGTATAACTCTTAAGCTTTCTGTTTAAAAACCAATTAGTTTTCTTCTGTAAAAAAAATGATTCAGTATTCTTTTGAAATGCTTTCAGATCCTTATTATTCAGGCTTAAGTGGCGAGACATTGCCATAAGTATTATTCAGGCTTAAGTCGCGAGACATTGCCGTAAGTATTATTCAGGCTTAAGTCAAAGACATTGCCGTAGTTATTATTCAGTTAACACACGACGCCTACCGCATATATATATATTTAAAATATCATGCTCAAGGGTATAGGAAGAATCACATACCTTCTACGAAAACCTCCCGCCAAGTCGAATATGTCGCTACAGAGAATCAGCCTATAATACCAAATCGCCTATCAACGTCTAGATCAGCATCAGTATAAAGCTTTTAAGCGAGGGTTCTCTATTCTATGGGAATTTGGGCAGCACTTCCTACCCTAAGCTATACAATCCATCAGAAACAAATTCCATGTGAGTACAATTCAATTATTCTTCTTTAAACCCTTCTATCGTGATAATAGTTCAATTCTATTCTCAGAATATCCTTCTAAGTATTTTATACTTATTCTTATACTTCTACAGTATGCATTATCTAATTATAAAAGACGGGTAAGATTATTTACCTCGATAAGCCCAATATAATCCGAGTATAACGTCGATCCTGAGCGAGGTTTAGCTACTAAGTTGTACGCTCCGATAGCTCCAAGGAAACCTTAGAAGTTCTTCACAACTTCTACTAAGTACTAAGGGATTTGGGCTAGGGTATTTTGGGCATTATAACAATACTAGAAGGCAACTTTTCTACCAAGGAGGGGGTAGATTTCGCCAGCTAGGGGATAGCCTCGCTAAGCTTCTCAAAAGGGGGGGGGAGGTGTTTGGACGAAAAGCTACAAGGGAGAGGGAAGGATTTTCAAGACTTGGAAAGGAATTTGTGGATGAAGAACTCTTCATCTTAAGGGGGTATTTATAGGTCAAGGGATGGCCAACCAATGGCCAAGATTATGCCAAGTGCAAGGCAAGTGTAAGGCCAAGATTTGGGCAAGTGTACCTAGCCAACTTGCACACAAAATATCCTACCAACTCCAAGACAAAATAAGCCACTCCAATCGGCCTCAATGACGCCTCAAGTCCACCAATTGGAGGGTGACAAGTGTCGCCCTCCCGTTTGTCCAAAATGTTTCGTCTCTCGGAAAAATCCGCAAAAACTAGAAATGGCATAGCCGGAATTTATCCTACGCGAGTCTTGTAAAACGTTTCGTCGGAAAACGATTCCTTGAGTGAGTTGTGCCCAAAAAACGTGCCATGCCTAAACTTTTAAGGCCAAACTTTCGTACGTACGCCCTCACGTACATACTCCGGAAATACGGGGTATAACACCTCTAAGAATGTTATAACGACAACGATGGGACAGGGCCCCGCCATACCCCTGAATGTAAGTACCTACAACGACAGGGGACTATACCAAAGATAAGCCTCCGGAGAAACGGAGCTTCCCAAAACGCTGAACTGTGATCCTATGAGAGAGGATCAACAACTGGTGTACCTCTACCTGCGGCATGAACGCAGCCCCGGGCGAGGTCGATAACAGTACCAAGTATGTGAAATCAAAATATCAGAAATGAAATCATAATAGTCTATATAAAACAGAAGACATATATGATAACCAATTTACGATACACAATATGTAAGTAGTCATGTCAAGTCAGGGACTCACGCCCTCAAAGTCATCACTCAAATATAACCATGGGTCTCATGCCCACAATATTAATCATGCCCGTGGAATTCCTTCCTCACTGCCGGCAGTCCATGATATAACAACACCAAGGAATACACATGAACACCAGGTCCCACATGTGTCACAATAAAACCGTACGGGGTAGTACGAAGGCATAGCCGACTACTAGAACCCACCGTACCAACAATGCTATAAAACTGTATCGCGAGGTCTTTCTAGACCGCCAATGATCGAAGCTGGGCCGCTCGCCCGCAGTATCATTGTGCGCGTCTAATCCTGGAACTCCCGCAGTTCCGCATAGGCCACCTAGGCCCGCATGAGGTATTCTCGATCGGGGTAGCCGACCTAAGATCAACTCGACTCCCGCAATCCGTATAGTCACCGACCGCATGAGGTATTCTCGCATAGGCGTAACACACCCGAGTGATCATCCCGAGCTCCCGCACTCGCGTAGGTCACATAGACCGCATGAGGTATTCCTCGACGGGGTAGCTAACCCTCGGCAACATAACAAGTCAGGGGGGTATGTGATATAATACCAGTACAACGGGCTTATCGTTAAACAACGTAAGCACAACAAGAATAACCCCCTTACACAACATCACAAGATACTAACACACGTAGCATCATAACATGTTCACTTTATCAAACCGACAAGAAAGTATTACAAGGCTATCACAGGCAAAACATAGGCAAGTTACTCACACAAGGTACTTTTATTTCATGTCAACAAATCCGGGTTTTTAACCCTAAAGTACTACATACATTAATTCTTTTAAAAAGTTCCATGTCTTTCACAAAAGTCACACGATACCCGTAGTATTAAAATAGAGCAACTATCTTTTTAGGTAAACCAAAACAATTTCCATACCTTCTTTTTAAACCAACTTAAGACAAAAGCATGCCTTCCTTTTAAACGAAAACACTTCAAATTCTCAAGTCTTTCTCTTTTATAAATCAAGTCCTTACTTTGTAATTTTAAGAAAATCAAAACTTGTTTATTAATGATCTTATTAAAGCAGCCATGATCTAGGAAATGTAATACCATTTTGTCTTATCTTAGCTTCTATGCAGATGGAAGATTCTACTTGTTTTAAGTTAATTAATAGTCATTACCTTTTTGTTATACCCCGTATTTCCAGAGTATGTACGTGAGGACGTACGTAGAAAAGTTTGAACTTTAAGTGGACTTGGCCGAATATTTTGGGCACAACACCCGATTAGAATCGTTTTTCGACGAAACGTTTTACATACTTTGCGAAGGGAAAATTCCGGCTATGTCATTTAGTATTTTTGCGGATTTTTCCGAGAGACAAAATGTTTTGGACCAACAAGAGGGCGACACTTGGCACCCTCTAATTGGTGGACTTTGGGGCGGCATTGGGACGAATTGGTGAGTGGGAGTAGGTAGGATATTTTGTGA
Organism: Przewalskia tangutica; assembly: GCA_029844215.1. Taxonomy (NCBI): domain Eukaryota; kingdom Viridiplantae; phylum Streptophyta; class Magnoliopsida; order Solanales; family Solanaceae; genus Przewalskia; species Przewalskia tangutica. The sequence goes on from CM056723.1 coordinate 67,313,110, forward strand.
TATTTGTGTGGTAGATGGATAAGGTACACATGGGTGAATCTTGACCCTACACTTGCCTTGCACTTGGCATGATCTTGGCCATTGGTCACATGGCTTGACCTATAAATACCCCCTTAGTTGAAGACATTTCTTCATCCACAAAACTTTCCTAAGTCTAAAAATCCTCCCCCCCCCTCTTCTTGTGTTCTCGCCCCAGCCTCCTCCCCTTTGTGAGGCCCCTGGCCGAAAGTCCTCCCCTTGGCCGAGAGTACCCCTCCTGGGGTTGGCCGAGGGGTACACCCCCCCACCCTGTGGTGTTGTCTCGTATAAATACACCCCCCCTCTTGGTAGAAATACTCTCCAAAGTATTGTTACTATACCCAAAATACCTTGGCCCAAATACCTTGTAGTATTCCAAGGTTACACTTATACGAAAAGCCCAGAAATACTATCATACTTCCCTTCAGTCACAAAAACGAAACCCTAAGGAAAATCTCCATAGTTGGTTGGAGTATTAAGAAGAAGTTGCGTAGAACTTCTAAGGGTTGCTTGGAGCGGGTTGGAGCACCCGGAGTAGGAGCTAAACGTTGCTCAGGATCGACATTAAACTTGGATAATTTTGGGCTTATCGAGGTAAATACTCTTGTCCTAATATTGTAATTGGAAATTACATACTGAAGTTATATAGAAATGAATATAAGATTCATAGAAGAGAATTGAACTGTAATAGAAGGATATTACAGAAAAGACTTGAACTGGAATCACATCAGAAGAATAATCTACAGAGTAGTCTAGTCATTGATAGACTTGTATAACCTTTATAGGTTGAATGATCTGCGAGTAGCATGTTCTACTTGGAAGGTGGACAAGGCTAGCCGGGTTATAGCCGTGGAGCGTTTTGCTTATAGTCGATAATCGTCGCGAGGTATGTGATTCTTCCTATACTCTTGAGCATGATATTTTAAAGTATATATAGTACGGTAGACGTACGTGTGTTAACTGAATAATAAGTACGGCAATGTCTTTTGACTTAAGCCTGAATAATAATTACGGCAATGTCTTTTGACTTAAGCCTGAATAATCTTGAAGTATTTCAAAAGAATACTGAATCATTTTTAACAGAAGAGTACTACTTGGTTTTAAAACTTAAGAGTTATACTAGCTTTATGGGAAGTTAGGTATAACGGCTTAAGAAAGATAAAAAGAATGGTTTATTAATTTTAGAAGTTAAGAGACTTGATATTAAAAGATAAGAGACTTGACTTAAAGGAATTAATATGAATTTTGTTAATAAGTGTGAAACCTCATTCGTGAGTAATGAGTACATGGTTTTTAAAATGGGTTAATGTTTTACTGATTTCGGAAATCAGAATAAGTATCGAACAAACCATTGCAGCGCTAAATAAAGGAAATGTACTGAATAATTAAGTATTATTAAAACCAGTAGAAACCTCCATCTGCATAGAAGCTAAGATGAGACAAAATGATATTACATTTCCTAGATCATGGCTGCTTTAATAAGATTGTTATAAACAAGAATAACCCACTCACATTTAAGGCATATGTTTCTCAAATCGTTTTAAAGGAGAATTATATCATTAAGTGATTAAAACTATGAACTATGAAACCTTTCGAAAAATGAGAAACTTGAACATTTGAAATTAGGCAAACTTGAACATTTGGAAAATAATGTTGTTACTTGATTTTACAAAGAGAAGTGTTTTGGTTTACTTCAAAAGATGGTCACCCTATTTTTATATACTACGAGCATTGTGTGACTATTTGTGAAAGAACAGATCTCTTAAAGAGTTATTGTATGAAGTACTTTGGGGATAAAAACCCAATCTTGTTAATCATATAGTAGAAAGTATCTTGTGTGAATAACTTGATTGTGTTGGTTTGTGATAGCCTTGTAATACTTTCTTGTTGATTTGATAAGTAAACATGCTAGGATGCTACGTGTGTTATTATCTTGTGATGTTTGTGTAAAGGGGTTTTCCCTCGATTGCGCTTAAGTTGTTTAACTATCAGCCGTTATGTTGGTATTGTACCACTCACCTTGACATCATCCCGGAGGTTGTCGCTCCATGCGGGTAGACTCAAAGTGTCTGTGTGACCTATGATTCGAGAATACCTCATAGAGGTCTGTAGCACTGTTGTGGGCAGGTTTGTACGGATTAAACTATTCAACTTTGTAATTATTTATATTTATGCCGAAAGACGATTTTCTCTCAGGTAAAATGTGTCTCATCTCACATTTTGTTTCATGTATTGTTTTTATGTTCCGCTGATTACTCTGATGTATGACTACTTGGGTGTCCGTAGACACGATCCACGCCCGGTTCGGTCGTGACAAAAGTAGTATCGAGCGATTAATCCTCGGAAAGTGTCTACGCATCAGATCCAAGAGAGTCTTGATTATCGGTGTGTTGTGCACCACACCAATAATCAGGAGGCTATAGGATATTCAGGATTGGTTTCCATTCTTCTCCCTCTGAGATCGTGCCTTAGAGCTGTGTTATAAGTTGGACCCCTCTCACGTATTTCTTTCCCTTACCGTTATGCCTCCGCGTATGGCAAACCCGAGCCCAGAAGGGCAAGGCAGCCGAGGGAGCTGCGAGTTGAGTACAGAGGGTTGCGAGGGCACAGGCCCAATCATCACCTGACATGGTGCTTCATTCGGGGAGTTCTGCGACATCGCCATTTCACAGAGTTTAGCACGCGGCAGCCTCCATCGCGCCATGACATTTACACCTTCGCCCAACGAACAGAATAGAGATTGCAAAGAGGCGACCATGTTACTTGTTATACCCCGTATTTCCAGAGTATGTACGTAAGGGAATACGTACGAAAGTCTTGCCTTAAAGATAATCCTTGGACGTTTTATTTTGTACACAACTCACTAAAAGAATCGTTTTCCGACGAAACGCTTTCCACGACTTTAGAGTAAATTCCGCTATGCCATTTCTTATTTTTGCGGATTTTTCCGAGAGACGAACATTTTGGACCAAAGGGAGGCGACACTTGGCACCTCCAATTGGTGGACTTGAATCGCCCATGGACGATTGGAATGGGATTGGCACGCTTTTGGTGCCTTTCTCAAAGTCAAGGAGTTGGTAGGATATTTGTGTATAGTTAATCCTCACCCTACACTTGCCTTGCACTTGTCTAAATCTTGGCCATTGGTTGGCCACTTCTGACCTATAAATACCCCCTTAAGATGAAGAGTTCTTCATCCACAAAGCTTTCCAAGTCTTGAAAATCCTCTCCTCTCCCTTTGTAGCTCTTTTCGTCCAACACTCCTCCCCCTCCCCGGGTGAAGGCCTCGCCGAATACCACTAGCCTAGCCAAAAATCTACCCCCCCTCCCTTGGTAGAAAAGTTACCTTCTTGTATCGTTATAATGCCCAAAATACCCTAGCCCAAATACCTTAGTACTTAGTAGAAGTTGTGAAGAACTTCTAAGGTTCTTGGAGCATACAACTTAGGAGCAAAACCTTGCTCAGGCGCGACTTTTTCTAGGATATTATTGGGCTTACCGAGGTAATAATCCTAACCCTCTTTTGAATTAGAGAATACTTACTGTTATAGTATAAGAATATGTATAAATACTTAGAAGTATATCACAGAATAGAATTGAAGTGTTAATCACTTAGAAGGGTTTAAAAGAATAATCAAATCAGATTACATAGGACTGCTTTTCAATGAACTTATATAGCTCACCGGTAGGGAAGTCTGTCCGACTTACCGTAGAATTATGAACCCTCTGCTTAGAATGACCTTGAGTAGTCTTTAATAGATATCTGTGACTATTATAGTCGACTCTGCGCGCGACATATTCAACTTGGCAGGTGGTTTTCGCTGAGAAGGTATGTGATTCTTCCTAAAGCATGATATTTTACAATATAACTACGGAATGTCTTTGACTTAAGCCTGAATAATACTTACGGCAATGCCTCACGCTTTAAGCCCGAATAATACTTACTGTGATGCCTCACGCTTAAGCTGAATAATAAAGAATGAAAACATTTCAAAAGACTATGAATCATATTAATGTAAGAGAACTAATTGGTTTTAAATGAAGCTTAAAGAGTTATACTAGCTTTATGGGAAGTAAGTATAACCACTTAAGATTTATAAAAGAAACAAGTTTGCCTATGTGTTTATAATGCACTTGTATTGTGAAAAGAATAATAAAGATGGTTTGATAAATGGACATGATATGATGCTATGTGTGTTAGTATCTTGTAACGCTTGTATAGGTAGTATCCTTGTTGTGCTTATGTTGTTTAAAGATAAGTTGTTATGTTAGTATACTATCACTCACCTCTTGAGATGATACCGGGTTAAGTTGCCTCCGACGCGGGTAGACTCGGTGATGCAGGACCGTGATTCGAGAATACCTCATGCGGGTCCAGGGGGCCTATGCGGAGCTACGAGTTCCGTGTTAGTATGCGGGGTTATACCTCATGCGGTCTGTGGCCATGCGGACAATGAGTCGGGGCGATGCCGAGGAGTAGCTACCCTCGACGCGGGTTATACCTCATGCGGGCCCACGTGAGTGGCCTATGCGACTCGGGAGTCGAGGATTAGGCTTGCGAATGATGATGGGGGCGAGTGGCCTGCTTTCGATCATTCGCAGCCTAGACAAGACTCATTCTGATTACCTATTGTTGCTCTTGTTTGTGATGTGGCACTATGCGCGCTTCTCGTTGTTTCATACATATTTGTAAACCGGTTTTAAAAAGATATGTTGCATTTAAGTACTTTACGCTGCATACTTAGTACCGTTGTATCGACTCTCTTCGGGGCCGTTCATGCCGCAGTAAGGGCAAGCAGTGCTAGATCCGCATTCTTAGGATCTCTACGTTGGTGTCGGGAGCTCCATCTCTTCCGAGGCTCTACTTTTGTATGATCTCCCGTTGTAGATAGTTTTGTATATCGAGGTATGGCGGGCCCCGTCCCGCCATAGTTGTATATTTCCTAGAGGTCTGTAGTCATGTTGTACAAAGGTCGGATGTAATCACTGAACTATGATTATATATATATGCCGAAAGGCGTGTTTTTCTCACATAAACTGTGTCTTATTTTATAAATGCTTTCATGTCTTGTTTTATATTTCCGCCGATTTCTCCGATGTATGACTACTTGGGTGCCCCAAGGCACTCGCCACTGCCCCGAACGGGTCGTGACAAAAGTGGTATCGAGCGATTAATCCTCGGAAAGTGTCTACGCATCGTATCTAGTAGAAGTCTTGATTATCGGTGTGTTGTGCACCACACCAATAATCGTGAGGCTATAGGATATTTAGGATTGGTTTCCATTCTTCTCATTCCGAGATCGTGCTTTAGAGTCGTGTTATAGGTTGGACCTCTAACGTATTCCTTTCCCCGTAATGCTATGCCTCCACGTAAGGCAACCCGCCCGTATGGCAAGGCAATGGCGGAGCCGCTAGCAGACACCCAGAGTCACGAGGCTCGTGCCCGCCTATACGAGACGGCGAGTTCTATGACGCCGCCAGCCCCAAAGAGACCACAGCACCCACACCTCCCGCCCCACACCGGGCGGAGGAGTTAGGTACAAGGAGATGGCCCACTTTTGCTAAAGTCAGGCCCGACACGAGGAGATCGACGCTGCAGCCTCGGCCCAGCCCAGCTCAGCCGCACTCCGTGGTACACCCGAGGCGAGAGTTTGAGGCTACGAGACTTCTTGAGTCAGTAGCCACGGAGTTTTATGGGTCGAGGCCGAGGATGATCCGCAGGAGTTCATCCGTCGCCTTCAGAGGATTTTGAGAGTGATCGGGCGGAGACCGAGTGCGTGATCTTTGGTTCACATAGGCTGCGTGATACCGCAATCGATTGGTTTGATTCATGGAGTTATCCCGGAGAGCACGCGCCCCGCCTACTGGGATGAGTTCTCGAGGCTTTCTCACTCACTTTTGCCTCACGGATGGCGAGGGCGCGGCCGATAGATTTTTACCGCCGAGGCAGAGGACGACCGCCGTGAGTACAATGTCGAGTTTGATTCATTGGCTCGATATGTCCCAAAGATTAGTAGCAGATATGGAGGATAGGTACACCGCTATGTCACCAAGCTAGACGACTATATGGCCGAGTCATGTGCGGGGTTTCTCCACCGGGTATGGACATTACCCGCACGCGAGCTCACGCCTGATGCGGCGAGCGCAGAGGTCGGCGAGTGGGCGACAGACAGCAGAAGGCCAGGCGGGAGGGTCTTCGGTGGTTATCGTGGTGGGCGGCCTCGCAGCTAGCCTAGATTCGCACCACGGCCGGCTGAGCACTCCCGCACCGCCTCAAGACACCCGAGTTTTCGAGGGCGTACTGGGGCCCTGTGGCTTCGTGACGCCCGTCGAGTAGCAGAGGCATCGCCGATCGACCACCCCAGGTGGCCGATGCAGATCCCATTACGGGAAGTGTGGTACTACTTATGGATCTTGTTCCGCCAGGCCAGCAGGTCACTTTGCGAGGATCGTCCGACCGGGGCACGCGGTGGTAGGCCCGACCTTCGTGTTCGGCCGCCATCATCTCCTACGATTACTCGCCCCGAGGCGTGGTGCCTAGGTCACAGGTCGCGCAGGTCGTGGCTCGTGTCCCGATTCTAGCGGTCCTCGAACCGCATTTATGCTTTGTCCACCGACAGATCGTGAGGCCTCACCGATGTCGCCACAGTACCTTATCGGTTCTGGTTTGATGTTTATGCCTTGATAGATCCGGTTCTACTGTCCTATATATCTCCCTTGTTGCTAGTAGGATAGGGATAGAGCCCGAGTCCATGACCCTTTCGAGGTAGCTACGCCAGATGGTGATTCGGTGGTAGCTCGGCGGTATATAGGACTTGTCCTGTGACCATTTACGCGTCGACCCAGCCGACTTGATAGAGTTGGAGATGATTGACTTCGACGTGATTATGGGGATGGATTGGCTAGCTTCTTGCTATGCCAATGTAGACCGCAGAGAGAGAGTAATGCAGTTCCCAGCTTCTCGGCGAGCCAGGTTGTTGAGTGAGGAGCACGGTATCGCCGAGGGTAGGTTTATTTCCTACCTCAGGCTAGGAAGATGGTGCGAAGGGTATATCTACCATCTAGTTCGGTGTTTGATATCGAGGTCGCGTACCAGATTTTCGCCGCCTCGTAGTCGTGAGTTCCCGCACGTGTTCCTGCATGACCTCCCGGTATCCTCCCGAGAGGGAGATTGAGTTTTGTATTGACATATTGCGGATACTCGCCTATTTCCATTCCGCCATACGTAATGGCACCGCCGAGTTGAGAGAGCCAAGGATCACTTAGGGATTTGCTAGAGAAGCGGTTTCATTAGGCCCAGTGTTTCTCCCGGGCGCCGATTGTTCGTGAAGAAGAAGGACGGACGCCGCGCATGTGTGTTGATTACAGCGGTGAACAAGGTGACCATTAAGAACGTATACCCTCTCCCGTGATTGATGATTTGTTCGACCAGCGTGGTGCGAGATGTTTCTCCAAGATTGATCCGCGATCGGGCTATCATCAGTGCGAGTCGAGAGGTGGATGTCCCTAGGATCGCATTCCGACGTGCGACGCATTATGAGTTCGTGGTCATGTCTTTGGTTGACCAATGCTCGCGGTATTCATGGATTTGATGAACCGAGTGTTCAAACCATTTTGGACACGCTTGTGATAGTGTTCATTGATGATATCTTGGTTTATTCTCGCCAGAGCGGAGCACGCGAGCATTTGGCGATCAGGCCGACGCTTCCAGACCAGCTTGTACGCCAAGTTTTCCAAATGTGAGTTTTGGTTGACTTCGGGCGTTTCTTGGGCATATTGTCGGGCTGATGGCATTCGAGTTGATACGCCAAGATCGAGGCAACAGACTTGCCGAGACCTACTACTCCGGCAGAGGTTCGCAGCTGGGCCTTGCAGTTATTATCGGCGGTTCGTGGAGAAGTTTGCTTTATCTTCGCACCATTGACTAGGTCGACTCGTAAGGCAGCCAAGTTTCATGGACTGATGCTTGGAGCGGGGTTTCCATTCTTTGAAAGAGAGATCGACGACCGCCCGCTCTTACTCTTCCGCAGGGTCCGGATGGTTATGTCGTATTGTGATGCGCCGCATCGGGTTGGGATGTATTGATGCAGCATGGCAGGTTATAGCATATGCATCCCGACACCAAGAAACACGAGAGGAACTACCCCACCCATGATTTGGAGTTGGCACCGTGATTCACGCTTTGAAGATCCTGAGGCACTATTTGTATGGGGTTCACGTGGATATTTATACGCACCACAAGAGCCTCCAAGATATCTTCACCAGAGGAGCCGAACTTACGGCGAGACGGTGGTTAGAGTTGCTTAAGGATTACGATGTTGATATCCTATACCACCCGGGAAGGCCAATGTTGTGGCGTATGCCCGAGTAGAGTCGATGGGAGCCTATCGATGCAAAGTAGAGAGAGGGACATGGTTCGTGATTTGCATCGCTAGCGAGCCTTGGTGTCCGGTTGATTGATTCTCGATAGCATGGGGTTAGAGTTCGTGAGGTTGCCGAGTCTTCCATCGCCGGCGAGGTGAAGAGGCAACAGCTCGAGGATCCAGCCTTTGATTCGATATCGTGATACAGCCTCTTCGCAGGCAAGCGGTCCTTGAGGTAGCACCATGGGTGCTAAGGTTTGAGGGCGCATCGTGTTCCGGATGTTTCGTGACTTCAAAGGAGTTCTGGGGAAGCACACACGCTGCATTACATCCATCCGGGTCGACCAAGATGTACCACGACCTTAGATCCGTATTGGTGGGATGGCTTGAAGAGGACGCTGCAGAGTTCGTAGCTCGCCCGTGTTGTCGCGCAGTGAAGGTAGAGCACCGCAGGCCCGTGGTTTGTTACGCATTTATCGAGATCCCGACGGAAGTGGGAGGTAATCAACATGGACTTCATCACAGATTACCTCGCACTCGGGAGACATGATTCTATATGGGTTATCGCCGACAGTGACGAAATCAGCCCACTTTCTTCCCGTCGGGCGACTTTTTGGCCGAGATTATGCCGGACTTTACATCCGAGAGATCGCCGATCGCATGGAGTCCCTACTTCGATCATATCGCATGCAGAGCCCGGGCCACGCTAACTTCTGAGGTCCTTCCGCAGGGTTTAGGACGCAGTGAGCCTCGAGTAATCGCATTTCATCCACGCATGCACGGACAGCAGAGCGCACTATCCGCACTCTTGAGGATATGCCGCGAGCCCGTGTTATTGACTTTAGTGGTAGTTGGGAGGATCATTTGCCTCTAGTTGAGTTCGCGTATAATAATAGCTACCACTCCAAAGATTCGATGGCGCCTTATGAGGCCTTGTATGAGGAAGTGCAGATCGCCTATAGGTTGGTTCGATGTGGGCGAGGGGCAGCTAGTGGGACCAGATTTGGTACAGCAGGCAGTGGATAAGGTGAGGCTTATCCGAGAGAGGCTATTGACAGCTCAGAGTCGACAGAAGTCATATGCAGATCATCGTCGGCATCTTGAGTTCTAGGTTCATGATTGGGTTTTCCTAAAGGTGTCACCCACGGCGGTGTGATGAGATTCGGAAGAAGGAAACTCACCTAGGTACATCGGGCCGCTTCAGATTGTCCGCAGGTAGGCAAGGTTGCCTATGAGTTGATCTGCCGTCCGATCCGGAGGCGGCATCCGGTTTTTCACGTATCTATGCCGAGAGATGTATCGGGGATCCATCTAGTGGTACACCCGATTGACGATGTCCAGTGACCGAGGGTTATCGTATGAGGAGATTCCCATAGCGATAGTCGATCGTCGAGTTAGGCGTCTGCGACGAAGGACGTGGCTTCCGCCAAAGTCTTGTGGCGAACGAGCTCGGGAGGAGATGACATGGGAAGCCGGCGAGGACATGAGGCGGAAGTATCCTCACCTATTCCCACACCTCCGTAAATTCACTTTCCTACTTGTAAATTTTCGTATCGCTTCGCCATGTGTTGCTCGCGGGCCGTGTGTGGCATTTACAATCGCTTAAGCTTCTTCGATAATCGTCTTGGGAAGGAACATTCGACGAATGTTTCTAAGGGGAGAATGTTATACCGTATTTCCGCAGTATGTACGTAAGGGAATACGACGAAAGTCTTGCCTTAAAGATAAGCCTTGGACGCTTTATTTTGTACACAACTCACTAAAAGAATCGCTTTCCGACGAAACGCTTCCACTTTCGTAGAGTAAATTCCGCCATGCCATTTCTTATTTTTGCGGATTTTTCCGAGAGACGAAACATTTTGGACCAAAGGGATGGCGACACTTGGCACCCTCCAATGGTGGACTTGAATCGCCCATGGGACGAATTGGAAACGGGATTGGCACGCTTTTGGTGCCTTTCTCAAAGTCAAGGAGTTGGTAGGATATTTGTGTATAGTTAATCCTCACCCTACACTTGCCTTGCACTTGTCTAAATCTTGGCCATTGGTTGGCCACTTCTGACCTATAAATACCCCTTAAGATGAAGAGTTCTTGATCCACAAAGCTTTCCAAGTCTTGAAAATCCTCTCCTCTCCCTTTGTAGCTCTTTTTCGCCCAACACTCCTCCCCTCCTTGTGAAGGCCTCGGCGAATACCCCTAGCCTAGCCAAAATCTACCCTCCCTTGGTAGAAAAGTTACCTTCAGTATCGTTATAATGCCCAAAATACTAGCCCAAATACCTTAGTACTTAGTAGAAGTTGTGAAGAACTTCTAAGGTTCTGGAGCATACAACTTAGAGCAAAACCTTGCTCAGCGCGACTTTTCTAGGATATTATTGGGCTTACCGAGGTAATAATCCTAACCCTCTTTGAATTAGAGAATACTTATCGTTATAGTATAAGAATATGTATAAATACTTAGAAGTATATCACGTAATAGAATTGAAGTGTTAATCACTTAGAAGGGTTTAAAAGAAGAATAATCAAATCAGATTTACATAGGACTGCTTTCATGAGACTTATATAGCTCACCTGTAGGGAAGTGCTGCCCGACTTTCATCAGAGAATTATGAACCCCTGCTTAGAATGACCTTCGAGTAGTCTTTAATAGATATCTGACTATTATAGGTCGACTCTCTTGCGACATATTCAACTCAAGTGGTTTTCACTGGTAGGTATGTGATTCTTCCTAAAGCATGATATTTTACAATATAACTACTACGCAATGTCTTTGACTTAAGCCTGAATAATACTTACAGAATGCCTCACGCTTAAGCTCGAATAATACTTACAGAATGCCTCACGCTTAAGCTCAATAATAAAGAATCAAAACATTTCAAAAGACTATCAATCATATTAATGTAAGAGAACTAATTGGTTTTAAAATGTGCTTAAGAGTTATACTAGCTTTATGGGAAGTAAGTATAACCACTTAAGATTTATAAAAGAAACAAGTTTGCCTATGTGTTTATAATGGACTTGTATTGTGAAAAGAATAATAAAGATGGTTTGATAAATGGACATGATATGATGCTACGTGTTAGTATCTTGTAACGCTTGTATAGTGAGTATCCTTGTTGTGCTTATGTTGTTTAAAGATAAGTTGTTATGTTAGTATACTATCACTCACCTCTTGAGATGATACCGGGTTGTCGCCTCCGATGCGGGTAGACTCAGCGGTCCAGGACCATGATTCGAGAATACCTCACGCGGTCCAGGGGGCCTGCGCGAGCTACGAGAGTTCCGTGTTAGTATGCGGGTTATACCTCATGCGGTCTGTGGCCATGCGACAATGAGTCCAGGATTTACGCCGAGGAGTAGCACCGATGCGGGTTATACCTCACGCGCCCACGTGAGTGGCCTATGCGGACTCGGAGTCGAGATTAGGCTTGCGAATGATGACGGGGCGAGTGGCCTGCTTCGATCATTCGCAGCCTAGACAAGACTCATTACGCTTACCTATTGTTGCTCTTGTTTGTGATGTGGCACTATGCGCGGTTTCTCGTTGTTTCATACATATTTGTAAACTGGTTTTAAAAAGATATGTTGCATTTAAGTACTTTAAGGCCGCATACTTAGTACCGTTGTAATCGACCTCCTTCGGGCCGCGTCATGCCGCAGGTAAGGGCAAGCAGGTGCTAGATCCGCATTCTTAGGATCTCTACGTTGGTGTCGGGAGCTCAAACTCTTCCGAGGCTCTACTTTTGTATGATCTCCTGTTGTAGATAGTTTTGTATAGCGAGGTATGGCGGCCTGTCCCGCCATAGTTGTATATTTCCTTAGAGGTCTGTAGTCATGTTGCAATTGTCGGATGTAATCATGAACTATGATTATATATATATGCTAAAGGCGGTTTTCTCACATAAACTGTGTCTTATTTTATAAACTGTTTCATGTCTTGTTTTATATTTCCGCTGATTTCTCTGATGTATGACTACTTGGGTGCCCCAGTAAGGCACCAGTCACGGGCCCCGGAACGGGTCGTGACATTACTAGCTATGGATTTGGCTACCAGAGAGTATACCGATGTACCGCGAGTCTTGATGAGTATCTAAGAGAGGGTTGTGCAAGAGTAATTCTTCAGTTAGGCTTGAGCATGGCCTGTGTACGGGCTTATGCGCAGAAGGCCAAGAAAAGTAGAAATCAACGGGTTAACGAAGGACAGCAGAAGAGGGCCAGAACAGCAAGGTCCTTTCGTAACTTTCGAGGCCAATCGCCTCACCAGCAGATTAGATACGCACATCCACCAGTGCAGAGTGGTCCTCCACAGGGTTCAGAACGTTCGGGGTAAGCCGGAGTTGGTCAGAGCTCCAGAGCTTCCGGTTCACAGCTACACGTAGGTTCCAACACCGGATTCGCTTTTTCCCGGTGTTCACGGTACAGACGTCATCCCGGGAATGTCGCTTTTAGTTGGTACTTGTTTTACTGCGCCGCCGTGACCACGTGGTCGAAAGGATGTCCTAGTAGGAGGAATGTAAGTAGGAGGACTCACTTTCATGATCGCGACCGTTCACACCTTCCTTAGCTGCGCACTTACGGTAGGTTTGATTAGAACGACTAAGGGGAGTGAAGCAGTAGATACAGGTATACCCTTAACCCTCTAGAGATTAGTACGTATGATGAGATGAGTATATCTTAAGTGTTATGTTCAGATATCATAAGTGTATTGTGATTAGAAATCATGGTTAGTTAACCGGGAAAGATTGGGGGATAAGAAAAAGTGTGAGCCTTAGTGTCACGACCCGTTCCGGGGCCCGTGACTGGTGCCTTACCCCGGGCACCCTAGTGATACAACATCAGAGTAAATCAGCGGAAATAAAACTTAAACATGAAACAAGATATATGATCATAAAACAGGCCAACCAAACGGTCACCTTCCAATAAAATATATATATACAAGCCTTTCAAAACGAACAGTTTAATCCCCTTTTACAAACCCTGCCCACAACAAGATTACATGCACTTAAGAGTTTTATACAACATGATGGGACAGGGCCCCGCCATACCCCTGAATGTACAAGGACCTACAACTCAGGGTAACATACCAAAGATAAGCCTCCGGAGAAACGGAGCTTCCCAACGCTGAACGATGATCCAAAGAGCGAGGATCGAACCGACTTCTACCTCGCAGATGAGCGCAGCCTCGGGCGAGGTCAAGACAACAGTACCAAGTATGTGAATCAAAATATCAGAAATGAAATCATAACAGTCTATATAAAAACAGGAGACATGTATGATAACAAAACTACAGTTCACAACATAAAAGCAGTCATGTCAAGTCAGGGACTCACGCCCTCAAAGTCATCACTCAAATATAACCCGGGAATTCAACCCGCACAACGGCCGCATGCCCCGGCATCTCACCTCGGTATAAGCATGGCCATGGAACCATCCCAATGGAAACATACCCGTGGGCCACCCATCGTGTCAGTATGCCCAAAGGAAATATCCAGATAACAATCGAAATGGAAGCATACTCGTGGGCCACCCATCGTGTCAGTATGTCCAAGAAGGAAACAACAAGACAGCAATCTCAATGGAACCATACCCGTCACGATCGCGGTCGAGATGTCCAAAAGGAAACAACTAGACATCAATCAAAATGGAACCATACCCGCGCGCCACGATCGTGTCGTGATGTCCAAAGCGATTAGCATAAATAACACTATCAACGCGAGCGCATCTGCGGAATTCTCCACATCCGACGTCCAAGTAAGTTCTCAACCAGATAGTCGGCCCTCCAACGAGAGGCGCGGTAATACAGAGATACAACACTTGCACAACAAAGGCTATCACAACAAGCATAGGCAAGTTCAACAAATTCATAGACTAATATTTTATTACAACAAATCCGGGTTTTAACCCCAAAGTACTACATACATTAACTCTTTTTAAAGGATCCGTTCCTTTTACAAAAGTCACATAATACCCGTAGTATAGAAATAGAGTGACTATCTTTTTAAGTAAACCAAAATACTTCCCTTTGTAAAATCAAGTAACAACATTATTTTCCAAACGTTCAAGTTTGCCTAATTTCAAATGCTCAAGTTCCTCATTTTAGAAAGGTTTCATAACTCATAGTCTTAATCCCTTTTAAAACAATTGAGTAACATATGTCTTATGTGTGAGTCACTTATTCTTGTTTATAACAATCTTGTTACCGCAGCCATGATCTAGGAAATGTAATAAAATTTTGTCTTATCTTAGCTTCTAAGCAGATGGAGGCTTCTACTGGTTTTAATAACAATTAGTTATTTGTCAATACATTTTCTTTTATTAACGCTGCTGTGGTTTGCTCGACACTTATTCTCATTTCCGAAATCAGTAAAACATTATTCTTTTTAAAACCAAGTACTCATTACTCGCGAATGAGGTTTCACAACACTTTTAACAAAATGTTAATTACCAAGTAAAACAAGTTAAGTCTCTTATCTTTCAAGATCAAGTCTCTTAACTTCTACAATCAATAAACCAATCTTTTACCTACATAGAGTCGTTATAACTAACTTCCCATAAAGCTATTATAACACCCTATGTTTTAAACCAACCAACTCATTTAGCACATGTACGCTCACCGCATTACATAGTTTACAAAGCATCATGCTAGAAAGGATAGGAAGAGGTTCACATACCTCGCGACGATTATCGATAATAAGCAAAACGCCCACAAGATCAGAATCTGGCTAGCCTTTTCCACTCTTCAAGTAGAATACGCTACTCGTAGTACTTCCACCTATAAGGCCACAAACGCCTATTAACTTCTAACCGCACGGTTCCATATTCTACGTAAAAATTCGAAGACTTCCCCCGCAACCGCATAAATCTCCTCCTCTATCGAGGCCGCTACCAAGCCAACTAGGGGGGGGTTATACGTCTAACCGGACGTATATAATTCTACTACACGGAATACCACCCAAGTCTACTGTAATACAGTCCTATGTAATTACAGTTCAGTTCTCTTCTTTATTCAGGCTTAAGTCAAAAGACATTGCCGCAAAGCTATGTTCAGTTCTATATATAGTATACTTCAACTATATAATCCTACAACATGTAATTTCCAATTACAACAAGGGGACAAGAATATTTACCTCGATAAGCCCAAAATTATCCAAGTTATAATGTCGATCCTGAGCAAGGTTTAGCTCCTACTCCGTGCGCTCCAATCCGCTCCAAACAACCCTTAGAAGTTCTAACCAACTTCTACTTAAATACTTCAACCAACTATGAAGATTTCCTTAGGGTTTCGATTTGAGACTAAAAGGACAAAAGGTAGTATTTCCGGGCTCTATGTATAGAGGTAACTTTGGAATACTACAAGGTATAAGGCTAAGGTATTTTGGGCATTATAACAATACTTTGAGAAGTATTTCAATACCACAAAGGGGGGGTACATTTCTCGAAACAGCTAGGCTAGGGGGGGTACCCCTCGGCTAGAACACTACCAAGGGGGGAGGGTACCCTCTCGGCCAAAGCCTTACACGAAAGGGAGGGGGGCTAGTGTTTGGACGAGAGCCACAAGAGGAGGAGGAGGATTTCAAGACTTAGAATGGATTGAGGATGAAGAAAACCTTCAAACAAGTGGGTATTTATAGGGACACCAACGGACAAGATCAAGCCATGTGCGGGGCAAGTGGATGGCCAAGATTGGCACAAGTGCACCCTATCCTACTTCTCAAATCCCTCACAAAACATTAACCCAAGAAATAGGCCTCAAAATCCTCCTAGCCGTGGCCCTCTTTACCGTCCAATGAGGGTGACAAGTGTCACCCTCCCGTTGGTCCAAAAATGTTCCGTCGCTCGGACACATCCGCAAAAATCGTAAATGCCATAGCCGGAATTTTCCTTCGCAAGTTCTCAGAAACGCTTCGAAAAACGATTCTTTACGGGGGTTGTGCACAAATTCGCCACTTTGCCTACTTAAGGCTCAAACTTTTCTACGTACGCCCAGACGTACATACTCTGGAAATACGGGGTATAACACTTAGAGCTTTATACGTAGAGACCTTAGAAGCAAGGCCATCTCGAGTAAAAGATTTATATTTTTACGTTTAACCCTTGTCGGAGTGCATGGTGCACGTGAGCTATGTTTGTGGGATAGGTCCCTGAGTAGTTTGGAATGAAAGAGGGTAGTTGAGTTAAGAAGACCGCTAGGTTTTCGTAACGTGATTAGTGAGACTGTTCCGGATCGGGGAGCAAGTGTTTTACGCGAGAGTGGGTCGGGTTGAGGCCATGCCGCGGGTCAACCCGCGACCTGTTTTATGGTGGGGTCAGTTTGTGGTGGTCCCGCCAGGTGGTAGGGTCACGAGGGTGTTAGGCCCAAGTTTAGTAAACCAGCGTACGAGTTCGTGGATGCGTTCGACCAGTAGTCGGGCCGATGAAGTCAGCCCATCTTGTCCTTCAGGCAGGACTGTTTACTAGGCAGTAAGTTATGCGAGACGATAATATCAGGGAGGTTGTAAGGCTGCACGAGGCGCCTACTTTCACCTTATGACGCATGAAGCCTGTGTCAGGCTATTTCGCCTTCCTAAGTTTTACCGTAGGGTTGAGAACTCAGTGAGTCTCGACGCATTCACCCTGCCCGTGTTTGGATTTGTGGGTAGCTATGAGGATTGTTGCCTCCGCTGAGGAGTGCTTTATAACTACCATTTCAAGATTCGATATCGCCTACGGCCTCGTAGGGGCGGAAGTGTAAGTTGGCCGATTGGTTTGATGTTGGCAAAGTTCGGATAGTGGGTTCATACTTGTTTGGCGAGGACGGGATAGGGTGAAGCCTATCCAGAGAGATTATCAACACTCGAATCAGCGTAAGTCGACGGATGATCGCGACGACGCTTGAGTTCAGGATGACGGTGGGTTTTCAAGGTACCACCCCGGAAGGGTGTGACGAGATTCGGAAAACAGAGGAAACTTAGCCCGAGTTACTTTGGGCCTTTTCAGGTCATGTGAAGAGTAGGCCAGGTTGCCTATATGTTAGCTTTTGCCGTCCGACTTAGGAGGCAGTATGTCCGGTCCTTCATGTTGTTAGGTTCGGAAAAGTATCGGAGATCCATCCAGAGTATTCTCGGTTATAATGATCAAGTTAGAGATAGTAACCCAGAGATTCGGAAACTGAATCAGTAACAAAGATATGGTAAGAAAGAGTTCGAGTGTACGAGAAGGGTACGACGCGCAAGGGAAGAAGCGATCAGGTATTGCGAGCATAGATGTGATCATTTCTTTTGTAAGGAGAAGGTGCGAAGGAAGTATATTTTAGACCTCGTGTCACGACCCGTTCCGGGGCCCGTGACTGGTGCCTTACCCGGGCACCCAAGTAGTCATACATCAGAGTAATCAGCGGAACATAATACAATACAAGAAACATTATGAAAAGAGAAACAGTTTATCTGATGAAAAACTTGCCTTTCGGCATATATACATATAACCCAAGTTTTGCAGTTACATCCCAACTGTACAATAGAGCTACAGACCTCTAAGGAAGTAAACAACTATGGCGGGACAGGGCCCCGCCATACCCTGAATGTACAAAAACTATCTACAATACAGGGAGATCATACCCAAAGTAGAGCCTCCGGAGAAGATGGAGCTCCCGACACCAAAGCAAAGATCCTAAGGATGTGGATCTAGCACCTGCTTGCCCTTACCTGCGGCATGAACGCAGCCCAAGGAGGTCGAGACAATGTACTAAGTATGTGAAATCAGAAGTACTTAAATGAAATCATATCATTTTAAAACCAATTTTATAAATATGCACGAAACAACTAATGTAACCGCACATACCACATCATAAACAAGAGCAACAATAGGTAAAATGTAACAGTCATTTCTAGGTCGCGAATGATCGGGCAGGCCAATCGCCTGTAGTATCACCATGCAAGCCTAATCTCGACTCCCAGAGTCCGCATAGGCCACTCACATAGGCCCGCATAGTATAACCCCGCATCGAGGGTAGCTACTCCTCGCATCGCCCCGACTCGTAGTCCGCATGTCCACATAGACCGCATGAGGTATAACCCCGCACACTAACTCGAACTCTCGTAGCTCCGCATAGGTCCCCGACCCGCATGAGGTATTCTCGAATCACGGTCCTGCATCCCGAGTCTACCCCAGACGGAGGCGCCTTAACCCCTGAACATGTCAAGAGGTGAGTGATATAATACTAACATAACAGCTTATCGTTAAACAACATAAGCACAACAAGAATACCCTCTTATACAAACGTTACAAGTCACTACCACACATAGCATCATATCATGTCTACTTATCAAACCATTTTATTATTCTTTCATAAATCAATATAAGTCTGTTATAAACACATAAGTAAACTGTTCCTTTTATCATTCTTAAGTTGTTATACCTAACTTCCCATAAAGCTAGTATAACTCTTAAGCTTTTTTAAAAACCAATTAGTTCTCTTCTGTTAAAAATGATTCAGTATTCTTTTGAAATGCATCAAGATTCTTATTATTCAGGCTTAAGTCAAAAAGACATTGTCGTAGTTATTATTCAGGCTTAAGTCAAAAGACATTGTCGTAGTTATTTTTCAGTTAATACATGTACGTCTACCGTACTATATATATATTTTAAAATATCATGCTTTAGGAAGAATCACATACCTTCTCGGCGAAAACCACCTGCCAAGTTGAATATGTCGCGCGCAGAGAATCAACCTATAATAGTCAGACACGTCTATCAACGTCTAGACTACTCTGTAAACAGTTCTAAGTAAAGGGTCCTTTATTCTACGGAAAATCGGGCAGCACTTCCCTACCCGGTGAGCTACTCAAGTCTACTGTGAAAACAGTCCTAAGTAAGTATAGTTCAATTATTCTTCTTTTATACCCTTCTACTGTGATAACAGTTCAATTCTATTCTTTAATATCCTTCTAAGTATTTATACTTACTTCTATACTTCTACAGTATGTATTCTATAATTACAAAAAGAAGGATAAGATTATTTACCTCGGTAAGCCCAATAATATCCTAGATAATACGTCGATCCTGAGCAAGGTTTAGCTCCTAAGTTGTACGCTCCGATAGCTCCAAGAACCCTTAGAAGTTCTTCACAACTTCTACTAAGTACTAAGGGATTTGGGCTAGGGTATTTTGGGCATTATAACAATACTAGAAGGCAACTTTTCTACCAAGGGAGGGGGTAGGTTTCGGCTAGGCTAGGGGGGTTGCCTCGGCCAACCTTCACTCAAAGGGGGGGGAGGGCTTGGGCGAAAAGGCTTACAAGGGAGAGGGGAGGATTTTCAAGACTTGGAGAAAGATTTGTGGATGAAGAACTCTTCATCTTAAGGGGGGTATTTATAGGTCAAGAAGTGGCCAACCAATGGCCAAGATGATGCCAAGTGCAAGGCAAGTGTAAGGTCAAGATTTGGGCAAGTGTACCTTAGCCAACTTGCACACAAAATATCCTACCAACTACTTGACAAAGAAGGCCATCCAATCGGCCCTATTGCCGTCCCACATCCATCAATGAGAGGGGACAAGTGTCGCTCTCTCGTTGGTCCAAAGTGTTACGTCTCTAGAAAAAATCCGCAAAAATTAGAAATGACATAGCCGGAATTTACCCTACGCGAGTCTTGTAAAATGTTTCGTCGGAAAACGATTCTTTTAGTGAGTTGTGCCCAAGTATTTTCGTCCAAGGCCTAACCTTTAAGGCTAAACTTTTGTACGTATGCCCTCACGTACATACTCTGGAAATACGGGGTATAACATTCTCCCCTCCTTAGAAACATTCGTCCCGAATGTTCCTTCCCAAGACAGGTAACGATAAGGTTCTTCATAACTTAAACAGTTTGCAAATGCCACACACGGCCACAAACAACACTTAGGTATAAACGATAATGAAAATTTACAAGTAGGAAAGTGAATTACCTGGAGGTGTGGGGTATAGGTGAGGATACTTCTGCCTCATGTCCTCCTCAGCTTCCCACGTCATCTCCTCCCTGAGCTCGTTCCGCCACAAGACTTGACTGGCCACGCCCTGGTCCGCAGACGCCTAACCCGACGATCGATTATCGCTATGGAATCTCTCATACGATAACCCCTGGCCACCGGACATCGCCAATCGGATGCACTTCTAGATGGATCCTCGATACATCTCTCAAAGATAGAAACATGAAACACCGGATGCACCGCTTCCGGACGGACGACGATCCAACTCATAGGCAACCTTGCTTACCTCGCGACAACTGATACGCCCAATGTACTGGGCCGAAGTTTCCTTTCTTCCCGAATCTCATCACACCCTTCATGGGTGACACCTTCAGAAAACCCAATCATCAACATCGAACTCCGATGCCGACGACGATAATCTGATATGACTTCGCCGACTCAGCCGCCAAGAACCTCTCCGGATAAGCTTCACCTTATCCATCGCTGCCGCACCAACCGTCCCACTAATCGCACTCGCCACATCGAACCAGCCTATCGCGATCCGCACTTCCTCCCATACAAGGCCTCATAAGGCGCCATCCGAATACCGGAGTGGTAGCTATTATTGTACGCAAACTCAACTAGAGGCAAATGATCCTCCCACTACCCCTAAAGTCAATAACACAGCTCGCAGATATCCTCGCAGTCCGATAGTGCTCGCTCGCCCGTCTGCTCCGTGGATGGAATGCAAGACTGTGCTCACTGCCCCTAAACCCTTCTCGAAAGACCTCCGGAAGTTAGCCAGAACCGCTCCTCGTCGATATGATCGAAATAGGGACTCATGCACCGACGATCTCTGATATAAAGTCTAGCATAATCCTCACTAAAAGTCGCCCGACGGAAGAAAGTGGGCTGATTTCGTCACCGCCGACGATAACCCATATAGAATCATGTCTCCTCCGAGTGCGAGGTAATCCTGATGAAGTCCATGTTGATCACCTCCCACTTCCGTGCCGGGATCTCTATCGTCAGAATAAAACCACCGTGTCTCCGTGCTCTACCTTCACCTGCTGACAACACGGGCACTGAGATACGAACTTTGCAACGTCCCTCTTCAAGCCATCCCACCAATACACAGATCTAAGGTCGTGGTACATCTTGGTCGACCCTAGATGGATAGAGTAACGCGCGCTGTGTGCTTCCCCAAGAACTCACAAGTCCTCAAACATCCGAACACACAACTCGCTTCAAACCTTAGCACCCCATCAAAGTGCTACTCAAAAGGACCCTTCCTCACGTAAGAGCCGTATCACAATAACGTGTCAAAACCGATCCTCGAATCGCTGCCTCTTCACCTCCTCGACGATGGAAGACTAAGAACCTCACGAACTCGAACCCCATCGCTATCGTAATCAATCAAACGGACACCAAGGCTCGCTAATCGATGCAAATCACGAACCATGTCCTCCTTCTCCGCCGCACATCCGATAGACTCCCATCGACCTACGACTAAGAGCATCCGCCACCACATTAGCCTTCCCGTGGTACAGATATCAACATCGTAATCCTTAAGCAACTCTAACCACCGCCTCGCCGTAAGTTCGGCTCCCTCTGCCGAAGATATACCGAGGCTCTTGTGGTCTCAGATAAATATCCACATGAACCCCATACAAGTAGTGCCTCCAGATCTTCAAGGCGTGAATCATCACGCCAGAACGACCAACCGGCCCGTGAATCGTGCCTTACCCCGGGCACCCTAGTGATACAACATCAGAGAAAAAGCAGCTGAAATAAAAACTTAAACATTTAAATAGACATGGATCAAGATAAAGAAAATAGGCCAACCAAAACGGTTGTCTTCCAACATATATATATATAGACATTTGAACAAGCATAATCTTACAACCCCGCCACAACAAAGCATGCACTCTAAGATTTTTACAACAACTATGACGGACAGTGGCCCGCCATACCCTCGAATGTACAAGAACCTGCTGCACTGTGTGGTGACATACCAAAGATAAGCCTCCAAGGAACTGAGCTTCCCAATATGTCAAAGGTGATCCTATAAGCGGGGATCGACAAATGATGTAATCTACTGCAGATGAACGCACTTCAAGGAGGTCAAGCATAACAGTACCAAGTATGTGAAATCAGAAATATCAGAATGAACTCATAGTCGTCTATATAAAGAAGGAGACATGTATGATAACCAAACTACAAGACACCACATATAAACAATCATATCAAGTCGTGACTCACGCTCCAAATCATCACTGTGCTGGAATTCCTTCCTCACCGCTTGCACTATGATATAACAACACCAAGGAGTATATGTGAACACCAGTCCTACTGTGTCAATAAAACCGTGACGGCAAGTATAACTACCAGATCCGACCGCATCAGAATACATCGCATAACCATATCATGAAGTTGACACGCGGCAAGTCAATAGCCTCCACCACCCACTGCGCCATGTAGCCGACGGGGCAAGTGAATCGCTACGCACTGATCACAACCGTAAGTCACGGCTCCATCCAAATACCGACTCGCGGTCGACACGTGGCGGTGCAATAACCTATACCAGATCCACCGCGCCACGTAGCCGACGGCAAGTAAACAAAGCACGCACCCGATCACAACCGTAAGTCACGATATTTCGCCGCCGGTTTACACGCGTGGCAAGCAATAACCTATACCAGATCCACCTGCGTCACGTAGCTGACGGGGGCAAGTAAACAGGCTACGCACCCGATCACAACCGTAAGTCACGATACTTCACCATAAATAACCATAATGGTCACATGTCCACATCATCGGTGTAGACATGCCCATGTAATAATAATAATGGAAGCGCACTGCGGAATCTTCCACACCGCAGACGCCCAAGTAAGTTCTCAACAAGTCAACCGCCCTCCATTGATAGACGCCAGAGAATAGAAACACAATTCTTGCACAACAAAGACTATCTCAATAAGCATAGGCAAGTTACCCAACAACAAGCATAGGCAAGTTATACAACAACAAGCATAGGCAAGTTATACACAACTCAAAGTACTTTCATTTTAAGTCAAAATCCGGGTGTTAACCCTAAAGTACGTGACGTTAAATTCCTTTTAGAGAGATCCATTCCTTTTATAAAAGTCACCCGATACCGTAGTATAAAATAGAGTGACTCACATTTTTAGGTAAACCAAAACACTTTCCTTTTCACCCACATTCTTTTCCCTAAGGTTCCAGTTTGCCTAATTTCAATTACTCAAGGCTCTTTATTTTAGAAAAGTTTCATAGTTCAATGTCTTAATCTCTTTAAAAATTTGAGTAACATATGCCATAAAGGCGTGAGCGCTTTATTCTTGTTTATAACCATTTATTAAAACAACCATGATCTAGAAAATGTAATATCATTTTGTCTCATCTTAGCTTCTATGCAGATGGAGGTTTCTACTGGTTTTAATACAATGCTTCATTATTCAATACATTTTCCTTTATTAACGCTGCAATGGTTTGTCGATACTCATTCGATTCAAATCAAGAAACATTATTCCTTTTAAAACCAAGTACTCATTACTCACGAATGAGGTTTCACACTTTTAACAAACTTCATATCAATACAATTAAGTCAAGTCTCTTATCTTTTAAGATTAAGTCTCTTAACTTCTAAAAATCAGTAAACCATTCTTTTTATCACTCAAGACGTTATACCTAACTCCCATAAAGCTAGTATAACTCTTATGTTTTCAAAACCAAGTATTACTCTTCTTTCAAAAGGTTTCTTATTTCTTTTGAAATACTTCAAGATTCTTCTTATTCAGCTTAAGTCAAAAGACATTGTCGTAACACTACATTCGCTAACACACGACGCTCACCGCACTATACCTATATTCCTTTAAAACATTTCAAGGTTCTTATTATTCAGCTTAAGTCAAAAGACATTGTCGCATAACTATATTCGCTAGCACACGACATCTACCATATAATATATACATATTATTCAGCTTAAGTCAAAAGACATTGCCACACGACGCCTACCGCACTATATGTATTCTTTTAAAATACTTCATGCTCAAGAGTATAGGAAGAATCACATACCTCGCGACGATTATCGACTATAAGCAAAACGCCCACGGCTATAACCCGCTAGCCTTGTCCACCTTCTAAGTAGCACATGCTACTTGCGTAACATTCAACCAATGAAGGTTATCACCATCAGAAATACAAATTCTATGTAAATACAGTTTATAATCTTCTACTCTAATATTTTTCTGACGTGATTTCAGTTCAAGTCTTTTCTGTAATATCCTTCCATTACAGTTCAAATCTCTTCTATGAATCTTATATTCATTTATATACACCTACAGTATGTAATTCCCAATTACAATAGAAGGACAGTAGTATTTACCTCGATGAGCCCAAATGTTATACCCCGTATTTCCAGAGTATGTACGTAAGGGAATACGTACAAAAGTTTAGCCTTAAAAGTTTAGGCCTTGGACGTTTTTTTGGGCACAACTCACAAAACGAATAGTTTTCCGACGAAACGTTTCCACAGCTTTCGTAGGGTAAATTCCGGCTATGTCATTTCTAAATTTTGCGGATTTTTCCGAGAGACGAAACATTTTGGACCAACGGGAGGGCGACACTTGTCACCCTCCAATTGATGGACTTGAGGCGTCAATATGGCCGATTGGAGTGTCCAATTTTGTCTTGGAGTTGGTAGGATATTTTGTGTGCAAGTTGGCCAAGGACACTTGCCCTAATCTTGACCTTACACTTGCCTAGCACTTGGCTAAATCTTGGCCATTGGTTGGCCATCCCTTGACCTATAAATACCCCTCTTGTGATGAAGAGTTCTTCATCCACAAAATTACTTCCAAGTCTTGAAAAATCCTCCCCTCTCCCTTTGTGAGCATTTCGTCCAACACCCCCCCCTTTGAGTAAAGTTTGGCCGAGGCTACCCCCCCTAGCCTAGCCGAAATCTACCCCCCCCTCCCTTGGTAGAAAAGTTGCCTTCTAGTATTGTTATAATGCCCAAAATACCCTAGCCCAAACCCCTTAGTACTTAGTAGAAGTTGTGAAGAACTTCTAAGGTTTCTTGAGCTATCTGAGCGCATACAACTTAGAGCTAAGCCTTGCTCTGATCGACTTTTATCTAGGATATTATTGGGCTTACCGAGGTAAATAATCCTAACCTCTTTTGTATTAGAGAATACATACCGTAGTAGTATAAGAATAAGTATTAAATACTTAGAAGAATATTACGTAATAGAATTGAATCAAGTATCATAGTAGGCGGTTTAAAAGAAGAATAATTGAACTATACTTACTTAGACTGCTTTTCACAAGAGACTTGAGTAGCTCACCGTAGGGAAGTCGCCCGATTTTCCGTAATAAAGGACCCTCTCGCTAGAATCATTACGAGTAGTTCAGACGCTGATAGACGGTTCGACTATTATAGGTTGATTCTCTCATACGACATATTCAACTCGCGTGGTTTTCACGAGAAGGTATGTGATTCTTCCTAAAGCATGATATTTTAAAATATATAGTACTAGACGCATACGTGTTAATCGAATAATAACTACGCAATGTCTTTCGACTTAAGCTCTAATAATACTTACGGAAATGTCTCGCGACTTAATCTCAATAATAAGGATCTCAAAGCATTTCAAAAGATTATCAATCATTTTTAATGTAAGAGGACTAATTAGTTTTTAAATGTAAGCTTAAGAGTTATACTAGCTTTATGGGAAGTTAGGTATAACCACTTAAGAATGATAAAAGGAACAAAGATACCTATGTGTTATAAATGCACTTATATTGATTTGTGAAAAGAATAATAAGATGGTTTGATAAGTAGACATGATATGATGCTACGTGTGTTAGTGTCTTGTAACGCTTGTGTAAGAGAGTATTCTTGTTGTGCTTATGTTGTTTAACGATAAGTCGTTAGGTTAGTGTAATATCACTCACCTCTTGACATATTATCGGGGTTGTCGCCTCCGACGCGGGTAGACTCAGCGATCCAGGACCATGATTCGAGAATACCTCATGCGGGTCCAGGACCTATGCGGAGCTACGGAGTTCCGTGTTAGTGTGCGGGTTATACCTCACGCGATATGTGGCCGCGGACTACGAGTCCGTGACGATGCCGAGGAGTAGCTACCGACGCGGGTTATATACCCTACGCGCCTATGTGAGTGGCCTATGCGACTACGGAGTCCGTGATTAGGCTTGCATGGTGATACTACGGCAATTGGCCCCGCCGATCATTCGCACTCTAGAAAAGACTCGCATAGCTTACCTATCGTTGCTCTTGTTTATGATGTGACACTATGTGCGTTACTGGTTGTTTCATACATATATGTAAACCGATTTTTTAAAATGATATGTTTTCATTTAAGTACTTTACGCTTTCACATACTTAGTACCGTTGTAATCGACTCTCCTTCTGGCCGTCATGCCGCAGTGGGCAAGGTGCGCGCTAGATCCACATCCTTAGGATCTCTTTGCATTGGTGTCGAGCTCCATCTTCTCCGAGGCTCTACTTTTGGTATGATCTCCCTGTATTGTAGTTAGTTTGTACATTCAGGGTATGGCGGGGCCCTGTCCCGCCATAGTTGTTTACATTCCTAGAGGTCTGTAGTCCTATTGTACAGTTGGGATGTAACTGCAAAACTTGGGTTATATATATATGCCGAAAGGCAAGCTTTTCTTCAGATAAACTGTGTCTCATTTTACAACTGTTTCATGTCTTGTTTTTATATTTCCGCTGATTTTCTCTGATGTATGATCAGGTGCCCGTAAGGCACCACCACGTCCCGAACGGGTCGTGACAAAAGTGGTATCGTGAGCGCTTAATCCTGAAAGTGTCTACAGACCGTATCTAGTAGAAGTCTTGATTATCTGTGTTGTGCACCACACCAATAATCGTGAGGCTATAGGATATTTAGGATTGGTTTCCATTCTTCTCATTCTCGAGATCGTGCCTTACACCGTGTTATAAGTCGGATCCTTCTAACGTATCCCTTTTTCTGTAACAGTTATGCCTCCACGTAAGGCAACCCGGGCCCAGAAGGGCAAGGCAGCCGAGGGAGCTGCTAGTGGGACACCTAGAGTCACGAGGGCTCGGGCCCAGTCTATACCAGAGACGGCGAGTTCTACGACGCCACGACCCTGAGAGGTTTAGGGCGCAGCTGGGCCGAGACCACAAGACCTACACCTCCACCCCACACCGGAGCAGATGAGATGTGTTACGTAGAGATGGCCTAGTTATCGCCGGGATCGTGGCCGCATACGAGGACGTGATGGATGCGCAGCTCCAGCCCCACCGCCGTATTCGTGGTTCACCCGAGGGCGGAGAGTTTGAGGCTACGAGACTTCCCGAGTTGTAGCCCGCCGTAGTTTTACTGTCGAGGCCGAGGATGATCCGCAAGAGTTCATCCGCTACCACAGAGGATTTTGAGAGTGATCGCGTCGGAGACCGAGTCCGTGATCTTTGGTTCACATAGGCCGCGTGATACCACAATCGATTGGTTTGATTCGCGAGTTATCCCGGGAGAGCACGCGCCCCCGCCTACTGGGATGAGTTCTCGAGGCTTTCTCACTCACTTCTTGCCTCCACAGATGGCGAGGCGCGGCCGATAGATTTTTACCGCCGAGACAGAGGGACGCATACCGTGAGTACAATGTCGAGTTTGATTCATTGGCTCGATATGTCCCAGTGTTGGTAGCAGATATGGAGGATAGGTGCACCGCCACGCCACCGGCTAGATGATTATATGGCCGAGTCATGCGCGGTGTTTCCTTCACCGGTATGGACATTACCCGCACGCAGCTCATGCTCTTGGATGCGGCGAGCGCGTGAGACCGACGCCGACAAAGTGCAGCAGGTAAGACCAGACGGCAGGTGGTCTTTTGGTGGCTATCGTGGTGGGCGCCTCGGTAGCCTAGATTTGCACCACACCACCAGAGCACTCGCACCGCCCTCAAGACACCAAGATATTCGGCGCGCAGGTGGCCCCGACTTCGTGACGCCCAGAGCAGAGAGCATCGCCGACGGACCACCCTCCCCTCGCCGTGGCCGATGCGGTAGATCCCACTTCGAGTTGTGGTGCTTCACGGAGCTTGTTTCATTGCAGGACGCAGGCCACTATGCGAGGAACTATCCACCAAGGGCGGCGGTCGATGGTAGGGTCACCACGTGTTCTTTCACGGTCTTCTTCATCCCCGACAGCCTACTCGCCCCGAGGGTAAGGTACTCATGGACCAGCAGGTCGCGGCAGGTCGTGGCGCTGGTCCAGCTTCTAGCGGTCCTCGAACCGCATTTATGCTTTGTCCACCGACAGATCGTGAGGCCTCACCGATGTCGCCACCTGCACCTTATCAATTTCTCGGGTTTGATGTGTATGCTTTGATAGATCCGGTTCTACTGGCCCCATATATCTCCCTTGTTGCTAGTAGGATAGGGATAGAGCCCGAGTCCATAGACCCTTTCGAGGTAGCTACGCCAGGGTGATTCGGGGTAGCTCGGTATATAGAGCTTGTCCGTGACCATTTACACGCCGACCCAGCCGACTTGATAGAGTGGAGATGATTGACTTCGACGTGATCATGGGGATGGATTGGCTAGCTTACTACGCCAATGTAGACCGCAGAGAGAGTAGTACGTTCCAGCTTCCGGCGAGCCATTGTTGAGTGGGAGGAGCACAGACGCCGAGGGGTAGGTTTATTTCCTACCTCAAGGCTAGGAAGATGGTACGGCGGTACATCTACCATCTCGTCGTGTTTGATATCGAGGCCGCAGCGCAGATTTTCACCGGCCCAGAGTCGAGAGTTCCCAGACGTGTTTCCGCACGACCTCCCGTATCCTCCCGAGAGGAGATCGAGTTTTGTATAGATGTTGCGGACACTCGGCTATTTCCATTCCGCCATACGTAATGGCACCGCCGAGTTGAGAGAGTGAAGGATCGCTTAGAGACTTGCTAGAGAAGCGGCTTCATCGACCTAGTGTTTCTCCCCGGGAGCGCCAGATTGTTCGTAGAAGAAGAAGGGCGGACGCCAGCATGTGTTGATTACAGTGCACCAACAAGGTGACCATTAAGAATGATACCCTTCCTGTGATTGATGATTTGTTCGACCACCGCAGGTGCGAGATGTTTCTCCAAAATTGATCTACGGCCGCTATCATCAAAGTAGTCGAGAGGTGGATGTCCCAGGATCGCATTCCGACCCTGCACGCATTATGAGTTCGTGGTCATGTCTGGTTGACCAATGCTCACGCAGATTCATGGATTTGATGAACCGAGTGTTCAAACCATTTTTGGACACGCTTGTGATAGTGTTCATTGATGATATCTTGGTTTATTCACGCCAGAGCAGAGCATGCAGAGCATTTGGCGATCTTGGCCGACGCTTCTCCAGACCAGAAGCAGACGCCAAGTTTTCCAAATGTGAGTTTTGTTGACTTCGTGACTTTTCGGGCATATTGTCGGGCTGATGGCATTCGAGTGGATACGCCAAGATCGAGGCACAGACTGGCCTAGACCTACTACTCCGACTGCAGGTTCACGCTCGGGCCTTGCAGATATTATCTACGGTTCGTGGAGAAGTTTGCTTTATCTTCGCACATTGACTAGGCCGACTTAGGCGCCAAGTTTCTGGATCGATGTCAGGAGCGTGGTTTCCATTCTTGAAGAGAGATCGACGACCGCCTCGCTCTTACTCTTCAAGATGGTCCAGACGGTTATGTTGTGTATTGTGATACGCCGCATCGTTGGGATGTGTGTTGATGCAGCCGCCAAGGTTATAGCGTATGCATCCCGACACCAAGAAACACGAGAGGAACTACCCCACCCATGATTGGAGTCGCGGTGATTCACGCCAAGATCCGAGGCACTACTTGTATGGGGTTCATGTGGATATTTATACGCACCACAAGAGCCTCCAGATATCTTCACCGAGGAGTCGAACTTACGACGAGACGGTGGTTAGAGTTGCTTAAGGATTACGATGTTGATATCCTGTACCACCCGGGAAGGCCAATGTTGTGGCGTATGCTCTTAGTCGTAGGTCGATGGGGAGCCTATCGATGTGCAGCTAGAGAGAGGGACATGGTTCATGATTTACACCGCCAGCGAGCCTTGGTGTCCGCTTGATTGATTCCGATAGCGGGGGTTCGAGTTCGCGAGGTTGCCGAGTCTTCCATCGCCGAGGAGGTGAAGAGGCAACGTTCGAGGATCCGCTTTGACACGCTATCGTGATACAACTCTTCGTGAGGCGCGGTCCTTGAGGTAGCACCTGATGGGGTGCTAAGGTTTGAGGGCAGTTGTGTGTTCTAGATGTTTCGTGACTTGGCAGCAGGTTCTGGGAAGCACACAGCTGCGTTACTCTATCCATCCAGTGGTCGACCAAAATGTACCACGACTTAGATCCGTATTGGTGGGATGGCTTGAAGAGGACGCCGCGAGTTCGTAGCTCGCCCATGTTGTTAGCGGTGAAGGTAGAGCACCGAGGCACGGTGGTTTGTTGCGCACGATAGAGATCCCGACCGAAGTGGGAGGTAATCAACATGGACTTCATCACAGATTACCTCGCACTCGGAGGAGACATGATTCTATATGAGTTATCGCCGACAGTCGATTTAAATCACCTACTTTCTTCCCGTCAGACGACTTTTTCTACCGAGGATTATGCCGACTTTAAGGCTCAAATTATTATACGCACGCCTACGCATATACCGGAAATACGGTATAATACCGCTAACTCAAATCACGGGCGGGTAGTTCTCTCGTATTTCTTCAAATGCGGACGATACGCTTATAACCTTGCCCCGCCGTGATCAACACACATCCCAACCCGATGCCCGACGATCACAATACACGACATAACCGTCGACCTCCGAAGAGTAAGAACGGGGCGGTCGCGCCTCCTTCAAGAATCGAAACCCCGCCACACGCATCACCATCAAACTTAGCCGCTTCGAGTCACCCTAGTCAATGGTGCGTAGATAAGCAAACTTCTACGAACCGATAATAACTCGCAAGGCCTAAAATCGCGAACCTCTGCGGAGTAAGAGGTCGAGGCCAACTCCGATCGCTTCAATCTTGGCCAGATCCACCAATACCATCACCCGACTATATGCCCAAGAAAAGCCACCGGGCTAACCAAAACTCACATTTGGAAAACTTGGCGATAATCGCTGGTCCCGAGAATCACAAGATAGCCCTCAAATGCCCGCATGCTCCGCTCTCGAGCGAATAAACCAAGATATCATCAATGAACACTATCACAAACGTGTCCAAAATGGTTTGAACACTCGGTTCATCAAATCCATGAATACCGCCGAGCATTGGTCAATCCAAAAGACATGACCTCGAACTCATAATGCCCGCACGTCCGAATGCACCCTGTGGACATCCGCCTCGACTCGTACTGATGATAGCCCGATCGCAGATCAATCTTGAGAAACATCTCGCACCGCAACCGTCGAACAAATCATCAATCCCGGAAGGGTATTCGTTTAATGGTCACCTTGTTCACCGTCAGATCAACACACATGCGCGCAGCTGCCCCGCCCTTCTTCTTCTTCACGAACAATACCGGCGCCTCCTGCGAGAAACACTAGGCCCGATGAAGCCCATCTCCAAAGAAATCTCTAAGCTAATCCTTCAACTCTCTCAACTCGGGTGCCATTCAGATGGCGGAATGGAAATAGCCGAGTGTCCGCAAAGACATCGATACAAAACTCTATCTCTCTCGGGAGGATACCCGAGGTCGTCGAAACACGCCCGGGAACTCTTCGACTCTCGAATCGATCAAAATCGCACCGCAGCCTCGTGATCAAACACCCGAACGAGATGGTAGATGTATTCTTCGCACCATCTTCCTAGCCTCGAGGTAGGAAATAAACCTACCCTCGACGATACCGTGTTCCTCCCACTCAATAACCGGCCTCAGAAATCGAACCGCACCACTCTCTCCTCGCAGCCTACATTGGCATAGCAAGAAGCTAGACAATCCATGCCCATGATCACGCCGAACTGGCCATGTCCACTTCTATCAAGTTCTGCTAGGTCCGACGATCGCATAAGGTCACCGACAAGCTCTAAATACCCGCCGAGCTACCACCGAATCACCCATCGCGTAGCTACCTCGAAAGTGGTCTATGGACTCGTGCTCTATCCCTATCCTACTAGCAACAAGGGGAGATATATAGGACAGTAGAACCCGATCTATCAAGGCATACACATCATAATCGAGATCGATAAGGTACCGTGACGACATCAGTGAGGCCTCCCGATCCCGCCGGCCGACAAGGCATAAATGCGGTTCGAGGACCGCTAGAATCGGGACCCGAGCCACGACCTCGCCGCGACCGCTAGTCCATGAGTACCTCGCTCCGGGCGAGTAATCGCTTGGGATGAAGAAGACAAGAAAAGAACTCGTAGCCGACTTCTACTATCTCGCACCGCCTTGGCCGGACAAGCCGCAAAGTGACCTGGCTACAATCAAACAAGCTCCCGTAGCACCACAACTCCCGGCGGATCTACCGACGGCCACACCGGTGGGGTGGTCCCGATCGCCGCATATCCGCCGCTCGACGCTCAAGCTCGGGGCCCCGGTCCCTCGAATATCTCCGCTGCGGCCGAGGACGGTGCAAGAGTGCTCGAGCCGTGGTGCAAATCTAGATCGCCACGAGGCCGCCACCACGATAGCCACCAAAAGACCGCCGCCCCGGTCTTCGCCGCCGCCAACCCGCTCGGCCTCTACGCCTCGCATCCAAGAGCATGAGCTCGCATGCGGTAATGTCCATACCCGCGAAGAGAAACACCCGCACAAGATTCGCCATATAATCATCTAGCCCGTGACGTGGCGGCACCCTATCCTCCATATTCGCTACCAACGCTGGGACATATCGAGCCAATTAATCAAACTCGACATTGTACTCCCTAATCAGACGCCCTTCTCGCTTTAGTAACAAAAATCTACCGCGTGTCCTCTCATCCGCGAGGCAAGAAGTGAGTGAGGAAAGCCTCCGAGAACTCATCCCAAGTAGCCGGGACGCTGCTTTCCCCGATAACTCCCACGAATCAAACCAATCGATCGCGGTATCACATAGACGATGCGAACCGGGCGTCACGACGGTCTTCGACGCCTGATCACCCACACGATCCTTCAGAATCGACGGATGAACTCCTGCGGATCATCCTCCGCCTCGACCCGTAGAACTCGCGGCTACAACTCAGAAATCCCGTAGCCTCAAACTATCTCGCCTCGTGAACCACGGTGCTATCGGGCCGAACTGAATCGCCGATCCACTGCCTCATGTTCGCCACGATCCCCGCCGATCGGGCCATCTCTCAGAACCCATCTCATCCGCCTAGGCCGTGGACTGGAGGTGTAGGTACCGTGGTCTCATCACCGATGCGCTCCTAAACCTCTCGGGTCGGCGGCCGTGCAGAACTCGCCGCTCGGCATAGACTGTGCTCGAGCCCTCGTGACTCTAGGTGTCCCACTAGCAGCTCCTCGCCGCTTGCCCTTCTGGGCCTGGGTTGCCTTACGTGGAGGCATAACTGTTACAGAAAAGGAATACGTTAGAGGGGTCCAACTTTAACACAGCTCTAAAGCACGATCTCAGAGTGAGAAGAATGGAAACCAACCCTAAATATCCTATAGCCTCCTGATTATTGGTGTGGTGCACAACTGTTATACCCCGTATTTCCAGAGTATGTACGTAAGGACGTACGTAGAAAAGTTTGGGCTTTAAAGTAGGCTTGGCCGATTTTATTTTGTGCACAACCCCCGGTTAGAGTCGTTGACCTAAACGCTTTACAAACTTTGGGCGGAAAATTACGGCTATGTCATTTAGTATTTTTATGGATTTTTCCGAGAGACGAAATGTCTTGGACCAACGAGAGGCAACACTTGGCACCCTCTCATTGGTGGACAAGGGGCGCTTTAGGCCGATTGGATGGGCAAGTTGTTGGTAGATATTTGCAGGGTTTTAAGGAGTAGGACTAGGGGGCACTTGGGCAAATCTTGGCCCTCCACCTGCCCCCCACTTGGCTAGATCATGGCCGTTGATTTCCCTATAAATACCCCTCCCTTTGAAGACTTCTTCATCCTAAAACTTTCCTAAGTCTAAAATCCTTCCCCTCTTCTTGTGTTCTCGCCCCAGCCTCCTCCCCTTGTGAGGCCCTTGGCCGAGAGCCCCTCCCCCTTGGCCGAGAGTTTCCTCCCCTCCTAGTGGGGTTGGCCGAGGGGTACACCCCCCCTTGTGGTGTTGTCTCGTATAAATACACCCCCCTCTTGGTAGAAATACTCTCCAAAGTATTGTTACTATACCCAAATTACCTTAGCCGTATACCTTGTAGTATTCCAAAGATACCTCTATACGTAGAGAGCCCTAAATACTACCTTATGTCCTTTTGTCTCAAACCGAAACCCTAAGGAAAATCTCCATTGTTGGTTGAGTATTAAGAAGAAGTCGTAGAACTTCTGGGGTTGTTTGGAGCGGGTCGAGCACCCGAGTAGAGCTAAACGTTGCTCAGGATCGACATTATACTTGGATAATTATGGGCTTATCGAGGTAAATATTCTTGTCCCCTTGTTGTAATTGGAAATTACATGTTGTAGGATTATATAGTTGAAGTATACTATATTTAGATCTGAACATAGCTTTGCGGCAATGTCTTTTGACTTAAGCCTGAATAAAGAAGAGAATCGAATCAGAATTACATAGGATCAGTATTACGAGACTTGTGTGGTATTATCACAGAGTAGAATTGTATACGTCCGTTAGACGTATAACCCCTCGTTGGCTTGGTAGCTCGCTCGATTGAGAGGAGATTTACGCTGCCATGTGGGGATGTCTTCGAATTTTCTGCAGAATATGGAACCGAATGTTTAGAAGTTAATAGACGGTTATGGCCTATATAGGTGGAAGTACTACGAGTAGCGTATTCTACTCACGATGAGTGGAAAAGGCTTGCGGGTACGATCTTGCGAGCGTATTGCTTATTGTCGATAATCGTCGCGAGGTATGTGAACCTCTTCCTATCCTTTCTAGCATGATGTTTTGTAAACTATGTAGTACGAGACGCATATGTACTAAATGAGTTTGGTTGGTTCAAAACATGTGTGTTATAATAGCTTTATGGGAAGTTAGTTATAACGACTCATGTAGGTAAATGAATGGTTTATTTATTGTAGAAGTTAAGAGACTTGATCTTGAAAGATAAGAGACTTAACCTAATTGACTTGATATGTAACATTTTGCTAAAAATGTTGTAAAACCTCATTCGCGAGTAATGAGTACTTGATTTTAAAAGAATAATGTTTTACTGATTTCGGAAATGAGAATAAGTATCGAACAAACCACAGCAACGCTAATAAAGGGAAATGTATTGACTAATCCAGTATTATTAAAACCTGTAGAAACCTCCATCTGCATAGAAGCTAAGATGAGATAAAATGATATTACATTTCCTAGATCATGGCTGCTGTTATAAGATTGTTATAAACAAGAATAACTTACTCACATATAAGGTATATGTTTCTCAAATTGTTTTAAAGGAGATTTATATTATTAAGTGATTAATACTATGAACTACAAAACCGTTCGAAAATGAGAAACTTGGGTAATTGAAATTAGGCAAACTTGAACGTTTGGAAAAGAATGTTGTTACTTGATTTTACAAAGAGTAGTGTTTTGAATTACTTAAAAAGATAGTCACTCTATTTTTATACTACGGGTATTGTGTGACTTTTGTGAAAGGAACGGATCTTTAAAGATTTAATGTATGAAGTACTTTGGGGATAAAAACCCGAACTTGTTAACATAAAGAAGAAAGTACCTTGTGTGAATAACTTGATTGTATTGGTTTGTGATAGCCTTGTAATACCTTCTTGTTGATTTGATAAGTAAACATATTAGGATGCTACGTGTGTTAGTATTTTGTTATGTTTGTGTAAAGGGGTTTCCCTTGTTGTGCTTAGGTTGTTTAACGGTAAGCCGTTATGCTAGTATTACATCACTCACCTCTTGACATGTTTCCGGGTTAAGCCCTCCGACGCGGTAGACTCAAAGTGGTCTGTGTGACCTATGATTCGAGAATACCTTATGCGGTCTGTGTGGCCTATGCGAGCTACGAGTTCCAAAGTTAGTGTCGACCTTTATGGTCATGCGGTCTATGTGGCCATGCGGATCGCGAGTCCAGACGCCGCCGGGAGTAGCTACCCTCGATGCGGGAATACCTCACGCGGGCCATGGAGTGGCCTTCGCGAGTCGCGGGAAGTTCCAGGGCTAGACGCGCACATTAGATACTGCGGGCGAGTGGCCAGCTTTGATCATGTGACGGTCTAGACAGATCTCATGATACATTTTATGACCTTGTTGTACTGTGGGTTTTAGTAGTCGGTTATGCCTTCGTACTTACCCCGTACGGTTTTTATGATGACACAGGTGGGACCTGGTGTTCATGTGTATTCCTTGGTGCTTTTATGTCATAGATCACGGCAATGAGGGCGTGTTCCACGAATGATTGATGTTGTGGGCGTGAGACCCATAGTTATATTTGAGTGATGAATTGAGGTCGTGAGTCCCTGACTGACATGAATTCTTATTTATTGTGAACTGTAGTTTGGTTATCATACATGTCTCCTGCTTTGTATAGATCGCTATGATTTCATTTACGATTTTCGCCACATACTGTACTGTTAGATCGACCTCCTTCGGGGCCGTTCATGCCGCAGTAAAGGTACACCATGCCGATCCTCGCTCTTAGGGTCACAGTTCAGCGTTTGGGAAGCTCCGTTTCTCCGGAGACTTATCTTGGTATAGTCCCCTGTTGTTGTAGGTGCTTACATTCAGGGGTATGACGGGGCCCTGTCCCGTCGTGGTTGTCATATCATTCGTAGAGGTCTGTAGTACTGTTGTGGGCAGGGTTTGTAAAAAGGATTAAACTGTTCGGTTTGAAAGATTGTATTTATATTTCTTGGAAGGTAACCGTTTGGTTGGCCTGTTTTATTATCTTATCTCTTGTTCATGTTAAGTTTTTATTTCCGCTGATTTTCTCTGATGTGTGACTACTTGGGTGCCCGGGTAAGGCACCAGTCACGGGCCCCGGAACGGGTCGTGACAAAAGTGGTATCAGAGCAGTTAATCCTCGGAAAGTGTCTACAGACCGTGTCTGGTAGAGTCTTGATTATCAGTGTGTTGTGCACCACATCTATAATCAGGAGGCTATAGGATATTTAGGATTGGTTTCCATTCTTCTCACTCTGAGATCGTGCCTTAGAGTTGTGTTATAAGTTGGACCCCTCTAACGTATTTCTTTCCCTTACCGTTATGCCTCCGCGTAAGGCAACCCGGGCCCAGAAGGGAAGGCAGCCGAGGGAGCTGCGAGTTGAGCACAGAGGGTTACGGCCCAATCATCACCTGGGGTGGTGCTTCATTTGGGGAGTTCTGCGACATCACCACTTCAAAGAGAGTTTAGCACGGCACAGCTAGCCATCGCGCATGACATTTGAACCTTCG
This sequence comes from Przewalskia tangutica, assembly GCA_029844215.1. Taxonomy (NCBI): domain Eukaryota; kingdom Viridiplantae; phylum Streptophyta; class Magnoliopsida; order Solanales; family Solanaceae; genus Przewalskia; species Przewalskia tangutica. The sequence goes on from CM056723.1 coordinate 67,350,948, forward strand.
CCCGCGACCGGGAGCGGAGAATATAGATTGCAAAGAGGCGACCACATTAGCTATGAATTTGGCTACCAGAGTATACCGTTGTCCGCGAGTCTTGATGAATATCTAAGAGAGGTCGCAGAGTAATTCTTGATTAGGCTTGAGCATGGCTCGTGCGGGCTTACGCAGCAGCCGAGAAACGTAGAGATCGACGTTAACCAAGCGACAGCAGGCCGTAATGCCAAGGTCCTTTGGTAACTTTCGAGGCGAACCACCTCAGCAGCAGATTAGATACGCACATCCACCAGTGCAGAGTGGTCCTCCACAGAGTTCAGAACGTTCGGGGTAAGCCGGAGTTGGTCAGAGCTCCAGAGCTTCCGGTTCACAGCTACACGTAGGTTCCCGGCCAATGATTCGCTTTTTCCCAGTGTTCATTTGCGGTGTGACGTCATCCCGGAATGTCGTCTTTAGTTGGTACTTGTTTTACTGCGCCGTCGTGGCCATGTGTCGAAAGGATGTCCTAGTAGGAGGACTCAGCCTTCAGGATCGGTGGGTAGGTCGTCATCTTCCCTGGCTATGCGCCCTACGTGGCAGGTTTGATTAGAACGACTAAGGGGAGTGAAGCAGTAGATACAGATTAGTATGTGTGTAAGATGAGTATATCTTAAGTGTTATGTCAGATAACATAAGTGTAAATTGTGGTTAGAAACCATGGTTAGATAGAAAGGGCAAGATTGGGGATAAGAGAGTATGAGCCTTAGAGTTTTATACGTAGAGACCTTAGAGGTAAGGCCATCTCGAGTAAAAGATGTATTTTATTTATGTGTTTTGACCCCTATCGGAGTGCATAGTGCACGTGTGATATGTTTGTGTGATAAGTCCCTGAGTAGTGTGGAAGGAAAAAGGGTAGTTGAGCTAAGAAGACCGCTAGGTTTTCGTAACGTGGATTAGAGAGATTGTTCCAGATCGGGGAGCAAGTGTTGTACGCGAGAGTGGGTCGGGTTGAGGCCATACCGCGGGTCAACCCGCGACCTGTTTTATGGTGGGGTCAGTTTGTGGTGGTCCCGCCAGGTGGTAGGGTCACGATAGTGTTAGGCCCAAGATTAGTTAACCAACGTACGAGTTCGTGGATGCGTCGACCAAGAGCGCCGATGGGTCACCATCGTGTCTTCACCAGACCGCATTTGGCGGTGATGTTATATCGAAGGTTGTAAGGCTGCACGGTGCCTACCTTCACCTTACGACATGCTGGAGCCTGTGGTACACTGCTTTTTCTGGAAGTTTTACCAGGCATGGTTAGGAACTCAGGTGAGTCTCAGAATCGCATTCGCCCTCGGGCCAGTGTTTGGATTTCAGGGGTACTTGTGAGGATTGTTGTCTCCTGTTGAGGGAGTGTTTTATAGCTACCATTTCAGTTTTCGGATATCGCCTTATGAAATCTTAGGGGCGGAAGTGTAAGTTGTCGGTCGATTGGTTCGATGTTGGAAAGGTTCAGATTGTTGGTTCATACCGGTTTCAGCAGAATGTGGCTGGGGTGTGACGAGTTTTGGAAGGCAGAGGAAACTTAGCCTGAGGTACTTGGAGCCTTTTCAGATCATGTGAAGAATAGGCCAGGTTGCCTATAGTTAGTATTGTCGTCCGACTTAGGAGGCAGTACGTCCAGTCTCTCGTGTTTTTATGTTCGGGAAAGTATCGGAGATCCATCCAGAGTGTTCCCAGTTAATGATGACCAAGTTGGAGATAGTAACCCAGAGATTTCGGAAAGCAGGCGAATGTAAATGTGGTAAGTTATGAGAAAGAGTTCGAGAAAGAGTGCGGTACGACGCGTTAGGGAAGAAGCGAGCATGTATTGCGACCATAGATGTGATCATTTCGTTGGTAAAGAGTAGGTGCGAAGGGAGTATCTTTTAGACCCCGGGTGGGAGATTTTGTGATGTTAGAGGTGATTCCTCGTGGACTTGGATGTAAGTATTTGCGCAGGTGTTTCTATGGCTAGGTGTGGCAGGATTGTTTTCGTAAGTATAGCAGTGAAGACTATACTGGCGCATGTTTGTTTGAGACTTAGAAGGAACATTCGGGACGAATGTTTCTAAGGAGGAGAAAATGTTATACCCCGTATTTCCAGAGTATGTACGTAAGGACGTACGTAGAAAAGTTTGGGCTTTAAAGTAGGCTTGGCCGATTTTATTTTGTGCACAACCCCCGGTTAGAGTCGTTTTTCGACGAAACGTTTTACAAACTTTGCGAAGGGAAAATTACGGCTATGTCATTTAGTATTTTTGCGGATTTTTCCGAGAGACGAAATGTCTTGGACCAACGAGAGGGCAACATTTGGCACCCTCTCATTGGTGGACTTAAGGGGCGGCTTTAGGGCTGATTGGATGGGCAAGTTGTTGGTAGATATTTGTGAGGGTTTTAAGGAGTAGGGACTAGGGGGCACTTGGGCACATCTTGGCCCTCCACTTGCCCCCCACTTGGCTAGATCATGGCCCTTGATTTCCCTATAAATACCCCTCCCCCTTTGAAGACTTCTTCATCCTAAAAACTTTCCTAAGTCTAAAATCCTTCCCCCCCCCCCCCTCTTCTTTTGTTCTCGTCCTAGCCTCCCCCTCCCCCCTTTGTGAGGCCCCTTGGCCGAGAGCCCCTCCCCCTTGGCCGAAAGTTTCCCCCCCCCCCCCTCCTAGTGGGGTTGGCCGAGGGGTACACACCCCCCTTGTGGTGTTGTCTCGTATAAATACACCCCCCCTCTTGGTAGAAATACTCTCCAAAGTATTGTTACTATACCCAAATTACCTTAGCCGTATACCTTGTAGTATTCCAAAGATACCTCTATACGTAGAGCCCGGAAATACTACCTTATGTCCTTTTTGTCTCAAACCGAAACCCTAAGGAAAATCTCCATTGTTGGTTGGAGTATTAAGAAGAAGTTGCGTAGAACTTCTAGGGGTTGTTTGGAGCGGGTTGGAGCACCCGGAGTAGGAGCTAAACGTTGCTCAGGATCGACATTATACTTGGATAATTATGGGCTTATCGAGGTAAATATTCTTGTCCCCTTGTTGTAATTGGAAATTACATGTTGTAGGATTATATAGTTGAAGTATACTATATTTAGATCTGAACATAGCTTTGCGGCAATGTCTTTTGACTTAAGCCTGAATAAAGAAGAGAACTGAACTGTAATTACATAGGACTGTATTACAGTAGACTTGTGTGGTATTACTGCGTAGTAGAATTGTATACGTCCGGTTAGACGTATAAACCCCCCCTGGTTGGCTTGGTAGCCGGCCTCGATTGAGGAGGAGATTTACGCTGGGGGGGGGGGAGGTGCTGCCGAATTTTCTGTAGAATATGGAACCGAGTGTTTAGAAGTTAATAGACGGTTGTGGCCTATATAGGTGGAAGTACTACGAGTAGCGTATTCTACTTGATGAGTGGAAAAGGCTAGCAGGGGTACAGTACTGTGGAGCGTATTGCTTATTGTCGATAATCGTCGCGAGGTATGTGAACCTCTTCCTATCCTTTCTAGCATGATGTTTTGTAAACTATGTAGTACGGTAGACGTACATGTGCTAAATGAGTTTGGTTGGTTCAAAACATAGGGTGTTATAATAGCTTTATGGGAAGTTAGTTATAACGACTCTATGTAGGTAACAGAATGGTTTATTTATTGTAGAAGTTAAGAGACTTGATCTTGAAAGATAAGAGACTTAACCTAATTGACTTGATATGTAACATTTTGCTAAAAATGTTGTAAAACCTCATTCGCGAGTAATGAGTACTTGATTTTAAAAGAATAATGTTTTACTGATTTCGGAAATGAGAATAAGTATCGAACAAACCACAACAGCGCTAATAAAGGGAAATGTATTGACTAATCCAGTATTATTAAAACCAGTAGAAACCTCCATCTGCATAGAAGCTAAGATGAGACAAAATGATATTACATTTCCTAGATCATGGCTGTTGTTATAAGATTGTTATAAACAAGAATAACATACTCACATATAAGGTATATGTTTCTCAAATTGTTTTAAAGGAGATTTATATTATTAAGTGATTAATACTATGAACTACAAAACCGTTCGAAAATGAGAAACTTGGGTAATTGAAATTAGGCAAACTTGAACTGTTATACCCCGTATTTCCAGGGTATGTACGTGAGGGCGTACGTATATAAATTTGAGCCTTAAAGATTAGGCAAGAATGAAATTTTGTGCACAAGTACCGAAAGGAGTCGTTTTTCGACGAAACGTTTCCACAGCTTTCGTAGGGAAAATTCCGGCTATGTCATTAATAATTTTTGCGGATTTTTCCGAGAGACGAAACATTTTGGACCAACGGGAGGGTGACATGTGTCACCCTCACATTGGAAGGAAGTGGACGGCCAAAGGGGAAAAGTTGGCACGTTTTTATGCAAAAATTGTGGTCAAAGGTTAGGTAGGATATTTTGTGTAGTTGATGAGCAAGTGGGACCCACAAACACATGGCTTCATCTTGACCTTACACTTGCCTTACACTTGGATAGATCTTGGCCATTGGTTGGCCATTTCTTGACCTATAAATACCCCTCTAAGTTGATGAACTTATTCATCCAAAAAATTTCTAAGTCTTGAAAAATCCCTCCCTCTCCCTCTTGTTGTTTTCGTCCACCACACCCCCTCCCCTTTGAGAGCTCTAGCCGAGAGCAACCCCCCTAGCCTAGTTGTGCTAGTCGAAATACTACCCCCCCTTGGTAGAAATGTATTCTACAAGTATTGTTATAATGCCCAAAATACTTTAGCCAAATACCTTGTAGTACTTTCCAAAGTATCCTTTATACGAAAAGCCCTAAAATACTATTATACTTTCCTTTAGCCACTAAACGAAACCCTAAGGAAAACCTTCATAGTCGGTTGAAGTGTTTAGTCGAGTTATGAGAACTTCTAAGGGTTGTTTGGAGCGGATTGGAGCACTCGGAGTAGGAGCTAAACGTTGCTCAGGAGCGACTTTTTACTTGGATAATTTTGGGCTCATCGAGGTAAATACTACTGTCCTTCTAGTGTAATTGGAAATTACATACTGTAGTAGTATAGTAATGAATATAAGATTCATAGAAGAGAATTGAACTGTAATAGAAGGATATTACAGAAAAGACTTGAACTGAAATCACTTCAGAAGAATATAAGTAGAAGTTCAACTGTACTTACATAGGACTGTATATACAGTAGATTGATAACCTTTATTGGTTGAATGTTCTGCAAGTAGCATGGGCTACTTAGAAGGTGGACCAGGCTAGCCGGGTTATAGCCGTGGAGCGTTTTGCTTATAGTCGATAAATCGTCGCGAGGTATGTGATTCTTCCTATACTCTTGAGCATGATATTTTAAAAGGAAGATATATATAGTACGACAATGTCTTTTGACTTAAGCCTGAATAATATATAGTACGGTAGACGTACGTGTGCTAATTGAACGTAGTTGTACGGCAATGTCTTTTGACTTAAGCCTGAATAATAAGAATTTTGAAGTATTTCAAAATTGTTAAGAAACCATTTTTGAAAGAAGAGTAACACTTGGTTTTAAAGGTTTTAAAAAGAGTTATACTAGCTTTATGGGGAGTTAGGTATAACGTCTTAAGAGAGGTAAAGAAGATGGTTTACTGATTTTAGAAGTTAAGAGACTTGATCTTATAAGATAAGAGACTTAACTTAAAGGAATTAATATGGATTTTGTGTGAAACCTCATTCGTGAGTAATGAGTACTTGGTTTTTAAAAAGGAATAATGTTTTACTGATTTCGGAAATCAGAATGTGTATCGATAAACCACTGCAGCGTTAATAAAGGAAAATGTATTGAATAATTAAGTATTATTAAAACCAGTAGAAACCTCCATCTGCATATAAGCTAAGATGAGAAAAAATGATATTACTTTTCTAGATCATCGCTTAATAAGATTGATTATGAACAAGATTAACCTACTCACCTATGGCATATGTTACTCTATTGTTTTAAAAAGAGATTAAGACATTGAACTATGAAACTTTTCTAAAAAGAGACTTGCGTAATTGAAATTAGGCAAACTGGAACTTTTAGGGAAAAGAAAGGCATTGTGTTGTCTTAAAATGGTTTAAAACATAAAGTGTTATAAAATCTTTATGGGAAATTGGTTATAACGTGTTTATGAAAATAAATGAAGGGTTTTATCATTTGTTTTTATGTTGTATATTGAATTTTTATAGAAAAGTTTTTTGGTCCAAAAGGAAGGCATGGTATTGCCTTAATTTGGTCTTAAAAAGGAAAGTATGAAAGTTGTTTTGGTTTACTTAAAAGATATAAGTCACACATTTGTATATACTACGGGTATCGGGTGACTTTTAGAAAAGGAATGAATCTCTTAAAAGGAATTTAACGTACGTAGTACTTTAGGGTTAAAATCCGTACTTTGACATAAAATGAAAGTACCTTGAGTTGTGTATAACTTGCCTATGCTTGTTGTTATGAAACTTGACCATGTTACGTGTGATAGCCTTGTTGTGCAAGTACTGTGTTCTACTCGACTACCGGTTCATGGGATGAACCGGGAATGTATTTCACTCGACTACCGGTTCATCCGGGAATGTATTTCACTCGACTCACCGGCTCATCCGAATGTATTTCACTCGACTACCGGTTCATCCGGGAATGTATTTCACTCGACTACCGGTTCATCCGAGAATGTATTTCACTCGACTACCGGTTCATCCGGGAATGTATTTCACTCGACTACCGGTTCATCCGGGAATGTATTTCACTCGACTACCAGTTCATGGGATGAACCGGGAATGTATCCCACACGTTTCTATACTGGGTCCATGAGATGGGCCGAGACATGTTATACGTATCACATGATTTGTACCTAGATGTTATACCCCGTAGTTCCAGGGTATGTATGCAAGGACGTACGTACGAGAATACGACAGAAAGATTGGAAAGGAAGAAAGAGGTGAATTTTCCACGGAAAAGTTTCCGGTTTTTGTGAAGGAAAAAGGTTCGTTTATGGGAATTGGATTCCCAGATTTGGTATTCGGACTTCCTGGAATATTAGAGAATTATGGAATTTTATTTTCGAAAATGGTCACGTGGGCCCACGGAGAAATTTACTGGTTTTGTGGGGCCCGCTTTGATTTTGAGATTTTGGCCGTTTGGATATTTTCTAAGACGAAATATTTTGATTTAATCGGGGGGCGACACGTGTCACCCCCATGTGGCACCTTTGGGCCGAATTATGTTTGTGCATAACACCCGGTTAGAGTCGTTTTTCGGCGAAACGTTTTCACAGCTTTCGTAGGGGAATTTCCGGCTATGTCATTTAGTATTTTTGCGGATTTTTCCGAGAGACGGAACATTTTGGACCAACGAGAGGCGACTTGCACCCTCTCATCAGTGGGCAAGGTGGCGGTTCTTGGACGAAAAGGGGATGTCAAGTGGTAGATATTTTGGTAGATATTTTGTGTGCAAGTTGGCTAGGTACACATGGGTGAATCTTGGCCCTACACTTGCCTAACACTTGGTGTAATCTTGGCCATTGGTTGGCTTTCACTTGACCTATAAATACCCCTCCCTTTGAAGACTAATTCATTCACAAATTGCCTAAGTCTTGAAAGCTTCTTCCTTCCCCCTTAGTGTGGTGTCTTGGCCGAGAGCCCCTCTCTCCGCCCGTCGAGAGTCCCCAGTGGGTAGGCCGAGGTAGACACCCCCTTTGAGGTGCTAGCCGTGGGGTACCCCCCCCCCCTAGCCTAGTTGCTTTCGTATAATACCCCCCCTTTGTGGTATAGAAATACTCTCCAAGTATTGTTATAATGCCCAAATACCTTAGCCGTATACCTTGTAGTATTCTAAGGTTATACCTATACGAAAAGCCCAGAAATACTATTATACTTCCCGTCACCACGAAACCGAAACCAGGAAAATCTCCATAGTCCGTTGAGTATTGTGTAGAAGTTGGTTAGAACTTCTAAGGTGGTTTAGAGCGGGTTGAGCGCCTGAGTGGAGCTAAACGATTGCCCAGATCGACTTTATACTTGGATAATTATGGGCTTATCGAGGTAATTATCTTGTCCCCTATTGTAAGTGGTTATTACATGTCAGGAGTATATAGTTGAAGTATACTATATATAGTATCGAATCAGTAATTACATAGGATCACATGACAGAGACTTGTAGTAGTACCGTGGAGTAGAATTGTACCGTTAGGGTTAGATGTAATACCCACGGTTGGCTTGGTAGCCGCCTCGATAGAGAGGAGATTTACGCTGTTGTGGGGAGGTGCCGAAATTGCAGAAAGTTCTACGATGAGACTGAATGTTAATAAGCGCCTTGTGGCCTTATAGGTGGAAGTACTACGTGTGGCGCTCTACTTGGCTTAGGAGTAGCCGACGGCGAGGTACTCGGAGCATTTTGCTATTAGTCGATAATCGTCGCGAGGTATGTGAACCTCTTCCTATCTCTCTAGCATGATATGTGTGAACTATGTAGTACGGTAGACGCATACGTGCTAAATGTATTCGATGGGTTTAAACATAAAGTGTTATAACGGCTTTATGGGAAGTTGGTTATAACGACTTTATGTAGATAAGAAAACACTTTGTGGTTTTTAAAAGGTAAATGATTTGTTTATAACTGGCTTGATGTGTGATTATAAAGAACTTGAAGTATTTCAAAAGATTTCTGAAATCGTTTTGAAAGAGAAGTAATACTTGGTTTTGAGAACTTAAGAGTTATACTAGCTTTATGGGAAGTTAGGTATAACGGCTTAAGAACGTTTTCTCGATTTTGGAAATCGGGATGTGTATCGACAAACCATCTGCGGCGTTAATTAAAAGGAAATGTTTTGAACAATTAAGTATTATTAAAACCAGAGAAACTTCCATCTGCATGAAGCTAAGATGAGACAAAATGATATTTCCTAGATCATGGTCATTGTAATAAAGATTGTTATAAACAAGAATATCCTACTCACATATAAGGCTTATGTTTCGATTGTTTAAAAGAGAATTATATTCTTAAATGAATAAGACTATGAGCTGCGAAACCTTTCTAAAATAAGAAACGTGAACATTTGAAATTAGGCAAACTTGGACGTTTGGAAAATAATGTTGTTACTTGATTTTACAAAGGTAAGAGTTTTGGTTTTCTTAAAAGGACAAATACTCTATTTTATACTACGGGTATTGTGTGACTTATGTGAAAGAAACAGATCTTTTTTAAGATTTTAATGTGTGAAGTACTTGGGGATAGATAACGAACTTGTTAGTAAAGTACCTTGTGTGAATAACTTGATTGTATTGGTTTGTGATAGCCTTGTAATACTTTCTTGTTGCTTTGATAAGTAAAAGTGTTAGGATGCTACGTGTGTTAGTATCTTGTGATGTTTGTGTGCGGGGTTTCTGATTGTGCTTATTAACTATCGATCGTTATGATAGTATTGTGGCATTCATCTCTTGAGATGATTCCGGTTAAGCCGCTCCGACGCGGGTAGACTCAGCGATGCAGGACCATGATTCGAGAATACCTACGCGGGTCCTGGGGCCTATGCGAGCTACGAGTTCCGTGTTAGTGTACGTCCTTTATGGGCATGCGGTCCTCGCGCTACGCGGATCGCGAAGTCCGGGGCGATGCCGGGAGTAGCTACCCTCGATGCGGGAATACCTCATGCGGGCGATGAGATTGGCCTATCGCGAGTCGCGGAAGTTCGAGACTAGACGCGCGCATTAGATACGCGCAAGTGGCCGCCTTTGATCATGTGGCGGTCAGACAGATCTTATGATACGATTTATGACCTTGTTGGTACGGTGAGTGTTAGTAGTCGGCTATGCCTTCGCATTTTACCCTGCATGCTTTATTAGGACACGGTGGGACACGTGTTCATGTATTCTTGGTGCTTGTATATCATAAATCGCCGGCGGGAAGGTATTCCACGCACGATTGATGTTGGGCGTGAGACCCATTGTTAAATTGAGTGATGACTTGAGGTGTGAGTCCACGACTTGACATGATCGCTATTTATGGTGAATCGTAGTTTGGTTATCATACATGTCTCCCGCTTTGTATAGACTACTATGATTTCATTTACGATTTATTTTAGTTTCACATACTGCACTGTTTGTCCGACCTCCTTGGGGCTGCGTTCATGCCGCAGTTGAGGTACATCGATCGTTGATCCTAGCTCGTGGTCACAGTCAACGTTGGGAAGCTCCGTTTCTCGAGGCTTATCGATGTATAGTCCCCGTCGTAGTAAGTGTTTACATTCGGGGTTTGGCGGGCCCCGCCCCGCCATTGTGGTCGTATCATTCTTAGAGGTCTGTAGTAATCGCTGTGGTACAGGTTGGTAAAAAGGATTGCCGTTCATTTGTAAAAGAGTTGATGGTTATATATATGCCGAAGGCAAGTTTTCCAGATTATTGTTTTATATTTCGTTATCTCATGTTGTTGTTTTATGTTCCATTACTGACACGATGTTGTGTCACTAGGGTGCCCGGTAAGGCACGATCCACGCCCCGTTCGGTCGTGACAAAAGTGGTATCGAGCCAGTTAATCCTGAAAGTGTCTACAGAAGTATCCAAGAGAGTCTTGATTATCGGTGTGTTGCACCACATCAATAATCGTGAGGCTATAGGATATTTAGGATTGGTTTCTATTCTTCTCACTCGAGATCGTGCCTTAGAGCCGTGTTGTAAGTTGAACCTCTGACGAAATCTTTTCCTTATCATTATGCCTCGCGTAGGCAACCCGCCTGAGGGAGGCGACCGGCGGAGGCGAGAGTTGAGTTCGAAGGTTGAGGGCACAGCCCAATCATTACCTAGGTAGTGCTTCATTCGGGATTTCTGCGCGTCACTAGCCCCACAGAGTTTAGCACAATGACGGCGGTTCCTCTGCGTCACGATATTTGAACCTTCTGCCCACGATCGAACGATGAATATAGATTGCCAAGGGACAACCCTGTTACTAGCTATAGATTTGGCTACCAGAGAGTATACCGATGTATCGCGAGTCTTGATGACTACCTAAGAAAGGGATGTGCAAGAGTAATTCTTCAGTTGGGCTTGAGCATGGCCTGCGGGCTTATGCGCGCAGTCGAGAAACGTAGATCGACGGGTTAACCAAGGGCGAGAAGAGGCGAGGCAGCAAGGTCCTTCGGTAACTTTCAAGGTGAGTATACCTTAAGTGCTATGTTCTGATAGCAGTGTGTTAGTTGTGATTAGAAATCATGGTGGGTTAACCGAGTAAGATTTTGGAGGATAGAGAAAGTGTGAGCCTTAGAGCTTTATACGCAAAGACCTTAGAGGTAAGGCCATCTCGGGTAGAGACGTATGTTTATGTTTGACCCTTATAGGAGTGCATAGTGCACGTGAGCTGTGTTTGGGATAAGTCCCTAAGTAGTATGAAATGAAAGAGGGTAGTTGAGCTAGGAAGACCGCTAGGTTTTCGTAATATGATTTGTGAAATTATTCCTTCGGGGAGCTAGTGTTTTGCGCAATACCGGGTCGGGTTGAGGCTACGTGCGGGTCAACCCGCGGTAGGTTTGGTGGTGGGGTCAGTTTGTGGTGGTCCCTCTTTGTGTTAGGGTCATGAGGGTGTTAGGCCCATGTTTAGTTAGCCAGCGTGCAAGTTCGTGGATGCGTTCGACCAGTGGTCGGGCCGATGGGGGCAGCCTATCGTGTTCTTCGGTCAGGGTCGTTCCCTCGGCAGTGTTGATGTTATCTGAAAGGTTGTAAGGTTGCACGAGGTGCCTACCTTCACCTTATGACGATGGAGCCAGTGGTACTACTGTTTCTCTTCCGAGTTTGTACGAGCGCTAGGAACTCGTGAGTCTCAGACGCATTCGCCTCGCCGTTGTTTTGATTTCAGGGGTAGCTGTGAGGATCGTTGTCTCCGGTTGGGGGAGTGTTTAAGCTACCATGTCAGTGTTCGGATGTCGTCTTGTGACGCCTTGTAGGGGCAGAAATGCAAGTTGCCGGTCGATTGGTTCGATGTTGGCAGGGTTCAGATAGTTGGTTCAGGCTTGTTCCAGCAGATCGTGGATAGTGAAGCTTGTCTAGAAGAAGTTCCGCACTCAGAGGAATCGTGCGGATAATCGGCGACGACGCTTAGAGTTCAGGTTGACGGTCGGTCTTCTTGAAAGTACCACCCCGGACAGGGTGTGACGAGTTTTGGAAACAGAAGGAACTTAGCCCGAGTTACTTTGGGCCTTTGTGAGTTCATGTGAAGAATAGGCCAGGTTGCCTATATGTTAGCATTTGCCGTCCGACTTAGGAAGAAGGACGTCCGGTCTTTCGTATTGTTATGTTCGGGAAAGTATCGAAGATCCATCCAGAATGTTCCCAGTTAATGATGACCACGTTAGAGATAGTAACCCCGAGTTTTGGAACCGGCCGACGTAATGTGGTAAGAGTTCGAGTGTACGAGATCCTCCGATCGCAGCGTTCCGCACCATTTGTTGGGTCGTCGGAGCAAGGCTCGCGACAAAGTGACAAAAGTGGTATCAGTGACTAAGGAAGTATATTTTGACCCCGGGAAGAGGTATTTGTGGTGATGTAGAGGTGTTTCCTCGTGGACTTAGATGTAAGTTTTGCGCAGGTATTTCTGTGGCCAGGTATGGCAGGATTGTTTCGTAAGTATAGTAGTGAAGACTATACTGGCGCACGTTTGTTTTGAGACTTAGAAGGAACATTCGGGACGAATGTTTCTAAGGGGGGAAGAATGTTATACCCCGTAGTTCCAGGGTATGTATGCAAGGACGTACGTACGAGAATACGACAGAAAGATTGGAAAGGAAGAAAGAGGTGAATTTTCCACGGAAAAGTTTCCGGTTTTTGTGAAGGAAAAAGGTTCGTTTATGGGAATTGGATTCCCAGATTTGGTATTCGGACTTCCTGGAATATTAGAGAATTATGGAATTTTATTTTCGAAAATGGTCACGTGGGGCCCACGGGAGAAATTTACGGTTTTGTGGGGCCCGCTTTGATTTTGAGATTTTGGCCGTTTTGGATATTTTCGGAAGACGAAATATTTTGGACGAATCGGGGGGCGACACGTGTCACCCCCATGTGGCACCTTTGGGCCGAATTATGTTTGTGCATAACACCCGGTTAGAGTCGTTTTTCGGCGAAACGTTTTCACAGCTTTCGTAGGGGAATTTCCGGCTATGTCATTTAGTATTTTTGCGGATTTTTCCGAGAGACGGAACATTTTGGACCAACGAGATGGCGGCACTTGGCACCCTCTCATCAGTGGGCAAGGTGGGCGGTTCGACGGTGGGATGTCAAGTGGTAGATATTTTGGTAGATATTTTGTGTGCAAGTTGGCTAGGTACACATGGGTGAATCTTGGCCCTACACTTGCCTAACACTTGGTGTAATCTTGGCCATTGGTTGGCTTTCACTTGACCTATAAATACCCCTCCCTTTGAAGACTAATTCATTCACAAATTGCCTAAGTCTTGAAAGCTTCTTCCTTCCCCCTTAGTGTGGTGTCTTGGCCGAGAGCCCCTCTCTCCCCCCTTGGCCGAGAGTCCCCCCCCCTAGTGGGGTAGGCCGAGGGGTAGACACCCCCCCCCTTTGTGGTATAGAAATACTCTCCAAGTATTGTTATAATGCCCAAATACCTTAGCCGTATACCTTGTAGTATTCTAAGGTTATACCTATACGAAAAGCCCAGAAATACTATTATACTTCCCGATCCACGAAACCAAACCACAGGAAAATCTCCATAGTCCGTTGGAGTATTGTGTAGAAGTTGGTTAGAACTTCTAAGGGTGGTTTAGAGCGGGTTGAGCGCCGGAGTGGAGCTAAACGATTGCCCAGGATCGACTTTATACTTGGATAATTATGGGCTTATCGAGGTAATTATCTTGTCCCCCTATTGTAAGTGGTTATTACATGTTGTAGGAGTATATAGTTGAAGTATACTATATATAGTATCGAATCAGAATTACATAGACCGTATTCTGAGACTTGTGTAGTAGTACCGTGGAGTAGAATTGTACCGTTAGGTTAGATGTAATACCCCTGGTTGGCTTGGTAGCCTCGATAGAGGAGAGATTTACGCTGTCATGCGGGAGGTGTCCGAAATTGCAGAGAAAGTTCTACGATGAGACCTGAATGTTAATAAGCGCCTTGTGGCCTTATAGGTGGAAGTACTACGTGTGGCGCGTTCTACTTGGCTTAAGGAGTAGCCGGCTTGAGGTACTCGGAGCATTTTGCTATTAGTCGATAATCGTCGCGAGGTATGTGAACCTCTTCCTATCTCTAGCATGATATGTGTGAACTATGTAGTACGGTAGACGTACATGTGCTAAATGTATTCGATGGGTTTAAAACATAAAGTGTTATAACGGCTTTATGGGAAGTTGGTTATAACAGCTTTATGTAGATAAGAAAACACTTTGTGGTTTTTAAAAGGTAAATGATTTGTTTATAACTGGCTTGAGGTGTGATTATAAAGAACTTGAAGTATTTCAAAAGATTTAAATCGTTTTGAAAGAGAAGTAATACTTGGTTTTGAGAACTTAAGAGTTATACTAGCTTTATGGGAAGTTAGGTATAACGGCTTAAGAACGTTTCTTGATTTTGGAAATCGGGATGTGTATCGACAAACCAACGCGGCGTTAAAAGGAAATGTTTTGAACAATTAAGTATTATTAAAACCGAGAAACTTCCATCCGCATAAGCTAAGATGAGACAAAATGATATTTCCTAGATCACGGTCATTGTAATAAAGATTGTTATAAACAAGAATATCCTACTCACATATAAGGCTTATGTTTCTCAGTTGTTTAAAAGAGAATTATATTCTTAAATGAATAAGACTATGAATTGAAACCTTTCTAAAATAAGAAACGTGAACATTTGAAATTAGGCAAACTTGGGCGTTTGGAAAATAATGTTGTTACTTGATTTTACAAAGGTAAGAGTTTTAGTTTTCTTAAAAGGGCAGTCACTCTATTTTATACTACGGTATTGTGTGACTTATGTGAAAGAAGCAGATCTTTTTTAAGATTTTAATGTGAAGTACTTTGGGGATAGATACCCAACTTGTTAGTAGAAAGTACCTTGTGTGAATAACTTGATTGTATTGGTTTGTGATAGCCTTGTAATACTTTCTTGTTGCTTTGATAAGTAAAAGTGTTAGGATGCTACGTGTGTTAGTATCTTGTGATGTTTGTGTAAGGGGTTTCTTGATTGTGCTTATTAACTATCGGTCGTTATGATAGTATTGTGGCATTCATCTCTTGAGATGATTAGGGGTTAAGCCGCCTCCGACGCGGTAGACTCGGTGATGCAGGACCATGATTCGAGAATACCTCATGCGGGTCCCGGGGCCTATGCGAGCTACGAGAGTTCCGTTAGCGTGTCGTCCTTTATGGGCATGCGGTCCTTGTGGCTACGCGGATCGCGTTCGGGGCGATGCCGGAGTAGCTACCCTCGACGCGGGAATACCTCGCGGCCGATGAGATTGGCCTACGCGAGTCTGCGGAAGTTCGAGACTAGACGCCAGCATTAGATACCGGGCAAGTGGCCGCCTTTGATCATGTGGCGGTCAGACAGATCTTATGATACGCTTTATGACCTTGTTGGTACGGTGAGTGTTAGTAGTCGCTATGCCTTCAGATTTACCTGCATGCAGTTTATTAGGACACAGCGGACTGGTGTTCATGTGTATTCTTGGTGCTTGTATATCATAAATCACGGCGGTGGCGAAGGTATTCCACGCACGATTGATGTGGGCGTGAGACCCATTGTTAAATTGAGTGATGACTTGAGGTGTGAGTCCACGACTTGACATGATCGCTATTTATGGTGAATCGTAGTTTGGTTATCATACATGTCTCCCGCTTTGTATAGACTACTATGATTTCATTTACGATTTATTTTAGTTTCACATGCTAAATTTTTGTTATCGACCTCTCCTTGAGCTGCGTTCATGCGCGAGTTGAGGTACATCGTTGATCCTAGCTCTCGATTGACGTTTGGGAAGCTCCGTTTCTCCGGAGGCTTATCGGTGGTATAGTCCTCGTCGTAGTAAGTGTTTACATTCGGGGTTTGGCGGCCCCGCCCGCCATCGTGGGTCGTATCATTCTTAGAGGTCCAGTATTGTAATGTGGGTTGGTAAAAAGGATTAAGCCGTTCATTTGTAAAAGAGTTGATGGTTATATATATGCCGAAGGCAAGTTTTCACTGATTATTGTTTTATATTTCATTATCTCATGTTGTTGTTTTATGTTCCTGATTACTCGATGTTGTGTCACTAGGGTGCCCGGTAAGGCACGATCCACGGGCCCCGGTTCGTCGTGACACTAGATCGCCAGTGAGGAAGAAGTTCCACGTACGTGAGGATGACTTTGAGCGTGAGTCCACGACTTGACATAATCGCTTATGTTGTGAATCGTAGTTATCATACATGTCTCTCGCTTTATATAGACTATTATGATTTCATTTATAGTATTTTTACAGTTTCACATACTTGGTACCTGTTGTACTGACCTCCTTCGGGGCCGTTCATGCCGCAGTGTAAGTACACCGCCGATCCCCGCGTTTAGGATCTCATTTCGTCTTGGGAAGCTCCGCCTTCTGAGGCTTATCTTTGGTATGTTACCCACAGTCCAGAGGTCCTTGTACATTCAGGTATGGCGGGCCCCGTCGTCATAGTTGTTGTATAAATCTTAGAGGTCCAGAGTAATCGTGGGCGGGGTTGTAAGGATCAGAATCGCTCAAATGTTTATATATATATATGTTGAAAGGCAACCGCTTTGGTTGGCCTATTTTCTTTCATCTTAATCCATGTCTATTTACATGTTTAAGTTTTATTTCCGCGGTTTTCTCGATGTTGTATCACTAGGTGCCCGGTAGGAACGATCACGCCCGGTTCGGTCGTGACAAAAGTGGTATCGAGCGCTTAGTCCTCGGAAAGTGTCTACAGACCGTGTTCAGTAGTCTTGATTATCTGTGTTGTGCACCACATCTATAATCGTGAGGCTATAGGACATTTAGGATTGGTTTCCATTCTTCTCATTCCGAGATCGTGCCTTAGAGCTGTGTGATAAGTTGGACCCTCCGACGTATTCCTTCCTTTACCGCTATGCCTCGCGTAAGAAACCTGTGCCCAGATGGGCAAGGCGATGAGGAGTCAAGTGAGATACAAAGGAGTGCGAGGCGCAGTCTTGGCCAAGACTGAGATGCTTCCGACGACGGGTTTCGCGACGCCAAAGACCAAAGAGTTTAGAGTCGCAGCGGTTGCTGAGACTACAAGACTGAGCCTCCACCCACACCGAGCAGATGACGGGTACAAGGAGATGGCCCGATTCGCCGTGGTCGTGGCCGGCATGAGATAGGCCGATGAATCAGCCTGGCCCCAAAGAGCACCGTAGTTCACCCCGAGCGCATATTTGAGACTACGGGATTTTCTCGAGTGTAACCCGCCAGTTTTATGGGTCGAGGCACGAGGATGATCTCAGGAGTTCATCCGCAGCTTCTGGGTCATGAGAGTGATCAAGGCATCGGATACCGAGTCGGTGGTCCTAGGTTCGCATCGGCCGCGTGATACCGCGATCCGGTTTGATTCGCGAGCTGTCCCGGGAGAGAATGCACTTCCAGCCGTATGGGACGAGTTCTCAAAGGCATTTCTTGCACACTTCTTGCCTCCACAGATGAGGAGGGCTCGGGCCGACAGATTTTTGACGTTAGACAGGACGGGCGGACGGTTAGAGAGTACAATGTGGAGTTCGACTCGTTAGCTCGGTATGTCCCCGTCAGAGTAGCCGATATGGAGGATGAGTACACCGCTACGTCACCGGGCTAGATGATTACTTGGCAGAGGCTTGTACGGGTGTAGCTCTTCAGCCGGGCATGGACATTTCCCGCATGCAAGCTCATGCACTAGGATGTGAGGCACGGAGAGGTCGACGAAATGACCGAGATCAGCAGAAGAGGGCCAGGACAGCAGGGTCCTTTGGTAACTTTCGAGGCGGACCGCCTCAGCAGCAGGTTAGTTATGTACCTCACAAGATCAGTGGTCCTCCGCGCCTTGGGGCGTTCGGTATTCGAGCTGGTCGAGCTCCAGGCTTCCGTTCACGGTATACGTGAGTGCTAGCCAGCAGGATTCATGTCCCCCTCAGTGTGCACGATGTGGCAAACATCATCCCGGGGACTGTCGTCTTTTTACTGGTGCTTGTTTCACCTGCGGCCGTCAGGGCCATGTGACGAGAGACTATGCTTATAGGAGAGGTACGCACTGGCGCAGCCTCACCGGATCGATGGCGAGTTCATCGCCTTCTATACGCACAGGTGCCTATGATTAGAATGGAGCGGTAGGTTCAGGTATATCCCTAGCCCTCTAGAGTTTTGCATGCTTGATATGATGATATTATTGTTGTGTGCTATGTACGGATAGCGTTGTGTTATATTGTGAGTTAGAAAACATGGTTAGTTGGAAGAGTAAGTATGGGGGCATGGAAGGTGTGAACCTTAGATTTTTTCACGATTGAGACCTTACAGATAAGGTCGTCTTGAGTAAAAGATTCATTTTATGTTTGACTTTTATCAGAGTGCGTAGTATACGTGGGATATATTTTTGTGATAAGTCCATGGGTAGTGTGAAATGGAAGTGGTAGCTTTCATGATGTGAGTTAGTAAGAATTGTTCCGTATCGGGGAGCAAGGGTTTAGCGCGATTGTGGGTCGGGTTGAGGACGTGTTGCGGGTCAACCCAGTGTCTGATTAGGTGGGTCATACGGGTGGTCCCGCCAGATGGTAGGGTCACGAGGGTGCTAGGCCCAAGTTTAGATGACCATCGTATGAGTTCGTGGATATGTTCGACCAAAATCAGTTCGTGAAGGCCGAGAATGGCCCTAGAAGAAATCGAGGTTAGTAAGATGACCAAGTTTGGAGGTAGTGACTCAAGGGTTGGAAACGAGCGTTGATCAAGTGTGGTACGTATACTAGAAGAGTTCAAGTGTTCGAGAAGAGTACGACGAGTAAGGGTAGAGGCGAGCATGTATTGCGAGCATAGATATGATCATTTCTTGTGAAGGGAGAAGGTGCGAAGGATGTATATTTTAGACCTCAGGGATCGCATGCAGTCCGGTACCATTTGTTGGGTCGCCGGAGTGACACTAGAACCTCGCGGCAAAGTGACAAAAGTTTGTGATGTTAGAGGTGTTTCCTCGTGGACTTGGATGTAAGTATTTGCGCAGGTGTTTCTGTGGCCAGGTGTGGCAGGATTGTTCTCGTAAGTATAGTAGTGAAGACTATACTGGCGCATGTTTGTTTTGAGGCTTAGAAGGAACATTCGGGACGAATGTTTCTAAGGGGGGAAGAATGTTATACCCGTATTTCCGTGGTATGTGAGGCGTGCACGTATATAAATTTGAGCCTTAAAGATTAGGCAAGAATGAAATTTTGTGCACAAGTACCGAAATGAGTCGTTTTTCGACGAAACGTTTCCACAGCTTTCGTAGGGAAAATTCCGGCTATGTCATTAATAATTTTTGCGGATTATTCCGAGAGACGAAACATTTTGGACCAACGGGAGGGTGACATGTGTCACCCTCACATTGGAAGGAAGTGGACGGCCAAAGGGGAAAAGTTGGCACGTTTTTTGTGCAAAAATTGTGGTCAAGGGTTAGGTAGGATATTTTGTGTAGTTGATGAGCAAGTGGGACCCACAAACACATGGCTTCATCTTGACCTTACACTTGCCTTACACTTGGATAGATCTTGGCCATTGGTTGGCCATTTCTTGACCTATAAATACCCCTCTAAGTTGATGAACTTATTCATCCAAAAAAATTCTAAGTCTTGAAAAATCCCTCCCTCTCCCTCTTGTTGTTTTCGTCCACCACACCCCCTCCCCTTTGAGAGCTCTAGCCGAGAGCAACCCCCCCCTAGCCTAGTTGTGCTAGTCGAAATACTACCCCCCCTTGGTAGAAATGTATTCTACAAGTATTGTTATAATGCCCAAAATACTTTAGCCAAATACCTTGTAGTACTTTCCAAAGTACTTTATAAAAGCCAGAAAATACTATTATACTTTCCTTTAGCCACTAACGAAACCCAGGAAAACCTTCATAGTCGGTTGAAGTGTTTAGTCGAGTTGCGTAGAACTTCTAGGTTGTTTGGATTGAGCACTCGGAGTAGCTAACGTTGCTCGGAGCGACTTTACTTACTGATAATTTTGGGCTCATCGAGGTAAATACATCCTTCTAGTGTAATTGGAAATTACATACCGTAGTAGTATAGTAATGAATATAAGATTCATAGAGAATTGTAATAGAAGGATATTCTGAGAAAGACTTGAATGAAATCACTTGGAAGAATATAAGTAGATTCAATCGTACTTACATAGGGATTGTATATCTGATGGTGATAACCTTTATGGTTGAATGTTCGCAAGTAGCATGGGCTACTTAGAAGGTGGACCAAAGCGGGTTATAGTAGTGGGCGTTTTGCTTATAGTCGATAAATCGTCGCGGTATGTGATTCTTCCATACTCTTGAGCATGATATTTAAAAGGAAGATATATAGAATGCGGCAATGTCTTTTGACTTAAGCTGAATAATATATAGTACGCAGAAGCGTGCTAATTGAATTGAGCGTGGTTATATGCAATGTCTTTTGACTTAAGCTGAATAATAAGAATTTTGAAGTATTTCAAAATTGTTAAGACACCATTGTTGAAAGAAGAGTAACACTGGGTTTTAAAGGTTTTAAAAAGAGTTATACTAGCTTTATGGGGAGTTAGGTATAACGTCTTATACCTAACTCCCCATAAAGCTAGTATAACTCTTTTTAAAACCTTTAAAACCAAGTGTTACTCTTCTTTCAAAAATGGTTTCTTAACAATTTTGAAATACTTCAAAATTCTTATTATTCGTGCTTAAGTCAAAAGACATTGCCGCATAACCACGCTCAATTAGCACACGACGCCTACCGCACTATATTATTCAGCTTAAGTCAAAAGACATTGCCGCATATATATCTTCCTTTAAAATATCATGCTCAAGAGTATAGGAAGAATCACATACCGCGACGATTTATCGACTATAAGCAAAACGCCCACTCGCTTATAACCCGCTTAGCTGGTCCACCTTCTAAGTAGCCCGTGCTACTTGCGAACATTCAACCAATAAAGGTTATCACGATCAGATATACAATCTATGTAAGTACGATTGAACTTCTACTTATATTCTTCAAGTGATTTCGCCAAGTCTTTCTCAGAATATCCTTCTATTACGCTCAATTCTCTTCTATGAATCTTATATTCATTACTATACTACTACGATGTAATTTCCAATTACACTAGAAGGATGAGTATTTACCTCGATGAGCCCAAAATTATCCAAGTAAAAAGTCGCTCCCGAGCAACGTTAGCTCTACTCCGAGTGCTCCAATCGCTAAACAACCCTTAGAAGTTCTACGCAACTTCTACTAAACACTTCAACCGACTGAAGGTTTTCCTTAGGGTTTCGTTTTGTGACCGACGGAAGTATAATAGTATTTCTGGCTTTTCAGATAAGTGTAACTGGAATACTACAAGGTATAAGGCTAAGGTAATTTGGGTATAGTAACAATACTTTTGAGAGTATTTCTACCAAGAGGGGGGGTATTTATACGAGACAACACCACAAGGGGGGGTGTATACCCCTCGGCCTACCCCACTAGGGGGGGGGGTATTCTCGGCCAAGGGGGGAAGGGAACTCGGCCAAAGGGCCTTATCAAAGGGGGAGGAGGCTGGGGCGAACCACACTACAAGGGAGGAGGATTTTAACACTTAGGAAATTTTAGGAATGGATGAAGAAGTCTTCCAGGGGTATTTATAGGACAAGCCAAGGCCAACCAATGGCCAAGATCATGCCAAGTGCAAGGCAAGTGTAGGGCCAAGATCATGCCAAGTGCACCTTATCCATCTACCACAAAAATATCCTACCTACTACTTGACAAAACCCAACCATTTCGCCCAAGCCATTATCACACTTTACCAACCAGAGGGTGACAAGTGTCGCCTCTTGTTGGTCCAAAAGGTTTCGTCTCTCGGAAAAATCCGCAAAAATTAGAAATGACATAGCCATAATTTACCCTACGCGAGTTGTGTAAAGCGTTTAAAAACGACTTAATCGGGTGTTGTGAACAAAAATAAATCGCCAAGCCACTTTAAAGTCCAAACTTTTCTACGACGTCCCACGCATATACTGCGGAAATACGGTATAACATTTGTTGTGTAACTCGCCTATGCTTGTTGAGATAGCCTTTGTTGTGCAAATGTTGATATCAGATGACTTCTTGAGAAAGAGTGGATCTTTTATTAAAGTTTAGAAGTATGGTAATTTGCTTGAGCTTGTTTGTGATAGCCTGGTTGTCCGATATATTGTTATTGTGGTTACATGGACATGTCTACACCGATGCAGAATTCCGGGGGCATGTGGCCATGTGGCGGGGTTGATCACCCAGTATATTGTTGTTGATGTTGCATGGACATGTCTACACCGAGGCAGAATTTCGGGGGCATGTGGCCATGCGGCATTGTTATTATTGTTGCATCATGGACATGTCTACACCGATGCAGATTCCGGCACGCGCCATGATGCGAACATGATTTATGTTGTGGCGTGAGACCCATAGTTATATTGAGTGATAGCGTTGAGGCGTGAGTCCACGACTTGACCGCTTATGTTGCAGATCGTATTTTGGTTATCATACATGTCTCCGCTTTTTATAGATCGTTATGATTTAAGCGCAGTATTTTCGGCCACATACTTGGTACTGTTGATCGACTCCTTCGGGGGGCTGCGTTCATGCCGCAGCTAGGAGTACATCGGTAGTTGATCATCGCTCTTAGGATCACAGTTCAGCATTGGGAAGCTCCGTTCTCCGGAGGCTTATCTTTTGGTATGTTACCCTGAGTTGTAGGTTCTTGTACATTCAGGGGTATGGCGGGGCCCTGTCCCGTCATGTTGTATAAAAACTCTTAGAGGTCTGTAGATCACTGTAAGCGTGGTTTGTAAAAGGATTAAACTGTTCGTTTGAAAGAGTTGTTTATATATATTTTATTGGAAGGTAACCGTTTGGTTGGCCTGTTTTATGATATATATCTTGTTTCTTGTTTAAAGTTTTATTTTCCGCTGGTTTTCTCTGATGTTGTATCACTAGGGTGCCCGGTAGGCACGATCCACGGGCCGGATCGGTCGTGACAAAAGTGGTATCGTGAGCGATTAATCTCGGAAAATGTCTACGCATCGTTCTAGTAGAGTCTTGATTATCGGTGTTGTGCACCACATCTATAATCGGAGGCTGCAGACATTTAGGATTAGTTTCCATTCTTCTCATTCCGAGATCGTGCCTTAGAAAGTGTTGTAAGTTGGACCCTCCGACGTATCTCGTTCTTACCGCTATGCCTCGCCAAGGCAACCAGAGCCCGTGGCGGCAAGGCACCGAGGTGCCGCTAGTAAGACACAGAGGAGTACGAGGGCGCAGTCTGGCCAAGACTGAGATTGTGCTTGAGACGGCAAGTTTTGCGGCCGCCAAATTTCAAAGAGTTTAGAGCGCGGCGGTGGTGCTGAGACCACAAGACACGAGCCTCCAGTCCCACAAACCGGCAGAGGAGATGGGTTACAAGGAGTTGGCCCAGTTATTGGTGTTATACCCCGTATTTCCAGAGTATGTACGTAAGGACGTACGTAGAAAATTTGAACTTTTTAAGTAAGGCTTGGCCGAATTATTTTGTGCACAACACCCGGTTAGAGTCGTTTTTCGACGAAACGTTTCCACATCTTTCGTAGGGAAAATTCCGGCTATGTCATTTTTAATTTTTGCGGATTTTTCCGAGAGACGAAACGTTTTGGACCAACAAGAGGGCGACACTTGTCACCCTCTCATTGGAGCACGTTGTGGGCGGTACAAGTGGGACGAATTGGCCTTGTTTGGTCAAGGGGTTGGTAGGATATTTTGTGGTAGATGGATAAGGTGCACTTGGCAAGATCTTGGCCCTACACTTGCCTTGCACTTGGCAAGATCTTGGCCATTGGTTGCCTTGGCTTGTCCTATAAATACCCCCTGGAAGACTTCTTCATCCATTCCTAAATTTCCTAAAGTGTTAAAATCCTCCTCCTTGTGTGGTGTTTCGTCCAACACCCCCTCTCCCCCTTTTTGTGGCCTTTTGGCCGAGAGTCCTCCCCTCGCCGAGTACCCCTAGTGGGGTAGGCCGAGGTATACACCCCCTTGTGGTGTTGTCTCGTATAAATACCCCCTCTTGGTAGAAATACTCAAAAGTATTGTTGTAATGCCCAAATTACCTTAGCCAGATACCTTGTAGTATTCTAAGGTTATACCTATCTGAAAAGCCCCGTTATACTATTATACTTCCCACAATACCAAACCGAAACCCTAAGAAAAATCTCCATGGTTAGTTGGAGTAGTATGTAGAAGTTGGTTAGAACTTCTAAGGGTATTTTGGAGCAGTTGGGCGCACGGAGTGGAGCTAAACGTTGCCGGGATCGACTTTATACTTGGATAATTATGGGCTTATCGAGGTAAATATCTTGTCCTCTATTGTAATTGGAAATTACATGATTGTTAGATCAGTATAGTTGAAGTATACTATATATAGAATCGAACGTTGTTATCGGCAATGTCTTTGGACTTAAGCTGAATAATAAGAAACCTTTTCGAAAGAAGAGTCTTTGAATCAGAATTACATAGGGCGTATCAGATGAGATTTGTGTAACTTTTCCGTGAGGTAGAATTGTGCACGTCCGATTAGGCGTATAACCCCCTGGTTGGCTTGGTAGCCGCCCCGATAGAGAGGAGATTTACGCTGCATGTGGGGAGGTGTCGAATTTTCTCGTAGAATGTTCTACGAAGAGATCTAAATGTTAATAAGCGTCTTGTGGCCTTATAGGTGGAAGTACTATGCGTGGCGCGATCTACTTGGCTTAAGGAGTAGCCGCGGTTTGAGGTACTTGGGCGTTTTGCTATTAGTCGATAATCGTCGCGAGGTATGTGAACCTCTTCCTATCTCTTCTAGCATGATATGTGTGTAACTATGTAGTGCGGTGACGACATGTGTTAAATGTATTGGATTGGTCTAAAACATAAAGTGTTATAACGGCTTTATGGGAAGTTAGTTATATGACTTTATGTATGTAAGAAAATACTTGTGGTTTTAAAAGGTAATCGATTCGAACTATAAATGGTTGGTTATGTGATAATAAAGAACTTGAAGTATTTCAAAAGATTTTTGAATCATTTTGAAAGAAGAGTAATACTTGGTTTTTGAAAACTTAAGAGTTATACTAGCTTTATGGGAAGTTAGGTATAACGGCGTAAAATGTTTTCTTGATTTGAAATCGAATGTGTATCGACAAACCACTGCGGCGTTAATAAAAGGAAATGTTTTGTGATTAAAACCAAGAGAAACTTACATCTGCATAGAAGCTAAGATGAGACAAAATGATATTTCCTAGATCATGGCTGCTGTAATAAGATTGTTATAAACAAGAATATCCTACTCACATATAAGGCTTATGTTTTCTCAGATGGTTTAAAAGAGAATTATATTCTTAAATGAATAAGACTATGAACTACAAACCTTTCTAAAA
This sequence comes from Przewalskia tangutica, assembly GCA_029844215.1. Lineage (NCBI taxonomy): Eukaryota > Viridiplantae > Streptophyta > Magnoliopsida > Solanales > Solanaceae > Przewalskia > Przewalskia tangutica. Next base: position 67,376,528 of record CM056723.1, read on the forward strand.
TAAGAACAGTGAACATTTGAAATTAGGCAAACTTGGGCGTTTGGAAAATAATGTTGTTACTTGATTTTACAAAGGTAAGTGTTTTGATTTACTTCAAAAGATAATCACTCTATTTTCATATACTACGTATTGTGTGACTTTTGTAAACGTAACGTATCTTTTAAAAGATAATGTATGAAGTACTTTGGGAATAGATACCGATCTTGTTAATCATATATTAGAATGTACCTTGTGTGTATAACATGATTGTGTTGGTTTGTGATAGCCTTGAAATACTTTCTTGTTGATTTGATAAGTAAACATGCTAGGATGCTACGTGTGTTAGTATCTTGTGATGTTTTGTGTAAAGGGGTTTTCCTCGATCGCGCTTTAAAGTTGTTTGACTCTCACCAGTTATGTTGGTATTGTACCACTCACCTTGACTTGTCTCGGAGGTTAAGGCGCCTCCGACGGGGTAGACTCAGCGGTGCAGGACCATGATTCGAGAATACCTCATGCGGGTCCGAGGATCCATGCGGAACTACGGAGTTCCGTTAGTTTGCGCCCTTGTGGTCATGCGGTCTTTGTGGCTACGCGGATCGCGAGTCGGGGCGATGCCGGAGTAGCTACCCTCGACGCGAGGAATACCTGCGCGCCTATGAGGTTGGCCTATCGCGAGCTACGGAGAGTTCCGGGACTAGACGCGCACATTTGATCTCGCGGGCGGTGACCGGCTTTGATCATGTGACGGTCTAGACAGATATCATGATACGATTTATGACCTGGCATCGCGTGGTGTTAGTAGTCGGTTATGCCTTCGTACTTACCCTGTACTGTTTTATTAGGACACAGGTGGGACCTGGTGTTCATGTGTATTTCTTGGTGCTTTTATATCATAAACTGCCGGCAGTGAGGAAGGTATTCCACGGGCATGATTGATGTTATGGGCGTGAGACCCATAGTTACATTTGAGTGATGACTTTGAGGGCGTGAGTCCCTGACTTGACATGACTGCCTATTTATTGTGAACTGTAGTTTGGTTATCATACATGTCTCCTGCTTTATAGACTATTATGATTTCATTTACAGTATTTTCAGTTTCATACTGCATACTGTTATCGACCTCCTCGGGCTGCGTTCATGCCGCAGGTTGAGGTACACCAGTCGTTGATCCTCGCTCTTAGGGTCACAGTTCAGCGTTTGGGAAAGCTCCGTTTCTCCGGAGTCTTATCTTGGTATAGTCCCCTGTTGTTGTAGGTGCTTACATTCAGGGGTATGACGGGGCCCTGTCCCGTCGTTGTTGTCATATCATTCGTAGAGGTCTGTAGTACTGTTGTGGGCAGGGTTTGTAAAAAGGATTAAACTGTTCATTTTGAAAGAGTTGTTATTTATATATATGCCGAGAGGCCACTTTTCTTCAGATAAACATGTGTCTTCTTTACATTGTATCATGTATTGTGTTTTATGTTCCGCTGATTACTCTGATGTTGTATCACTAGGGTTCCTGGTAAGACACGATCACGCCCGTTCGGTCGTGACAAAAGTGGTATCGTGAGCGATTAATCCTCGGAAAGTGTCTACAGCATCGATCCAAGAGTCTTGATTATCGGTGTGTTGTGCACCACACCAATAATCAGGAGGCTATAGGATATTTAGGATTGGTTTCTATTCTTCTCACTCTGAGATCGTGCCTTAGAGCTGTGTTGTAAGTTGGACCCTCTCACGTATTTCTTTCCCTTACCGTTATGCCTCCGCGTAGGGCAACCCGGCCCAGGAGGGCAAGGCAGCCGAGGGAGCTGCGAGTAGAGTACAGAAGGTTACGAGGGCACAGGCCCAACCATCACCTGAGTTAGGTGCTTCGTTCGGGAAGTTATGCTACGTCACCAGCCCCAGCAGAGTTTAGCACGGCGGCAGCAGTTCCTACTGCGGCCATGATATATGAACCTTCAGTCCCACGACCGGGAACAGAGAATATAGATTGCAAAGAGACAACCTCACATTAGCTATGGATTTGGCTACCGAGAGTATACCGATGTACCGCGAGTCTTGATGACTATCTAAAAGAGGGTTGTACAAGAGTAATTCTTCGCCACGCTGAGCATGGCACGTACGGGCTTATCGCATGCGCAGCCGAGAAGCGTAGAGATCGGCAAAGTTAACCAAGGACAACGAAGAGGCCGCAATGAAGGTCCTTTGGTAACTTTCGAGGCGAGTCACCTCACCAGCGGATTAGATTTGCACATCCACCAGTGCAGAGAGGTCCTCCACGGATTTCAGGACGTTCGGTATCGCAGGAGTCGTCGAACTCCGTGGCTTCCGCTCACAGGCGATGCACGTCATCCCGGGGGATGTCGTCTTTTAGTTGGTACTTGTTTTACCTACGACCGTCAGGGTCTGATGTCGAAAGAGTGTCCTTGTAGGAGGACTTAGCCTTCAGGATCGGTGGGTAGTTCGTCATCTTCCCTAGCTATGCGCCCTACGGGGCAGGTTTGACTAGAACGACTAAGGAGATGGCAAAGAGATATAGATATATCCTTAACCTCTGGGGTTAGTATGTGAGATAAGGTGAGTACACCTTAAGTGCTATGTTCTGATAGCAGTGTGTAAGTTGTGATTAGAAATCATGGTTAGTAACCGGGGAAGATTGGGGGATAGAGAAAGTGTGAGCCTTAGAGTGTTATACGTGGAGACCTTAGAGGTAAGGCCATCTCGAGTAAAAGATGTATTGTTTATGGTTGACCCTTATAGGAGTGCATAGTGCACGTGAGTTATGTTTGTGGGATAAGTCCCTGAGTAGTGTGGAATGAAAGAGGGTAGTTGAGCTAAGACCGCTAGGTTTTCGTAACGTGATTAGTGAGAGTTTTCTTCGGGAGCTAGCGTTTGCGCGTTGCCGGGTCGGGTTGAGGCCACGTTGCGGGTCAACCCGCGCATGTATGGTGGGGTCAGTTGGTGGTCCCGCCTTGTGGTAGTGGTCACGAGGTGTTAGGCCCAAGTTTAGTTAACCAGACATTTAACTCGTGGACGATTCGACCGATGGTCGGGCCGAGAGGTCACCGCCTTGTCTTCTAGCAAAGACCGCTTACTCGGCGGTGTTGATTTTATCGTAAAGGTTGTAAGGCTGCACGGGTGCCTACCTTCACCTTATGACGCATGAGGAGCCAGTGGTACTACTGTTTTTGTTTCGAAGTTTTACCAAGCGGTTAAGGACTCAGTGAGTCTCGACCGCATTCGCCTCGGGCGGTGTGTGGATTTGGGGTAGTTGTGGGATTGTTGTCTCTGTGGAGGAGTGTTTAAGCTACCATTTCGGTGTTCGGATGTCGCTTATGAAGCCTTGTAGGGCGGATGTAAGTCACGGCCGATTGGTTCGATGTTGGCAAGATTCAGATAGTTGGTTCAGCTTGTTCCGGCAGATCGTGGATATGGTAAAGCTTGTCTAGAAGAGGTCCCGCAGCTCGGAGAAATCGTGCGGATAATCGGCACGGCGCTTAGAGTTCGGTTGACGGTCGGTCTTCTTGAAAGTACCACCCCGTTGGTGTGACGAGTTTTGGAAAACAGAGGAACTTAGCCCGAGTTACTTTGGGCCCTTTGAGTTCATGTGAAGAATAGGTCAGTTGCCTATATATTAGCATTTGTCGTCCGACTTAGAGGCTACGTCCGGTCTTTCGTATTGTTATGATCGGAAAGTATCGGAGGTCCACCCAGAGTGTTCCCGCTAATGATGACCACGTTAGAGAGATAGTAACCCAGTTTTGGAAATCAAGCGATCGTAAATGTGGTAAGAGTTCGAGTGTCTGACACCTCGGGGATCGCATGCAGCGGTACCATTTGTTGGGTCGCCGAGTGACACTAGAACCTCGCGCAAAGTGACAAAAGTGGTATCATTTCTTTTGTAAAGAGAAGGTGCGAGGAAGTATATTTTAGACCCGGAGAGAGTGTTTGTGGTAATGTTAGAGGTGTTTCTCGTGGACTTGGATGGAGGTATTTGCGCTGGTGTTTCGTGGCCATGTGTGCGTGATTGTTCTCGTAAGTATAGTAGTGAAGACTATACTGGCGCGCGTTTGTTTTGAGACTTAGAAGGAACATTCGGGACGAATGTTTCTAAGGAGGGGAGAATGTTATACCCCGTATTTCCAGAGTATGTACGTAAGGACGTACGTAGAAAATTTGAACTTTTTAAATAAGGCTTGGCCGAATTATTTTGTGCACAACACCCGGTTAGAGTCGTTTTTAGACGAAACGTTTCCACAGCTTTCGTAGGGAAAATTCCGGCGATGTCATTTTTAATTTTTGCGGATTTTTCCGAGAGACGAAACAATTTGGACCAACAAGAGGGCGACACTTGTCACCCTCTCATTGAGCACGCCGCGCGTACAAGGGGGACGAATTGGCCTTGTTTGGTCAAGGGGTTGGTAGGATATTTTGTGGTAGATGGAAAAGGTGCACTTGGCAAGATCTTGGCCCTACACTTGCCTTGCACTTGGCAAGATCTTGGCCATTGGTTGGCCTTGGCTTGTCCTATAAATACCCCCATTTGGAAGACTTCTTCATCCATTCCTAAATTTCCTAAAGTGTTAAAATCCTCCTCCTTGTGTGGTGTTTCATCCAACACCCCCTCCCCTTTGTGAGGCCTTGTGGCCGAGAGTCCCCTTCCCTCGTCGAGAGTACCCCCTAGTGGGGTAGGCCGAGGGGTATACACCCCCCCTTGTGGTGTTGTCTCGTATAAATACCCCCCTCTTGGTATAAATACTCTCAAAAGTATTGTTGTAATGCCCAAATTACCTTAGCCGTATACCTTGTAGTATTCTAAGGTTATACCTATACGAAAAGCCCCGTTATACTATTATACTTCCCACTACCACCAAACCGAAACCCTAAGAAAAATCTCCATGGTTAGTTGGAGTAGTATGTAGAAGTTGGTTAGAACTTCTAAGGGTATTTTGGAGCAGGTTGGAGCGCACGGAGTTGGAGCTAAACGTTGCCCAGGATCGACTTTATACTTGGATAATTATGGGCTTATCGAGGTAAATATCTTGTCCCTCTATTGTAATTGGAAATTACATGATTGTTAGACTGTATAGTTGAAGTATACTATATATAGAACTGAACGTTGTTATCGGCAATGTCTTTGGACTTAAGCCTGAATAATAAAAAACCTTTTCGAAAGAAGAGTGTTGAATCAGAATTACATAGGATCAGACACATGAGACTTGTGTAGCTTTTCTGTGAGGTAGAAGTAGAATTGTGCACGTCCGGATTAGACGTATAACCCCCCCCCTGGTTGGCTTGGTAGCCACCCGATAGAGAGAGATTTACGCCATGTTGCGGGGAGGTGCCGAATTTTCTCAGAGAATGTTCTACGAAGAGATCTAAATGTTAATAAGCGCCTTGTGGCCTTATAGGTGGAGTACTACGCGTGGCGCGATCTACTTGGCTTAAGGAGTAGCCGACGGTTGGAGGTACTTGGAGCGTTTTGCTATTAGTCGATACTCGTCGCGAGGTATGTGAACCTCTTCCTATCTCTTCTAGCATGATATGTGTGTAACTATGTAGTGCCAGAGACGTACGTGTTAAATGTATGGATTGGTCTAAAACATAAAGTGTTATAACGACTTTATGGGAAGTTGGTTATAACAGCTTTATGTATGTAAGAAAATACTTGTGGTTTTTAAAAGGTAACTGATTCGAACTATAACTGGTTGGTTATGTGATAATAAAGAACTTGAAGTATTTTAAAAGATTTTTGAATCATTTTGAAAGAAGAGTAATACTGGGTTTTTGAAAACTTAAGAGTTATACTAGCTTTATGGGAAGTTAGGTATAACGGCTTAAGAATGTTTTCTTGATTTGAAATCGAATGTGTATCGACAAACCACTGCAGTTAATAAAAGGAAATGTTTTGTGATTAAAACCAAGAGAAACTTCCATCTGCATAGAAGCTAAGATGAGACAAAATGATATTTCCTAGATCATGGCTGCTGTAATAAGATTGTTATAAACAAGAATATCCTACTCACATATAAGGCTTATGTTTTCTCAGATGGTTTAAAATAGAATTATATTCTTAAATGAATAAGACTATGAACTACGAAACCTTTCTAAAATAAGAACCGTGAACATTTGAAATTAGGCAAACTTGGACGTTTGTAAAATAATGTTGTTACTTGATTTTACAAAGGTAAGTGTTTTGATTTACTTCAAAAGATAATCACTCTATTTTCATATACTACGGGTATTGTGTGACTTTTGTAAACGTAACGTATCTTTTAAAAGATAATGTATGAAGTACTTTGGGAATAGATACCCGATCTTGTTAATCATATATTAGAATGTACCTTGTGTGTATAACATGATTGCGTTGGTTTGTGATAGCCTTGAAATACTTTGTTGTTGATTTGATAAGTAAACATGCTAGGATGCTACGTGTGTTAGTATCTTGTGATGTTTTGTGTAAAGGGTTTTCCTCGATCGCGCTTTAAAGTTGTTTGACTCTCAGCCGTTATGTTGGTATTGTACCACTCACCTTGACTTGTCTCCGGAGGTTAAGCTGCCCTCCGATGCGGGGTAGACTCACGCGGTCTGTGACCATGATTCGAGAATACCTCATGCGGGTCCAAGGGATCCATGCGGAACTACGGGAGTTCCAGGTTAGTTTGCGGCCCTTGTGGTCATGCGGTCTTTGTGGCCATGCGGATCGCGAGTCGGGGCGATGCCGGGAGTAGCTACCTCGACGCGAGGAATACCTCACGCGGCCTATGAGGTTGGCCTATGCGAGCTACGGAGAGTTCGTGGCTAGACGCGCACATTTGATACTGCGGGCGAGTGACCAGCTTTGATCATGTGACGGTCTAGACAGATATCATGATACAGTTTATGACCCTGTTAGTATTGTGGGTGTTAGTAGTCGGTTATGCCTTCGTACTTACCCTGTACTGTTTTATTAGGACACAGGTGGGACCTGGTGTTCATGTGTATTTCTTGGTGATTTTATATCATAAACTGTCGGCAGTGAGGAAGGTATTCCACGGGCATAATTGATGTTACATTTGAGTGATGACTTTGAGGGCGTGAGTCCCTGACTTGACATGACTGCCTATTTATTGTGAACTATAGTTTGGTTATCATACATGTCTCCTGCCTTATAGACTATTATGATTCCATTTACGATTTTCGCCACATACTTGGTACTGTTATCGACCTCCTTGGCTGCGTTCATGCCGCAGTTGAGGTACACCGCCGTTGATCCTCGCCTTAGGGTCACAGCTCGATTGGGAAAGCTCCGCTTTCTCGAGTCTTATTCGTATAGTCCCCTCGTTGTAGGTGCTACATTCGTGGTATGACGGCCCCGTCCCGTTGTTGTCATATCATTCGTAGAGGTCTCAGAGTAATCTTGCAAGGTGGTTTGTAAAAAGGATTAAACTGCTCATTTTGAAAGAGTTGTTATTTATATATATGCCGAGAGGACACTGTTATTCATATAAACATGTGTCTTCTTTACATTGTATCATTTATTGTGTTTTATGTTCCATTGATTACTCGATGTTGTATCACTAGTGGTGCCCGGTAAGACACTACCACGCCCGGTTCGGTCGTGACAAAAGTGGTATCGGAGCGATTAATCCTCTGAAAGTGTCTACAGCATCAGATCCAGAGTCTTGATTATCGGTGTGTTGTGCACCACACCAATAATCGTGAGGCTATAGGATATTTAGGATTGGTTTCTATTCTTCTCACTCCGAGATCGTGCCTTAGAGCCGTGTTGTAAGTCGACCCTCTCACGTATTTCTTTCCTTACCGCTATGCCTCCGCGTAGGCAACCCGGTCCCAGAGGGCAAGGCGTGAGTCGCGAGTAGAGTACAGAGGGTTACGAGGGCACAGGCCCAACCATCACCTGAGTTAGGTGCTTCGTTCGGGAAGTTATGCTACGTCACCAGCCCCAGCAGAGTTTAGCACGGCGGCAGCAGTTCCTACTGCGGCCATGATATATGAACCTTCAGTCCCACGACCGGGAACAGAGAATATAGATTGCAAAGAGACAACCCTGTTACTAGCTATGGATTTGGCTACCAGAGAGTATACCGATGTACCGCGAGTCTTGATGACTATCTAAGAGAGGGTTGTACAAGAGTAATTCTTCAGTTAGGCTTGAGCATGGCACGTGGGCTTATGCGCAGCAGCCGAGAAGCGTGAGATCGAAAGTTAACCAAGGACAATGTAAGAGGGCACGAACAAAGAAGGTCCTTTGGTAACTTTCGAGGCGAGTCACCTCACCAGCGGATTAGATTTGCACATCCACCAGTGTAGAGAGGTCCTCCACGGATTTCAGGACGTTCGGGGTATGCAGGAGTTGGTCAGAACTCCAGGGCTTCCGGTTCACGGCGATGCACGTCATCCCGGGGGATGTCGTCTTTTAGTTGGTACTTGTTTTACCTACGACCGTCAGGGTCTGATGTCGAAAGAGTATCCTTGTAGGAGGACTTAGCCTTCAGGATCGGTGGGTAGTTCGTCATCTTCCCTAGCTATGCGCCCTACGGGGCAGGTTTGACTAGAACGACTAAGGGGAGTGAAGCAGTAGATATAGATATATCCTTAACCCTCTAGGGGTTAGTATGTGAGATAAGGTGAGTACACCTTAAGTGCTATGTTCTGATAGCAGTGTGTAAGTTGTGATTAGAAATCATGGTTAGTAACCGGGGAAGATTGGGGGATAGAGAAAGTGTGAGCCTTAGAGTGTTATACGTGGAGACCTTACAGGTAAGGCCATCTCGAGTAAAAGATGTATTGTTTATGGTTGACCCTTATAGGAGTGCATAGTGCACGTGAGTTATGTTTGTGGGATAAGTCCCTGAGTAGTGTGGAATGAAAGAGGGTAGTTGAGCTAAGAAGACCGCTAGGTTTTCGTAACGTGATTAGTGAGAGTTTTCCTTCGGGGAGCTAGCGTTTGCGCTGCGTCGGGTTGAGGCCACGTTGCGGGTCAACCCGCATGTACGTATGGTGGGGGTCAGTTTGTGGTGGTCCCGCCTTGTGGTAGGTCACGAGGTGTTAGGCCCAAGTTTAGTTAACCAAACAGCATTTAACTCGTGGACGATTCGACCGATGGTCGGGCCGGCGAGGTCACCGCCTTGTCTTCTAGCAAAGACCGCTTACTCGGCGTTGTTGATTTTATCGTAAAGGTTGTAAGGCTGCACGGTGCCTACCTTCACCTTATGACGCATGCAGGAGCCAGTGGCACTGTTTTTGTTTCCGGAAGTTTTACCAAGCAGGTTAAGGACTCGAAGCAGTCTCGACCGCATTCGCCTCGCCGTGTGTGGATTTCGCGGTAGTTGTGGGGATTGTTGTCTCGTGGAGGAGTGTTTAAGCTACCATTTCAGTGTTCGGATGTCGCCTTATGAAGCCTTGTAGGGGCGGATGTGTAAGTCGCCGGTCGATTGGTTCGATGTTGGCAAGATTCAGATAGTTGGTTCAGGCTTGTTCCAGCAGACTGTGGATATGGTAAAGCTTGTCTAGAAGAGGTCCTGGCAGCTCAGAGAAATCGTGCGGATAATCGGCGACGACGCTTAGAGTTCAGGTTGACGGTCGGTCTTCTTGAAAGTACCACCCGGGTTGGGTGTGATGAGTTTTGGAAAACAGAGGGAACTTAGCCCGAGTTACTTTGGGCCCTTTTGAGTTCATGTGAAGAATAGGTCAGGTTGCCTATATATTAGCATTTGCCGTCCGACTTAGGAGGCGGTACGTCCGGTCTTTCGTATTGTTATGATCGGGAAAGTATCGGAGGTCCACCCAGAGTGTTCCCAGTTAATGATGACCACGTTAGAGATAGTAACCCCGAGTTTTGGAACCAAGCGATTTAAATGTGGTAAGAGTTCGAGTGTCACGACATACCTCGTGGATCGTGACGCCCGGTACCATTTGTTGGGTCGCCGGAGTGACACTAGAACCTCGCGGCAAAGTGACAAAAGTGGTATCATTTCTTTTGTAAAGAGAAGGTGCGAAGGAAGTATATTTTAGACCCCGGAGAGAGGTGTTTGTGTAATGTTAGAGGTGTTTCCTCATGGACTTGGATGGAGGTATTTGCGCGGGTGTTTCTGTGGCCATGTGTGGCAGAATTGTTCTCGTAAGTATAGTAGTGAAGACTATACTGGCGCGCGTTTGTTTTGAGACTTAGAAGGAACATTCGGGACGAATGTTTCTAAGGAGGGGAGAATGTTATACCCCGTATTTCCAGAGTATGTACGTAAGGACGTACGTAGAAAATTTGAACTTTTTAAATAAGGCTTGGCCGAATTATTTTGTGCACAACACCCGGTTAGAGTCGTTTTTCGACGAAACGTTTCCACAGCTTTCATAGGGAAAATTCCGGCTATGTCATTTTTAATTTTTGCGGATTTTTCCGAGAGACGAAACGTTTTGGACCAACAAGAGGGCGACACTTGTCACCCTCTCTATGGAGCACGTTGTGGGCGGTACAAGTGGGACGAATTGGCCTTGTTTGGTCAAGGGGTTGGTAGGATATTTTGTGGTAGATGGATAAGGTGCACTTGGCAAGATCTTGGCCCTACACTTGCCTTGCACTTGGCAAGATCTTGGCCATTGGTTGGCCTTGGCTTGTCCTATAAATACCCCCCTTTGGAAGACTTCTTCATCCATTCCTAAATTTCCTAAAGTGTTAAAATCCTCCCTCCCTTTGAGTGGTGGTTCGTCCAACACCCCCTCGCCCCCTTTGTGAGGCCTTGTGGCCGAGAGTCCCCTCCCCTCGTCGAGAGTACCCCTAGTGGGTAGTCGAGGGTATACACCCCCTCGTGGTGTTGTCTCGTATAAATACCCCCTCTTGGTAGAAATACTCTCAAAAGTATTGTTGTAATGCCCAAATTACCTTAGCAGATACCTTGTAGTATTCTAAGGTTATACCTATACTAAAAGCCCTGTTATACTATTATACTTCCCGGTACCAAACCGAAACCCTAAGAAAAATCTCCATGGTTAGTTGGAGTAGTATGTAGAAGTTGGTTAGAACTTTTAAGGGTAGTTTGGAGCGGGTTGAGCGCACGGAGTCGAGCTAAACGTTGCCCGTGATCGACTTTATACTTGGATAATTATGGGCTTATCGAGGTAAATATCTTGTCCTCTATTGTAATTGGAAATTACATGATTGTTAGATCGTATAGTTGAAGTATACTATATATAGAATCGAACGTTGTTATCGGCAATGTCTTTGGACTTAAGCCCAATAATAAAAACTTTTTCGAAAGAAGAGTCCGAATCGTAATTACATAGGGTGTATTAGACAGACTTGTGTAGCTTTTCCGTGAGGTAGAATTGTGCACGTCCGATTAGACGATAACCCCCGGTTGGCTTGGTAGCCGCCCCGATAGAGAGGAGATTTACGCCATGTGGGGAAGTCGCCGAATTTGCTGTAGAATGTTCTACGAAGAGATCTAAATGTTAATAAGCGCCTTGTGGCCTTATAGGTGGAAGTACTATGCGTGGCGCGATCTACTTGGCTTAAGGAGTAGCCGGCGGTTTGAGGTACTTGGAGCGTTTTGCTATTAGTCGATAATCGTCGCGAGGTATGTGAACCTCTTCCTATCTCTTCTAGCATGATATGTGTGTAACTATGTAGTACGGTAGACGTACATGTGTTAAATGTATTGGATTGGTCTAAAACATAAAGTGTTATAACGACTTTATGGGAAGTTGGTTATAACAGCTTTATGTATGTAAGAAAATACTTGTGGTTTTTAAAAGGTAACTGATTCGAACTATAACTGGTTGGTTATGTGATAATAAAGAACTTGAAGTATTTCAAAAGATTTTTGAATCATTTTGAAAGAAGAGTAATACTTGGTTTTTGAAAACTTAAGAGTTATACTAGCTTTATGGGAAGTTAGGTATAACGGCTTAAGAATGTTTTACTGATTTCGGAAATCAGAATGTGTATCGACAAACCACTGCAGCGTTAATAAAAGGAAATGTTTTGTGATTAAAACCAAGAGAAACTTCCATCCGCATAAGCTAAGATGAGACAAAATGATATTTCCTAGATCACGGTCAGTAATAAGATTGTTATAAACAAGAATATCCTACTCACATATAAGGCTTATGTTTTCTCAGATGGTTTAAAAGAGAATTATATTCTTAAATGAATAAGACTATGAACTATGAAACCTTTCTAAAATAAGAACCGTGAACATTTGAAATTAGGCAAACTTGGACGTTTGGAAAATAATGTTGTTACTTGATTTTACAAAGGTAAGTGTTTTGATTTACTTCAAAAGATAATCACTCTATTTTCATATACTACGGGTATTGTGTGACTTTTGTAAACGTAACGTATCTTTTAAAAGATAATGTATGAAGTACTTTGGGAATAGATACCCGATCTTGTTAATCATATATTAGAATGTACCTTGTGTGTATAACATGATTGTGTTGGTTTGTGATAGCCTTGAAATACTTTCTTGTTGATTTGATAAGTAAACATGCTAGGATGCTACGTGTGTTAGTATCTTGTGATGTTTTGTGTAAAGGGGGTTTTCCCTCGACTGCGCTTAAAGTTGTTTGACTCTCAGCCGTTATGTTGGTATTGTACCACTCACCTTGACTTGTCTCCGGAGGTTAAGTTGTCCTCCGATGCGGGGTAGACTCAGGCGGTCTGGGACCATGATTCGAGAATACCTCATGCGGGTCCAAGGGATCCATGCGGAACTACGGGAGTTCCAGGTTAGTTTGCGACCCTTGTGGTCATGCGGTCTTTGTGGCCATGCGGACTGCGAGTCCGCGATTTACGCCGGGAATAGCTACCTCGATGCGAGGAATACCTCATGCGGGCCTATGAGGTTGGCCTATGCGGAGCTACGGAGAGTTCCAGGGCTAGACGCGCACATTTGATACTGCGGGCGAGTGACCAGCTTTGATCATGTGACGGTCTAGACAGATATCATGATACGCTTTATGACTCGGCATCGCGGTGTTAGTAGTCGGTTATGCCTTCGCACTTACCCTGCATCGTTTTATTAGGACACAGGTGGGACCTGGTGTTCATGTGTATTTCTTGGTGCTTTTATATCATAAACTGTCGGCAGTGAGGAAGGTATTCCACGGGCATGATTGATGTTACATTTGAGTGATGACTTTGAGGGCGTGAGTCCCTGACTTGACATGACTGCCTATTTATTGTGAACTATAGTTTGGTTATCATACATGTCTCCTGCCTTATAGACTATTATGATTTCATTTACGATTGATTTTCGCCACATACTTGGTACTGCAGATCGACCTCTCGGGGCCGTTCATGCCGCAGGTTGAGGTACACCAGTCGTTGATCCTCGCTCTTAGGGTCACAGTTCAGCGTTTGGGAAAGCTCCGTTTCTCCGGAGGCTTATCTTGGTATAGTCCCCTGTTTTTGTAGGTGCTTACATTCAGTTGTATGAAGTGGCCCTGTCCCGTAGTTGTTGTCATATCATTCGTAGAGGTCAGAGTACGCTGTAAGCGTGGTTTGTAAAAAGGATTAAACTGTTCATTTTGAAAGAGTTGTTATTTATATATATGTCGAGAGGCCACTTTTCTTCAGATAAACATGTGTCTTCTTTACATTGTATCATGTATTGTGTTTTATGTTCCGCTGATTACTCTGATGTTGTATCACCAGGTGCCCGGTAAGGCACGATCACGCCCGGTTCGTCGTGACAATTGGCCAGGGTCGTGGCCAGACATGAGGATAGGCTGGACGCAGCAGTTCCAGTAGCACCAGTGGTTCATGTTATACCCCGTATTTCCCGAGTATGTACGTAAGGACGTACGTAGAAAATTTGAACTTGAGAATTAGGCTTGGCCGAATTAACTTTGTTCACAACACCCGAATTGAGTCGTTTTTCGACGAAACGTTTCCACAGCTTTCGTAGGGGAATTTCCGAATATGTCATTTTTAATTTTTGCGGATTTTTCCGAGAGACGAAACATTTTGGACCAACAAGAGGGCGACACTTGTCACCCTCTCATTGGAACACCTTGGGCGGAAATGTGGTGGCCGAAAGTGTGGTGCAAATGGTCAAGGGTTGGTAGGATATTTTGTGTGCAAGTTGGCTAGGTACACATGGGTGAATCTTGGCCCTACACTTGCCTAACACTTGGTGTAATCTTGGCCATTGGTTGGCTTTCACTTGACCTATAAATACCCACCCCTTTGATGAACTTATTCATCCACAAATTTGCCTAAGTCTTGAAAACTCTCCTTCTCCCTCCCCTTTGTGTTGAGTTCGGCCAAGAGGCCTCCCCCTCTCCTAGAGGCTTGGCCGAGGTACACCCCCTCCTAGTTGTGTAGGTGGGTACCCCCAGCCTAGTTGCTTTCAGATAATACCCCTTTTGGTAGAATACTCAAAAGTATTGTTATAATGCCCAAATTACCTTAGCCTATACCTTGTAGTATTCTAAGGTTATACTTGTACAAAAGCCCGAAATACTATTATACTTCCCACAATCCAAAACCGAAACCCTAGGGAAATCTCCATAGTCCGTTGGAGTATTGTGTAGAAGTTGGTTAGAACTTCTAAGGGTGGTTTAGAGCGGGTTGGGCGCTGAGTTGGAGCTAAACGATTGCCCAGGATCGACTTTAAGCTAGGATAATTATGGGCTTATCGAGGTAATTATCTTGTCCCTCTATTGTAATTGGAAATTACATAATTGCTTGAATATATAGTTGAAGTATACTATATAATGGAACTGAGCGTAGTTATCGGCAATGTCTTTTGACTTAAGCTCGAATAATACTTACGGCAATGTCTTGCGACTTAAGCTGAATTTAAAGAAGAGTCTCGAATCAGTAATTACATAGGGTTGTATTACATGAGACTTGTGTAAGAGTACCGTGGAGTAGAATTGTACCGTTTGGGTTAGATATATAACCCCGGTTGGCTTGGTAGCCTCGATAGAGGAGGAGATTTACGCTGTCATGGGGAGGTGCTGCCGAATTTTCTGTAGAATGTTCTACGAAGAGACCTAATGTTAATAAGCGCCTTGTGGCCTTATAGGTTGAAGTACTACGTGTGGTGCGATCTACGTGGCTTAAGGAGTAGCCGACAGTTGGAAGTACTTGGAGCGTTTTGCTATTAGTCGATACTCGTCGCGAGGTATGTGAACCTCTTCCTATCTCTTCTAGCATGATATGTGTGAACTATGTAGTACGGTGACGCATACGTGCTAAATGTATTTGATTGATGTAAAACATAAAGTGTTATAACGGCTTTATGGGAGGTTGGTTATAATAGCTTTATGTGGATAAGCACATACTTTGTGGTTTTTAAAAGGTAACTGATTTGAATAATAATTGGCTTGATATGTGTTAATAAAGAACTTGAAGCATTTCAAAAGATTTATGAATCGTTTTGAAAGAATGAGTATTACTTGGTTTTGAAAGCTAAGAGTTATACTAGCTTTATGGTAAGTTATGTATAACGTCTTAAGAATGTTTTACTGATTTCGTAAATCAGAATATGTATCGACAGACCACTGCAGCGTTAATAAAGGAAAATGTATTAAATAATGATGAATTGTATTAAAACCAGAGAAACCTCCATCCGCATAGAAACTAAGATGAGACAAAATGATATACATTTTCTAGATCATGGTCAGTAATAAGAATGTTGTAAACAAGAATAACCTACTCTCACGTGAGACATATATTACTCAATTGTTCTAAAAAGGAATCAAGTGATTAAGTTTATGAACTATGAAACCATTTGAAAATGAGAAGCTTGAGTAATTGAAACTAGGCAAACTGGAACTTAGGAAAAGAATGTTGTTACTTGATTTTGAAAAGGAATGTGGGTTGGTCATTCTAATACTACGGGTATCGGGTGACTTTTATAAAAGTAATGGATCTCTTTAAAAGAACTTAACGTATGTAGTACTTTGGGGTTAAAACCCGACTTTGGCATAAAATGAAAGTACCTTGATTTGTGTATAACTTGCCTATGTTTGTTGTGTAACTTGCTATGCATGTTGTTGTGTAACTTGCTTATGCATGTTGTTGTGAAACTTGCCTATGCTTATTGTGATAGCCTTTGTTGTGCAAGGAATGTATTTCACTCGACTACCGGTTCATCCGGGAATGTATCTCACTCGACTACCGGTTCATCCGGGAATGTATCTCACTTGATTACCGGTTCATCCGGGAATGTATCTCACTTGATTACCGGTTCATCCGGGAATGTATCTCACTCGACTACCGGTTCATCCGGGAATGTATCTCACTTGATTACCGGTTCATCCGGGAATGTATCTCACTCGACTACCGGTTCATCCGGGAATGTATCTCACTTGATTACCGGTTCATCCGGGAATGTATCTCACTCGATTACCGGTTCATCCGGGAATGTATTTCACTTGACTACCGGTTCATCCGGGAATGTGTTCACTCGATTACCGGTTCATCCGGGAATGTATTTCACTTGACTACCGGTTCATTCCGGGAATGTATTTCACTCGACTACCGGCTCATCCGGGAATGTATTCCACTCGACTTGGCATGACTGCTTTTATGTTGTGAACTGTAGTTTGGTTATCATACATGTCTCCTGCTTTATATAGACCATTATGATTTCATTTACAGTATTTATATTTTAGCTTCACATACTCGGTACCTGTTGTACTGACCTCCTTCGGGGGGCTGCGTTCATGCCGCAGGTTGAGGTACACCAGTCGTTGATCCTAGCTCTCAGGGTCACAGTTCAGCGTTTGGGAAGCTCCGTTTCCGAGGCTTATCGATGGTATAGTCCCCCGTAGTAAGTGTTTACATTCGTGGGTTTGGCGGCCCCGTCCCGCCATTGTTGTCGTATCATTCTTAGAGGTCCAGAGTAATCTTGTTGTGGCAGGGTTTGTAAAAAGGATTAAACTGTTCATGTTAAAAGTTGTCATTTATATATATGCCGAAAGGCAAGTTTTCCTCAGATTACCGTTTGTACTTCATTTGTTTCATGTATGTGTTTTATGTTCCGCTGATTACTCTGATGTTGTATCACTAGGGTGCCCGGGGTAAGGCACCAGTCACGGGCCCCGGAACGGGTCGTGACAAAAGTGGTATCAGAGCAGTTAATCCTCGGAAAGTGTCTACGCATCGTATCGATGAAAGTCTTGATTATCGGTGTGTTGTGCACCACATCAATAATCAGGAGGCTATAGGATATTTAGGATTGGTTTCTATTCTTCTCACTCTGAGATCGTGCCTTAGAGCTGTGTTGTAAGTTGGACCCTCTGACGAAATTCTTTCCCTTATCGTTATGCCTCCGCGTAGGTCAAACCCGGGCCCAGGAGGGCAAGGCAGCCGAGGGAGCTGCGAGTAGAGTTCAGAGAGTCACGAGGGCTCAGGCCCAAATCATTACCTAGGGTAGTGCTTCACTCGGGGAGTTCTGCGACGTCACTAGCCCCAGCAGAGTTTAGCACGGCGGCGGCAGTTCCTACTGCGGCCATGATATTTGAACCTTCAGTTCCGCGACCGGGAACAGTAAGTATAGAGTATACCGATGTACCGCAAATCTTGATGACTATCTAAGAGAAGGGTTGTGCAAGAGTAATTCTTCAGTTAGGCTTGAGCATGGCCTGTGGTCGGGCTTATGCGCAGCAGGCCGAGAAACGTAGAGATCGACGGGTTAACAAAGGACAGCAGAAGAGGGCCAGAGCAGCAAGGTCCTTTAGTAACTTTCAAGGCGAGTCGCCTCACCAGCAGATTAGATATGCACCTCCGCCAGTGCAGAGTGGTCTTCCACGGATATCAGGACGTTCGGAGTATGCAGGAGTTGGTCAGAACTCCAGGGCTTCCGGTTCACAGTGTGACAGACGTCATCCCGGGGAATGTCGTCTTTTAGTTGGTACTTGTTGTACCTACGACCGTCAGGGTCTGATGTCGATAGAGTGTCCTTGTAGGAGGACTTAGCCTTCAGGATCGGTGGGTAGTTCGTCATCTTCCCTAGCTATGCGCCCTACGGGGCAGGTTTGATTAGAACGACTAAGGGGAGTGAAGCAGTAGATATAGATATATCTTTAACCCTCTAGAGATCAGTATGTGTGATAAGGTGAGTATACCTTAAGTGCTATGTTCTGATAGCGGTGTGTTAGTTGTGTTTAGAAATCATGGTGGGTTAACCGAGTAAGATTTTGGGGGATAGATAAGGTGTGAGCCTTAGAATGTTTTACGTAAAGACCTTAGAGGTAAGGCCATCTCGAGTAAAGGTGTAGTGTTATGTTTGATCCTTATCGGAGTGCATAGTGCACGTGAGCTATGTTTGGGATAGGTCCTAGTAAGTGTGGAATGAAAGGGGTAGTTGAGCTAAGAAGACCGCTAGGTTTTCGTAACGTGATTAGTGAGGCATTCGGATCGGAACTAGTGTTGTGCTCGTTGTGGTCGGATTGAGGCCATGATGCGGGTCAACCCGCGGCCTTTTGGTGGTGGGGTCAGTTTGTGGTGGTCCCGCTTGTGGTAGGGTCACGAGGTGTTAGGCCCAGTTTAGTTAACCAGCGTCGAGTTCGTGGATGCGTTCGACCGGTGGTCGGGCGATGGGGCAGCCATCGTGTTCTTGATCGGGACCGTTTACTCGGTGTGTTGAGTTATCGAAAGGTTGTAAAGGCTCGCAGGGTGCCTACCTTCACCTTATGATGACAGTGGAGCCAGTGCGGCTGTTTTTGTTTCGGAAGTTTTTACCAAGTGGTGTTAAGAACTCGGTGAGTCTCGAATCGCATTTGCCCGGGCGGTGTTTGGATTTCGAGGATAGTTGTGGGGATTGTTGTCTCTGTGGAGGTAGCGTTTAAGCTACCATTTTGTGTTCGGATGTCGCCTTATGAAGCCTTGTAGGGCGGAAGTGTAAGTTCTTGGTCGATTGGTTCGATGTTGGCAAGGTTCGGATAGTTGGTTCGAGCTTGTTCCACAGATGTGGATAGTGAAGCTTGTCTAGAAGAGGTTCGCAGCTCGTAGATATTGTGCGGATAATCGGCGACGACGCTTAGAGTTCGAGTTGTGGTCGGTCTTCTTGAAAGTACCACCCGAGTTGGGTGTGACGAGTTTGGAATATAGAGGAACTTAGCGAGTTACTTTGGGCCCTTTTGAGTTCATATGGAGAATAGGCGGGTTGCCTATATGTTAGCATTTGCCGTCCGACTTAGGAGGCGGGGCGTCCGGTCTTTCGTATTGTTATGATTCGGGAAAGTATCGAAGATCCATCGAATGTTCCCGATTAATGATGACCACGTTAGAGATAGTAACCGAGTTTTGGAAGCGTAGCGATATCGAAATATGGTAAGAGTTCGAGTGTACGTCGACCTCGTGGATCGCGTGCGGCCGGTACCATTTGTTGGGTCGCGGAGTGAACCTCGCGAGAAAGTGACAAAAGTGCTTTATGATGTTAGAGGTGTTTCCTCGTGGACTTGGATATAAATAGTTTGCGATTGTATGCGTGGCCATTGTGGCGAGATTGTTTCGTAAGTATGGTAGTGAAGACTATCTTTGGCGCGTTTGTTTGAGACTTAGAAGGAACATTCGGACGAATGTTTCTAAGGAGAGGAGAATGTTATACCGTATTTCAGTATGTGCGTGGGGCGTGCGTAGAAAATTTGAACTTGAGAATTAGGCTTGGCGAATTAACTTTGTTCACAACACCCGAATTAGTCGTTTTTCGGCGAAACGTTTCCACGACTTTCGTAGGGAATTTCGAATATGTCATTTTTAATTTTTGCGGATTTTTAGAGGCGAAACATTTTGGACCAACAAGAGGGCGACACTTGTCACCCTCTCATTGGAACACCTTGGGCGGAAATGTGGTGGCCGAAAGTGTGGTGCAAATGGTCAAGGGTTGGTAGGATATTTTGTGTGCAAGTTGGCTAGGTACACATGGGTGAATCTTGGCCCTACACTTGCCTAACACTTGGTGTAATCTTGGCCATTGGTTGGCTTTCACTTGACCTATAAATACCCACCCCTTTGATGAACTTATTCATCCACAAATTTGCCTAAGTCTTGAAAACTCTCCTTCTCCCTCCCCTTTGTGTTGAGTTCGGCCAAGAGGCCTCCCCCTCTCCTAGAGGCCTTGGCCGAGGGGTACACCCCCCCCTCCTAGTTGTGTGGCCGTGGGGTACCCCCCCCCTAGCCTAGTTGCTTTCGTATAATACCCCCCTCTTTTGGTAGAATACTCTCAAAAGTATTGTTATAATGCCCAAATTACCTTAGCCTATACCTTGTAGTATTCTAAGGTTATACTTGTACAAAAAGCCCAGAAATACTATTATACTTCCGTCGGTCCACAAAACCGAAACCCTAGGGAAATCTCCATAGTCCGTTGGAGTATTGTGTAGAAGTTGGTTAGAACTTCTAAGGGTGGTTTAGAGCGGGTTGGAGCGCTCGGAGTTGGAGCTAAACGATTGCCCAGGATCGACTTTAAGCTAGGATAATTATGGGCTTATCGAGGTAATTATCTTGTCCCTCTATTGTAATTGGAAATTACATAATTGCTTGAATATATAGTTGAAGTATACTATATAATGGGTGAACGTAGTTATCGGCAATGTCTTTTGACTTAAGCCTGAATAATACTTACGGCAATGTCTTGCGACTTAAGCTGAATTTAAAGAAAGTCTTGATCGTAATTACATAGGGTTGTATTCTGATGAGACTTGTGTAGTAATGCAGTGGAGTAGAATTGTACCCGTTTGGGTTAGATATATAACCCCTGGTTGGCTTGGTAGACGGCCTCGATAGAGGAGGAGATTTCTGTTGTTGCGGGGAGGTCTTTGCCGAATTTTCAGTAGAATGTTCTACGAAGAGACCTAATGTTAATAAGCGCCTTGTGGCCTTATAGGTTGAAGTACTACGTGTGGTGCGATCTACGTGGCTTAAGGAGTAGCCGACAGTTGGAAGTACTTGGAGCGTTTTGCTATTAGTCGATACTCGTCGCGAGGTATGTGAACCTCTTCCTATCTCTTCTAGCATGATATGTGTGAACTATGTAGTACGGTAGACGTACATGTGCTAAATGTATTTGATTGATGTAAAACATAAAGTGTTATAACGGCTTTATGGGAGGTTGGTTATAATAGCTTTATGTGGATAAGCACATACTTTGTGGTTTTTAAAAGGTAACTGATTTGAATAATAATTGGCTTGATATGTGTTAATAAAGAACTTGAAGCATTTCAAAAGATTTATGAATCGTTTTGAAAGAATGAGTATTACTTGGGTTTTGAAAGCTTAAGAGTTATACTAGCTTTATGGGAAGTTAGGTATAACGGCTTAAGAATGTTTTACTGATTTCGGAAATCAGAATATGTATCGACAGACCACTGCAGCGTTAATAAAGGAAAATGTATTAAATAATGATGAATTGTATTAAAACCAGTAGAAACCTCCATCTGCATAGAAACTAAGATGAGACAAAATGATATACATTTTCTAGATCATGGCTGCTGTAATAAGAATGTTGTAAACAAGAATAACCTACTCACGTGAGACATATATTACTCAATTGTTCTAAAAAGGAATCAAGTGATTAAGTTTATGAACTATGAAACCATTTGAAAATGAGAAGCTTGAGTAATTGAAACTAGGCAAACTGGAACTTAGGAAAAGAATGTTGTTACTTGATTTTGAAAAGGAATGTGGGTTGGTCATTCTAATACTACGGGTATCGGGTGACTTTTATAAAAGTAATGGATCTCTTTTAAAAGAACTTAACGTATGTAGTACTTTGGGGTTAAAACCCGGACTTTGGCATAAAATGAAAGTACCTTGAGTTGTGTATAACTTGCCTATGTTTGTTGTTGTGTAACTTGCTTATGCATGGTGTTGTGTAACTTGCTTATGCATGTTGTTGTGAAACTTGCCTATGCTTATTGTGATAGCCTTTGTTGTGCAAGGAATGTATTTCACTCGACTACGGTTCATCCGGAATGTATCTCACTCGACTAGGTTCATCCGAATGTATCTCACTTGATTACGGTTCATCCGAATGTATCTCACTTGATTACGGTTCATCCGAATGTATCTCACTCGACTAGGTTCATCCGAATGTATCTCACTTGATTACCGGTTCATCCGAATGTATCTCACTCGATTAGGTTCATCAGAATGTATTTCACTTGACTCTGGGTTCATCCGAATGTATCTCACTTGATTCGGTTCATCCGGAATGTATCTCACTCGATTCGGTTCATCCGAATGTATTTCACTTGACTACGGTTCATCAGGAATGTGTTCACTGACACGGTTCATCAGGAATGTATTTCACTTGACTACCGGTTCATTCGGAATGTATTTCACTCGACTCTGGCTCATCCGAATGTATTCCACTCGACTTGGCATGGCTAACATGTTGTGAATCGTAGTTTGGTTATCATACATGTCTCCCCTTTATATAGACCATTATGATTTCATTTACTGATATTTATATTTTAGCTTCACATACTAAATTTTTGTTATGACCTCGCCGGGGCTGCGTTCATCTGCGCAGTTGAGGTACACCGATCGTTGATCCTAGCTCTCGAGTCCTGATTGCGTTTGGGAAGCTCCGTTTCTCGGAGGCTTATCGATGGTATAGTCCCTGTCGTAGTAAGTGTTTACATTCGGGGTTTGGCGGGGCCTGTCCGCCATTGTTGTCGTATCATTCTTAAGTGCGTAATGCTTGTTGTGGCGGGGTTTGTAAAAAGTTAAAGCGTTCATGTTAAAAGTTGTCATTTATATATATGCGAAAGGCAAGTTTTCTCAGTTACCGTTTGTACTTCATTTGTTTCATGTATGTGTTTATGTTCCGTGATTACTCGATGTTGTATCACTAGGGTGCGGGGTAGGCACCATCCACGGGCCGGGCAGTCGTGACGATTCACCTAGATCGGATAGTTTGAGGCTACAGATCGTGGCGCCCGAACCGGGCCCGTCACTGGTGCCTTACCCCGGGCACCCTAGTGATACAACATCAGAGAAAACCAGCGGAAATAAAAACTTTACACAAGAAATAAGAGATATAATAAATAAACAGGCCAACCAAAGCAGTTGCCTTCAGTATATACATAAAACCTGAACAGTTTAATCCTTTTACAACCCTGCCCACAACAGTACTACAGACCTCTAAGATTTATACAACAACTATGACGGCGGGGCGCCATACCACGAACGTGCAAGAACTTACGGACTCGTGGTAACATACCAAAGATAAGCCTCCGGAACGAGCTTCCCAAAACGCTGAAATGAGATCCTAAACGCGGATCGGCGGTAGATGTACCTCTACTGCGGCGTAACGGCCCGAAGGAGTCGATGGCAAGTACCAAGTATGTGAAAGCGAAAATCGTAAATGAAATCATAATAGTCTATATAAAGCAGGAGACATGTATGATGACCAAACTACGATATATAACATATAACCGATTACATCAAGCGAGGACTCACGCCTCCAAATTATCACTGTGCGTGGAATTTCTTCCTCATCTGGCGGTTTATGATATAACCATACCAAGGATTATACATGAACACCATGTCCCACCTGTTATAAAAACGTGCAGACAAGTATAACTACCAGATCCGACCGTACCAATAATACAATGCAACCAAAACACGGCCGTCACGGGGCAAGTGCGAGCCGACTCACAGGATACCAAGGCGGTCACGCGGTGACCGGGCAAATCTGGTGACCACGAGGACCAAGGTCGTATCACGAAACTTCGTCACTATCTTGAGCAGGGCAAGTCAGGGTGACTACCGATACCAAGGCGAATCGGTCCGCGAGGCAGGGCAAATCGAGCCGACCACGGATACCCAGGCGAGCAAGAAGAAACCTCATGGAGAGCTAGTCCATGGAATAACACTATCAGCGAGCATACCCGTGGAATTCTCCATCACCGCCAGATGTCCAAGTAAGTTCTCAACAAGTCGACCGGCCTCTATCGAGACGCGGTGTCTGAAATACCACACTTGCACAACAAAGGCTATCATCACAAGCATAGGCAAGTTTCACAACAACAAGCATAGGCAAGTTTCACACAACTCAAAGTACTTTCATTTTATGCCAAAGTCGGGTTTTAACTCCAAAGTACTACATACGTTAAGTTCTTTTAAAAGAGATCCATTACTTTTATAAAAGTCACCCGATACAGTAGTATTAGAATGACCAACCACATTCCTTTTCAAAATCAAGTAACAACATTCTTTTCCTAAGTTCCAGGTTGCCTAGTTTCAATTACTCAAGCTTCTCATTTTCAAATGGTTTCATAGTTCATAAACTTAATCATTTGATTCCTTTTAGAACAATTGAGTAATATATGTTTCACGTAAGAGTAGGTTATTCTTGTTTACAACATTCTTATTACAGCAGCCATGATCTAGAAAATGTAATATCATTTTGTCTCATCTTAGTTTCTATGCAGATGGAGGTTTCTACTGGTTTTAATACAATTCATCATTATTCAATACATTCCCTTTATTAACGCTGCAAATGCGTCGATACACATTCTGATTTCCAAAATCAGTAAAACATTATCCCTTTAAATAAAACCAAGTACTCATTACTCACGAATGAGGTTTCACACAAACATTCACATTAAACAAATAAGTTAAGTCTCTTATCTTATAAGATCAAGTCTCTTAACTTCAAACATTAGTAAACCATTTCTTTACCTCTCTTAAGACATTATACCTAACTCCCCATAAAGCTAGTATAACTCTTTTTTTTTTAAAACCAAGTGTTACTTTCCCTTCAAAACGATTTATAAATCTTTTGAAATACCTCAAGTTCTTTATTATAACAAGCCAGTTATAATTCACATCAGTTACCTTTTAAAACCACAAAGTATTTTCTTATCTACATAAAGCTGTTATAACCAACTTCCCATAAAGCCGTTATAACACTTTATGTTTTAAGAACAATCAAACACGATTAACACGTATGCGTCTACCGTACCACATAGTTTACACATATCATGCTAGAAGAGATAGGAAGAGGTTCACATACCTCGCGGCAGTATCGACTAATAGCAAACGCTCAACAATCGGCTACTCCTTAAGCCAAGTAAATCGCGCCACGTAGGTACTTCAACCTATAAGGCCACAAGGCGCTTATTATCATCTAGACCACAACGTAGAATATTCTACAGAAAATTCGGCATCTCCCCCCCCCGCCACAGCGTAAATCTCCTTCTCTATCGAGGCTACGGCTAAGCCAAGCGAGAGGTTTCACGCCTAACCTGACGTGTACAATTCTACTACAAGAATACTACACAAGTCTCTTTATGTCTGATTCGATTGATTCTTAATTCTTGGGCTTAAGTCAAAAGACATTGCCACAGTACTAAGTATAGTTCTATATATAGTATACTTCAACTATATATTCTTACAACATGTAATTTCCAATTACAATAGAAGGACAGTAGTGTTTACCTTGATAAGCCCAAAATTATCCGAGTATAATGTCGCGCTGAGCAAGGTTTAGCTCTACTCGAGTGCTCCAAACAACCCTTAGAAGTTCTATCCAACTTCTACTCCAAAACTTCAACCAACAGTGAAGGTTTCCTTAGGGTTCGGTTTGAGACTAAAAGGACAAAAGGTAGTATTTCTGACTCTACGTATAGAGGTAACTTTGGAATACTACAAGGTATAAGGCTAAGGTATTTTGGGCATTATAACAATACTTGGAGGAGTATTTTAATACCACAAAGGGGTACCACGAGAACAACACCCTAAGGGAGGGGGTGTTCTCGGCTTTGGCTCACAAGGGAAGGTTTCGGCCAAAAGGCCTTCACAAGGAGAGGGCTCTTGGGCGAGAGTCAACAAGAGGAGGAGGGGTTCTCAAGACTTAGGCAAGTGAAGAGTGGATGAAGAAGTCTTCAAGAGAGGTATTTATAGCAAAACCAAAGGCCAACCAATGGCCAAGATCCATCCATGTGTTAGGCAAGTGTAAGGCCAAGATCAAGCCAAGTGCACCCACAAAACACTCCACAAAACACTCCACAAAACAAGCCACAAAGCAAGGCACAAAGAGGAGCCAATCGGCCAAGGCCAAGCCCTCACTTTGCGTCAATGAGGTGACAAGTGTCACCTCCCGTTGGTCCAAAAATGTTCCGTCGCTC
Organism: Przewalskia tangutica; assembly: GCA_029844215.1. Lineage (NCBI taxonomy): Eukaryota > Viridiplantae > Streptophyta > Magnoliopsida > Solanales > Solanaceae > Przewalskia > Przewalskia tangutica. The sequence continues at coordinate 67,402,592 of CM056723.1, forward strand.
GGAAAAATCCGCAAAAATACTAAATGACATAGCCGGAATTTTCCCAACGTAGTCTGGAAAGCGTTTCGTCGAACGACTCCTTTCGGCACTTGTGTACAAATTTCAAACTATGCCTACTTAAGGCTCAAATTGTACACGTCGTCCTCACGTGCATACTGCGGAAATCGGGGTATAACATTCTTCCCCTTAGAAACATTCGTCCGAATGTTCCTTCTAGGTCTCAAAACAACGGCGCCGTATAGTCTTCCGCTATCGTCTTAAAACAATCATGCCACACCGCCACAAAACACACGTTCACTTCTCCGCTTTCGTAGTACTGCGTCACGAACACTCGAACTCGTTCTAGTATCCGTACCACACTTCTGTCAACGCTTCTGTTTCCAACCTTTGGAGTCTCTACCTCCCAACTTGGTCATCTCACTAACCTCGATTTCCCCTAAGGCCATTCCGGCCTTCCGAACTGATTCTCGTCGAACACACACGAACTCATACGATGGTCAACTAAACTTGGGCTAGCACCCTCGTGACCCTACCACTGGCGGGACCACCGAATCGACCCACCCAACGGGTTCGGGTTGACCGTAAATGGTCCTCAACCCGACCCCACGCGACTCTTGTTCCCGATCCGGAACAATCTTACTATTTCACATCATGAAAGCTACCACTTCCATCTCACACTACCCAGGACTTACCCTTTTCACTAACGGGTTTCTAAATCACATTTTAGCACAAAGCTATCCAAACATAACATTAAACATATCAGCAACATCAATACAAACAAAACTCAGAGGTTAAGGATATACAGAAACTAGGCGGTTCGAGGACCGCTAAAGCTGAACTCCCACTGCGACCCCTCTGGGGCCTTCGGTGTACAAACATCCTGCTCAGCTACGGAAGGTGAAGAACCATCGCTCTAGTAGTCCATGCTATCCTACCAGTGCCACCCCAGTGGACGATCTCTTGCCAGATAGCCTGTTGGCGCAAAAATAACAATCTCAGAGTTAGTACGACACTCTCCCTTATGAAGCTTTCCACAACGGCCTTGGCTGAGACAAGGGCATCCTCATCCGCGAGCACTCGCTCTCACGAAAATCTGAAACACAGGAGCCCCGGCACCGCTCCCGAATATCACGAAGGTCCGGCGTGGAGGACCACTGCAGACTTGCGGAGGTACATAACTAGTCTGCTGAGGCGGTCCGCCTCGAAAGTCACTAAGGACCTGCTGTTACGGCCCTCTTCTGCGACTTTGGTCATTCGCCGATTTATCCTCCTCACATCCAAGTGTATACGCTGCGTGCGAGCGATGTCCATGCGGTGAAGAGCTACACGAACAACTCTGCAAGGCAATCGTCGAGCCACTGTAACATATCGGTGCACTCGATCCTCCATACTAGCTACTAACGCGGGCGTCACGCCAATGAGTCGAACTCACATTGTACTCGAACCGTCGCGGATTCTGCGTAACACCAAAAATCGCCGGCGAGCCCTCGCCATGCAGGGAGGCAAGAAATGTGCAAGAAAAGCCTCGAGAACTCGTTCCATACTTTGGAAGTGCATGCTCTCCACAGACAGCTCCCGAGAATCAAACCGATCGATTGCGGTATCACGCGGTTGATGTGAACCTAGGCCACCGACTCGACCTCCGATGCCTCGATCACTCTCGCGATCAGAATCGCCGGATGAACTCCTGCGGATCATCCTCGAGCCTCGACCCATAAAACTCGGCGGCCTACAACTCGGAAAATCCGTAGCCTCGAACTATCGATCTAGGGTGAACCACGGTGCTCTTTGGGCTGCGTGTCGGCTATCCTCAAGTCGGCCCTGACCACGGCCGTAATTGGGCCAGCTCCTTGTAACTCATCTCTGCTCCGGTGCGGGTGGAGGCTCAGTCTTGTGGTCTCTGCCGCTGCTCTACTCGCAGATCCCTCTGCTGCCTTGCCCTTCTGGGCCCGGGTTGCCTTTCGCAGAGGCATAACTGGTAAAAACGAAACACGTCAGAGGGGTCCAATCTTATCACACAGCTCTAAGGCACGATCTCAGAATGAGAAGAATGGAAACCAATCCTAAATGTCCTATAGCCTCCTGATTATAGATGTGGTGCACAACACATCGATAATCAAGACTCTACTAGACACGGTCTGTAGACACTTTCCGAGATTAATCGCTCGATACCACTTTGTGGCGCCCGAACCGGGCGTCATCAGTGCCTTACCGGGCACCCTGGTGATACAACATCGAGAAAACCAGCGGAAATAAAACTTTACACAAGAAATAAGAGATATAATAAATAAGCAGGCCAACCAAGCGGTTGCCTTGGTATATACATAAAACACGAACGGTTTAATCCTTTTACAACCACACTTGCGGATTACTACGGACCTCTAAGATTTATACAACAACTATGGCGGGGCGGGGCCGCCATACCTCGAGCGTCTAAGAACTTACGGACTCGGGTAACATACCAAAGATAAGCCTCGACGGAGCGGAGCTTCCCAAAACGAAATGAGATCCTAACGGGGATCGGCGGTAGATGTACCTCTACTGCGGCGTGAGCAGCCCCGAAGGAGTCGATCAGCAAGTACCAAGTATGTGAAATCGTAAATCGTAAATGAAATCATAATAGTCTATATAAAGCGGGAGACATGTATGATGACCAAACTACGATATATAACATATAACCATTACATCAAGCGAGGGACTCACGCCTCCAAATTATCACTCGTGCGTGGAATTTCTTCCTCACCACGTGATTTATGATATAACCATACCAAGGATTATACATGAACACCATGTCCCACTGTGTTATAAAAACCGTGCAGACAAGTATAACTACGAGATCCGACCGTACCAATAATACAATGCAACCAAAACACGGCCGTCTGGGGCAAGTGCGAGGCCGATCACAGGATACCAAGGCGGTCACGCGGTGGCGGGGGCAAGTCTGGTGACCACGAGGACCAAGGCGTATCGAAACCGTCACTATCTTGAGCAGGGCAAGTCACGGTGACTACGAATACAAGGCGAATCGATCACGAGGCGGGGCAAATCAGCCGACCACGGATACCCGGCCGAACGAAGAAACCTCATGGAGAGCTAGTCCATGTAATAACACAATCAACGCGAGCATACGTGGAATTCTCCATCACGCCCGGCGTGTCCAAGTAAGTTCTCAACAAGTCGACCGCCTCTATCGAGAGGCAGTATCTGAAATACCACACTTGCACAACAAAGGCTATCATCACAAGCATAGGCAAGTTTCACAACAACAAGCATAGGCAAGTTTCACAACTCAAAGTACTTTCATTTTATGCCAAAGTCCGGGTTTTTAACTCCAAAGTACTACATACGTTAAGTTCTTTTAAAGAGATCCATTACTTTTATAAAAGTCACCCGATACGTAGTATTAGAATGACCAACCCACATTCCTTTTCAAAATCAAGTAACAACATTCTTTTCCTAAGTTCCAGTTTGCCTAGTTTCAATTACTCAAGCTTCTCATTTTCAAATGGTTTCATAGTTCATAAACTTAATCATTTGATTCCTTTTTAGAACAATTGAGTAATATATGTTTCACGTAAGTAGGTTATTCTTGTTTACAACATTCTTATTACAGCAGCCATGATCTAGAAAATGTAATATCATTTTGTCTCATCTTAGTTTCTATGCAGATGGAGGTTTCTACTGGTTTTAATACAATTCATCATTATTCAATACATTCCCTTTATTAACGCTGCGTGGTGCATCGATACACATTCGATTTCCAAAATCAAGAAACATTATCCCTTTAAATAAAACCAAGTACTCATTACTCACGAATGAGGTTTCACACAAACATTCACATTAAACAAATAAGTTAAGTCTCTTATCTTATAAGATCAAGTCTCTTAACTTCAAACATTAGTAAACCATTTCTTTACCTCTCTTAAGACATTATACCTAACTCCCATAAAGCTAGTATAACTCTTTTTAAAACCTTTAAAACCAAGTGTTACTTTCCCTTCAAAGCGATTTATAAATCTTTTGAAATACCTCAAGTTCTTTATTATAACAAGCCGGTTATAATTCACATCGATTACCTTTAAAACCACAAAGTATTTTCTTATCTACATAAAAAGTGTTATAACAACTTCCCATAAAGCCGTTATAACACTTTATGTTTTAAGAACAATCAAACACAATTAACACGTATGCTCACCGCACCACATAGTTTACACATATCATGCTAGAAGAGATAGGAAGAGGTTCACATACCTCGCGACGAGTATCGACTAATAGCAAAAGCGCTCCAAACAATCGGCTACTCCTTAAGCCAAGTAAATCGCGCCACACGTAGGTACTTCAACCTATAAGGCCACAAGGCGCTTATTATCATCTAGACCACAACGTAGAATATTCTCTGAAAATTGGCGAGATCTCCCCACCACAGCGTAAATCTCCTTCTCTATCGAGGCGGCTGCCAAGCCAAGCAGAGGGGTTTCACACGCCTAACGGGCGTGTACAATTCTACTACAAGAATACTACACAAGTCTCATGTCTGATTCGATTCGATTCTTAATTCTTGAGCTTAAGTCAAAAGACATTGCCACGATTACTAAGTATAGTTCTATATATAGTATACTTCAACTATATATTCTTACAACATGTAATTTCCAATTACAATAGAAGAACGATAGTGTTTACCTCGATAAGCCCAAAATTATCCGAGTATAATGTCGCGCTGAGCAAGGTTTAGCTCTACTCAGTGCTCCAAACAACCCTTAGAAGTTCTATCCAACTTCTACTCCAAAACTTCAACCAACAGTGAAGGTTTCCTTAGGGTTGATTTGAGACTAAAGGACAAAAGGTAGTATTTCAGGACTCTACGTATAGAGGTAACTTTGGAATACTACAAGGTATAAGGCTAAGGTATTTTGGGCATTATAACAATACTTGGAGGAGTCTGTTAATACCACAAAGGGGGTACCACGAGAACAACACCCTAAGGGAGGGGGTGTTCTCGGCTTTGCTCAAAGGGAAGGTTTCGCCAAAAGGCCTTCACAAGGGAGAGGGCTCTTGGACGAGAGTCAACAAGAGGAGGAGGGTTCTCAAGACTTAGGCAAGTGAAGAGTGGATGAAGAAGTCTTCCAAGAGAGGGGTATTTATAGCAAAACCAAAGGCCAAATCCAACGGCGAGATCCATCCATGTGTTAGGCAAGTGTAAGGCCAAGATCAAGCCAAGTGCACCCACAAAACACTCCACAAAACACTCCACAAAACAAGCCACAAAGCAAGGCACAAAGAGGAGCCAATCGGCCAAGGCCAAGCCCTCACTTTGCCGTCAACGAGGTGACAAGTGTCACCCTCCGTTGGTCCAAAAATGTTCCGCTCGGAAAAATCCGCAAAAATACTAAATGACATAGCGAATTTTCCCAACGTAAGCGAAAGCGTTTAAAAACGACTTTTCGGCACTTGTGTACAAATTTCGAAACTATGCCTACTTAAGGCTCAAATTGTACCGCGTGCGTCCTCACGTGCATACTCTGGAAATACGGTATAACAAGGACTTTCGAGATGTAGCCGCAGTTCTGGGTTGAGGCACGAGGATGATCGCGAGTTCATCAAGCGATTCTGACGGATCGTGAGGGTGATCAAGGCTTCGAGGAAGTCAGTGGTCTTAGGTTCGCATCGGCTGCGTGATACCGCAGTCGACTGGTTTGATTCGTGGGAGCTGTCCCGGGGAGAGAATGCACTTCCAGCCATTTGGGACGAGTTCTCGGGGGCATTTCTTGCACATTTCTTGCCTCCACAGATGAGGAGGGCTCATACCGACAGATTTTTGATGTTGAGGCGAGCGAGCGTCTGATTCGGGAGTACAATGTGAGTTCGACTCATTGGCTCGGTATGCCCCGTATAGTAGGCGATATGGAGGACGAGTACACCACTACGTTCGGGTTAGATGATTACTTGGCGAGCTTGCTCGGGTGTAGCTCTTCACCGGGCATGGACATTGCCGCATGCGACTTATGCACTTGGGGTGAAGAGCGGAGAGGTCGGCGAAATGACCAAGATCAGCGAAGAGGCGAGCAACGTGGTCCTTTGGTGACTTTCGAGCGGACCGCCTCGGCCAGCGAACTAGTTTTGTACCTCCTCCCGGTGTAAGTGGTCCTCCACAACCTTCGGACATCCAGAGTATTCGGAGCAGTCGGGGCTCCAGGTTGAGTTTCGAGAAGTAGGGTGTTGGCGGATGCAATCACCCTACCTCGGTGTGGTCGATGTGGTAGACCGCATTTCGGGGAGTGTCGTGGTGCCAAGGGAGCTTGTTATTTTTGCGGCCAGCAGGGCCATTTTGCGAGGAACTGTCCGACCAAGGGTAGCACGGATGTTACGACTCAGCCTTCAGGATCAGTGGTTGGTTCATCACCTTCACTAGCTATGCGCCCTGCAGGGCAGGACTGTGATTAGAAAAGCGGTAGAGACAGGTATATCCTTAACCCTCTAGAGTTTTGTATGCTGATGTGTTTAGTGTTATGTTCGGATAGCTTTGTGCTAAAATGTGATTTAGAAACCTGGTTAGTGTAGAAGGGTAAGCCTGGGGGCGTGGTAAGTGTGAACCTTAGACTATTTCACGATTGAGACCTTAGAGGTAAGGTCGTCTTGTGTAAAAAGATTTATTTTATGTTTGACCTTTATCAGAGTGCGTAGTATACGTGGAGTTATTGTGGGGAATTCCTTGGGTTGTGTAAAATGGAAGTGGTAGCTTTCATGATGTGAATTAGTAAGATTGTTCCGTATCGAGGAGCAAGAGTTGGCGCGACGGAGGGTCGGGTTGAGGGCGTATTGCGGGTCAACCCGTGGCGGTTAGGTAAGTCGGTTCGAGGTGGTCCTGCCAGGTGGTAGGGTCACGAGGATGCTAGGCCCGAGTTTAGTTAACCATCGTATGAGTTCGTGGATGCGCTCGACCAGAATCGGTTCGTGAAGGCCGGGAATGGCCTTGGCGGAAAGTGAAGCTAGTAAGATGACCAAGTTTGGAGGTAGTAACTCCACAGTTTTGGAAACTGAAGCGATGACTGAAGTATGGTACGTATTCTAGAAGAGTTCAAGTGTTCGAGAAAAGTACGACGAGTAAGGGAAGAAGCGAGCATGTGTCGAGAGCATAAAAGAGATCATTTCTTTTGTGAAGTGAGGGTGCGAGGGGAGAACTCTTTAAACCATAGTCGGCTATGCCTTCGTACTTACCCCGTACGGTTTTATGATGACACAGGTGGGACCTGGTGTTCATGTGTATTCCTTGGTGCTGTTATATCATAGACTGTCGGCAGTGAGGAAGGTATTCCACGGGCATGATTGATGTTGTGGGTGTGAGACCCATTGTTATATTTGAGTGATGACTTTGAGGGCGTGAGTCCCTGACTTGACATGACTGCTTATTTATTGTGAACTGTAGTTTGGTTATCATACATGTCTCCTGCTTTATATAGACTACTATGATTTCATTCTGATATTTTCGTTCACATACTTGGTACTGTTATCGACCTCGCTTGGGGCTGCGTTCATGCCGCGAGTTGAGGTACACCATCGTTCATCCTAGCTCTCGTGATTCAGCGTTTGGGAAGCTCCGTTTCTCCGGAGGCTTATCAGTGGTATAGTCCCCTGTCGTAGTAGGTGCTACATTCAGGGGTATGGCGGGGCCCTGTCCCGCCATTGTTGTCATGTCACTCTTAGAGTGCCGTAATCTTGTTGTGGCGGAGTCAGTAAAGGGATGTAACTGTTCGGATTTAAGTTTTATATATTATGCCGAAAGGCAAATTTTCTCATATAACTATTTTTCACTTCACTTTATTCATGTCTTGTTTTATATTCCGTTGATTACTCTGATGTATGGCTACTTGGGTGCCTGGGGTAAGGCACCAGTCACGGCTTGGTTGGTCGTGACAAAAGTGGTATCGAGCGATTAATCCTCGGAAAGTGTCTACTGAACCGTATCGATGAGTCTTGATTATCAGTGTGTTGTGCACCACACCAATAATCAGGAGGCTATAGGATATTTAGGATTGGTTTCCATTCTTCTCACTCTGAGATCGTGCCTTAGAGCTGTGTTGTAAGTTGGACCCTCTAACGTATTTCTTTCCCTTACCGTTATGCCTCCGCGTAGGGCAAACCCGGGCCCAGGAGGGCAAGGCAGCCAAGGGAGCTGCGAGTAGAGTGCAGAGGGTTACGAGGGCACAGGCCCAACCATCAGCTGACTTAGGTGCTTCATTCGGGGAGTTCTGCGACGTCACTAGCCCTAGCAGAGTTTAGCACGGCGGCGGCAGTTCCTACTGCGGCCATGATATTTGAACCTTCAGTTCCACGACCGGGGACAGAGAATATAGATTGCAAAGAGGCGACCCTGTTACTAGCTATGGATTTGGCTACCAGAGAGTATACCGATGTACCGCGAGTCTTGATGATTATCTAGGAGAGGGTCGTGCAGGAGTAATTCTTCAGTTAGGCTTGAGCATGGCACGTATGCGGGCTTATCGCGGCGAGCCAAGCGTAGAGATTGTGGGTTAACCAAGTATAGCGGAAGAGGGCGAGCAATGGTCCTTTGGTAACTTTCGAGGCCAATCGCCTCGCGGCCAATTAGATACGCATCCACGGTGCAGAGTGGTCTCCGCGGGGTTGAGCGTTCGGGGTAAGCGGAGTTGGTCGAGCTCGAGCTTAGGTTCACGGCTACGTAGGTTCCAGCCAGCCGGATTCAGTTTTTCCCCAGTGTTCACAGTGTGACAGACGTCATCCCGGGGAATGTCATCTTTTAGTTGGTACTTGTTTTACCTGCGGCCGTCAGGGCCATGTGTCGAAAGAATGTCCTAGTAGGAGGGATGCAAGTAGGAGGACTCAGCCTTCAGGATCGGTGGGTAGTTTATCATCTTCCCTAGCTATGCGCCCTACGGGGCAGGTTTGATTAGAACGACTAAGGGGAGTGAAGCAGTAGATACAGGTATATCCTTAACCCTCTAGAGATTAGTACGTATGATGAGATGAGTTTATCTTAAGTGTTACGTTCAGTTAACCTTGTGTAAATTGTGATTAGAATCATGGTTAGTTAACCGGGTAAGATTTGGGGGATAGAGAAAGTGTGAGCCTTAGAGTTTTATACGTAGAGACCTTAGAGGTAAGGCCATCTCGAGTAAATGATGTATTTTATTTTATGTTTGACCCTTATCGGAGTGCATAGTGCACGTGAGATATGTTTGTGTGATAAGTCCCTGAGTAGTGTGGAAGGAAAGAGGGTAGTTGAGCTAAGAAGACCGCTAGGTTTTCGTAACGTGGATTAGTGAGATTGTTCCGGATCGGGGAGCAAGTGTTTTACGTGAGAGTGGGTCGGGTTGAGGCCATGCCGCGGGTCAACCAGCGACTGTTTATGGTGGGGTCGGTTGTGGTGATCCCGCCGGTGGTAAGTCACGAGGTGTTAGGCCCAAGTTTAGTTAACCATCGTACGAGTTCGTGGATGCGTTCAACCAGTAGTCGGGCCGATGGGGTCAGCCTGTCGTGTCTTTCAGTCAAGACTGTTTACTCGGCAGAGAGTTATGCGAGATGTTTTTATCAGGAAGGTTGTAAGGCTGCACGGGGTGCCTACTTTCACCTTATGGCGGCGATGAAGCCTAGGTGGTGGCTATTTCGTTTGGAGGTTTTACAGCGAGTTAGGAACTCAAAGTGAGTCTCGGTGATGCGTTCGCCCGGCCGTTGTTTGGATTTCGGGGTAGTTGTGAGTATTGTTGCCTCTGCTGAGGAGTGCTTTATAACTACCATTTCGGTATTCTGATATCGCCACGGCCTCGTAGGCGGAAGTTTAAGTTGTCGGTCGATTGATTCGATGTTGACGGTGGGTCTTCTTGAAGGTGCCACCCCGGAAGGGTGTGACGAGATTCGGAAAACAGAGGAAACTTAGCCCGAGTTACTTTGGGCCTTTTCAGGTCATGTGAAGATTAGGCCAGGGTGCCTATAAGTTAGCTTTTCCCTTCTGGGCCCGGGTTGCCTTACGCGGAGGCATAACTGGTAAAGGAAAGGAATACGTTAGAGGGGTCCAACTTATCACACGACTCTAAGGCACGATCTCAGAATGAGAAGAATGGAAACCAATCCTAAATGTCCTATAGCCTCCTGATTATAGATGTGGTGCACAACACACCGATAATCAAGACTCTACTAGACACGGTCTATAGACACTTTCCGAGGATTAACTGCTCTGATACCACTTTTGTCACGACCCGATCCCGGTCCGTGGATCGTGCCTTACCGGGCACCCTAGTGATACAACATCGGAGAAAATCAGCGGAAATAAAAACACGAACATGAATTAAGAGACATGATAAATAAACAGCCAACCAAAGCGCTTGCCTTCAAGATATATACATAAATACGACGATTATCATTTTTACAAACTCGCCACAAGATCATTATACCCGTATTTCAGTATGTACGTGGGGCGTACGTAGAAAATTTGAACTTGTGATTTAGGCTTGGCCGAAATTTATTTGTTCACAACACCCGATTAGAGTCGTTTTTCGACGAAAAGTTTTAACAGCTTTCGTAGGGGAATTTACGACTATTCCATTTTTAATTTTTGCGGATTTTTACGAGAGACGTAACATTTTGGACCAACAAGAGGGCGCCACTTGGCACCCTCTCATTGGAACACCTTGGGCGGTTTGCTTGGCCGAAAGTGGGACGTTTTGGCTAGCTTTCTTGGCCTTGTTTTGTGCCTTGTTTTGTGCCTTGTTTTGTGCCATGTTTTGTGGAGTAGGGATAGGGTGCACTTGGCTTGATCCTAGCCCTACACTTGCCTAACACATGGATTGATCTTGGCCATTGGTTGGCCAAGGCTTGTGCTATAAATACCCATCCCTTTGATGAACTTCTTCATCCATTCCAAAAATAATTCTAAGTGTTAAATCCTCCTCCCTCCCTTGTGTTGAGTTCGGCCAAGGGCCTCCCCCCCTAGTGGCCGAGAGCACCCCCCCCTCTAGGGGTGCTAGCCGAGAGTAGTGCCCCCCCCTCCTAGTAGTGTGGCCGTGGGGTACCCACTGCCTAGTCGCTTCGTATAAATACCCTCCTCTTGATAGAAATACTCTCAAAAGTATTGTTATAATGCCCAAATTACCTTAGCCGTATACCTTGTGTATTCTAAGGTTATACCTCTACGAAAAACCTAGAAATACTATTATACTTCCTCGGTCACAAAACCGAAACCCTAGGAAAATCTCCATAGTCGTCAGTTGGAGTGCGTGTAGAAGTTGGTTAGAACTTCTAAGGGTGGTTTAGAGCGGGTTGGAGTAACGACCGATCCAGGGCGATTCGTGCCTTACCACTGGGCACCCTAGTGATACATACATCGAGAAAATCAGCGGAACATAAAACATGAGACATTTAACAAGGGATATAATAAATAAACAGCCAACCAAAAGCGATTGCCTTCAGGAGATACCTAAAACACGAACAGTTTATTCCTTTTACAACCCGGCACACAACAGTACTACAGACACCTAAGATATCTGATGACTATGACGGGACGGGGCCCGCCATACCCCGAATGTACAAGAACCTACAACTCGAGAACACTACCAAAAGATAAGCCTCCGAGAAAGCGGGCTTCAAATGTCTTTGGCTTGTGATCCATGGCGAGGATCCACGGCGATGTACCTCTACTGCGGCGTGACGCGGCCGAAGGAGGTCGATGCAGAGTACCAAGTATGTGGCCCATGCAACAGCAAATGAAATCATACTAGTCTATATAAAGCGGAGACATGTATGATAACCAAACTACGATTCACAACATAAAGCGATCATCACTCCGATATATCTATGGGTCTCGCCCACAACATCAAACAGGTTCGCATTATGGCGCGTGCCGGAATCTTGCATCGGTGTAGACATGTCCACGATGCAACAATAATACCAATGTCCATGGCCACATGCCCGGAATTACGCCGGTGTAGACATGTCCATGTGACCTCAATAACAAGACAGCAATCCAAATGGAAGCATACCCGTGCGCTACGCATCGTGTCAGTATGTCCAAAGGGAAACAATAAGACAACATTCCAAATGGACGCATACCCGTGCGCTACGCATCGTGTCAGTATGTCCAAAGGGAAATAATAGGACAGCATTCCAAATGGACGCATACCCGTGCGCTACGCATCGTGTCAGTATGTCCAAAGGGAAATCACAAGGCGATAATCAAAATGGAAACATACCCGTGCGCTACGCATCGTGTCAGTATATCCAAAGCGATTAACCACAATAATACTATCAACAGGAACGTACCCGTGGAATTTCTCCGTCACTGCCGGCACGTCCAAGTAAGTTCTCAACCAGTCAACCGACCCTCTATCGAAAGACGCGGTAACACAGAAACACAACGTTTGTACAATAAAGACTATCATCACGAGCATAGGCAAGTTTCACAACAACAAGCATAGGCAAGTTTCACACAACTCAAAGTACTTTCATTTTATGCCATAGTCCGGGTTTTTAACCCCAAAGTACTACATACGTTAAGTTCTTTTAAAAGAGATCCATTACTTTTATAAAAGTCACCCGATACCCGTAGTATTAGAATGACAAACCCACCTTCCTTTTCAAAATCAAGTAACAACATTCTTTTCCTAAGTTCCAGTTTGCCTAGTTTCAATTACTCAAGCTTCTCATTTTCAAATGGTTTCATAGTTCCCAAACTTAATCACTTGATTCCTTTTTAGAACAATTGAGTAACATATGTCATATACGTGAGTAGTTTATTCTTGTTTATAACGATCTTATTACAAGACCATGATCTAGAAAATGTAATATCATTTTGTCTCATCTTAGCTATGCGGATGGAGGTTTCTTGGTTTTAATACAACACATCATTTATTCAATACATTTTCCTTTATTAACGCCGCGATGAGTGCGTCGATACACATTCGATTCGAAATCAGTAAAACATTATCCCTTTAAAACCAAGTACTCATTACTCACGAATGAGGTTTCACACAAACATCCACATTAAAACAAATAAGTTAAGTCTCTTATCTTATAAGATCAAGTCTCTTAACTTCTAACATCAGTAAACCATTTTCACTTACATAAGGTCGTTATAACTAACTTCCCATAAAGCTATTATAACACCTATGTTTTAAACCAACCAAATCACTTAGCACATGTACGTCTACCGTACTACATAGTTCACAACAATCATGCTAGAAAAGATAGGAAGAGGTTCACATACCTCGCGACGAGTATCGACTAATAGCAAAACGCTCCAAACAGTCGGCTACTCCTTAAGCCAAGTGGATCATTCCACACTTAGCATTTCAACCTATACGGCCACAAGGCGATTATTAACATCGTAGAACATTCTCTGAGAAAAAATTCGGCACCTCCCAACCAACGTAAATCTCCTCTCATCGGGTGACTATCAAGCCAACCGGGGGTTATACATCTAACCCGACGGTACAATTCTACTCACGGTACTACACGAGTCTCATCTGATCCTATGTAAAAACAGTTCGATTCTTGAGCTTAAGTCCAGACATTGCCACAAGCTATATTCATTATATATATAGCATACTTAAACTATATTTTCCTCTGACATGTAATATCCAATTACAATAGGACAAGATATTTACCTCGCTAAGCCCATAATTATCCAAATATAAAGTCGATCCCGGGCAATCGTTTAGCTCGACTCGGCGCTCCAACCGCTCTAAACCACCCTTAGAAGTTCTAACCAACTTCTACACAACACTCCAACCGACTATGGAGATTTTCCTGGGTTTCGGTTTCTGATCGACGGAAGTATAATAGTATTTCGGGCTTTTCAGATAGGTATAACCTTAGAATACAACAAGGTATCTGGCTAAGGTAATTTGGGCATTATAACAATACTTGGAGAGTATTTCTATACCATAAAGGGGTATTATCTGAAAGCAACTAGGCTGGGGTACCCCACCTAGCACCTCAAAGGAGGGGTGGCTACCTCGGCCTACCCCAGCTGGGGAACTCTCGGCGAGGGCCTCACGAAAGGGGAGGAAGGCTCTCAAGACTTAGGCATTTTGGATGAAGAAGTTCATCAAAGGAGAGGGTATTTATAGCACGAAGCGAGGCCAACCAATGGCCAAGATCTAGCCAAGTGCTACACAAGTGTAAGGCCAAGATCAAGCCAAGTGCACCCTAACCTACTCCACAAAACCTCACAAATATCTACAAATATCTTCCACCACTTGCCCGTTCAATCGTCCGTATGCGCCCACTATGCCCACCAATGAGAGGGTGCCAGTGCGCCTCTCGTTGGTCCAAAATGTTCCGCCTCTCGGAAAAATCCGCAAAATACTAAATGACATAGCGGAAATTCCCTACGAAGTGAAAACGTTTAGTCGGCGACTCTAACAAGGGTGTTGTGCACAAACATATTTCGCCCAAAGGTGCCACATGGGGTGACACGTGTCGCCCCGATTAAATCAAAATATTTCGTCTTCCAAAATATCCAAAACGGCCAAAATCTCAAAATCAAGCGGGCCCCACAAACCGTAAATTTCTCCGTGGGCCCACGTGACCATTTCCTAAATAAAATTCCATAATTCTCTAATATTCCAGAAGTCCGAATACCAAATCGGGAATCAATTCCATTAACGAACCTTTTCCTTCACAAAACCGAAACTTTTCCGTGGAAAAATCGCCTCTTTCTTCCTTTCAATCTTTACTCCGTATTCTCGTGCGTCGTCCTCGCATACATACCACGGGACTACGGGTATAACATTCTTCCCGCCAGAAACATTCGTCGAATGTTCCTTCTAAGTCTCAAAACGAACACGTGCGGTATAGTCTTCACTACTATACTTACGAAACAATCCGCCACACCGCGGTGTACGAAATACCCACGTAAAATACTTACATCCAAGTCCACGAGGAAACACCTCTAACATCACCACAAATAATACTACTTTTGTCACTTTGTCGCGAGCCTTGCTCCACGACCCAACAAATGGTACCGGCCGCGTGCGATCACGGAAGGTATCGTGCTCAGTTCTTACCATATTTACGATCGCTTTAGTATCCAAAACCCGGTTACTATCTCTAACGAGGTCATCATTAATCGGGAACATTCGGATGGATCTTGATACTTTCGAACATAACAATCTTAAAGATCGGACGTCTTGCCTCCTAAGTCGGACGGCAATTACTAACATATAAACCGCCTATTCTTCACATGAACTCAAAGGCCCCAAGTGACTGGGCTAAGTTCCTACGTTTCCAAAACTCGTCACACTTCACCGGGTGGTACTTTCAAGAAGACCGACCGTCAACTCGAACTCTGGCGTCGTCGCGATTATCCGCCACGATTCCTCCAGTGCGTAACTTCTAGACAAGCTTCACTATCCACGATCTGTGGAACAAGCTGAACCAACTATTCAACCCCGCCAACATCGAACCAATCGCGCAACTTGCATTTCTGCCCCTACAAGGCGTCACAAGGCGACATCCGAACACCGAAATGGTAGCTTAAACACTCCCCCAGGAGACAATGATCCTCGCGGCTACCACAAATCAAAACATCGGCGAGGCGAATGCGTCTGAGACTACTTTGAGTTCCTAGCCCACTCGTACAAACTCGAGAAGAAAGCAGTAGTGCCACTGGCTCCACTGTCGTCATAAGGTGAAGGTAGGCACCGTGCAACCTCGCACAACCTTTTGGATAACATCAACACTGCCGAGGAACGACCGACCAAGAACACGATAGGCTGCCCCATCGGCCCGACCACCGGTCGACGCATCCACGAACTTGCATTGGCTAACTAAACATGGGCCTAACACCCTCATGACCCTAACACAAAGAGGGACCACCACAAACTGACCCCACCACAAACCTACCGCGGGTTGACCCGCACGTAGCCTCAACCCGACCGGCAAGGCGCAAATACCATCTCCGAAGGAACAATCTTACTAAACACGTTACGAAAACCTAGCGGTCTTCTTAGCTCAACTACCTCTTTCATTTCATACTACATAGGACTTATCCTAAACACAGCTCACGTGCACTATGCACTCCTATAAGGGTCAAACATAACACTACACCTTTCTCGAGATGGCCTTACCTCTAAGGTCTTTGCGTATAAAGCTCTAAGGCTCACACTTGCTCTATCCCCCAAAATCTTACTCGGTTAACCCACCATGATTCTAATCACAACTAACACCGCTATCGAACATAGCACTTAAGGTATACTCACCTTGAAAGTTACCAAAGGACGCTGCTGCTCTGCCCTCTTACGTTGTCGCCCGTTAACGTCGATCTCTACGTTTCTCGGCTGCTGCGCGTAAGCCCGTACGTGCCATGCTCGAGCCTAATCAAGGATTACTCTTGCACAACCTTCTCTTAGGTAGTCATCAAGACTCGCGATAAATCGGTATACTCTCTGGTAGCCAAATCCATAGCTAGTAACAAGGTTGTCTCTTGCAATCTATATTCTCGGTTCGGCCGTGGCCGCGAAGGTTCACATATCATGGCGCGGTAGAGCTGCCGTCGCCATGCTTAAACTCCGGGGCTAGTGACGTCGCAGAAATCCCGAATGAAGCACTACCCTAGGTAATGATTTGGCTCCCTCGCCACCCTCTCGAACTCTACTCGCGCCTCCGCCATTTGCCTTGCCCTCACGGGCGGGTTGCCTACGCGGAGGCATAACGATAAGAAATAATTTCGTCGGAGGGTCCAACTTACAACATGACTCTAAGGCGCGATCTCGAGTGAGAAGAATAGTAACCAATCCTAAATATCCTATAGCCTCCGATTATTGGTGTGGTGCGCGACACCGATAATCAAGACTCTTGGATACGGTGCGTAGACACTTTCCGAGGATTAATCGCTCGATACCACTTTTGTAACGACCGATCCGGGGCATCGTGCCTTACAGGCACCCTAGTGATACATACATCGTAGAAAATCAGCGAACATAAAACATGAGACATTTAACAAGGGATATAATAAATAAGCAAACCAACCAAAAGCAGTTGCCTTCAGATATACATAAAACTCGAATAGTTTAATCCTTTTACAACCACACTTGCAACGATTACAGACCTCTAAGATATACTGATGACTATGACGGACGGGGCCCGCCATACCCCGAATGTACAAGAACCTACAACTCGGGAACACCTACCAAAGATAAGCCTCGAGAAACGGAGCTTGAATGTCTTTGGCGTGATCACATGAGCGAGGATCACGGCGATGTACCTCACTGCGGCGTGAACGCGGCCGAGAAGTCGATGCAGAGTACCAAGTATGTGGCATGCAACATCAGTAAATGAAATCATACTAGTCTATATAAAGCAGGAGACATGTATGATAACCAAACTACAGTTCACAACATAAAACAGTCATCACTCCAATATATCTATGGGTCTCACGCCCACAACATCAAACAGGTTCGCATTATGGTCGCATGCCCCCGGAATACTGCATCGGTGTAGACATGTCCATGATGCAACAATAATACCAATGTCCCATGGCCACATGCCCCCGGAATTCTGCATCGGTGTAGACATGTCCATGTGACCTCAATAACAAGACAGCAATCCAAATGGAAGCATACCCGTGCGCTACGCATCGTGTCAGTATGTCCAAAGGGAAACAATAAGACAACATTCCAAATGGACGCATACCCGTGCGCTACGCATCGTGTCAGTATGTCCAAACGGGAAATAATAGGACAGCATTCCAAATGGACGCATACGTGCGCTACGCGTCGTGTCGGTATGTCCAAAGGGAAATCACTGGCGATAATCAAAATGGAATCATACCCGTGCGCTACGCATCGTGTCAGTATATCCAAAGCGATTAACCACATAATACTATCGCGAGAGCGTGCGTGGAATTTCTCCGTCACTGCCGGCACGTCCAAGTAAGTTCTCAACCAGTCAACCGACCCTCTATCGAAAGACGCGGTAACACAGAAACACAACGTTTGTACAATAAAGACTATCATCACAAGCATAGGCAAGTTTCACAACAACAAGCATAGAGTTTCACACAACTCAAAGTACTTTCATTTTATGCCATAGTCGGGTTTTAACCCCAAAGTACTACATACGTTAAGTTCTTTTAAAGAGATCCATTACTTTTATAAAAGTCACCCGATACGTAGTATTAGAATGACAAACCCACCTTCTTTTCAAAATCAAGTAATGACATTCTTTTCCTAAGTTCGGTTGCCTAGTTTCAATTACTCAAGCTTCTCATTTTCAAATGGTTTCATAGTTCCCAAACTTAATCACTGATTCCTTTTAGAACAATTGAGTAACATATGTCATATCGTGAGTAGTTTATTCTTGTTTATAACGATCTTATTACAGACCATGATCTAGAAAATGTAATATCATTTTGTCTCATCTTAGCTTATGCGGATGGAGGTTTCTCTTGGTTTTAATACAACACATCATTTATTCAATACATTTTCCTTTATTAGCTGCGGTGGTGCAGCCGATACACATTACGATTCGAAATCGGAAACATTATCCCTTTAAAACCAAGTACTCATTACTCACGAATGAGGTTTCACACAAACATCCACATTAAAACAAATAAGTTAAGTCTCTTATCTTATAAGATCAAGTCTCTTAACTTCTAACATCGATAAACCATTTTCACTTACATAAGGTCGTTATAACTAACTTCCCATAAAGCTATTATAACACCACATGTTTTAAACCAACCAAATCACTTAGCACGTATGCGTCTCAGTACTACATAGTTCACAACAATCATGCTAGAAAAGATAGGAAGAGGTTCACATACCTCGCGGCAGTATCGACTAATAGCAAAAACGCTCCAAACAATCGGCTACTCCTGCCAAGTGGATCATTCCACACGTAGCATTTCAACCTATAAGGCCACAAGGCGCTTATTAACATCGTAGAACATTCTCCAGAAAAAATTCGGCACCTCCCAGCGGCGTAAATCTCCTCTATCGGGCCGCTATCAAGCCAACCAGTGGGTTATACATCTAACCCGAACGGGTACAATTCTACTCCACAAGACTACTACACGAGTTCATGTATGTCTGATCTATGTAAAAGCAGTTCGATTCTTGAGCTTAAGTCGAGGACATTGCCACAAGCTATATTCATTATATATATAGCATACTTAAACTATATTTTCCTCTGACATGTAATATCCAATTACAATAGGGGACAAGATATTTACCTCGCTAAGCCCATAATTATCCAAATATAAAGTCGATCTGGGCAATCGCTTAGCTCCAACTCGAGCGCTCAACCCTCTAAACCACCCTTAGAAGTTCTAACCAACTTCTACACAACCTTCCAACGGACTATGGAGATTTTCTAGGGTTTGGTTTTGCGTGACGGGAAGTATAATAGTATTTCTGGCTTTTCAGATAGGTATAACCTTAGAATACAACAAGGTATACGGCTAAGGTAATTTGGGCATTATAACAATACTTGGAGAGTATTTCTATACCATAAAGGGGGTATTATACAGCAACTAGGCAGGGGTACCACTAGCACCTCAAAGGAGAGGGGTGGCTACCCCGGCCTACCAGCTGGGGAACTCTCGGCGAGGGCCTCACGAAAAGGGAGGGGAAGGCTCTCAAGAGTTAGGCATTTTGGATGAAGAAGTTCATCAAAGGAGGGTATTTATAGCCTGCCAAGGCCAACCAATGGCCAAGATCTAGCCAAGTGCTACACAAGTGTAAGGCCAAGATCAAGCCAAGTGCACCCTAACCCTACTCCACAAATCCCTCACAAATATCTACACAAATATCTTCCACCACTTGCCCATTCAATCGTCCGTATGCGCCCTATGCCCACCAATGAGAGGGTGCAAGTGCGCCTCTCGTTGGTCCAAAATGTTAGTCTCTCGGAAAAATCCGCAAAATACTAAATGACATAGCCGAAATTCCCTACGAAAGTCGTGAAAACGTTTAGTCGGCGACTCTAACCGGGTGTTGTGCACAAACATATTTCGGCCCAAAGGTGCCACATGGGGGTGACACGTGTCGCCCCCCGATTCGTCCAAAATATTTCGTCTTCCGAAAATATCCAAAACGGCCAAAATCTCAAAATCAAAGCGGGCCCCACAAAACCGTAAATTTCTCCCGTGGGCCACACGTGACCATTCCGGAAATAAAATTCCATAATTCTCTAATATTCCGAAGTCGAATACCAAATTGGGAATCCAAGTCCCATTAACGAACCTTTTTCCTTCACAAAAACCGGAAACTTTTCCGTGGAAAAATCGCCTCTTTCTTCCTTTCCAATCTTTTACAGATTCTCGTGCGTCGCCCTCGCATACATACCACGGGACTACGGGTATAACAGAGCGCTCGGAGTTGGAGCTAAACGATTGCCGGATCGACTTTAAGCTAGGATAATTATGGGCTTATCGAGGTAAATATCTTGTCCCTATTGTAATTGGAAATTACATGTTGTTAGATATTATAGTTGAAGTATACTATATATAGTATTGAACGTAGTTATCGGCAATGTCTTGCGACTTAAGCATGAATTTAAAGAAGAATCTTGTTGTAATTACATGGGCGTATTCTGATGAGACTTGTGTAGTAGTGCAGTGGAGTAGAATTGTACCGTTAGGGTTAGATGTATAACCCCACGGTTGGCTTGGTAGCGGCCTCGATAGAGGAGGAGATTTCTGCTGTTGCGGGGAGGTCTTTGCCGAATTTTTACGTAGAATGTTCTACGATAAGATCTAGATGTTAATGCGCCGTGGCCTTATAGGTTGAAGTACTACGTGTGGCGCGATCTACTTGGCTTAAGGAGTAGCCGACGTTTGGAAGTACTTGGGCGTTTGCTATTAGTCGATACTGCCGCGAGGTATGTGAACCTCTTCCTATCTCTTCTAGCATGATATGTGTGAACTATGTAGTACGGTGAGCGTGCATGTGCTAAATGTATTTGATTGGTTTAAAACATAAAGTGTTATAACGGCTTTATGGGAAGTTGGTTATAACGACTTTATGTTGTTAAGAAAATACTTGTGGTTTTAAAGGTAATCGATTTGAACTATAAGCGGCTTGTTATATGTTAATAAAGAACTTGAAGTATTTCAAAAGATTTTGAATCATTTTGAAAGAAGTAGCAATATTTGGTTTTGAAAACTTAAGAGTTATACTAGCTTTATGGGAAGTTAGGTATAACGGCTTAAGAATGTTTCTTGATTTCAAAATCGGAATGTGTATCGACAAACCAACTGCAGCGTTAATAAAAGGAAATGTTTTGAGTAATTAAGTATTATTAAAACGTAGAAACTTCCATCCGCATAGAAGCTAAGATGAGACAAAATGATATTTCCTAGATCATGGCTGCTGTAATAAGATTGTTATAAACGAGAATATCCTACTCACATATAAGACTTATGTTTCTCAGATAGTTTAAAGGAGAATTATATTCTTAAATGAATAAGACTATGAACTACGAAACCTTTCTAAAATGAGAAACTTGAACATTGGAAATTAGGCAAACTTGATCATTGGAAAAGAATGTTGCTACTTGATTTTACAAAGAGAAGTAATTGATTTACTTTAAAAAGATGATCACTCTATTTTTTATACTACGGGTATTATGTGACATTGTGAAAGTAACGTACCTTTTTAAAAGAGTTAATGTATGAAGTACTTTGGGGATAAAACCCCGAACTTATTGACATATAGTAGAAAGTACCTTGTGTGAACAACTTGATTGTATTGGTTTGTGATAGCCTTGTAATACTTTCTTGTTGCTTTGATAAGTAAACGTGTTAGAATGCTACGTGTGTTAGTATCTTGTGATGTTTGTGTAAAGGGGTTTCCCTTGATTGTGCTTATTAACTATCTGTCGTTATGATAGTATTGTGGCATTCATCTCTTGTGATGATTAGGGGTTAAGCGCCCTCCGTCGGGGTAGACTCGGCGGGTCGATGGACTATGATTCGAGATACCTCATGCAGTCCGGGGCCTATGCGGGCTGCGAGAGTTCGTGTTGGGATCGCGGCCTTGTGGTCACGCGGTCGCGTGGCTACGCGGGCCGAGTCGGGGCGATCTTGGGAGTAGCTACCCTCGATGCGGGGAATACCTCATGCGGGCCGATGAGATTGGCCTATGCGGAGCTGCGGGAAGTTCCAGGACTAGACGCGCACATTAGATACTGCGGGCAAGTGGCCAGCTTTGATCATGTGACGGTGCAGACAGATCTCATAATACGATTCATGACCTTGTTGATGCGTAGGTGTTAGTAGTCGGCTATGCCTTCGTACTTACCCCGTACGGTGTTATTATGGCACAGGTGGGACCTGGTGTTCATATGTGTTCCTTGGTGCTTTTATATCATAAACTGCCGGCAGTGAGGAATGTGTCCCACGGGCACGATTGATGTTGTGGGCGTGAGACCCACTGTTATGTTCTTTTGTGATGACTTGAGGGCGTGAGTCCCTGACTTGATATGACTGCTTAGTTATGGTAAAACTGTAGTTTGGTTATCATACATGTCTCCTGCTTTGTATAGACTACTATGATTTCATTTACAGTATTTATATTTTAGTTTCACATACTCAGACTGTTATCGACCTCGCCCGGGCTGCGTTATGCCGCGAGTTGAGGTACACCAGTCGTTGATCCTAGCTCTCAGGGTCACAGTTCAGCGTTTGGGAAGCTCCGTTTCTCCGGAGGCTTATCAGTGGTATAGTCCCCTGTCGTAGTAAGTGTTTACATTCAGGGGTTTGGCGGGGCCCTGTCCCGCCATTGTTGTCGTATCATTCTTAGAGGTGCATGAAATCGTTGTGGCGGGGTTTGTAAAAAGGATTAAACTGCTCATGTTTAAAGTTGTCATTTATATATATGCGAAAGGCAAGTTCTTCTCATATTATTGTTTCATATTTCATAATATGTCTTGTATCGTTTATGTTCGTGATTACTGATGTTGTGTCACCAGGGTGCGGGTAAGGCACGATCACGGGCGATTTGGTCGTGACAAAAGTGGTATCAAAGCGATTAATCCTCGGAAAGTGTCTCTGCACCGTATCGATGAAGTCTTGATTATCGGTGTGTTGTGCACCACATCAATAATCAGGAGGCTATAGGATATTTAGGAGTGGTTTCTATTCTTCTCACTCTGAGATCGTGCCTTAGAGCTGTGTTGTAAGTTGGACCCTCTGGCGTATTTCTTTCCCTTACCGTTATGCCTCGCGTAGGCAACCCGCCCGGGAGGCGCAAGCGGTGAGGAGTGCGAGTAGAGTTCAGAGGGTGGCAAGGGCTCAGGCCCAACCATTACCTAGGGTAGTGCTTTATTCGGGGAGTTCTGCGACGTCACTAGCCCCAGCAGAGTTTAGCACGGCGGCGGCAGTTCCTACTGCGGCCATGATATTTGAACCTTCAGTTCCGCGACCGGGAACAGTGAGTATAGAGTATACCGATGTACCGCGAGTCTTGATGACTATCTAAGAGGTTGTGCAAGAGTAATTCTTGATTAGGCTTGAGCATGGCACGTGGTCGGGCTTATGCGCGGCCGAAAGCGTAGAAATCGACGGGTTAACAAAGGGCGAGAAGGGCGAGCGGCGAGGTCCTTTAGTAACTTTCAAAGCGAGTCGCCTCACCAATTAGATATGCACCTCGCCCGGTCGCAGTGGTCTTCCACGGATATCAGGACGTTCGGAGTATGCAGGAGTTGGTCAGAACTCCAGGGCTTCCGGTTCACAGTGTGACAGACGTCATCCCGGGGAATGTCGTCTCTTAGTTGGTACTTGTTGTACCTACGACCGTCAGGGTCTGATGTCGATAGAGTGTCCTTGTAGGAGGACTTAGCCTTCAGGATCGGTGGGTAGTTCGTCATCTTCCCTAGCTATGCGCCCTACGGGGCAGGTTTGATTAGAACGACTAAGGGGAGTGAAGCAGTAGATATAGATATATCTTTAACCCTCTAGAGATCAGTATGTGTGATAAGGTGAGTATACCTTAAGTGCTATGTTCTGATAGCGGTGTGTTAGTTGTGTTTAGAAATCATGGTGGGTTAACAGTAAGATTTTGGGGATAGATAAGGTGTGAGCCTTAGAATGTTTTACGTAAAGACCTTAGAGGTAAGGCCATCTCGAGTAAAGGTGTAGTGTTATGTTTGATCCTTATCGGAAGTGCATAGTGCCCGTGAGTTATGTTTGGGATAGGTCCCTAGTAAGTATGGAATGAAAGAGGGTAGTTGAGCTAAGAAGACCGCTAGGTTTTCGTAACGTGTTTAGAGAGATTGTTCCTTCGGGGAGCTAGTATTTTGCACCTTGCCGGGTCAGGTTGAGGCCACGTTGTGGGTCAACCCGCGGCATGTTTGGTGGTGGGGTCAGTTTGTGGTGGTCCCGCCTTGTGGTAGGGTCACGAGGGTGTTAGGCCCATGTTTAGTTAACCAGCGTACGAGTTCGTGGATGCGTTCGACCAGTGGTCGGGCCGATGGGGGCAGCCCATCGTGTTCTTCGGTCAGGACCGTTTACTCGGCTGTGTTGAGTTATCTGAAAGGTTGTAAGGCTGCACGGGGTGCCTACCTTCACCTTATGACAGACAGTGGAGCCCAGGTTACGGCTGTTTTTGTTTCTGGAAGTTTTACCAAGCATGTGTTAAGAACTCAGGTGAGTCTCAGAATCGCATTCGCCCTCGGGCCAGTGTTTGGATTTCAGGGATAGTTGTGGGGATTGTTGTCTCCTGTAGAGGGAGTGTTTAAGCTACCATCTCAATGTTCGGATGTCGCCTTTTGAAACCTTGTAGGCGGAAGTGTAAGTTGCGGTCGATTGGTTCGATGTTGGCAAGGTTGAACGGTTAGTTCAGCTTGTTCCAAAGGATCGTGGATAGTGAAGCTTGTCTAGAAGAAGTTACGGCGGCTCGGAGGTATCGTGCGGATAATCGGCGGCGACGCTTAGGGTTGAGTTGGTCGGTCTTCTTGAAGGTACCACCGGTTAGGGTGGGACGAGTTTTGGAAAACGCAGAAGCGTGGCGAGTTATTTTGGGCCTTTTTGAGTTCATGTGAGGAATAGGCCAGGTTGCCTATATATTAGCATTTGCCGTCCGACTTAGGAGGCAGTACGTCCGGTCTTTCGTATTGTTAGGATCGGAAAGTATCGAAGATCCATCCAGAGTGTTCCCAGTTAATTATGACCACGTTAGAGATAGTAACCCCGAGTTGTGGATCGGGCGATGCTCGAAATATGGTAAGAGTTCGAGTGTCACGACGACCTCGTGGATCGCGTGCGGCCGGTACCATTTGTTGGGTCGTCGGAGCAAGGCTCGCGACAAAGTGACAAAGTGGTATCATTTTGGTGATGATTAGAGGTGTTTCCTCGTGGACTTGGATGTAAGTTTTTATGTGCGCAGGTATTTCTGTGGCCAGATGTGGCAGGACGGTTCTCGTAAGTATAGTAGTGAAGACTATACTGGCGCACGTTTGTTTAGAGACTTAGAAGGAACATTCGGGACGAATGTTTCTAAGGAGAGAATGTTATACCCGTATTTCCGGAGTATGCGTGGGGCGTGCGTAGAAAATTTGAACTTGTGATTTAGGCTTGGCGAAATTTATTTGTTCACAACACGATTAGAGTCGTTTTTTTCGAAAGCGTTTTCCACGACTTTCGTAGGGAATTTCCGACTATGCCATTTTTAATTTTTGCGGATTTTTCCGAGAGGCGTAACATTTTGGACCAACAAGAGGCGCCACTGCACCTCATTGGAACACCTGCGCGTTGCTTGGCGAAAGTGGGGCGTTTTGGCTAGCTTTCTTGGCCTTGTTTTGTGCCTTGTTTTGTGCCTTGTTTTGTGCCATGTTTTGTGGAGTAGGGATAGGGTGCACTTGGCTTGATCCTAGCCACACACTTGCCTAACACATGGATTGATCTTGGCCATTGGTTGGCGAGGCTTGTGCTATAAATACCCATCCCTTTGATGAACTTCTTCATCCATTCCAAAAATAATTCTAAGTGTTAAATCCTCCTCCCTCCCTTGTGTTGAGTTCGGCCAAGGGCCTCCCCCCCGAGTGGGCGAGAGCACCCCCTCTGGGGTGCTAGCCAGAGTAGTGCCCACTCCTAGTAGTGTGGTAGTGGGGTACCCACTAGCCTAGTCGTTTTCGTATAAATACCTCCTCTTGATAGAAATACTCTCAAAAGTATTGTTATAATGCCCAATTACCTTAGCCGTATACCTTGTGTATTCTAAGGTTATACTATCTGAAAAACCCGTAAATACTATTATACTTCCGTCGACCACAAAACCGAAACCACTAGGAAAATCTCCATAGTCCGTTAGATCTTGTGTAGAAGTTGGTTAGAACTTCTAAGGGTGGTTTAGAGCGGGTTGGGCGCTCGGAGTTGGAGCTAAACGATTGCCGGGATCGACTTTAAGCTAGGATAATTATGGGCTTATCGAGGTAAATATCTTGTCCCTATTGTAATTGGAAATTACATGTTGTTAGATATTATAGTTGAAGTATACTATATATAGTATTGAGCGTAGTTATCGGCAATGTCTTGCGACTTAAGCTGAATTTAAAGAAGAATCTTGTTGTAATTACATAGAATGTATTACGGTAGACTTGTGTAGTAGTGCAGTGGAGTAGAATTGTACGTTAGGGTTAGATGTATAACCCCTGGTTGGCTTGGTAGGCCGGCCTCGATAGAGGAGGAGATTTACGCTGTTGCGGGGAGGTCTTTGCCAATTTTACGTAGAATGTTCTACGATAAGATCTAGATGTTAATAAGCGCCTTGTGGCCTTATAGGTTGAAGTACTACGTGTGGCGCGATCTACTTGGCTTAAGGAGTAGCCGACGTTTGGAAGTACTTGGGCGTTTTGCTATTAGTCGATACTCGTCGCGAGGTATGTGAACCTCTTCCTATCTCTTCTAGCATGATATGTGTGAACTATGTAGTGCGGTGAGCGTACATGTGCTAAATGTATTTGATTGGTTTAAAACATAAAGTGTTATAACGGCTTTATGGGAAGTTGGTTATAACAGCTTTATGTTGTTAAGAAAATACTTGTGGTTTTTAAAAGGTAACTGATTTGAACTATAACTGGCTTGTTATATGTTAATAAAGAACTTGAAGTATTTCAAAAGATTTTTGAATCATTTTGAAAGAAGTAGCAATATTTGGTTTTTGAAAACTTAAGAGTTATACTAGCTTTATGGGAAGTTAGGTATAACGGCTTAAGAATGTTTTACTGATTTCGAAAATCAGAATGTGTATCGACAAACCACTGCAGCGTTAATAAAAGGAAATGTTTTGAGTAATTAAGTATTATTAAAACCAGTAGAAACTTCCATCTGCATAGAAGCTAAGATGAGACAAAATGATATTTCCTAGATCATGGCTGCTGTAATAAGATTGTTATAAACGAGAATATCCTACTCACATATAAGACTTATGTTTCTCAGATAGTTTAAAGCAGAATTATATTCTTAAATGAATAAGACTATGAACTACGAAACCTTTCTAAAATGAGAAACTTGAACATTGGAAATTAGGCAAACTTGATCATTGGAAAAGAATGTTGCTACTTGATTTTACAAAGAGAAGTAATTGATTTACTTTAAAAAGATGATCACTCTATTTTTTATACTACGGGTATTATGTGACATTGTGAAAGTAACGTACCTTTTTAAAAGAGTTAATGTATGAAGTACTTTGGGGATAAAACCCCGAACTTATTGACATATAGTAGAAAGTACCTTGTGTGAACAACTTGATTGTATTGGTTTGTGATAGCCTTGTAATACTTTCTTGTTGCTTTGATAAGTAAACGTGTTAGAATGCTACGTGTGTTAGTATCTTGTGATGTTTGTGTAAAGGGGTTTCCCTTGATTGTGCTTATTAACTATCATCGTTATGATAGTATTGTGGCATTCATCTCTTGTGATGATTCCGGGTTAAGCGCCCTCCGTGCGGGGTAGACTCAGCGGTCGATGGACCTATGATTCGAGATACCTCACGCAGTCCCGGGCTATCGCGGAACTGCGAGTTCGAGGTTAGGATGCGGCCCTTGTGGTCATGCGGTCCTTGCGCTACGCGGGCCGAGTCGGGGCGATGCGAGGAGTAGCTACCCTCGATGCGGGAATACCTCATGCGGGCGATGAGATTGGCCTATGCGGAGCTGCGGGAAGTTCCAGACTAGACGCGCGCATTAGATCGCGGGCAAGTGGCGGCTTTGATCATGTGACGGCCTAGCAGATCTCGTAATCTGATTCATGACCTTGTTGATGCGTAGGTGTTAGTAGTCGGCTATGCCTTCGTACTTACCGTGCGGTGTTATTATGGCACAGTGGGACCGGTGTTCATATGTGTTCCTTGGTGCTTTATATCATAAAGCTGCCGGTGAGGAATGTGTCCCAGCACGATTGATGTTGTGGGCGTGAGACCCATTTGTTATGTTCTTTTGTGATGACTTGAGGCGTGAGTCCACGACTTGATATATTTGCTTAGTTATGGTAAAGCGTAGTTTGGTTATCATACATGTCTCTGCTTTGTATAGACTACTATGATTTCATTTCTGATTTATATTTTAGTTTCACATACTCTGCACTGTTGTGCGACCTCCTCGCCCGAGGCTGCGTTCATCTCGCGAGTTGAGGTACACGATCGTTGATCCTAGCTCTCGTGGTCACGATTCAGCGTTTGGGAAGCTCCGTTTCTCGGAGGCTTATCGGTGGTATAGTCCTGTCGTAGTAAGTGTTTACATTCGGGGGTTTGGCGGGGCCACTGTC
The DNA here is from genome assembly GCA_029844215.1 of Przewalskia tangutica. Taxonomy (NCBI): domain Eukaryota; kingdom Viridiplantae; phylum Streptophyta; class Magnoliopsida; order Solanales; family Solanaceae; genus Przewalskia; species Przewalskia tangutica. Next base: position 67,431,324 of record CM056723.1, read on the forward strand.
GCCATTGTTGTCGTATCATTCTTAGAAGTGCATGTAATCTTTGTTGTGGGCGGGGTTTGTAAAAAGGATTAAAGCTCATGTTTAAAGTTGTCATTTATATATATCTTGAAAGGCAAGTTCTTCTCATATTATTGTTTCATATTTCATAATATGTCTTGTATCGTTTTATGTTCCGCTGATTACTCTGATGTTGTGTCACTAGGGTGCCCGGGGTAAGGCACCAGTCACGGGCCCAGTTTCGGGTCGTGACAAGTACTACAGACCTCTAAGAAGTGACAACAACTATGATGGGACAGGGCCCCGCCATACCCCTGAATGTACAAGAACCTACAGACTCAGGGTAACATACAAAAAGATAAGCCTCCGAAGAAACGGGGCTTCCCAACACGCTGAACTTTGATCCAATGAGCGAGGATCCTGGCGATGTACTTCTACTGCGGCATGACGCGGCCCCGAAGGTCGATAACAGTACCAAGTATGTGAAACTGTAAAAGACTGTAAATGAAATCATAATAGTCTATATAAAGCAGGAGACATGTATGATAACCAAACTACAGTTCACAACATAAAAGCAGTCATGTCAAGTCAGGGACTCACGCCCTCAAGTCATCCCTCATGCCCGTGGAACTCCTTCCTCACTGCCGGCAGTCTAGGTGTAAATCGTGTGGAATACGTGTCCCGGCCCATCCCGTGGGACTCGGTAAAGAATCATGTGGAATACGTGTCCCGGCCCATCCCATGGGACTCGGTAGAGAATCAGATGGAATACGTGTCCCGGCCCATCTCGTGGGACTCGGTGAATAATCAGATGGAATACGTGTCCCGGCCCATCTCGTGGGACTCGGTGAATAATCAGATGAAATACGTGTCCCGGCCCATCTCGTGGGACTCGGTGGATAATCGTTCATAACAAATCAGCCGGCCCTCCATCGAGAGACGCGGTGGTATAGAAATACAGTATATGCACACAAGGCTATCAAACACAAACATAGGCAAGTTACACACAACTCAAGTTTATTTTAGGCCAAAGTCCAGGTTCTGACCCCAAGGTATTACGTACGTTAAATTCTTTTTAAAAGATCCATTCCTTTTATAAAGGTCACCGATACCGTAGTATTAAAATAGAGTGACTCACATTTTTAGGTAAACCAAAACACTTTCCTTTTCAACATCAAGTAACAACATTCTTTTCCAAAAGTTCAAGTTTGCCTAATTTCAAACACTTAAGTCTCTTATTTTATAAAGGTTTCATAGTCCATAGACTTAATCACTTAAGAATATAATCCTCTTTTAAACAATTTGAGAAACATATGTCTTATATGTGAGTAGGTTATTCTTGTTCATAATCAATCTTATTAAAGCAGCCATGATCTAGGAAATGTAATATCATTTTGTCTCATCTTAGCTTCTATGCAGATGGAGGTTTCTACTGGTTTTAATAATACTTATTTAGTCAAAACATTTCCTTTTATTAACGCTGCAGTGGTTTGTCGATACTCATTCTGATTTCCAAAATCAGTAAAACATTATTCCTTTTAAAAACCAAGTACTCATTACTCACGAATGAGGTTTCATACTAACATCCATATTAAGTCAAGTCTCTTATCTTTTAAGATTAAGTCTCTTAACTTCTAAAAATCAGTAAACCATTCTCTTTATCTCTCTTAAGACGTTATACCTAACATCCCATTAAGCTAGTATAACTCTTATGTTTTCAAAACCAAGTATTACTCTTCTTTCAAAAAGGTTTCTTAATTCTTTCGAAATACTTCAAGATTCTTATCATCACACATCAAGTCAGTTATAAGTCAAATCAGTTATCTTTAAAAACCACAAAGCATTTCTTACTTACATAAAGCTGTTATAACCAACTTCCCATAAAGCCGTTATAACACTTTATGTTTTAAACCAATCAAATACATTCAACACATGTACGTCTACCGTACTACATAGTTATACACATATCATGCTAGAAAAGATAGGAAGAGGTTCACATACCTCGCGACGATTATCGACTAATAGCAAAACGCTCCAAGTACCTCAAACCGTCGGCTACACCTTAAGCCAAGCAGCTCACGCCACACGTAGTACTTCAACCTATAGAGGCCACAAGGCGCCTATTATCATCTAGATCTCAACGTAGAATAGTCTCTGAGAAATTTCGCAGACCTCCCCGCATGGCCGCGTAAATCTCCTCTCTATCGAGGCTATGAGCCAACAACTCCCTAGAGGGGGGGTTGTACGTCTAATCCGGACGTGTAAAATTCTACTCCACAGTAATGCTACTTAAGTCTACTGTAATACAGTCCTACGTAATTACAGTTCAGTTCTCTTCTTTAAATTCAGGCTTAAGTCAAAAGACATTGCCGCACAACTATGTTCAGTTCTATATATAGTATACTTTAACTATATAATCCTATAACATGTAATTTCCAATTACAATAGAAGGACAGTAGTATTTACCTCGATAAGCCCAAAATTATCCAAGTTTAAATGTCTGTTATACCCCGTATTTTCAGAGTATATACGTAAGGACGTACGTACGACAATTTGAGACTTAAAGTTTGGCATAGGTTCGAAATTTGTGCACAACACCCGATTAGAATCGTTTTTTTTAAAGCGTTTTCTGAGAACTTGCGAAGGAAAATTCGGCTATGTCATTTGCGATTTTTGCGGATTTTTCCGAGAGGCGAAACATTTTGGACCACGAGAGAGGTGACACTTGTCACCCTCAGTGGGCGCCTAAGGCGGTTTGGCCTTGGCCGATTGGTGCCTTGTTTTGGCCTTGTTTTGTGCCTTACTTTGTGCCATGTTTGGTGCCTTGTTTTGTGCCTTGTTTTGGGGAGTAGGGTTAGGGTGCACTTGGCTTGATCTTGTCCTTACATTTGCCTTGCACTTGGCTTGATCAAGGCCATTGGTTTCCCTATAAATACCCCTCCCTTGTGGAAGACTTCTTCATCCTAAATTTAACTAAGTCTTGAAATCCTCCCTCCCCTCTTGTGTTGTGTTCTCGTCCAAGAGGTCTCCCCCCCCCCCCCTTTTTGAGAAGCTTTGGCCGAGAGGCCTCCCCCTCCCCCTTTGTAGTGTCTGGCCAGAGGTACCCACTGCCTAGTTGTTTCGTATAATACACACCTCTTGGTAGAAATGCTCTCCCAGTATTGTTATAATGCCCAAAATACCTTAGCCTTTACCTTGTAGTATTCCAAAAGTTACCTCTATACGTAGAGCCCGGAAATACTACCTTTTGTCCTTTTAGTCTCAAACCGAAACCCTAAGGAAATCTTCATAGTTGGTTGAAGTATTTAAGTAGAAGTTGGTTAGAACTTCTAAGGGTTGGTTGGAGCGGATTGGAGCGCACGGAGTAGGAGCTAAACCTTGCTCAGGATCGACTTTAACTTGGATAATTTTGGGCTTATCGAGGTAAATATTCTTGTCCCCTTATTGTAATTGGAAATTACATGTTGTAGGATTATATAGTTGAGGTATACTATATATAGAACTGAACATAGCTTTGCGGCAATGTCTTTTGACTTAAGCCTGAATATAAAGAAAGCGCGTAATTACATAGGGTGTATTACGATGGACTTGTGGTATTATCAGATAGTAGAATTGTATACGTCGGTTAGGCGTATAACCCCACTGGTTGGCTTGGTGGCGGCCTCGATAGAGAGAAGATTTCTGCGGTTGCGGGGCGGGAGAGTCTTCAATTTTCTGTAGAATCTGGAACCGTGCGGTTAGAAGTTAATAGACGTTTGTGGCCTTATAGGTGGAAGTACTACAAGTAGCGTATTGTACTTGAAGAGTGGAAACGGCTAGCCGGGTTACAGTACTGTGGAGCGTTTTGCTTATTGTCGATAATCATCGCGAGGTATGTGAACCTCTTCCTATCCTTTCTAGCATGATGCTTTGTAAACTATGTAGTACGGTAGACGTACATGTGCTAAATGAGTTGGTTGGTTTAAAACATAGGGTGTTATAATAGCTTTATGGGAAGTTAGTTATAACGACTCTATGTAGGTAAAAGATTGGTTTATTGATTGTAGGAGTTAAGAGACTTGATCTTGAAAGATAAGAGACTTAACTTGTTTTACTTGGTTATTAACATTTTGTTAAAAGTGTTGTGAAACCTCATTCGCGAGTAATGAGTACTTGGTTTTAAAAAGAATAATGTTTTACTGATTTCGGAAATGAGAATAAGTGTCGAGCAAACCACAGCAGCGCTAATAAAGGAAAGTGTATTGGCAAATAACTAATTGTTATTAAAACCAGTAGAAACCTCCATCTGCATAGAAGCTAAGATAAGACAAAATTGTATTACATTTCCTAGATCATGGCTGCTGTAACAAGATTGTTGTAAACAAGAATAAACGGCTCACGTATAAGACATATGTTTCTCAGATTGTTTAAAAGAGAATTATATTCTTAAATGATTAAGACTATGAACTATGAAACTTTTCTAAAATAAAGAGACCTGAGTAATTGAAATTAGGCAAAGCCGGAACTTTAGGGGAAAGAATGTTGTTGAAAAGGAAAGTGTTTTGGTTTACCTAAAAATGTGAGTCACTCTATTTTTATACTACGGGTATCGGGTGACCTTTATAAAAGGAATGGATCTCTTTAAAAGGAATTTAACGTACGTAGTACTTTAGGGTTAAAACCCGGACCTTGATATAAAATGGAAGTACCTTGAGTTATGTATAACTTGCCTATGCTTGTTGTTGTATAACTTGCCTATGCTTGTTGTTGTGTAACTCGCCTATGCTTGTTGAGATAGCCTTTGTTGTGCAAATGTTGATATCAGGTGACTTCTTGAGAAAGAGTGGATCTTTTATAAAAGTCTAGAAGTATGGTAATTTGCTTGAGCTTGTTTGTGATAGCCTGGTTGTGCGGTATATTGTTGTTGATGTTACATGGACATGTCTACACCGATCTGAGTCGGGGCATGTGGCCGCGGCGGGGTTGATTACCCGATATAGTGTTATTGTGGTTACATGGACATGTCTACACCGTCTGAGTCGGGGCATGTGGCGTGCGGCGGGGTTGATCACCCGAGATATTGTTGTTGATGTTACATAGACATGTCTACACCGGCGAGACTCGGGGCACGTGGCCGTGCGGCATTGTTATTATTGTTGCATCATGGACATGTCTACACCGATGCAATTGGGCATGCGGCCATGATGCGAACATGATTGATGTTGTGGGCGTGAGACCCATAGTTATATTGAGTGATGACGTTGAGGGCATGAGTCCCTGACTTGACTGCTTTTATGTTGCGTATTGTATTTTTGTTATCATACATATCTCCCGCTTTATGTAGACTGTTATGATTTAACTGCAGTATTTTCAGTTTCACATACTTGGTACCTATTATCGACCTCGCCCGGGGCTGCGTTCATGTCGCAGGTAGGAGTACATCGGTAGTCGATCCTCGCTCTTAGGATCACAGTTCAGCGTTGGGAAGCTCCGTTTCTCCGGAGGCTTATCTTTGGTATGTTACCCTGAGTTGTAGGTTCTTGTACATTCAGGGGTATGGCGGGGCCCTGTCCCGTCATGTTGTATAAAAACTCTTAGAGGTCTGTAGTACTGTTGTGGGCAGGGTTTGTAAAAAGGATTAAACTGTTCGTTTTGAAAGAGTTGTTTATATATATTTTATTGGAAGGTAACCGTTTGTGTTATACCCCGTATTTCCAGAGTATGTACGTAAGGGCGTACGTATAATAATTTGAGCCTTAAAGTTAGGCTAAGTTCGAAATTTAGGCACAAGTGCCGAAGATAGTCGTTTTTCGACGAAACGTTTTACTAAACTTGCGAAGGGAAAATTCCGGCTATGTCGTTTATAATTTTTGCGGATTTTTCCGAGAGACGAAACATTTTGGACCAACGGGAGGGTGACATGTGTCACCCTCACATTGGAAGCTTAGGGGCGGCAAAGTGGACGAAAAGAGGTGGCTTTAGTTGGTAGGATATTTTGTGCAAGTTGGTGTGGTAGATGGATAAGGTGTACTTGGCTTGATCTTGGCCTTACACTTGCCTAACACATGGATTAATCTTGGCCATTGGTTGGCCATTGCTTGACCTATAAATACCCCTCATTGTTGATGAACTTCTTCATCCAAAATTGTTCTAAGTGTTAAATTCCTCCCTCCCCTCTTAGTGAGAGCTTTCGTCCACCACACCCCCTCTTGAAGGCCCTCGCGAAACCTACCCCCTCCCCCTTTGTAGTGTCTAGCCGTGGGGTACCCCCCCCCCCCTAGCCTAGTTGTTTTCGTATAATACCCCTTTTTGTGGTATAGAAATACTCTCCAAGTATTGTTATAATGCCCAAATACATTGGCCCAAATACCTTGTAGTATTCCCAAGGTTACACTTATACAAAGCCCAGAAAATACTATTATACTTCCTTTAGCCACAAAACGAAACCCTAAGTGAATCTTCACTCGTAGTTGAAGTTATAAGTAGAAGTTGCGTAGAACTTCTAAGGGTTGTTTGGAGTGGGTTGGAGCGCACGGAGTAGGAGCTAAACCTTGCTCAGGATCGACATATAACTTGGATAATTTTGGGCTTATCGAGGTAAACACTCTTGACCTTTTATTGTAATTGGAAATTACATGTTGTAGGAATATATAGTTGAAGTATACTATATATGGTACTGAATAATAATTACGGCAATGTTTTTTGACTTAAGTCTGAATAATACTTACGGCAATGTCTTGCGACTTAAGCCTGAATTTAAAGAAGAGAACTGAACTGTAATTACATAGGACTGTATTACAGTAGACTTGTGTAGATTTACTGTGAAGTAGAATTGTACACGTCCGGTTAGACGTGTAAACCCACCCCCCCCCCGGTTGGCTTGGTAGCCGGTCTCGATAGAGGAGGAGATTTACGCTGTTGTTGCGGGAGATCTTCGAATTTTTACGTAGAATATTCTACGTTGAGATCTAAGATGTTAATAGGCGCCTTGTGGCCTCTATAGGTTGAAGTACTACGTGTGGCGTGATCTACTTGGCTTAAGGAGTAGCCGACGGTTTGAGGTACTTGGAGCGTTTTGCTATTAGTCGATAATCGTCGCGAGGTATGTGAACCTCTTCCTATCTTTTCTAGCATGATATGTGTATAATTATGTAGTACGGTAGACGTACATGTGTTAAATGCATTTGATTGGTTTAAAACATAAAGTGTTATAACGGCTTTATGGGAAGTTGGTTATAACAACTTTATGTAAGTAAGATATGCGTTGTGGTTTTTAAAAGATAACTGATTTGACTTATAACTGACTGGATGTGTGATAATAAGAATCTTGAAGTATTTCAAAAGAATTAAGAGACCTTTTTGAAAAGAAGAGTAATATTTGGTTTTGAAAACATAAGAGTTATACTAGCTTTATGGGAAGTTAGGTATAGCGTCTTAAGAATGGTAAAAAGAATGGTTTACTGATTTTAGAAGTTAAGAGACTTATTCTTAAAAGATAAGAGACTTAACTTAAATGAATTAATATGAGTTTTGTGTGAAACCTCATTCGTGAGTAATGAGTACGTGGTTTTTAAAAGGAATAATGTTTTACTGATTTCGGAAATCAGAATGTGTATCGACAAACCACTGCAGCGTTAATAAAGGAAAATGTAATGAATAATGAAGTATTGTTAAAACCAGTAGAAACCTCCATCTGCATAGAAGCTAAGATAAGACAAAATGATATTACATTTCCTAGATCATGGCTGCTTTAATAAGATGGTTATAAACAAGAATAAACTGCTCACACCTATGGCATATGTTACTCAATTGTTTTAAAAGAGATTAAGACATTGAACTATGAAATTTTTCTAAAATAAAGAGACTTGAGTAATTGAAATTAGGCAAACTGAAATTGAATAAAGACCCTGATGTCCTGGCCCTCTTCTGCTGATCCAGGTCATCCCGTCGACCTCTCCGTACCTCACATCCTAGTGCATGAGCCTGCATGCGGGCAATGTCCATGCCCGGCTGAAGAGCTACACCCGAACAAGCCTCTGTCAAGTAATCATCTAATCCGGTGACGTAGCGGTGCACTCTATCCTCCATAGTTGCCACTAAAGCGGGGACATACCGAGCCAACGAGTCAAACTCCACGTTGTACTCCCGAACCGTACGCCCGCTCTGTCTAAGCATCAAAAATCTGTCGGCCCGTGCCCTCCTCATCTGCGGAGGCAAGAAGTGCGTGAGGAAAGCCCCCGAAAACTCATCCCATACTGCGGAGTGCATGTACTCTCCCGGAAAGCTCCATGAATCAAACCAATCGGCTGCGGTATCACGCGCGGCGATGCGAACTAAAGGTCACGAACTCGGTCTCAAGCCTTGATCACCCGCGTGATCGGTAGCTGCCGGATGAACTCCTGCGGATCATCCTCGTGCCTCGACCCATAAAACTCTGGCGGGCTACAACTCATAAAGTCCCGTAGCCTCAAACTATCTGCTCGGGGTGAACCACGGTGCTCTTCGGGCTGGCTGCTGCATCCGGCTATCCTCATATCGGCCACGACGGCGGCCAGAATCGCCATCTCGCGTAACCCATCTCCTCTGCCCCGGTGTGGGGTGGAGGCTCAGTGCTGCGGTCTCGGCAGCCATTCTTTGCGGCTCTAACCTCTCTTTGGGTGGCGGCGTCCACAAAACCCGCCGTCAAGCACAACCTCGGTCATGCGGGCTGCGCCTCGTACTCCTCAGATCTCACTAGCGGTTCCTCGGTGTCTTGCCGCCGTGGCTCTGGTTGCCTTTGGCGGAGGCATAAGCGGTAAAAGCGAGATACGTCGAGAGGGTCCAACTTACAACACAAATCTAAGGCACGTTCTCAGAATGAGAATAATGGAAACCAATCCTAAAGGTCCTATAGCCTCCGATTATAGATGTGGTGCACAACACACCGATAATCAAGACTCTACTAGACACGATGCGTAGACACTTTCCGAGGATTAATCGCTCACGATACCACTTTTGTAACGACCCGTTCGGGCGGATCGTGCCTTATCCGGGCACCCTGGTGATACAATCATCGAGAGAAAACAGCGGAAAATAAAACTTAAACAAGAAAGCAGATATATGAACATAAAGCAGGCCAACCCAACGGTTACCTTCCAATAACATAATAAATACAACTCTTTCAAAAGCGAGCAGTTTAATCCCTTTTACAAACCCCCACGCCAAAGATTACTGCACTTAAGATTTACAACAACTATGACGGACAGTGGCCGCCATACCACGAATGTACAAGAACCTACAACTCGGGGAACACATACCAAAAGATAAGCCTCGGAGAAGCGGAGCTTCCCAAACGCTGAATCGAGATCCTAGAGCGAGGATCCACGGCCGATGTACCTCGACTGCGGCGTGAGCGCGGCCGAAGGAGGTCGATCTGGTACCAAGTATGTGAAAGCAGAAAAATCGTAAATGAAATCATACTAGTCTATATAAAGCGGGAGACATGTATGATGACCAAACTACGATTCACAACATAAGCGATCATATCGATCGGTGACTCACGCCTCAAGCCATCACTCAAATATAACTATGGGTCTCACGCCCACAACATCAATCATGTTCGCATCATGGCGCGTGCCCGGAATTCTGCATCGGTGTAGACATGTCCATGATGCAACAATAATACCAATGCCCATGGCCACGTACCCGAAATTCTACCTCGGTGTAGACACGTCCGTGTGACATCAACAATAATATCTGGGTGATCAACCTGCGCATGGCCATGCCCGAATTCTACCTCGGTGTAGACATGTCCATGTAACCACAATAACAATATATCGGGTAATTAACCCGACCGCGTGGCCGCGTGCCGAATCTTTGCGTCGGTGTAGACATGTCCATGTGACATCAACAACAAGCGAGAATCAAAATGGAAACATACGTGGAATTCTCCATCACCGCCAAAGACGCCCAAGTAAGTTCTCAACAAGTCGACCAGGCCTCTATCGAGTCGCGGTAACGCGAAATACCACACTTGCACAACAAAGGCTATCATCACAAGCATAGGCAAGTTTCACGAACAAGCATAGGCAAGTTTCACAACAACAAGCATAGGCAAGTTTCACAACAACAAGCATAGGCAAGTTTCACCTGACTCAAAGTACTTTCATTTTATGCCAAGGTCCGGTTTTTAACCCCAAAGTACTACATACGTTAAGTTCTTTTAAAGAGATCCATTACTTATAAAAGTCACCCGATACGTAGTATTAGAATGACCAACCCACATTCCTTTTCAAAATCAAGTAACAACATTCTTTTCTTAAGTTCGGTTGCCTAGTTTCAATTACTCAAGCTTCTCATTTTCAAATGGTTTCATAGTTCCCAAACTTAATCACTTGATTCCTTTTAGAACAATTGAGTAACATATGTCATATATGTGAGTAGTTTATTCTTGTTTATAACGATTTTATTACAAAGACCATGATCTAGAAAATGTAATATCATTTTGTCTCATCTTAGCTTATGCGGATGGAGGTTTCTCTTGGTTTTAATACAACACATCATTATTCAATACATTTTCCTTTATTAACGCTGCGGTGGTGCTGTCGATACACATTCGATTTCAAATCAAGAAACATTATTCCTTTAAAACCAAGTACTCATTACTCACGAATGAGGTTTCACAACATCCACATTAAAACAAATAAGTTAAGTCTCTTATCTTCTAAGATCAAGTCTCTTAACTTCTAACATCGATAAACCATTTTCACTACATAAGGTCGTTATAACTAACTTCCCATAAAGCTATTATAACACCCTATGTTTTAAACCAACCAAATCACTTAGCACGTATGCGTCACCGTACTACATAGTTCACACATATCATGCTAGAAGAGATAGGAAGAGGTTCACATACCTCGCGACAGTATCGACAATAAGCAAAATGCTCCAAGTACTACAACCTTGCTAGCCCTTTCCACTCCTCAGTAGAATCGCTACTCATAGTACTTTCACCTAAAAAGGTCACAAACGTCTATTAACTTCAAAACACAAGGTTCCATTTCTCTACAGAAAATTCGGCAAATTCCTCCCACACATGTAAATCTCCTCCTCTATCGAGGCCGGCTACCAAGCCAACCAGGGGGGGGGGGGTTTACACGTCTAACCGGACGTGTACCATTCTACTACACAATAATGCTACACAAGTCTACTGTAATACAGTCCTATGTAATTACAGTTCAGTTCTCTTCTTTATTCTTCAGGCTTAAGTCAAACGACATTGCCGCGCAATAATGTTCAGTTCTATATATAGTATACCTCAACTATATATTCCAACAAACAGGTAATTTCCAATTACAATAGAGGGACAAGATAATTACCTCGATAAGCCCAAAATTATCCAAGTTATAATGTCGATCCTGAGCAAGGTTTAGCTCCTACTCCGTGCGCTCCAATCCGCTCCAAACAACCCTTAGAAGTTCTAACCAACTTCTACTCAAATACTTCAACCAACTATGAAGATTTCCTTAGGGTTTCGGTTTGAGACTAAAAGGACAAAAGGTAGTATTTCTGACTCTACGTATAGAGGTATCTTTGGAACACTACAAGGTACAAGGCTAAGGTATTTTGGGCATTATAACAATACTAGGAGAAGTATTTCAATACCACGAGGAGGGTATTATCTGAAAACAACCTAGGCTAGGGGTACCCACGGCTAGCACCACAAGTGAGGGAACCCTTCTCGGCCAAAGGCCACGAGGAGGAGGAGGAGAGGCTTAGGGCGAGAGCTACTAGAGGAGGAGGGATTTCAAGACTTAGACAAAGTGAGGAGTGAATGAATAAGTCTTCACAAGGGAGGGTATTTATAGCAAAACCAAAGGCCAACCAATGGCCAAGATCAAGCCAAGTGCACCCTAGCCCTACTCCTTAAAACCCTACAAATATCTACACAAATATCTAGCCTGACTTGCCTCCCAATCGGCCAAGTCGCCCACTTGTTTCCATTGTGAGGGTGACACATGTCACCCTCCGTTGGTCCAAAATGTTTCGTCTCTCGGAAAAATCCGCAAAAATAAGAAAAGACATAGCGGAATTTTCCTCGCAAGTTATGTAAAGCGTTTAGTCGAAAACGACTCAACCGGTGTTGTGCACAAAGGTAAAAATCGGCCAAGGGTGCCACATGGGGTGACACGTGTCGCCCCGGTCGCCTGAATATTTCGTCTTCCAAAATATCCAAAATAGGAAATCTCAAAAACAAAGCGGGCCCACAGCAGTAAATTTCTCCGTGGGCCCACGTGACCATTTCAGAAAATAAAATCTCAAAATTCTAATATAATCTATGAAGTCCAAATACCAAATCTGGGAATCAATTCCCATTAACGAACCTTTTTCTTCACAAATAACGGAAACTTTTAAAGTGAAAACTCACATCTTTCTTTCTTTTCAAAATTTTCTGCGTACTCTCGTGCGTCGTCCTCACATACATACCCTGCAACTACGGGTATAACATTCTCCCCTCATAGAAACATTCGTCCGAATGTTCCTTCTCAAGACGGATATCGATGAAGTTCCTCTAACAAGTTGTCAACGCCATACGGCAGCGCGAAATAACACACGTTATCTTCCTTCCTTACTCGTCGTGCCCTTCTCGAACACTTGAACTCTCCCAAGATGCGCGCAAACTTCATCATTACTTCGTTCCCAAAAATCTCTGGAGTCACTACCTCAAACTTGGTCATCTTACTAACCTCAAACTTCCTTAAGGCCATTCCCGCCTTCTGAACCGCTTCGTCGAGCGTGTCCACGAACTCATACGATGATCATACAAACTTGGGCCTAGCATCCTCGTGACCCTACCACTGGCGGGACCACCAGAAGACCCCACCCCAAACCGGGTTACGGGTTGACCCGCAAATGGTCCTCAACCCGACCCCCAACCGCGCCAAACTCTTGTTCCCCGATCCGGAACAATCTTACTAATTCACATCATGAAAGCTACCACTTCCATCTCACACTACCCACGGACTTATCACACAAATAAAACCCACGTATACCACGCACTCTGATAAAGGTCAAACATAAAACGAATCTTTTACTCAAGACGACCTTACCTCTAAGGTCTCAATCGTGACGATCAGTGGTTCACACTTACCATGCCCCCATACTTACCCTTCTACAATAACCAGGTGTCTAAATCACATTTAGCACAAAGCTATCCGAACATAACACTAAAACACATCAGTATACAAAACTCTAGAGGGTTAAGGATATACCTGTCTTGTTATACCCCGTATTTCCAGAGTATGTACGCAGGGACGTACGTAGGAAATTTCGAACTTGAGAATAGGCTTGGCCGAATTATTTTTGTACACAACACCCGATTAGAGTCGTTTTTAGTGAAACGTTTTCCACGACTTTCGTAGGGAATTTCCGGCTATGTCATTTTTAATTTGTGCGGATTTTTCCGAGAGACGAAACATTTTTGGACCAACGGGAGGGTGACACTTGTCACCCTCATTGGACGGTAAAGAGGAGGCTTGGCCTTGGCCGATTGGTTCATGGTTTTGTGCCTTGTTTTGGCCTTGTTTTGTGGCTTGTTTTGTGCCATGTTTTGTGGAGTAGGGGTTAGGGTGCACTTGGCTTGATCTTGGCCTTACACTTGCCTTGCACTTGGCTAGATCTTGGCCTTTGGTTGGCCTTTGGTTTTGCTACAAATACCCCCCTTATGTTGATGAACTCTTCATCCACAAATGAAACCTTCCAAGCCTAAAATCCCTCCCTCCTCTTGTGTTGTGTTCGTCCAACACCCCCCCTCCCCCGTTGAGTGGCCTTGTGGCCGAGAGCCTCCCCCTCCCCGTTGTGGTGCCTTGGCCGTGGGGTACCCCCCCCTAGCCTAGTTGTTTTCGTATAATACCCCTTGTTGTGGTATAGAAATACTCTCCTAGTATTGTTATGATGTCCAAATACCTTGGCCCAAATACCTTGTAGTATTCCCAAGGTTACACTTATACAAAAGCCCAGAAAATACGATTATACTTCCTTTAGCCACAAAAACCGAAACCCTAAGGAAAACCTCCATAGTTAGTTGGAGTACTATGTAGAAGTTGGTTAGAACTTCTAAGGGTTGTTTGGAGCGGGTTGGAGCACCCGGAGTAGGAGCGAAACTTTGCTAAGGATCGACATTAAACTCGGATAATTATGGGCTTATCGAGGTAAATATCTTGTCCCTCTATTGTAATTGGAAATTACATGTTGTTAGAATATATAGTTGAAGTATACTATATATAGAACTGAACGTGGTTAGTTGGCAATGTCTTTTGACTTAAGCCTGAAAAACTGAACTGAACTGTATTACAGTAGACTTGTGGAGTAGAATTGTACCCGTTCGGGTTAGATGTATAACCCCCCCTGGTTGGCTTGGTAGCCGGCCCCGTTAGAGGAGGAGATTTACGCTGTTGCGGGGGGGGGGGGAGGTGCTGCCGAATTTTCTGTAGAATGTTCTACGATAAGATCTTGATAAGCGCCTTGTGGCCTTATAGGTTGAAGTACTACGTGTGGCGCGTTCTACTTGGCTTAGGAGCGAAGCGGTTGGAAGTACTTGGAGCGTTTTGCTATTAGTCGATACTCGTCGCGAGGTATGTGAACCTCTTCCTATCTCTTCTAGCATGATATGTGTGAACTATGTAGTACGTTAGACGTACATGTGCTAAACGTATTTGATTGATTTAAAACATAAAGTGTTATAACGACTTTATGGGAAGTTGGTTATAACAGCTTTATGTTGGTAAGAAAATACTTGTGGTCTTTAAAAGGTAACTGATTTGAACTATAATCGCTTGTTATGTGTTAATAAAGAACTTGAAGTATTTCAAAAGATTTTGAATCATTTTGAAAGAAGAAGTAAATACTTGGTTTTGAAAAACTTAAGAGTTATACTAGCTTTATGAGAAGTTAGGTATAACGGCTTAAGAATGTTTCTTGATTTGAAATCGAATGTGTATCGACAAACCAACTGCGGCAGTTAATGAAAGGAAATGTTTTGACTAATTAAGTATTATTAAAACCGGTAGAAACTTCCATCTGCATAGAAGCTAAGATGAGACAAAATGATATTTCCTAGATCACTACTTTGTAATAAGATTGTTATAAACAAGAATATCCTACTCACATATAAGACTTATGTTTCTCAGTTGTTTAAAAGAGAATTATATTCTTAAATGAATAAGACTATGAACTCTGAAACCTTTCTAAAATAAGAAACGTGAACATTTGAAATTAGGCAAACTTGGGCGTTTGGAAAATAATGTTGTTACTTGATTTTACAAAGGTAAGTGTTTTAGTTTATTTAAAAAGCAGTCACTCTATTTTATACTACAGTATTGGGTGACTTATGTGAAAGCAACGGATCTTTTAAAAGATTTAATGTATGAAGTACTTTAGGGAAGATAATCGAACTTGTTAGCTTAAAGTACCTTGTGTGAATAACTTGATTGTGTTGGTTTGAGATAGCCTTGTAAATACTTTCTTGTTGATGTGATAAGTGAAAATGTTAGGATGCTACGTGTGTTAGTATCTTGTGTGATCGTGATGTAAAGGGTCATTCTTGTTGTGCTTACGTTGTTAAGCGTTAAGCCGTTTGTACTATTATTGTATCACATACCCTTTGACTTATTATACAGGGCTTGCCACCCTTGATGCGGTCTTTACGGCTATGCGGTCCTCGTGACTATGCGAGTCGGTAGCTCGGGATTGATCATTCGGGTGTTTAGCCCGATGCGGGGATTCCTATGCGGTCCGTTGAGACTATGCGGTCTTTTGAGACTATGCGGGTTGCGGGAGCCTGGCGGATACCGAGGTTAGCCGCCCGATGCGGGGTATACCTCGGTGATGCAGGACCATGATTCGAGGAATACCTCATGCGGGTCCGTGTGTGACCTATGCGGAGCTGCGAGAGTTCCAGGGATAGATACACACATTGATATTGCGGGCGAGTGGCCAGCTTCGATCATGTGGTGCGGTCTAGAAAGACCTCGGGATACAGCTTGTGGTATTTTGGTACTGTGGGTCTTAGTAGTCGGCTATGCCTTCGTACTTGCCCCGTACGGTTTTATTGTGATAACTTTGAGGGCGTGAGTCCCTGACTTGACATGACTGCTTATTTGTTGTGAACTGTAGTTTGTTTATCATACATGTCTCTGCTTTATAGATTATTATGATTTCATTCTGATATTTTTAGTTTCACATACTCGGCACTGTTATCGACCTCCTTGGGGGCTGCGTTCATGCCGCGAGTTGAGGTACACGATCGTTGATCCTAGCTCGAGTCCAATTTAGCGTTTGGGAAAAGCTGCGTTTCTCGGAGGCTTATCGGTGGTATAGTCCCTGCGTAGTAAGTGTTTGCATTCGGGGGTTTGGCGGGGCCCTGTCCGCCATTGTTGTCATATCATTCTTAAGTGCAGTAATCTTGTTGTGGCGGGGTTTGTAAAAAGGATTAAACTGTTCATGTTGAAAAAGTTGTCATTTATATTTATCGAAGGCAAGTTTTTCTCAGTTATTGTTTCATATTTCATAATATGTCTTGTATCGTTTTATGTTCCGCTGATTACTCTGATGTTGTATCACTAGGGTGCCCGGGGTAAGGCACCAGTCACGGGCCCGGAATCGGGTCGTGACATGTCTCTTCCGCTTCCTAATCACAGTCCTGCCCTGCAGGGCGCATAGCTAGTGAAGGTGATGAACCAGCCACTGATCCTGAAGGCTGAGTCATAGCATCCGTGCTACCCTTGGTCGGACAGTTCCTCGCAAAATGGCCTGCCGCCAAAAATAACAAGCTCCCTTGGCACCACGACACTCCCGAAATGCGGTCTACCATCGCCACACCGAGGTAGGGTGACGCGTCCGCCAACACCGCTACTTCCTGAAACACGAACCCTTGGAGCCACGACGCTCTCAAGGCGGAGGACCACTGCATGCTGGCGGGGTACAAAACTAGTCTGCTGCTGAGGCGGTCCGCCTCGAAAGTCCCAAAAGACCCTGATGTCCTGGCCCTCTTCTGCTGATCCAGGTCATCCCGTCGACCTCTCCGTACCTCACATCCTAGTGCATGAGCCTGCATGCGGGCAATGTCCATGCCCGGCTGAAGAGCTACGAACAAGCCTCGCCAAGTAATCATCTAATCCGGTGGCGTGGCGGTGCACTCTATCCTCCATAGTTGCCACTAAAGCGGGGACATACCGAGCAACGAGTCAAACTCCACGTTGTACTCCCGAACCGTCGCGCTCTGTCTAAGCATCAAAAATCTGCCGGCGTGCCTCCTCATCTGCGGAGGCAAGAAGTGCGTGAGAAAAGCCACCGATAACTCATCCCATACTGCTGGAGTGCATGCTCTCCCGGAAAGCTCCATGAATCAAACCAATCGATTGCGGTATCACGCAGCCGATGCGAACAAAGGTCCGCGACTCGGTCTCTGAAGCCTTGATCACCCGCGTGATCCGTATCGCTTCGGATGAACTCCTGCGGATCATCCTCGTGCCTCGACCCATAAAACTCTGGCGGGCTACAACTCGTAAAGTCCCGTAGCCTCAAACTATCTGCTCGGGGTGAACCATCGGTGCTCTGGGCTGAACTGCTGCGTCCGGCCTATCCTCATATCTCCACGACCACGGCGGCAAGCCGGGCCATCTCGCGTAACCCATCTCCTCCTGGTGTGGGGACCGGAGGCTCGAGTGCTGCGGTCTCGGCGGCCATTCTTTGCGGCTCTAACCTCTCTTTGGTGGCGGCGTCACAAAACCCGCGTCGAAGCCTGACCTCGGTCTTTATGCGGGCTGCGCCTCGTACTCCTCTGTATCTCACTAGCGGTTCCCTCGGTGTCTTGCCCTTGGGCTCTGGTTGCCTTGCGCGGAGGCATAAGCGGTAAAAAGCGAGATCGTCGAGAGGGTCCAACTTACAACACTCTAAGGCACGATCTCGGAATGAGAAGAATGGAAACCAATCCTAAATGTCCTATAGCCTCACGATTATAGATGTGGTGCACAACACCGATAATCAAGACTCTACTGAACACGGTGCGTAGACACTTTCCGAGGATTAAGCGCTCGATACCACTTTTGTAACGACCCGTTCGGGGCGTTCATCGTGCCTTATCCGGGCACCCTAGTGATCTGATACAATCATCGAGAAAACCAGCGGAAAATAAAACTTAAACAAAAGCAGATATATGAACATAAAGCAGGCCAACCCAGCGGTTACCTTCCAATAACATAATAAATACAACTCTTTCAAAAGCGAGCAGTTTAATCCCTTTTACAAACCCACAAATTACTACAGGACCTCTAAGATTTACAACAACTATGACGGGACGGGCCGCCATACCACGAATGTACAAGAACCTACAACTCGGGGAACACATACCAAAAGATAAGCCTCGGAGAAAGCGGAGCTTCCCAAAACGCTGATCGAGATCCTAGGCGAGGATCCACGGCCGATGTACCTCGACTGCGGCGGCATGACGCGGCCAAGAGTCGATAACAGTACAGTATGTGAAAGCAGTAAAATCAGAAATGAAATCATACTAGTCTATATAAAGCGGAGACATGTATGATGACCAAACTACGATTCACAACATAAAAGCGATCATATCGATCGAGGACTCGCCTCAAGCCATCACTCAAATATAACTATGGGTCTCACGCCCACAACATCAATCATGTTCGCATCACGGCGCATGCCGGAATTGCGCCGGTGTAGACATGTCCATGATGCAACAATAATACCAATGCCCGTGGCCACATGCCCGAATTCTACCTCGGTGTGAACGCGTCCATGTGACATCAACAATAATATCTTTGGGTGATCAACCGCGCGTACGCCACGTGCCGGAATTCTACCTCGGTGTAGACATGTCCATGTAACCACAATAACAATATTGTGGGCAGGGTAATTAACCCGACCGCATGGCCGCATGCCCCCGGAATACTGCATCGGTGTAGACATGTCCATGTGACATCAACAACAAGACAGTAATCAAAATGGAAACATACACGTGGAATTCTCCATCACTGCCAGCACGTCCAAGTAAGTTCTCAACAAGTCGACCGGCCCTCTATCGAGAGACGCGGTAACACAGAAATACCACACTTGCACAACAAAGGCTATCATCACAAGCATAGGCAAGTTTCACAGCAACAAGCATAGGCAAGTTTCACAACAACAAGCATAGGCAAGTTTCACAACAACAAGCATAGGCAAGTTTCACACAACTCAAAGTACTTTCATTTTATGCCAAGGTCCGGGTTTTTAACCCCAAAGAACGACATACGTAAAGTTCTATTTACAAGAGATCCATTACTTATAAAAGTCACCCGATACGTAGTATTAGAATGACCAACCACATTCCTTTTCAAAATCAAGTAACAACATTCTTTTCTTAAGTTCGGTTTGCCTAGTTTCAATTACTCAAGCTTCTCATTTTCAAATGGTTTCATAGTTCCCAAACTTAATCACTTGATTCCTTTTAGAACAATTGAGTAACATATGTCATATATGTGAGTAGTTTATTCTTGTTTATAACGATTTTATTACAAAGACCATGATCTAGAAAATGTAATATCATTTTGTCTCATCTTAGCTTACATGCGGATGGAGGTTTCTACTGGTTTTAATACAACACATCATTATTCAATACATTTTCCTTTATTAACCGCGGTGGTGCTGTCGATACACATTCTGATTTCCGAAATCAGTAAAACATTATTCCTTTAAAAACCAAGTACTCATTACTCACGAATGAGGTTTCACACAACATCCACATTAAAACAAATAAGTTAAGTCTCTTATCTTCTAAGATCAAGTCTCTTAACTTCTAACATCGATAAACCATTTTCACCTACATAAGGTCGTTATAACTAACTTCCCATAAAGCTATTATAACACCCTATGTTTTAAACAAACCAAATCACTTAGCACATATACGTCTACCGTACTACATAGTTCACACATATCATGCTAGAAGAGATAGGAAGAGGTTCACATACCTCGCGAGTATCGACAATAAGCAAAATGCTCCAAGTACTACAACCTTGCTAGCCCTTTCCACTCCTCAAGTAGAATACGCTACTCATAGTACTTTCACCTAAAAAAGGTCACAAACGTCTATTAACTTCAAAACACAAGGTTCCATTTCTCTACAGAAAATTCGGCGGCCTCACACATGACAGCGTAAATCTCCTCTCTATCGAGGCTACCAAGCCAACCAGGGGGGGGGGTTTACACGTCTAACCGGACGTGTACCATTCTACTACATAATAATGCTACAAGTCTCATGTCTGATCTATGTAATTACAGTTCAGTTCTCTTCTTTATTCTTCAGGCTTAAGTCAAACGACATTGCCGCGCAATAATGTTCAGTTCTATATATAGTATACCTCAACTATATATTCCAACAAACATGTAATTTCCAATTACAATAGAGGGACAAGATAATTACCTCGATAAGCCCAAAATTATCCAAGTTATAATGTCGATCCTGAGCAAGGTTTAGCTCCTACTCCGTGCGCTCCAATCCGCTCCAAACAACCCTTAGAAGTTCTAACCAACTTCTACTCAAATACTTCAACCAACTATGAAGATTTCCTTAGGGTTTCGGTTTGAGACTAAAAGGACAAAAGGTAGTATTTCCGGACTCTACGTATAGAGGTATCTTTGGAACACTACAAGGTACAAGGCTAAGGTATTTTGGGCATTATAACAATACTCGGAGAAGTATTTCAATACCACACGGGAGGGGTATTATACGAAAACAACCTAGGCTAGGGGGGGGGGTACCCCACGGCTAGCACCACAAGGGTGGGGGGGAACCCTTCTCGGCCAAAGGCCACAAGGAGGAGGGAGGGGGAGAGGCTTAGGACGAGAGCTACTAGAGGGAGGGGAGGGATTTCAAGACTTAGACAAAGTGAGGAGTGAATGAATAAGTCTTCACAAGGAGGGTATTTATAGCAAAACCAAAGGCCAGCCAATGGCAAAGATCAAGCCATGTGCTAGTCAAGTGTAAGGCCAAGATCAAGCCAAGTGCACCCTAGCTCCTACTCCTTAAAACCCTCACAAATATCTACACAAATATCTAGCACAACTTGCCCCTCCAAATCGGCCAAGTGCCGCCCCACTTGTTTCCATTGTGAGGGTGACACATGTCACCCTCCCGTTGGTCCAAAATGTTTCGTCTCTCGGAAAAATCCGCAAAAATAAGAAAAGACATAGCCGGAATTTTCCCCTCGCAAGTTATGTAAAACGTTTAGTCGAAAACGACTCAACCGGTGTTGTGAACAATGGTAAAAATCGGCCACGGGTGCCACTTGGGGGTGACACGTGTCGCCCCCCGATTCTCACAGAATATTTCTTCTTCCGAAAATATCCAAAATACCGGAAATCTCAAAAACAAAGCGGGCCACAAAACGTAAATTTCTCGTCGGCCATTGTGACCATTTAGAAAATAAAATCTCAAAATTCTAATATAATCTATGAAGTCCAAATACCAAATCTGGGAATCCAATTCCCATTAACGAACCTTTTTCTTCACAAATAACCGGAAACTTTTCCGTCGAAAACTCACATCTTTCTTTCTTTTCAAAATTTTCTGCCGTACTCTCGTACGTACGTCCTCACATACATACCCTGCAACTACGGGGTATAACAGGAAGATTCCACGGGTACGCTTCCATTATTATTATTACATGGGCGTGTCTACACCGATGATGTGGACATGTGACCATTATGGTTATTTATGGCGAAGTATCGTGACTTATGGTTGTGATCGGGTGCGTGCTTTGTTTACTTGCCCCGTCGACTACGTGACGCAGTGGATCTGGTATAGGTTATTGCACCGCCACGTGTCGACTTCGCGAAGTATCGTGACTTACGGTTGTGATCGGTGCTGGCGATTCATCGCCCCGTCGGCTACGTGGCGCGGTGGATCTGGTGGAGGCTAGTGTACTTGCCGCGTGTCGACCGGCGAGTCGGTGTTTGGATGGAGCCGTGACTTACGGTTGTGATCGGTGCCCGCCTATTCACTTTCCCCGTCGCCTCGTGGCGGTGGATCTGGTGGAGGCTAGTGCACTTGCCACGTGTCAGCTTCATGATATGGTTGTACAGTATTATTGATACGGTCTGATCTGGTAGTTATACTTGCCGTCACGGTTTTATTGATACAGGTGGGACCTAGTGTTCACATATACTCCTTGGTGTTATTATATCATAGACTGCCGGCAGTGAGGAAGGAATTCCACGGGCACAAGTGATGATTTGGAGGGCGTGAGTCACGACTTGATATATTTGTTTATATGTGGTGTCTTGTAGTTTGGTTATCATACATGTCTCTGCTTTATATAGATTATGATTTCATTTCTGATATTCTGATTTCACATACTTGGTACTGTTGTCTTGACCTCCTTGAAGTGCGTTCATGCCGCAGTAGAGGTACATCAGTGTCGATCCCGCTTAGGATCACTTTTCAGCGTATTGGGAAGCTCCGTTCCTTGGAGGCTTATCTTTTGGTATGTTACCACAGTGCAGGGTTCTTGTACATTCGGGGTATGGCGGGGCCACTGTCGTCATAGTTGTTGTAAAAATCTTAAGTGCATGCCTTTGTTGTGGCGGGGTTGTAAGGATTATGGCTGTTCAAATGTATATATATATATATATGTTGAAAGGCAATCTTTTTGGTTGGCCTATTTTCTTTATCTTGATCCATGTCTATTTAAAATGTTTAAGTTTTTATTTCATTGGTTTTTCTCGATGTTGTATCACTAGGGTGCGGGGTTAGGCACGATCCACGGGCGAGTTGGGCGTGACAAAAGTGGTATCGAGCGATTAGTCCTCGGAAAGTGTCTGAACCGTGTCTAGTAAGTCTTGATTATCGATGTGTTGTGCACCACATCTATAATCGTCGAGGCTGCGAGACATATAGGATTGGTTTCCATTCTTCTCATTACGAGATCGTGCCTTAGAAGGTGTGATAAGTTGGACCCCTCGACGTATTTCGTTTTTACGATTATGCCTCCGCGAGCAACCGGGCCTGAAGGGCAAGCGGCGAAGGAGGCTGCGAGTAGAGCAACAGCGATCTCTACGAGACCACGATACACGAGCCTCGATCCGCGATGCAGGCGAGAGAGATGGGTTACAAAGGTAGGCGATTATTGGCGAGTTGTGGCGGATATGAGATAAGTGGGCCGGCGATTCGATAGCAGATGGTTCACCCTAGATCGAGATAGTTTGAGACTACGGGATTTTACGAGATGTAACCCGCGAGTTTTATGGGTCGAGGCACGAGGATGATCAAGAGTTCATCCGGCGATTCTGACGGATCATGAGTGATCAAGGCATCGGAGACCGAGTCGGTGGTCTTAAGTTCGCATCATTGCGTGATACCGCGATTGGATAGTTTTGATTCGTGGGAGCTGTCGGGAGAGAATGCACTTCGACTTTATGGGGCGAATTCTGAAGCATTTCTTGCACACTTCTTGCCTCGCGGATGAGGAGGGCTCGGGCAGATTTTTGGTGTTGCGGCGAGCGAGCGTGCGGTTCGGGAGTACAATGTGAGTTCGACTCATTGGCGATGCGTCCGCGTTAGTAGCTTGTATGGAGGATCGAGTGCACGATATATTACGAGGCTCGATGATTACCTAGCGAGAGAGTTGTTGGTGTAGCTCTTGTAGGGCATGGACATTGCCGCATGCAGCTTATGCTCTTGGATGTGAGGCGGAGGAATCGCGGAATGACGAATCGGCGAAGAGGGCGAGCAGCGAGGTCCTTTGGTGACTTTTGAGGCGGACGCCTCGGCGAACTAGTTATGTACCTCCGCCAAGATGCTGAGTGGTCCTCCACGGCCGGGACCCTCGGGATATTGAAGCGGTCGGGGCTCCCGGGTTTGATTTTTGGGAGTAGAAGTGTTCGCCGGATGAGGCCACCCGTATCTCAGTGTGACCATTGTGGTAAAGCCCATAGGGGGGAATGTCGTACTGGTTTGGGAGATTGCTATACTTGCGGCCGGCGAGGACATTTGTGGGAGGCGTCAGGCTCGGGAGCACTGGTGGGATAGCACAGACTACTAGATCAGTTGCGGGTTCTTCACCTTCCATAGCTAGGCACCGGCAGGCCACGGTAGAGGTCGCGGTGGAAGATTCCAGTTTTAGCGGTCCTTTGAACCGCCTATTTTCAGGTATATCCTTAACCCTCTAGAGTTTTGTATGTATTGATGTTGATGATGTGTTTAGTGTTATGTTCGGATATCTTTGTGCTAAAATGTGATTTAGAAACCTGGTTAGTGAGAAAGGGGAAGCCTGGGGGTGAGAAAATGATGAACCTTAGAATATTACAGTTGAGACCTTAGATGTAAGGCCGTCTTGAGTACAAGATTTTGCAAGTGATCCTTGTCAGAGTGCATTTTATGCCTAGAATGTATTGTGTGATAAGTCTCTGGGTAGTGTGAAATGGAAGTGGTAGCTTTCATGACCTGTATTGATAAGATTGTTCCGGATCGGGGAACAAGAGCTTGATGCGTTAAGTGGGTCGGGTTGGGGCCATGTTGCGGGCCAACCCGCGGCCTGTTTCGAGGAGGGGTCAGCTCTGGGTGGTCCCGCCAGGTGGTAGGGTCACAAGGGTGCTAGGCCCAAGTTTAGATGACCATCGTATGAGTTCGTGGATATGTTCGACCAGAAGCGGATCGTGAAGGCCGGGAATAGCCTTAAGGAAGATTGAGGTTGGTAAGATGACCAAGTTTGGAGGTGGTGACTCCAAATTGTTGGAAACTGAAGCAGTGACTGAAGTGTGGTACGTATACTAGAAGAGTTCAAGTGTTCGAGAAGGGCACGACGAGTAAGGAAGGAAGAGAACGTGTGTTGTTTCGTGGCCAGTTGTGGTGTTGGCAACTTGTTAGAGGAACTTTATCGTTATCCGTCTTGAGAAGGAACATTCGGGACGAATGTTTCTAAGGAGGGGAGAATGTTATACCCCGTATTTCCAGAGTATGTACGTGAGGCGTGCGTATAATAATTTGAGCCTTAAAGTTAGGCTAAGTTCGAAATTTAGGCACAAGTCTGCAGAAGATAGTCGTTTTTAAATGAAGCGTTTTACTAAACTTGCGAAGGAAAATTAGGCTATGTCGTTTATAATTTTGCGGATTTTTCCGAGTGTGAAACATTTTGGACCAACGGGAGGGTGACATGTGTCACCTCACAATGGAAGCGTAGGGGCGGCAAAGTGGACGAAACGAGGTGGCTTTAGTTGGTAGGATATTTTGTGCAAGTTGGTGTGGTAGATGGATAAGGTGTACTTGGCTTGATCTTGGCCTTACACTTGCCTAACACATGGATTAATCTTGGCCATTGGTTGGCCATTGCTTGACCTATAAATACCCCTCATTATTGATGAACTTCTTCATCCAAAATTGTTCTAAGTGTTAAATTCCTCCTCCTCTTAGTGAGCTTTCGTCCACACTCCCCTCTAGAAGGCCCCTTGGCCGAAACCTACCCCCTCCCCCTTTGTAGTGTCTAGCCGTGGGGTACCCCCCCTAGCCTAGTTGTTTTCGTATAATACCCCTTTTTGTGGTATATAAATACTCTCCAAGTATTGTTATAATGCCCAAATACCTTGGCCCAAATACCTTGTAGTATTCCCAAGGTTACACTTATACAAAGACCAGAAAATACTATTATACTTCCTTTAGCCACAAAACGAAACCCTAAGTGAATCTTCACCCGTAGTTGAAGTTATAAGTAGAAGTTGCGTAGAACTTCTAAGGGTTGTTTGGAGCGGGTTGGAGCGCACGGAGTAGGAGCTAAACCTTGCTCAGGATCGACATATAACTTGGATAATTTTGGGCTTATCGAGGTAAACACTCTTGACCTTCTATTGTAATTGGAAATTACATGTTGTAGGAATATATAGTTGAAGTATACTATATATGATACTGAATAATAATTACGGCAATGTCTTTTGACTTAAGCCTGAATAATACTTACGGCAATGTCTTGCGACTTAAGCCTGAATTTAAAGAAGTGGTATTTGTAATTACATAGGGTGTATTACATGAGACTTGTAGATTTCTTGTGAAATAGAATTGTACGTCAGGTTAGGCGTGTAAACCCCCTGGTTGGCTTGGTAGCGGCCTCGATAGAGAGGAGATTTACGCTGTTGTTGCGGGGAGGTCTTTGCGAATTTTACGTAGAATATTCTACGTTGATATCTAAGATGTTAATAGGCGCCTTGTGGCCTCTATAGGTTGAAGTACTACGTGTGGCGTGATCTACTTGGCTTAAGGAGTGGAAGCGGTTTGAGGTACTTGGGCGTTTTGCTATTAGTCGATAATCGTCGCGAGGTATGTGAACCTCTTCCTATCTTTTCTAGCATGATATGTGTATAACTATGTAGTGCGGTGAGACGTACGTGTGTTAAATGCATTTGATTGGTTTAAAACATAAAGTGTTATAACGGCTTTATGGGAAGTTGGTTATAACGACTTTATGTAAGTAAGATATGCGTTGTGGTTTTTAAAGATAAGCGATTTGACTTATAAGCATTTGGATGTGTGATAATAAGAATCTTGAAGTATTTCAAAAGAATTAAGAGACCTTTTTGAAAAGAAGAGTAATATTTGGTTTTGAAAACATAAGAGTTATACTAGCTTTATGGGAAGTTAGGTATAGCGTCTTAAGAATGATAAAAAGAATGGTTTACTGATTTTAGAAGTTAAGAGACTTATTCTTAAAAGATAAGAGACTTAACTTAAATGAATTAATATGAGTTTTGTGTGAAACCTCATTCGTGAGTAATGAGTACGTGGTTTTTAAAAGGAATAATGTTTCTTGATTTGAATCAGAATGTGTATCGACAAACAACTGCAGCGTTAATAAAGGAAAATGTAATGAATAATGAAGTATTGTTAAAACCAGTAGAAACCTCCATCTGCATAGAAGCTAAGATAAGACAAAATGATATTACATTTCTTAGATCATGGCTGCTTTAATAAGATGGTTATAAACAAGAATAAACTGCTCACACCTATGGCATATGTTACTCAATTGTTTTAAAAGAGATTAAGACATTGAACTATGAAACTTTTCTAAAATAAAGAGACTTGAGTAATTGAAATTAGGCAAACTGGAACCTTAGGGAAAAGAATGTGGTTAAAAAGGGAAGTGTTTTGGTTTACCTAAAAATGTGAGTCACTCTATTTTATACTACGGGTATCGGGTGACTTTTATAAAAGGACTGGATCTCTTTAAAAGGAATTTAACGTACGTAGTACCTTAGGGTTAAAACCCGGACGTTGACATAAACTGAAAGTACCTTGAGTTATGTATAACTTGCCTATGCTTGTTGTTGTGTAACTTGCCTATGCTTGTTGTTGTGTAACTTGCCTATGCTTGTTGTTGGGTAACTTACCTATGCTTATTGAGATAGTCTTTGTTGTGTAAGAATTGTGTTTCTATTCTACCGCGTCTCTCGATGAAGGGCCGGTTGACTTGTTGAGAACTTACTTGGACGTACCGGCAGTGACGGAAGATTCCACGGGTACGCTTCCATTATTATTATTACATGGGCGTGTCTACACCGATGATGTGGACATGTGACCATTATGGTTATTTATGGCGAAGTATCGTGACTTACGGTTGTGATCGGGTGCGTAGCCTGTTTACTTGCCCCCGTCAGCTACGTGACGCAGGTGGATCGTGTCAGTATGTCCAAAAGGATCGATATAGTGGAAGCATACCCGTGGGCCACCCAACGTGTCAGTATGTCCAAAGCAAATAACAAGATAACACTCCTAATGGAAGCATACCCGTGGGCCACCCATCGTGTCAGTATGTCTAAAGGAAATAACAAGATAACAATCATAATGGAAGCATACTCGTGGGCCACCCAACGTGTCAGTATGTCCAAAGCAAATAACAAGATAACACTCCTAATGGGCATACGTGGGCACCCATCGTGTCGGTATGTCGAAAGGATCAATATAGTGGAAGCATACGTGGGCCACCCATCGTGTCGGTATGTCCATCAATCAACCGGATAATAGCGGCCTCGAGAGACGCGGTAGCACAGAAATATAACACTTGCACAACAAAGGCTATCACCACAAGCATAGGCAAGTTCAACATACTTTTAGACATTCATTTTATGACCACAAATCCGGCCCTCCATTTCCGAAATCAATAAAACATTATCCTTTTAAAGACCAAGTACACATTACTCATGAATACGGTTTCACAACTTTTTAACACAATTCAAGTTCTTAACATTATCACAAGTCAGATATAAGTCAAGTCTCTTGCCTTTTAAAATCAACAAACCATTCTTTTACCTACATAAAGTCGTTATAACAAACTTCCCATAAAGCCGTTATAACACTTTAGGTTTTAAACCAACCAAATTCGTTTAGCACACGTACGTCTACCGTACTACATAGTTCACAACAATCATGCTAGAAAAGATAGGAAGAGGTTCACATACCTCGCGACGATTATCGACAATTAGCAAAATTCTCCAAAGTATTATAACCCTGCTAGCCTTTTCCAGCCTTCAAGTAGAATACGCTACTCGTAGAACTTCAACCTATAAAGGTCACAAAACGTCTATCAACCTCTAGATCTCTTCGTAGAACAATTCTAAGTACAAGGTTCCTTATTCTACGGAAAATTCGGTACCTCCCCGCATGACCACATAAATCTCCTCCTCTATCAAGGCCGCTACCAAGCCAACAACTCCAAGGGAGGTTACGTCTAACCGGACGTGTACAATTCTACTCCAAAATAATACTACAAGTCTACTGTAAATACAGTCCAAATGTAAATACAGTTCAATTCTTTATAAATATCCTTCCTATATCTTATACTCATTCTAAACTACTACAACATGTAATATCCAATTACAATAGAAGGACTAAGATCATTACCTCGATAAGCCCAAAATTATCCAAGATTAATAAGTCGATCCTGAGCAACGTTTAGCTCCAATTCCTTACATTTCAACCCGCTCCAAGCAACCCTTAGAAGCTCCTAACCAACTCCTCTTCAAGATCCAACTCCAAAAAGTGAAGAACACTTAGGTTCAAACTATGGCAAGTTTCGGCCAAGGCAAGGTTTCTAGGCTAGGGGTGTGAAATCTTTTCCAACTCTTGGTACACAATCTTCCTAACACCCTAAGGAAGAACACTTAAAAGTTTAAGAATTTTTGGACAACATTTGCTCCCAAAAACAGCCCATGGCCGAGAGCACTAACAAAGGGGAGGGAGTATTTTTGTCTTGGAAATTATCACAAGTGTGGATGAAGAAGACTTGCTATCAAGGGGGTATTTATAGAGAATTCAAGGGTCAAGATCAAGGCAAGTGTGTGGTGAGATTGGGGTACAAGTGTGGTGCCACAAGTCTACACAAGACTTGTGACAAGTGGCTAGACACTTGGCAAGCCATCAAGGACACATGGCACCTATATTTCGGCCATTCCACCTAGGGGGGTGACACATGTCGCCCTCCCACTCGTCCAAAATATTTCATCTTCCGAAAATATCCAAAATATCGAAAAACTCGAAAACAAAGTGGGCCCCACAAAACCGTAAATTTTCCCCGTGGGCCCCACGGGACAAATTCCGGAATTAAAATTCCATAATTCTAATATAATCCAGGAAGTCCAAATACCAAATCTGGGAATCCAATTCCCATTAATGAACCTTTTTCCTTCACAAAAACCGGAAACTTTTTCGTCGAAAAATCACATCTTCCTTCCTTTCCAATATTGTTGTCGTATTCTCGTACGTATGTCATCACCTACATACCCAGGAATTACGGGGTGTAACAAGTTGGACTCCCTAGGCAAGTTGTAACCCATATCCTCTGTTCCTGGCCGTGGGACTGGAGGCTCAGATATCGTGGCCTCAGTAGCTACTGCTGCTGCTCTAAACTCTGCTGGGGCGAGGGAGTCCAACTTGTTACACCCCGTAATTCCTGGGTATGTAGGTGAGGACGTACGTACGAGAATACGACAGCAATATTGGAAAGGAAGAAAGATGTGATTTTTTCGACGGAAAAGTTTCCGGATTTTGTGAAGGAAAAAGGTTCGTTAATGAGAATTGGATTCCCAGATTTGGTATTTGGACTTCCTGGATTATATTAGAATTATGGAATTTTATTTTCCGGAATTGGTCACGTGGGGCCCACGGGGAAAATTTACGGTTTTGTGTGGCCCACTTTATTTTCGGATTTTTGGCATTACGGATATTTACGGAAGATGAAATATTTTGGGCAGTAGAAGCGACACATGTCACCCCGTGTAATGTTGGCCGAATTGGTGAAGGACAAGTGTCCATGGGCGTTGGAAGTGGACAAGTGGCTAGCCACTTGTCCCAAAGTTGTGGTGGACATGTGGTTGGTAGAACCCACACCCATATGTCCCCAATCTACACCACACACTTGCCTAGATCTTGGCCCTTGATTTCTCTATAAATACCCCATTGATTTCAAGACTTTATTCATCCACTTAAGAGTTTCCAAGGCAAAAAAATATACTCCCTCCTTAGTGTTGTTCTCGTCCAACACCCCCCCATTTGTGTAGAAAAATTCTTCAAGTGTTGGTATAGTCCCAAATACCTTAGCCTTGAAATCCCTTGTAGTATTCCAAAGTTATCTTTATACTAAGAGCCCGAAAATACTACTTTATTCAATAGTCACAAAGTGAAACCCTAGAAAAATCTTCATAGCTTGGTTGAAGTGTTAAGAGAAGTTGTTTAGAAACTTCTAAGGGTTGCTTGGAGCGGGTTGGAGCGTAAGGAATTGGAGCTAAACGTTGCTCAGGATCGACTTATAAATCGTGGATAATTTTGGGCTTGTCGAGGTAATGATCTTTATCCCCCTATTGTAATTGGAGATTACATGTTGTAGTAATGTTTAATTGAGTATAAGATATATGGAAGGATGATTAAAAAGAATTGAATTGTATTTACATTGGACTGTATTTACAGTAGACTTGTAGTATTATTGTGGAGCAGAATTGTACACGTCCGGTTAGACGTGTAACCCCCCCTTGGAGTTGTTGGCTTGGTAGCGGGCATTGATAGAGGAGGAGATTTATGTAGTTTCGGGGGGGAGGTGCTGCCGAATTTTTCCGTAGAATATGGAACCTTTTATTTAGAAATGTTCTACGAAGGGATCGAGAAGTTGATAGACGTTTTGTGACCTTTATAGGTTGAAATACTGCGAGTAGCGTATTCTACTTGAAGGGTGGAAAAGGCTAGCAGGGTTATAATACTTTGGAGCGTTTTGCTAATTGTCGATAATCGTCGAGAGGTATGTGAACCTCTTCCTATCTTTTCTAGCATGATTTTTGTGAACTATGTAGTACGGTAGACGTACGTGTGCTAAACAAATTTGGTTGGTTTAAAACATAAAGTGTTATAACGGCTTTATGGGAAGTTTGTTATAACAACTTTATGTAGGTAAAGAAATGGTTTGTGGTTTTTAAAAGATAAGAGACTTGACTTATAAATGACTTGATGTGAAATATTAAGGACTTGGTTTGTGTTAAAAAGTTGTGAAACCGCATTTATGAGAAATGGGTAATTGGGTTTTAAAAGGAATAAGTTATATTGATTTCGGAAATGAGAATAAGTATCGAACAAACCACTGCAGCGCTAATAAAGGAAAATGTATTGACTAATTAATTATTATTAAAACCAGTAGAAACCTCCATCTGCATAGAAGCTAAGATAAGACAAAATTGTATTACATTTTCTAGATCATGGCTGCTTTAATAAGATCATTAATAACAAGTATTGATTTTTCTTAAAATTCCAAAGTAAGGAACTTGTTTTCTAAAAGAAAAGAGACTTGAGGAATTTGAAGTGTTTTGGTTTAAAAGAAAGGCATGGTTTTGTCTTAAGATGAATTAAAAAGAAGGTATGGAAATTGTTTTGGTTTACTTAAAAAGATAGTTACTCTATTTTGATACTACGGGTATCGTGTGACTTTTTGTGAAAGAAATGGATCTTTTAAAGAGTTAAAATACGTAGTACCTTGGGGTTAAAATCCGGGTTTGTTGTAATAAAATGAAAGTACCTTGAGTTGTGAGTAACTTGCCTATGTTTGCTTGTGATAGCCTTGTTGTGCAAGTATTGTATCCTTATGTTACCGCGTCTCTCGATGGAGGGCCGGCTGACTTGTTGTGAACTTACTTGGACGTACCGGCAGTGACGGAGGATTCCACGGGTATGCTTCCATTGTTGTTATCACATGGACATGTCTACACCGATGAGGGATTCCGGGGGCATGTGACCATTAGTGTTATTCCATGGACTAGCTCTCCATGAGGTTTTCTTGGTCGGCTTTGGTATCTGGTAGTTGGCTCTCGTACTTGCCCCGGTCGTTGCTGATGCAGGTTGGTTCTGGTAGTTGGCTTTCGTACTTGCCCCGTTCAGTTTTGTGGCGAAGTCTCGTGACTACGGTTGTGATCTGGTGGTTAGCCTGGTTACTTGCCCCCGTCAGCTACGTGGCGCAGGGAGGATCTGGTAGAGGTTATCGCACTTGCCACGTGTCAGCTTCGCGAGTCAGTGTTTGTGGCGAAGTCTCGTGACTACGGTTGTGATCTGGTGGTTAGCCTGGTTACTTTCCCCCGTCAGCTACGTGGCGCAGGGAGGATCTGGTAGAGGTTATCGCACATCGCGTGTCGACCGCGAGTCAGTGTTTGGACGAAGTTTCGTGATGCAGGGAGGATCTGGTGGTTAGCCTGGTTACTTGCCCCCGTCAGCTACGTGGCGCAGAGAGGATCTGGTAGAGGCTATCGTACTTGCCCCGGTCAGCTTCGTGATGTAGTTATTTAGTATTGTTGGTACGGTAGGTTCTGGTAGCTGGCTTTCGTACTTGCCCCGGTCAGTTGATGATGCAGGTTGGATCTGGTAGCTATGCCTTCGTACTTGCCCCGTACGGTTTTATGACACAGGTGGGACCTGGTGTTCATGTGTTGTCACGACCCGACCCCTAGCCCGTGACTGGTGCCTTACCCCGGGCACCCTAGTGATACAACATCAGAGAAAATCAGCGGAAATAAAAACATAAACATGAAACAAGAGTTATGATAATAAAACAGGCCAACCAAAACGGTTGCCTTCTTGCATATATACAGAAATTGAACAGTTACAACCTTTACAACCACGCCACAACAAGATTACAGACCTCAAGAGTGTTATAACAACAATGACGGGACGGGGCCCGCCATACCCGAATGTAAGTACCAACGACAGAGGACTATACCAGATAAGCCTCGGAGAAACGGAGCTTCCCAGCAATGAGCGTGATCAATGAGCAATCAACAAGCGGTGTACCTCTACTGCGGCATGAACGCGGCCCAGAAGGAGTCGATCTGATAGGTACAAAGTATGTGGCCCGAAAATCGTAGTTAAATCATAATAGTCTATATAGGCGGGAGACATATATGATAACCAATCGATTACCTGACATAAAAGCGATCAAGTCGTGACTCACGCCTCAAAGTCATCACTCAAATATAATTATGGGTCTCACGCCCACAACATCGATCATGTCGCATCATGGCCACATGCCGGAATTCTCCGCCGGTGTAGACATGTCGAGATGCAGCGGTAATAACAATATCGGGTAACCAACCTGCGCGTAGCCGCATGCGGAGTGCGCCGGTGCGAGCGTGTCCATGTAACAATAATAACAATATACGGTAATCAACCTGCGCGTAGCCACATGCCCCGGAGTGCGCCGGTGCGAACATGTCCATGTAACAATAATAACAATATAGGGTAATCAACCTGCCGCGTAGCCACATGCCCGGAGTGCGCCGGTGCGAGCATGTCCATGTAACAATAATAACAATATACGGGTAATCAACCTGCGCGCGTAGCCACGTACCGGAGTGCTGCGTCGGTGCGACGTGTCCATGTAACAATAATAACAATATATCGGGTAATCAACCTGCGCGTAGCCACATGCCCCGGATTCTGCATCGGTGCGGACATGTCCATGTAACAATAATAACAATATTGTGGCGCCGAAACCGGGCGTCGCAGTGCCTTACCGGGCACCTAGTGATACAACATCGGAGAAAACCAGGGAAATAAAAACTTTACATGAAATGAGAGACATAAATAAATAAGCAGGCCAACCCAACGTTGCCTTGGTATATATACATAAAACCGACGGTTATCCTTTTTACAAACCACACTTGGCGGTTACTCTGACCTTAAGATATCTGACAACTACTATGACGGAGGGGCCGCCATACCACGAATGTACAAGTACCTCTGATAACGGGGACTATACCAAAAGATAAGCCTCGGAGGAACGAGCTTCCAACGCTGAATGCGATCCTATGGCGAGATCAACCAAGCGGTGTACCTACACTGCGGCGTGACGCGGCCCGAAGGTCGATCTGGCAATTACAAAGTATGTGGCGAAAATACGTAATGAAATCACATTTCATCATTTTATAAAACCATTTCGCAATAAATGTAATTATGTCAAGTAAGGGACGATATCCCGAATAATCACTCACATAATTATGGGTCTCACGCCCATAATACCACTCATGCCGTGGAACTCATTCCTCAGCTGGCGGTACATGATGTAAAACAACACCCGTATGTGAACACGAACACTAGATCACACTGCGTCATCAAAACCGACGGGCAGTAGAATAGCCAACTACCGGTCAAAAGCTAGTCATATGCCATCACGGGCAAGGTGCGGAAGCCAACTACCGGTCAAAAGCTAGCCACGCAAATGGCGAGGCAAGTATCTTAAGCTAACGTCTGATAGCCTCACCGCCTCACAAGATATGGCCGAGGCAAGTATCTTAAGCTATCTACGGAGGCTCTGGTACGAGAAAATGACCGAACAAGTATCTAAAGTGTGCACGAACCACACGTACAAACCAAGCGTGATCGCTCGTCGCGCGGCAAGCTTCATGGATTAGCGGTCCATGGACTAACGATCGAACCTCACAATGACCGCGTGCCGGCATCTTACCTCGGAAGTCATGGCCATGAAACCATCCTCGGGCGCGTGCGTGGAACATCCATCACGTCGGCATGTCCAAAGGAAATAAATCGGATAAGCGGCCCTCCCGAGAGTCACGGCGATGCGAAACAACGATCGATACTCAGTGGGCGCATACTGCGTGGACCACCCAACGTCGGTATGTCGGTCAATCAATCGGATAAGCCCTCCCGAGAGTCACGGCGGACATCAACAAAACACTTGCACATCAAAGACTATCACAACAAGCATAGGCAAGTTTAACATACATTCATTTTAATCAACAATCGGGTTTCAAACCCAAAATACTACATACTTTCCTTCTTTCAAAAGACCTCTTTCTACGTAAAGCCACATGATACTAATACGTAGTATATAAAGAAAACACGTTTTACTTTTAAAACCAAATTACTTCACCTTCGTAAAAATCTTTACAAGGCTTTTAAAATCAAGTACTCATACTTTATAAACCAAATGCTTTTCTTTTAGAACAACATCAAGTATACTCTTTTTAAAACCCAATTAACTTACTCTTTTCAAAACAAGTAACCTATACTTAAATCAAGTTACTTCTCCTTTTCGAAAACAAGTCGTTATAAGTCAAGTCTCTTATCTTTCAAGATCAAGTCTCTTAACTTTCAAAATCAAGTCGTTTCTTATCAAAACCAAATCTTTCTTTTATCTTCATAAAGTCGTTATAACTAACTTCCCATAAAGCCATTATAACACTTTATGTTTTAAAACAAACAAAAATCGTTTCACACACGTCGTCTACAGTACTATATAGTTCACAACAATCATGCTCAAGAGTATAGGAAGAATCACATACCTTTAGCTTAAACCACAAGCCAAGTCAAGTATGCGCGTAGAAAGATCCACCTATAACAACCACAATATATAAATCAACTTCTAGCACTCTCAGTAGAATATTCTAAACACAAGATTCCTTATTCTACGAAATTTCGCGACACCTCCCCGCTATCACACAAATCTCCTCCCAACCGGGCCATTACGGGCCAACAACTCAGGAATTACACGTCTAACCGGGCGTGTTCAAATATCTTCACAATAATACTTACACAAGTCTCTGTAAGTACAGTCGATGTAAATACTGATTCAATCCTTTATAATCATCCTTCCAATATAATATACTCAAGTATAACTACTACAACATGTAATATCGATTCTGATAGGGGACATAGATCATTACCTCGATAAGCCCAAAAATTATCCAAGTTATAAGTCGATCCTTAGCAACGTTTAGCTCAATCCTTACGCTCCAACCGCTCCAGCGACCTTAGAAGTTTCTAAACAACTTCTCTAAATACTTCCACCAAGCTAGGAAGATTTTTCTAGGGTTTCGTTTTCACTATTGGAATAAAGTAGTATTTAGGGCTCTAGTATTGAAATAACTTTGGAATACTACTAGGGATACTAGGCCAAGGTATTTGGGATTATACAACAATACACCAAGTATTTTCTACACAAGAGGGGAGGGGCGAAATCTACAAAGGGAGGAAACATTTGCTTTGGAAAGCTTTCAAGTGAGGATGATTTTACTCTTGAGCCAGGGGTATTTATAGAAGAACCAGGGCCAAGATCAATATAAGTGTAGGGTCAAGATTGGGCCATGTGTGTGTGGGTCCACCACACCACATGGCCAAACGAAATGGTGCCAAGTGTGAGGCCAAATCGGCCGAGGGACAGTGGCCTAGCCACATCCACCCATTCGACCAAGTGCCACATGGGGTGACACGTGTCGCCCCCAATTAAATCAAAATATTTCGTCTTAGAAAATATCCAAAATACCGAAATCTCAAAAACAAAGCGGGCCCACAAAACCAGTAAATTTCTCGTGGGTCCCACGTGACCATTTCGAAAATAAAACCTCAAAATTCTAATATAATCCAAGAAGTCCAAATACCAAATCGGAATCCAATTCCCATTAACGAACCTTTTTCTTCACAAAGCGGAACTTTTAAAGTCGAAAAAATCACATCTTCCTTTCTTTCCAAAATTTACATCGTATTCTCGCACGCGTCCTCACATACATACCACGGAACTACGGTATAACATTCTTCCCCAGAAACATTCGTCCGAATGTTCCTTCTAAGTCTCCAAACGAGCGTGTCTTGGTATAGTCTTCACTACTATACTTACGAAACCAATCACGCCATCAATGGCCATAGTATAACATACAAATCCAAGCTAACGAGGAAATCATTTCTAATCTCACAACACTCCTACTAGCTTCAATTTACTCTAAGGCCTATCTCGGCCTTCACGATCCGATTCGATCGAACACGTCCCGAACTCATACGATGGTTACCTAAACTTGGGCCTAGCACCTCGTGACCACTACCACGGCGGGTTCTCATCGACCCCACCTCAATCCGGTGCGGGTTGACCGCGACTTGGCCTCAACCCGACCATTATCGCGCCCAATCTCTCGTTCCGATCCGAACAATCTTACTAATTCACGTCATGAAAGCTACCACTTCCATCTTACACTACCCATGGAATTATCACACCAACATAATGCTATCGAACATAATAATTAAAAATATACTTATCTTAATACAAATGCATACTAGTCTCTTAGAGGTCAAGGATATACGATATCACAAAAACAAATAGGCGATTTCAAGGACCGCTATAATCGAACTTCCACCCGACCCACTGCACGGCTGCGTATATGAACACCTGCTAGCTATCGAGGCGAAGAACCCATGCAGATCCGAAGGTGAGTCTCAACATCCGCTACCTCAGTAGGACAATTTCTCATAAAATGGCCACTGTACATGTAAAACAAGTCCTCGACACTTCGAATGGGGTTTACCTGTTGGTTACACTTAGGTCGGGGTGGCTTCTCCAGCGCCCAACTCACGAAACACTGAACCCTTCGAGCCACGACCGCTCCTGAATACTCTGGAGGCCACGAAGGCGTGAGGACCACTCTGTCTTGGCGGCGTATAACTTGTCTCTTCTTGGGCGGTCCGCCTTGAAAGTTACCAAAGGACCTGCGTCACGGCCTCTTCTGGCGATATTGGTCAATCCGTCGGTCTCTCCGTGCCTCACACCCTAGTGCATGAGCTGCGTGCGGGCGATGTCCATGCGGTGAAGCGATACACCGAACAAGACTACGCCGAGTAGTCATCAAGCCACTGTGACGTGGCGGTGCACTCTGTCCTCCATATTAGCTACTAACGCGAGGACATATCGAGCCAACGAGTCGAACTCTACGTTGTACTCGGCGTGCGTCCTCCTGTCTCGGCGCCGAAACACATCGGCCGTGCCCTCCTCATCTGCGGCGGCAAGAAATGGTGAGAAATGCCTCGAGAACTTCGTCCCCAACAGTGGGCGCATGCTCCCCGGGACAGCTCCGTGAATCAAACGATCATGCGGTATCACGCAGCCGATGCGAACCGAAGATCACGGACTCGGTCTCCGAAGCCTTGATCACTCGCATGATCCTCTGGCACTGACGGATGAACTCCTGCGGATCATCCTCGTGCCTCGACCGTAGAACTCGCGGGATCTGACTCGAGAAAATCCGTAGCCTCAAACTATCCGGCGGGATGAACTACGGGGGCTCTGGGCCAGGCTGCTGCATCCGGCCTCTCGCCGTGTCGCCACGATCCCGGCGATCGGGCCATCTCCTTGTAACCCATCTCCTCTGCTCGGTGTGGGGTGGAGGCTCAGTGCGTGGTCTCTGCAGCCAACTGCTGCGGCTCTAACCTCTCTTTGATTGGCGGCGTCATAAAACTTCGCCGTCGAAGAACTATCTCGGGTAATGGCCAGGGCTGCGCCTCGTACTCCTCTGTGTCCCACTAGCGGCTCCACGCTGCCTTGCCGCCAGGCGGGTTGCCTTGCGGAGGCATAATCGCGAGAAAGAACACGTCGGAAGGAGTCCAACTTACAACATCGCTCTAAGGCACGATCTCGAGTGAGAAGAATAGAAACCAATCCTAAATGTCCTGCGACCTCACGATTATAGATGTGGTGCACAACACACCGATAATCAAGACTACTAGACACGGTGCAGACACTTTCAGGATTAATCGCTCGATACCACTTGTGGCGCCCGAAACCGGGCGTCGCTTTGGTGCCTTACCGGGCACCACTAGTGATACAACATCGAGAAAACCGGTGAAATAAAAACTTTACACATGAAATGAGAGACATAAATAAATAAACAGGCCAACCCAACCGTGCCTTGGTATATATACATAAAACCGAGCAGTTATCCTTTTTACAAACCACCTTACAGATTACTCTGGACCTCTAAGATATCTGACAACTATGGCGGACAGGGCCCGTACCACAGATGTACAAGTACCTCTGATGACAGGGACTATACAAAAGATAAGCCTCGGAGGAACGGAGCTTCAACGCTGACTGCGATCCTATGGCGAGATCAACCAAGCGGTGTACCTCTACTGCGGCATGAACGCGGCCCGAAGAGTCGATCTGGCAGTACCAAGTATGTGGCCCGAAAATCGTAATGAAATCACATTTCATCATTTTATAAAACCATTTCGCAATAAGTAGCGATTATGTCAAGTAAGGGACGATATCCCGAATAATCACTGCGCATAATTATGGGTCTCACGCCCATAATACCACTCATGCCGTGGAACTTCATTCCTCATCGCAGCGATACATGATGTAAAACAACACCCGTATGTGAACTGAACACTAGATCTGCTGCGTCATCAAAACCGATCGGGCGAGTAGAATAGCCAACTACCGGTCAAAAGCTAGTCATATCCCATCACGGGCAAGGTACGGAAGCAACTACCGATCAAAAGCTAGCCACGCATCGGCGAGGCAAGTATCTTAAGCTAACGTCTAATAGCCTACCGTCTCACAAGATATGGCCAGGCAAGTATCTTAAGCTATCTACGGAGGCTCTGGTACGAGAAAATGACCGAGAACAAGTATCTAAAGTGTGCACGAACCACATGTACAAACCAAGCCCGTGATCGCTCGTCGCGCGGCAAGCTTCATGGATTAGCGGTCCATGGACTAACGATCTGAACCTCACAATGACCGCGTGCCCGGCATCTTACCTCGGAAGTCATGGCCATGAAACCATCCTCTTTGGGCGCGTGCGTGGAACATCCATCACGTCGGCATGTCCAAAGGAAATAAATCGGATAATGGCCCTCCCGGAGAGTCACGGCGATCTGAAACAACCGATCGATACTCAGTGGGCGCATACTCGTGGACCACCCAACGTCGGTATGTCGATCAATCAATCGGATAATGGCCCTCCCGGAGAGTCACGGCGACATCAACAAAACACTTGCACATCAAAGACTATCACAACAAGCATAGGCAAGTTTAACATACATTCATTTTAATCAACAATCCGGTTTCAAACCCAAAATACTACATACTTTCCTTCTTTCAAAAGACCTCTTTCTACGTAAAGCCACATGATACTAATACTGTAGTATATAAAGAAAACACGTTTTACTTTTAAAACCAAATTACTTCACCTTCGTAAAAATCTTTACAAGGCTTTTAAAATCAAGTACTCTATACTTTATAAACCAAGTGCTTTTCTTTTAGAACAACATCAAGTATACTCTTTTTAAAACCCAATTAACTTACTCTTTTCAAAACAAGTAACCTATACTTAAATCAAGTTACTTCTCCTTTTCGAAAACAAGTCGTTATAAGTCAAGTCTCTTATCTTTCAAGATCAAGTCTCTTAACTTTCAAAATCAAGTCGTTTTACTGTCAAAACCAAATCTTTCTTTTATCTTCATAAAGTCGTTATAACTAACTTCCCATAAAGCCATTATAACACTTTATGTTTTAAAACAAACAAAAATTGTTTCACACACGTACGTCACCGTACTATATAGTTCACAACAATCATGCTCAAGAGTATAGGAAGAATCACATACCTTTAGCTTAAACCACAAGCCAAGTCAAGTATGCGGCGTAGAAAGATCCACCTATAACAACCACAATATATAAATCAACTTCTAGCACTCTCGTAGAATATTCTAAACACAAGATTCCTTATTCTCAGAAATTTGGAGACCTCCCCATTATCACACAAATCTCCTCCCAACCGGGCGCTACCGGGCCAACAACTCGAGAATTACGTCTAACGGGCGTGTT
This sequence comes from Przewalskia tangutica, assembly GCA_029844215.1. Classification (NCBI taxonomy): domain Eukaryota; kingdom Viridiplantae; phylum Streptophyta; class Magnoliopsida; order Solanales; family Solanaceae; genus Przewalskia; species Przewalskia tangutica. Next base: position 67,472,456 of record CM056723.1, read on the forward strand.
CAAATATCTTCACAATAATACTTACACAAGTCTCATGTAAATGCGGTCAATGTAAATACTGATTCAATCCTTTATAATCATCCTTCCAATATAATATACTCAAGTATAACTACTCTGACATGTAATATCCAATTACAATAGGGGACATAGATCATTACCTCGATAAGCCCAAAAATTATCCAAGTTATAAGTCGATCTGAGCAACGTTTAGCTCCATCCTTACGCTCGACCGCTCGAGACCCCAGAAGTTTCTAAACAACTTCTAAATACTTCCACCAAGCTAGGAAGATTTTTCTAGGGTTTCGTTTCTGCTATTGGAATAAAGTAGTATTTCAGACTCTAGTATTGAAATAACTTTGGAATACTACTAGGGATACTAGGCCAAGGTATTTGGGATTATACAACAATACACCAAGTATTTTCTACACAAGAGGAGGGCGAAATCTACACAAGGGAGGAAAACATTTGCTTTGGAAAGCTTTCAAGTGAGGATGATTTTACTCTTGAGCCAAGGGGTATTTATAGAAGAACCAAGGGCCAAGATCAATATAAGTGTAGGGTCAAGATTGGGCCATGTGTGTGTGGGTCCCACCACCACATGGCCAAACGAAAATGGTGCCAAGTGTGAGGCCAATCGGCGAGGACAGTGGCCTAGCGACATCCACCCATTCGACCAAGTGCCACATGGGGTGACACGTGTCGCCCCGATTAAATCCAAAATATTTCGTCTTAGAAAATATCCAAAATACGGAAATCTCAAAAACAAAGCGGGCACAAAGCGTAAATTTCTCCGTGGGTCCCACGTGACCATTCTGAAAATAAAACCTCAAAATTCTAATATAATCCAAGAAGTCCAAATACCAACTCTGGGAATCCAATTCCCATTAACGAACCTTTTTCTTCACAAAAGCGGAACTTTTCCAAGTGAAAAATCACATCTTCCTTTCTTTCCAAAATTTCTGTCGTATTCTCGTACGTACGTCCTCACATACATACCCTGGAACTACGGGGTATAACAAATATACCGGGTGATTAACCCTCGCGTACGCGTGCCGGAATTCTTCGCCGGTGCGACGTGTCCATGTAACCACAATAACAATATCTGGGTGATTAACGCGCGCGTAACACGTGCCGGAATTCTTCATCGGTGCAGACATGTCCATGTAACAATAATAACAATATATCGGGTGATTAACCCGCTGCATGACCGCATGCCCCCGGAATTCTTCATCGGTGCAGACATGTCCATGTAACAATAATAACAATATACCGGGTGATTAACTTGCGTAAGCCGCGTGCCGGAATTCCTCATCGGTGCAGACATGTCCATGTAACCACAATAACAATATACCGGCCCTCCATCGAGAGACGCGGTAGCATAAGAATACAACTTTCACACAACAAGGCTATCACAAGCAAGCACCAGCAAATTACCATACTTCTAGACTCTCATAAAAAGATCCATTCTTTCACAAGAAGTCACCTGATACTAACACTCGTAGTATCCAAAACGGAGTAACTATTATCTTTAGTAAACCAAAATAGTTTCCCCTTTTTTTAAAGACAAGTAACAACCTTCTTTTCCAAAAGTTCCAGTTTTCCTAAATTCAAATACTCAAGTCTCTTATTTTCGAAAGGTTTCATAGTTCATAGTCTTAATCACTTAATAACATAATTCTCTTTTAAAACAATTTGAGTAACATATGCCTTATGTGTGAGTAGGTTATTCTTGTTTATAACATTCTTATTAAAGCAGTCATGATCTAGAAAATGTAATACAATTTTGTCTTATCTTAGCTTCTATGCAGATGGAGGTTTCTACTGGTTTTAATAATAATTAATTAGTCAATACATTTTCCTTTATTAACTTATGATGGTTTGTTCGATACTTGTCCTCATTTCCGAAATCAATATAACATTAATCCTTTTAAAACCCAATTACCCATTTCTCATTAAAGCGGTTTCACAACTTTTTAACACAACCCAAGTCCTTATTAATTCACATCCAGTCTTTTATCTTTAAAAAAAAACCACAAACCATTTCTTTGCCCACATAAAGTTGTTATAACCAACTTCCCATAAAGCCGTTATAACACTTTATGTTTTAAACCAACCAAATTCATTTAACACATGTACGTCTACCGTACTACATAGTTCACAACATATCATGCTAGAAAAGATAGGAAGAGGTTCACATACCTCGCGACGATTATCGACAATTAGCAAAACGCTCCACAGTACTGTAACCCTGCTAGCCTTTTCCACTCTTCAAGTAGAATACGCTACTCATAGTACTGCAACCTATAAAGGTCACAAAACGCCTATCAACTCCTAGACCTCTTCGTAGAATATTCTAAATGCAAGATTCCTTATTCTACAGAAAATTCGGCAGCAACTCCCCACGTAACCACATAAATCTCCTCCTCTACTCAGGCCCGCTACCAGGCCAACAACTCCCGAGGGGGGGGGGGTTTACACGTCTAACCGGACGTGTTCAATTCTACTTCACAGTAATACTACACAAGTCTACTGTAAATACAGTCCAATGTAATCACAGTTCAGTTCTCTTCTTTAATATCCTTCTATGTAATTACAGTTCAATTCTTTTCAACATTCATTCTATATATAGTATACTCAACTATATATTACTACAACATGCAATTTCCAATTACAATAGGGGGACAAAGATAATTACCTCGACAAGCCCAAAATTATCCAAGATTATATGTAGATCCTGAGCAACGTTTAGCTCCAATTCCTTACGCTCCAACCCGCTCCTAGCAACCCTCAGAAGTTTCTAAACAACTTCTCTTAACACTTCAACTCCAAAAGTGAAGAACACTTAGGCTACAATTTTGGCAACTCTCGAGGGTATATTTAGGCTAAGGGTGTGAAATCTTTTCTAACTTTTGGTTACTAATCTTCCTAATACACTAAGGAAGAACACTTAAAACTTTAAGGATTTTTGGACAAGTTTTGCTCAAGAATATGGCCCAAAGCCGAGAGCAACACTAAAGAGGGAGGGAGTTTTTCAAGACTTGGAAATTTTCTCAAGTGTGGATGAATCAGTCTTCAACTAAGGGGGTATTTATAGGACATTAAAGGGTTAGGATTTAAGCAAGTGTGTGGTCTATATTGAGCCATGTGTGTGTGGGTCCCACTTATCTATCTACTACACAAATATCTTGCAAGACTTTTGACCAAATGTTTTAAGTCTTTTAAATGCAAAAAAATGTGCCAAACAATGTCCATCCATTCGTCCAACCTAGCCACCTAGGGGTGACACATGTCACCCTCCTATTGGTCCAAAATATTTCACCTTCCGAAAATATCCGTAAAAATAAATAAAGTGGGCCCCACAAATCGTAAATTCCTCCCGTGGGCCCCACGTGACCAATTCCGGATAAATAATTCCATAATTCTTAATTAATCCAAAAAGTCCGAGTACCAAATCTGGGAATCCAATTCCCATTAGCGAACCTTTTTCCTTCACAAAATCCGAAAACTTTTCCGTCGAAAAATCACATCTTTCTTTCTTTCCAAAATTACTGTCGTATTCTCGTATGTACGTCTTCACATACATACCCTGGAACTATGGGGTGTAACATGTGTACTCCTTGGTGTTATTATATCATAGACTGCCGGCAGTGAGGAAGGTATCCCACGGGCATGATTGATGTTGTGGGCGTGAGACCCATTGTTATATTTGAGTGATGACTTTGAGGGCGTGAGTCCCTGACTTGACATGACTGCTTATATATTGTGTATTGTAGTTTGGTTATCATACATGTCTCCTTCTTTATATAAACTCCTGAGGATCTTCCTCAGTTCCCAATCCATAGAACTCGGGTGGACTGCAACTCAAGAAGTCCCGAAATCTCAACTATCGGATCTAGGGTGAACTACTGGTACTACCGGAACCTCCGACTCTCGTCTGTCCTCATTCCTAGCCACAAGCCTGGCTAGTAACTGGGTCATATCCTTGTAACTCATATCCTCGGCTCCTGGTCATGGAACTGAAGACTCAGGTATCGTGGTCTCTGTAGCTACTGCTGCTGCTCTAAACTCTCCTGGGGCTAGCGGCGTCGCAGAACTCCCCGAATGAAGCAATATCTCAGGTAATGACTGGGCCTGTGCCCTCGCACTCTTCTGTGTTCCACTAGCAGCTCCCTCTGTTGCCCTGCCCCTCTTGGCCCTGGTTGCCTTGCGCAGAGGCATAACTAGCACAAACTAATACGCCAGAGGGAGTCCAACTTATAACACAGCTCTAAGGCACGATCTTAGAGTGAGAAGAATGGAAACCAATCCTAAATATCCTGCAGCCTCCTGATTATAGGTGTGGTGCACAACACGCCGATAATCAAGACTCTACTAGATACGGTCTGTAGACACTTTCCGAGGATTAACTGCTCTGATACCACTTTTGTCACGGCCCGATCTCGGGCCCGCGACTGGTGTCTTACCCCGGGCACCCTAGTGATACAACATCAGAGAAAATCAGCGGAAATAAAACTTACACACGAAACAAGATATACAATGAGAAAATAGGCTAACCAAAACGGTCACCTTTCTGCATATATATAAAAGATTAAACCTAAACAGTTACATCCCTTTTACAAACCACACTTGGCGATTACATGCACCTAAGAATGTTATAACAACAATGACGGACGGGGGCCCGCCATACCACAGAATGTAATTACCTACAACGACGGGGACTATACCAAAGATAAGCCTCGGAGAAAGCAGGCTTCCCAAAATGCTGAATCGTGATCCTATGAGCGAGGATCAACAAGCGGTGTACCTACTGCGGCATGACGCGGCCGAAGAGTCGATACTGGCAACCAAGTATGTGGCGAAAATCGTAAATGAAATCATAATAGTCTATATAAAACAGAAGACATATATGATAACCAATTTACGATACACAATATGTAAGCAGTCATGTCAAGTCAGGGACTCACGCCCTCAAGTCATCACTCGAATATAACCATGGGTCTCATGCCCACAATATCAATCATGCCCGTGGAATTCCTTCCTCACTGCCGGCAGTCCATGATATAAAAACACCAAGGAATATACATGAACACCAGGTCCCACAAGTGTCATAATAAAACCGTACGGGGTAAGTACGAAGGCATAGCCGACTACTAGAACCCACCGTACCAACACTTTTCCTTTTTAAAGTCAAGTAGCAATATTTTTTTTTTAAACCAAGTGTCTTACTCTTTTAAAAACAAGTAACCCATGCCTTTAAATCAAGTTACTTCTCCTTTCCCAAAATCAAGTTGTTTATAAGTGAAGTTATCATTTTAAATCCAATGATAAAACCATTCTTTTGTTTTCATAAAGTCGTTATAAATAACTTCCCATAAATCTATTATAACACTTTATGTTTTAAACCAACCAAGGACAACTATTCTCATTTTCGAAATCAAGATAACTTTATTCTTTAAAAGAACACACACCCATTACTCATGAATGAGGTTTTACAACTTTTTAACATAATTCAAGTCCTTAATATTTCATAACAAGTCACTTAACTTTGGAATCAAGTCAAGGACACAAAAGGAAAATCAAATTCCTTTAAACACACGTGCGTCTACCGCACTATATATATTTCACAACAATCATGCTAGAAAGGATAGGAAGAGGTTCACATACCTCGCAACGATTATCGACAATTAGCAAAAAGCTCCAAAGTACTATAACCCTGCTAGCCTTTTCCACCCTTCAAGTAGAATACGCTACGCGTAGTACTTCAACCTATAATGGCCATAAAACGTTTATTAACTTCTAGATCCCTTCGTAGAATATTTCTAAGTACAAGGTTCCATATTCTACGGAAAATTCGACAGCACCTCCGCCCCCCCCCCCCGAAACCACATGAATAACCTCCACTATCAAGGCCCGCTACCAAGCCAACAACTCAGAGGGGATTACACGTCTAACCGGACGTGTACAATTTTGCCCCACAATAATACTACAAGTCTACTGTAAATACGATCAATGTAAATCTGATTCAATTCTTATCAATATTCATTCTATATATAGTATACTCAACTATACATTACTATAACATGTAATCTCCAATTACAATAGGGGAATAAAGATCATTACCTCGATAAGCCCAAAATTATCCAAGTTTTATAAGTCGATCCTGAGCAACGTTTAGCTCCAATTCCTTACGCTCCAACCCGCTCCAAGCAACCCTTAGAAGTTTCTAAACAACTCCTCTTAACACTTCATCCAACTATGAAGGTTTTTCCTAGGGTTTCGTTTTGTGACTATTGGAATAAAGTAGTATTTTCGGGCTCTTAGTATAAAGATAACTTTGGAATACCACAAGGGATTTTTGGCTAAGGTATATGGGATTATAACAATACTTGAAGAAATTCTTTCACAAGAGGGGGGGGGGGGTGTTGGACGAGAACCATAAAGGGGGGGAGGGGAATTTTTGCCTTGGAAAAATATTTCAAGTAAGGGATGAATAAAGTCTTGCAACAAGGGGGGTATTTATAGAGAAATCAATGGATAGGATCAAAGCAAGTGTATGGTGAGGATTTGGTCCATGTGGGAGTGGAGTCCTCCAACCAAGTGTCCACCAGAACAATGAGACATGTGGCTACCACAACAATGAGACATGTGGCTAGCCACATGTCTCAAAAAAACGTCCAAGCCACCCTTATTTTTGGCCAATAGGGCCACATGGGGGTGACACGTGTCGCCCCCCTACTCGTCCAAAATATTTTATCTTCCGAAAATAAATATCCGTAATGCCGAAATCTCGAAAATAAAGTGGGCCCCATGACAGTAAATTTTCAGTGGGCCCCACGTGACCAATTCCGGAAATAAAATTCCATAATTCTCAAATATTCCAAAAAATCCGAATACCAAATCTGGGAATCCAATTCCCATTAACGAACCTTTTTCCTTCACAAAATCCGGAAACTTTTCCGTCGAAAAAAATCACATCTTTCTTCCTTTCCAATTTTTGTGTCGTATTCTCGTACGAACGTATTCGTATACATACCCTGGAACTATGGGGTGTAACAGAAATCTTGTCTAACTCTTGGTTAATAATCTTCCTAATACATTAGGGAAGAACACTTATAAGTTTAAGAATTTTTGGACAACATTTGGCTAGGGGAGGGAGCAATTGGCGAGAGCAAGATAAGAAGGAGGGAGAGGGAAATGTTTTCAAGTCTTGAAATATACAAAGTGTGGAAGATTTTCATCAACTAAAGGGGTTTATATAGTACAACCAAGGGTTAGGATTGAAACATGTGTACGGTAGAGATTGTTTGTGTAGGTTTCTTTCTCCATTTGTCCCACAAATACCATGCAAGAATTTGACCATTTGACTTGCCCACTAACTCACCCAAAAACCGTCCATATGCCATGCAATACCATGCAAGACTTTTGGCCACTTGTCTTGCCCACTAATCTTGAAAAAAACGCCCACATGGCTCTTGGGGTGACATATGTCGCCCTCCTATTGGTCCAAAATATTTCTCTCTCGGAAAAATTCCATAATCGGTTCAAATTTTGAAAACGTAAAATAATTTCCTTCACAAGGTTCGGAATATTTTCCGTTGGAAAACAATTCTTTCATTCTTACCCTAATTAGGGTTTATACATTCGTACGTACGTCCTTACATACATACTCCGGAACTACGGGGTATAACATTCTTCCCCCCTTAGAAACATTCGTCCCGAATGTTCCTTCTAAGTCTCTAAACATACCTGTGTCGGTATAGTCTTCCCTACTATACTTACGAAACCAATTATGCCACTCATGGCCATAATACAACGTACGCGCAAAAACTCACATCCGAGCCAACGAAGAATCATCTCTAAAGCGTATAACAATACTATTAGCTCTACTCATGGTCCAAATGATACTTTCTTCACATCTTTACTTTATAAAACAGACACTTCCATGTTCTTCACACATCTTTGCCTCTTTTCTTACTCGTCGTACCCTCCTCGTATACTCGAACTTTTTCTACTATACGTATCACATTTCTGTCATTGCTTCAATTTTTTAAAAAAATCTCGGGGTTACTATCTTCAATTTGGTTGTCATTAACTGGGAACACTCTGGATGGATCTCCGATACTCTTCCGAATCATAGCAACATGAAAGACCGGACGTACTGCCTCCTAAGTCGGACGGCAGTTCTAACTTATAGGCAACCTGGCCTATTCTACAAATGATCTGAAAAGGCCCCAAGTACCTTGGGCTAAGTTTCTCCTGCTTTTCAAATATCGTCACACCGCCGGGTGGTACCTTCAGAGACCCACGTCGGCTGAACTCCAGTGTTGGCGCCGATTATCCATGAGACTTCATTGACTCACGCCGCTAATAACCTCTTATGGATAAGTTTCGCCTTATCCATATTCTGCTGAATCAAGTATGGACCAGCTATCTGAACCTTGCCAACATCGAACCAATCGACCGACAACCTATACTTTCGCCCATACAAGGCTTCATAAGGCGCCATCCGAACACTGAAATGGTAGCTATTATAATACTCACTCAACACGAGGCAAATAATCCTCACCGCTCCGCTGAGTTAAAACACCGGCCCGTAACCTATCCTCAACTGTCTGGATAAAATGTGTTGTTTGTCCGTCGGCCCGAGGGTGAATGCAACACTGAGACTCACCTGAGTTCCTAACCCCGCCTGGTAAAAACCTTCAGAAAAAAGAAAATAGTCGTAAACTGGGCTCCACTGCCTGTCATAAAATAAAAGTAGGAACCCCGTACAGCCTTACAACCTTCCTGATATATAACATATTGCATAACCCTCCGCCAAGTAAACAGTCCTGACTGAAAGACAAGATGGGCTGACCTCATCGGCCCGACTATTGGTCGAATGCATCCACGAACTCGTACAATGGTTACCTAAACCTGGGCCTAACACCCTCGTGATCCTATCACCTAGCGGGACTACCTCAAACTGACCCTACCTCAATCCGGGTTGCGGGTTGACCCGCGATCTTGCCTCAACCCGACCCATTATCGCTCTAAATTCTTGTTCCCCGTCCGGGACAATCTTACTCTTTTATCTTGCTCGACCTATGGAATTATCCCACAATACATTTCACGCATACCAAGTACTTCGACAAAGACTAACTGTAAAATATTTTACTCAAGACGGCCTCACATCTAAGGTCTCAACTGTTATAATATTTTAAGGCTCACAATTTCCCTGCCCCTAAACTTACCTTCAACTAACCATGTTCTCTAAATCACAATTTTACACAGTGCTTATCCAAACATAACACTTTAACATAAAATCATCATATCACGCATACAAATCTCTAGAAGGTTAAGGATATACCTGTAACTACTGCTTCACTCTAATCATAGTCACAGGCCTGCGATATAAGAAGGCGATGAACCGGTACGATCCGAAGGTGAGTCGTAACATCCGCGCCACCTCTAGTCGAACAATTTCGCAAAATGGCCTGTGCAAGCATAACAATTTGTCAGTAGTGCGACACTCACGATGACACCTACCACAACGCCACAGGTGGGGTGGCCTCTCACAACTAACACCCGCTTTGTCACGACCCGACCGGGACGCGGCGGTGCCCTACACAGGCACCCTACAGTATACATCAGAGATCATCAGCGGAACATACATGAAACTTATAAAATAAAACAACAGGTTAGCCGATAGGGCTACCTTCCATAATATAAACATAATCAAAGTACAACTCGGTTCTTACACTGACCACATATGTGAATACGCACCTCTAGGAATAACAATCGAACAAGCTGGCGGGACAGGCCCCGCCATACCACGAATATACATGAATCTACTACTTGAGGAAAACCGTACCAAGAGATAAAGCCTCGGAGCAAATGGAGCTTTTTCCCAAAATCAACGAGATCCTAAGCAAGGATCACCACACAGGTACCTAAAACTGCGGGCATGAACGCAGCCCGAAGAAGTCGATTACAGTGCAGAATATGGAACAGAAATAACGTCTGATGTGATCATAAGCGTACAAAAGAATGACAAGGACAAGTATAAAACAATACATACCAGATCCTGTAGTGTCGTTACCACTTATGAACTTAATCGCACCTATTATCTTTTCCATTCTTAATAAAAATTTACACCACTTTCTTACGTGCATTTTTAGAAAAATCATTAAGTTCATTACTATATAACTCACTTATCTTTCATAAGTATAAACGGCCGCTTTAAGGAGGGGCACCTATACTACCCCCAATCTAGGGGCGATCAAGGTCACGTAGTGCGCGTGGGTATCTTGCCCGACCGATCTCGGTCGATAATGTCATCTAGTGCGCGTAAAGGTATCTTTGCGGCCCGTTCACGGGTCGATAATGTCATATAGTGCGCGTATGGGTATCTTGCCGGCCCGTTCTGGTCGATAATGTCATATAGTGCGCGTATGGGTATCTTTGCCCGGCCCGTTCTGGGTCGATAATGTCATATAGTGCGCGTATGGGTATCTTGCCGGATACTAACAACTATAGTATCAAGTCCTATCCACCTTTCAAGACAAGTCACAATACCTTTTAGAAATACAATTACAGCTTCTAAAACAAGTGACTTCTTTCTTAAAACCCTAAGCAATGGTACCTTAAAAGCAGTTTGCCTTCTTTATTTCAAATCAATTCATTACTTACATTCAAGAAAACCATTCTTTTAACCTTCCATAAAGCCGTTATAACCAACTTCCCATAAAGCCGTTATAACCCTTTAGTTTTAGACCAACTCATTCCTTTTATAACCAAGAGACTTCTACTTTTTGAAACCAAGTATTAAATACTTTCAAATCAATTCTCTTAACTTTCAAAAATACAATTAGTCTCTTAACCTTTTGAACTCAAGTGACTCCTTTTATTATAGAACCTTAGGCAATTGATGTCTTAAAATCAAGTTGCCTTTTCATTTAAAACAAGTCATTTATCTTTCCATAAAGCAAATATAACTAACTTTCCATAAAGCGTTATATTCACTTTATGCCTTAGCCAAATACAATTTACTATCCAAGGACTTATACGTTTAAAAGCGGAACAAGTATCACATACTTCTAAACTCTTGAGTCCCTTAACTTTACTAAGACTTAAGAGATCCTTAATATTTTCAAAGAAGTGAGTTAACTCCTAACTCACCCGACTTGGCATTTTATAAGGCTAGCAAAGAATGTCAAAGTCTTGTCGTCTCAAGTATTACATACGTGCAACTAGTCATGCTTAAAGATAGGAAAAGTTCTATATAGAGTAGGTCACACAACTACCTCTTAACTTCAGAGTATAAGGAAACATGAAGTGATACCACGGTATATTCCATACATAGAATCATGCCAAAGGAAGGAAGAGGTTCACATACCTCGCGACGATTGTCGACAAGTAGCAAAATGCTCCAAAGTACTTCAACCTTGAGCTATCCCATTCTTCAAGTAGGATACGCTATACTTAGTTCTTGACCTATCATGGTCACAATCGTCCATTAACCTCTTTACTTGACGTAGAATATTCTAAGTGCTAAGTCGCCAAATTCTACGGAAAATCGGACAGACCTCCTTTGTTTCTACTACAATGCCACCTTTTCAAGGCCGAATACAATAACCAAACAGCCCCGATTGGCTCACCACAATCTATAAGGTAGTCCAATACAAATAAATACCAACTACTACAACTACAAGTACAAATTCGCCACCTTGAGTTCAACAATACCAATTCTTATCCAATTTCCATTTCAACCCAAGTTATTAGCCTAACATGATATCAAGTCATGACGATTATAACTACTATAATCTCAAGTCAAAAACATGCGACGATTCTAATAACGACTAAAATTGTAATCCAACTTAACATGGCTTACATTACATTTCGGATTTCCACGGCTACAATCAATCCATAATCCATATAAACTTCAATACATATACCTCGTGCTAGCAACGATGAAGCTAACAACAATATAAATAATCGTGAAACACTCAAAGAACAAGATTATACCTCAACGATTCTTAGTCCAACTTCCAATCCGAAATCGCTCCTTAGCAACTTAGAGCCTCCTCAAGATACTTCAATCCGCTACTTGAGACCCTTAGAACCATACCAACAACTTTCCTTCAAACTTTCAATCCAAAACCTAGAAAGCCACTAGGTTTTCACTTTGCGACTAACCCGAAAACTATCTTTTTCCGAGATTTTTCTATTGAGATACACTCACAATACACTAAGGAACCTTGGTTTAAAGTGTGAAGCTTAATGGACAACAAACAAAATTTTTTTCTTTTTCTTGGACTCAAACCCGAGAGCTAAGCCTCTATGTTCTTCAATTTGTGAAAAATATTCTAAGTGTTAAGCTTGTCTTGCACTACTAGTATAATATAGTGTAAAGGAGGATTAAGATCTAAACAAATGGGTGGTTTGGATGAGGTCTTAACAAATATCAAGACTAAAGTGGGTCTTTGACTTGGTCAATGTTGTCAAGCTCTAAGGCTAGCAAGACTAGTCTTCTAACAAGGTCAAATGACCCTTTTGTCCATGATCATTTCGTCAAGGCATTCTAAGGGGGTGACACGTGTCGCCTCCCATTAAATCCTGATAATACGTTTTCCGACAATTCCTAATTCCGCTAAATTTTTACAAGTCTCAAATCTTGACGCTTATGAGTTCTCACGTACGTTCTTAAAACATGTCCTGTAAATACGGGGTGTAACATTCTTCCCCCCTTAGAAACATTCGTCCCCGAATGTTCTTTCGGAGTCAAACTTATAATTGGCGACATAATTTCCTTTCACAAACACTACATACTAATAATGCCACACATGGCCCTAGTACCTCGCACATACTTATCCGTCCATCATAAGCCCCAAAAGAGATTATCTTTTCGTACTTCCAACTCCTTCTAACATATACATAGTCTCAATATAATCTGTTCATAAAACTTAAACATACCACAACTTTATCATGCATACAAGTTTCTAAAGGGTCAAGGACATACACGAAACCATATAGGCGGTTCAAAGGACCGCTAAAGTGGAACTTCCACCACGACCTGCTGCACTACGGTGTATGGATATCCTGTCTAGCTATTGAAGGCGAAGAACCCGCAACTGATCCAGTAGGCTGTGTTGTCCCACCAGGACCCCCTCTATAAGGACACTCTCTTAACATATGGCCTAGACGACCCTGAAAAACAAGCACACCGTCTGTGCGACATACCCCAGAATGTAACCTACCACACTGGGCGCATGGAGGCAAAGGTGGCCTCGACTGTCTGGAACCCCCATCTCCCTGAGACTCTGAAGCTCTAGAGACCTGACCGGCTCCTGCATTCCCGGGGTTGTAAAACCCTCCGCCGGAAAACTGTGGAGGAGCACTCGGTGCTGGCTGCAATGTAGACCTAGTCTGCTGCTGAGACTGTCCGCCTCTAAAACTGCTCTGAGACCCTGATGTCTTGGCCCTCTTGGGCTGGCCTGAGTCAAATTGATCCTCCTCTCTCTATCCTCTATCCCTGCGCATAGGCTGCATCTAGCAATGTCCATACAGGTGAAGAGCCACCCCCAAGCATGCGATAATCATATGGCCAGTCTAGCCCGTCACATAACGATGAACTCTATCCGCCATGTTAGCTGATGGTGTGCGCGTGCTGGCCAGGAGTCAAACTCGGGCTATACTCCCGATAGTCCTCCCATTACGCCTCGAGGTCAAAAATCTATCTCTGCGGGCCCTCCTCATCTCAGGAGGAAAAAAGTAATCCATAAACTCCTCTGTGAACTCCTCCCAAAAAGCTGGAAGAGCATCATCCACTCTCGTCAGCACCATGACTCAAACGATTCAACGCAATATCGCGTAACGGTAAGAGGCTAGTATAACGCACTCGTCTCGAAGCCTTAAGAACCTGCATAGTCCGTAGGCTGCCGAGCGAACTCCTGCGGATCCTCGCCGGACCTCGAACCATAAAACTCGGGCGGATGACAACCCGGAAAATCCGGATCCATGGCGCCGGCTCACAGGGTTAGCTACTGCTCTCATCGGCGCCTGCCCACCTATGTCGATCAATAACACGATCTTCTCTCCATAATCTCTAAACTCGCCCTGGCTGGGTGGAGGCTCGGGTGCGGAACCTCGAGCTCTTGCCGCTCTCGGCTCCTCTGTCTGCCGGCGTGGTGAACTCATTGCCACTACTACCTCGAGCATAGTGCATGCCCGACTCACGTAACTCTCTGCGCCTTGGCGGCTCACTGCTGCTTTGCCTTGCCTGCAGGCCACAGTCGCTTCCGTGGAGGCATAGCTGTTTCATAAGAATAGGTTAGAGGGGATTCAACCTAATAAGACAGCTCTATTGCACGATCTCAGAGAGAGAAGAATGGAAACCAATCCTAAATGTCCTGCACCCACGATTATAGATGTGGTGCGACACACCGATAATCAAGACTCTACTAGACACGATGCGTAGACACTTTCCGAGGACTAAGCTGCTGATACCACTTTTGTTACGACCGGGACCGGCGGTGCCCTACAGGCACCGCTACAGTATACATCAGAGATCATCAGCGGAACATACATGAAACTTATAAAATAAAACAACAGGTTAGCCGATAGGGCTACCTTCCATAATATAAACATAATCAAAGTACAACTCGGTTCTTACAGTGACCACATATGTGAATACAGACCTCTAGGAATAACAATCGAACAAGCGTGGCGGGACGGGGCCCGCCATACCCCTGAATATACATGAATCTACTACTTCAGGGAAAACCGTACCAAGAGATAAAGCCTCCGGAGCAAATGGAGCTTTTTCCCAAAAACTGAACCGAGATCCTAAGAGCAAGGATCACCAACCTGGGTACCTAAAACCTGCGGGCATGAGCGGCCCGAAGAAGTCGATAACAATTGCGAATATGGAACGAAATAACGTCTGATGCAGATCATAACTGTACAAAAGAATGACAAGGACAAGTATAAAACAATACATACCAGATCCTGCCGTGTCATTACCACTTATGAACTTAATCGCACCCTATTATCTTTTCCATTCTTAATAAAATTTACAGCCACTTTCTTACGTACATTTTTAGAAAAAAAATCATTAAGTTCATTACTATATAACTCACTTATCTTTCATAAGTATAAACCGGCCCTTTAAGGAGGGGCACCTATACTACCCGGCCCAATCTAGGACGCGATCAAGGTCACATAGTCTGCCCGTAAAGGTATACTGCCCGGCCCAATCCTGGGTCGATAATGTCATCTAGTCTGCCCGTAAAGGTATACTGCCCGGCCCATTCCTGGGTCGATAATGTCATATAGTCTGCCCGTATAGGTATACTGCCCGGCCCATTCCTGGGTCGATAATGTCATATAGTCTGCCCGTATAGGTATACTGCCCGGCCCATTCCTGGGTCGATAATGTCATATAGTCTGCCCGTATAGGTATACTGCCCGGATACTAACAACTATAGTATCAAGTCCTATCCACCTTTCAAGACAAGTCACAATACCTTTTTAGAAATACAATTCAGAACACTAAAACAAGTGACTTCTTTCTTAAAAACCCTAAGCAACTGGTACCTTAAAAACAGTTTGCCCTTCTTTATTTCAAATCATTTCATTACTTACATTACTGAAGAAAACCATTCTTTTAACCTTCCATAAAGCCGTTATAACCAACTTCCCATAAAGCCGTTATAACCCTTTATGGTTTTAGACCAACTCATTCCTTTTATAACCAAGAGACTTCTACTTTTTGAAACCAAGTATTAAATACTTTCAAATCAATTCTCTTAACTTTCAAAAATACAATTAGTCTCTTAACCTTTTGAACTCAAGTGACTCCTTTTATTATAAAACCTTAGGCAATTGATGTCTTAAAATCAAGTTGCCTTTTCATTTAAAACAAGTCATTTATCTTTCCATAAAGCAAATATAACTAACTTTCCATAAAGCCGTTATATTCACTTTATGCCTTAGCCAAAAACAATTTCCTATCCAAGGGACTTATACGTTTAAAACGGAACAAGTATCACATACTTCTAAACTCTTCAAGTCCCTTAACTTTACTAAGACTTAAGAGATCCTTAATATTTTCAAAGAAGTGAGTTAACTCCTAACTCACCCGACTTGGCATTTTATAAGGCTAGCAAAGAATGTCAAAGTCTTGTCGTCTCAGTATTACATACGTGCAACTAGTCATGCTTAAAGATAGGAAAAGTTCTATATAGAGTAGGTCACACAACTACCTCTTAACTTCTAAGAGTATAAGGAAACATGAAGTGATACCACGGTATATTCCATACATAGAATCATGCCAAAGGAAGGAAGAGGTTCACATACCTCGCGACGATTGTCGACAAGTAGCAAAATGCTCCAAAGTACTTCAACCTTGAGCTATCCCATTCTTCAAGTAGGATCGCTATACTTAGTTCTTCAACCTATCATGGTCACAATCGTCCATTAACCTCTTACTTGACGTAGAATATTCTAAGTGCTAAGTCGCCAAATTCTACGGAAAATCGGACAGACCTCCTTTGTTTCTACTACAATGCCACCTTTTCAAGGCGAATACAATAACCAAACACCCCGATTGGCTCACCACAATCTATAAGGTAGTCCAATACAAATAAATACCAACTACTACAAACTACAAGTACAAATTCGCCACCTTGAGTTCAACAATACCAATTCTTATCAATTTCCATTTCAACCCAAGTTATTAGCCTAACATGATATCAAGTCGCAAACGATTATAACTACTATAATCTCCAAGTCAAAAACATGCGACGATTCTAATAACGACTAAAATTGTAATCCAACTTAACATGGCTTACATTACATTTCGGATTTCCAAGGCTACAATCAATCCATAATCCATATAAACTTCAATACATATACCTCATGCTAGCAACAGTAAAGCTAACAACAATATAAATAATCGTGAAACACTCAAAGAACAAGATTATACCTCAACGATTCTTAGTCCAACTTCCAATCCGAAATCGCTCCTTAGCAACTTAGAGCCTCCTCAAGATACTTCAATCCGCTTGAGACCCTTAGAACCATACCAACAACTTTCCTTCAAACTTTCAATCCAAAACCTAGAAAGCCACTAGGTTTTCACTTTGCGACTAACCCGAAAACTATCTTTTTCCGAGATTTTTCTATTGAGATACACTCACAATACACTAAGGAACCTTGGTTTAAAGTGTGAAGCTTAATGGACAACAAACAAAATTTTTTTCTTTTTCTTGGACTCAAACCCGAGAGCTAAGCCTCTATGTTCTTCAATTTGTGAAAAATATTCTAAGTGTTAAGCTTGTCTTGCACTACTAGTATAATATAGTGTAAAGGAGGATTAAGATCTAAACAAATGGGTGGTTTGGATGAGGTCTTAACAAATATCAAGACTAAAGTGGGGTCTTTGACTTGGTCAATGTTGTCAAGCTCTAAGGCTAGCAAGACTAGTCTTCCTAACAAGGGTCAAATGACCCTTTTGTCCATGATCATTTCGTCCAAGGCATTCTAAGGGGGGGTGACACGTGTCGCCCTCCCATTCGTCACAATAATACGTTTTCCGACAATTCCTAATTCCGCTAAATTTTTACAAGTCTCAATTCTTGACGCTTATGAGTTCTCACGTACGTTCTTAAAACATGTCCTGTAAATACGGGGTGTAACATTCTTCCCCCCTTAGAAACATTCGTCCCCGAATGTTCTTTCGGAGTCAAACTTATAATTGGCGACATAATTTCCTTTCACAAACACGACATACTAATAATGCCACACATGGCCCTAGTACCTCGCACATACTTATCCGTCCATCATAAGCCCCAAAAGAGATTATCTTTTCGTACTTCCAACTCCTTCTAACATATACATAGTCTCAATATAATCTGTTCATAAAACTTAAACATACCACAACTTTATCATGCATACAAGTTTCTAAAGGGTCAAGGACATACCTGAAACCATATAGGCGGTTCAAAGGACCGCTAAAGCTGGGAACTTCCACCACGACCTCTGCCACGGCCTGTCGGTGTATGGATATCCTGTCTAGCTATTGAAGGCGAAGAACCATGGCGATCCAAGATGGCGTGTTGTCCCACCGGACCCCTCTATAAGGACACTCTCTTAACATATGGCCTAGGCGACCACAAGAAAAACAAGCACCCGTCTGCGTGCGACATACCCCGAATGTAACCTACTGTGGCGGGCGCATGGAGCAAAGGTGGCCTCGACTGACTGGAACCCCCATCTCCCAGAGAATCTGAAGCTCTAGAGACCTGACCGGCCCCTGCATTCCCGGGGTTGTAAAACCCTCCGCCGGAAAACTGTGGAGGAGCACTTGGTGCTGGCTGCAATGTAGACCTAGTCTGCTGCTGAGGCTGTCCGCCTCGAAAACTGCCCTGAGACCCTGATGTCCTGGCCCTCTTGGGCTGGCCTGAGTCACATTGCTCCTCCCTCTCTATCCTCTATCCCCTGCGCATAGGCCTGCATCCTAGCAATGTCCATACCGGGCTGAAGAGCCACCCCCAAGCATGCAGTAATCATATGACGGTCTAGCCCCATCACATAACGATGAACTCTATCCGCCATGTTAGCTACAATGGTGTGCGCATGCCTGGCCAAGGAGTCAAACTCCAGGCTATACTCCCTGATAGTCCTCCCATTCTGCCTCAAGGTCAAAAATCTATCTATGCGGGCCCTCCTCATCTAAGGAGGCAAAAAGTGATCCATAAAGGCCTCTGTGAACTCCTCCCGGCATTTGGAAGAGCATCATCCCCTCTCGTCAGCACCCATGACTCAAACCAGTTCAACGCAATATCGCGTAACCGGTAAGAGGCTAGTATAACAGACTCTGTCTCCGAAGCCTTAAGAACCTGCATAGTCCGCTGTAGCTGCCGAACGAACTCCTGCGGATCCTCCTCAGACCTCGAACCATAAAACTCGGGCGGATGACAACCTGGAAAATCCGGATCCATGGCGCCGGCTCTGGGTTAGCTACTGCTCGCAGCCGCTGCCTACCACTATGTCGATCAATAACTGATCGCTCTCCATAATCTCTAAACTACGCCTTCGCGGATGGAGGCTCGGGTACCGGATTTCCACGGCTACAATCAATCCATAATCCATATAAACTTCAATACATATACCTCATGCTAGCAACAGTAAAGCTAACAACAATATAAATAATCGTGAAACACTCAAAGAACAAGATTATACCTCAACGATTCTTAGTCCAACTTCCAATCCGAAATCGCTCCTTAGCAACTTAGAGCCTCCTCAAGATACTTCAATCCGCTACTTGAGACCCTTAGAACCATACCAACAACTTTCCTTCAAACTTTCAATCCAAAACCTAGAAAGCCACTAGGTTTTCACTTTGCGACTAACCCGAAAACTATCTTTTTCCGAGATTTTTCTATTGAGATACACTCACAATACACTAAGGAACCTTGGTTTAAAGTGTGAAGCTTAATGGACAACAAACAAAAATTTTTCTTTTTCTTGGACTCAGGCAGGAGCTAAGCCTCTATGTTCTTCAATTTGTGAAAAATATTCTAAGTGTTAAGCTTGTCTTGCACTACTAGTATAATATAGTGTAAAGGAGGATTAAGATCTAAACAAATGGGTGGTTTGGATGAGGTCTTAACAAATATCAAGACTAAAGTGGGGTCTTTGACTTGGTCAATGTTGTCAAGCTCTAAGGCTAGCAAGACTTGTCTTCCTAACAAGGGTCAAATGACCCTTTTGTCCATGATCATTTCGTCCAAGGCATTCTAAGGGGGGGTGACACGTGTCGCCCTCCCATTCGTCACAATAATACGTTTTCCGACAATTCCTAATTCCGCTAAATTTTTACAAGTCTCAATTCTTGACGCTTATGAGTTCTCATGTACGTTCTTAAAACATGTCCTGTAAATACGGGGTGTAACACCCTTTCTCTCCGAACCATCCACCAGGCACCGGTAGGTGAGTCATCCCACTGTATCCCTCCTACTAGGACATTCTCTCTCACGTGGCCTGACCGCGAGTAAAACAAGCATTGGTGAAAAGACGACATTTCCCGGAATGACGCCTACCACATAGTGAACACTGAGGGAAAACAAAATCTGGCTGGCTAGAACCTATGTAAATCTGTGAACCAAAAACCCTGGAGCTCTGACCAACTCCTGCATACTCCGAACGTCCTGAAGCTTGTGGAGGACCACTCTGTACTGGCGGAGGCGCATAACCAGTCTGCTGCTGAGGAAGTCCGCCTCGAAAGTTACCAAAGGACCTGCTTTACGGCCCTCTTCGCGATCTTGGTTATTCCGTCGATCTCTACGTTCCTCAGTCTACTGCGCATAAGCCTGTACGCGGGCAATGTCCATACCTGACTGAAGAGCTACTCTTGTACACCCTTTTACTAGATAATCGTCTAGGACCGTGATATATCGATGCACTCTATACTCTCTGCGCTAACATCCTAGCTAATGCGAGTCCATCCCTTTGTAATCCATACTCTCGGTTCGATCGTGGGCGAAGGCTCATATCTACGCCGCAGAGGAATCGCTGCTGCGCGTGTTAAACTCGATGGGTGGCGACGTCACAGAACTCTCTAAATGAAGCACCACTCGGGTGATGGTGGGCTGTGCCTCGTGCTCCTCTGTGTTCTACTCGCGACTCGCCTGCCTTGCCGCTTCTGGGCCACTGGTTGCCTTCGCGAGGCATAAGCGGTAAAGAAGTGCGTCGGAGGGTCCAACTTATAACGGCTCTAAGGCACGATCTCAAAATGAGAAGAATGGAAACGATCCTAAATGTCCTGCGACCTCCGATTATAGATGTGGTGCACAACACACTAATAATCAAGACTCTACTAGACACGGTGCGTAGACACTTTCGAAGACTAACTACTCGATACCACTTTGTCACGACCCGTTCCGGGCCGCGGTGCCTTACCCCAGGCACCCAAGTGATACAACATCAGTGAAAATCAGCGGAAATAAAATCAAAGACATGAAACAATAAAGAGTAAGAACAATCTAACCGAGAAGATGTCGCCTTTCGGCATGCATATATAAACAAAAACTTGAACAGTTACATCCATTACAAACCACACTGTCACAACCCGATCCGGGCGTGGTAGTGCCTTACCAGGCACCCTAGTGATACAACATCAGAGAAAATCAGCGGAATATAAAACTTAAACAAGAAACAAGATATATGATCATAAAACAGGCCAACCAAACGGTTACCTTCCAAAAAATTATATATAAACAACTCTTTCAAAACGAACAGTTTAATCCTTTTTACAAGCCACCTTGCTGGATTACTCATGCACCTCTAAGAGTTTTTATACAACATGACGGGACAGGGCCCCGTCATACCCCTGAATGTACAAGAACCTACAACTCAGGGTAACATACCAAAAGATAAGCCTCCGGAGAACGGAGCTTCCCAATACGTTGAACTGTGATCCTATGAGCGGGGATCCACTACCGATGTACTCCTACCTGCGGCATGAACGCAGCCCCCCGAAGGAGGTCGATAACAGTACCAAGTATGTGAAATCAGAAAAATCAGAAATGAAATCATAACAGTCTATATAAAAACAGGAGACATGTATGATAACAAAACTACAGTTCACAACATAAAAGCAGTCATGTCAAGTCAGGGACTCACGCCCTCAAGTCATCACTCAAATATAACTATGGGTCTCACGCCCACAACATCAATCGTGTTCGCATCATGGCCGCATGCCCCCGGAATTCTGCATCGGTGTAGACATGCCCATGATGCAACAATAATAACAATGCCCCGGCCACATGCCGGAGTGCGCCGGTGTAGACATGTCCATGTAACCACAATAACAATATATCGGTGTAATCAACCTGCGCGTGGCCACATGCCCCGAGTGCGCCGGTGTAGACATGTCCATGTGACATCAACAACAATATACCGCATAACGGGCTATCACAAACAAGCTCAAGCAAATTACCATACTTCTAGACTTTTATAAAAAGATCCACTCCTTCCCGAAGTCACCTGATATCAACACTTGCACAACAAAGGCTATCACAACAAGCATAGGCGAGTTACACAACAACAAGCATAGGCAAGTTACACACAACTCAAGGTACTTCCATTTCGTATCAAGTCTGGGTTTTAACCCTAAAGTACTACGTACGTTAAATTCCTTTTTAAAGAGATCTATTCCTTTTATAGAAGTCACCCAATACCCGTAGTATAAAAATAGAGTGACTCACGTTTTTTAGGTAAACCAAAATACTTCCCTTTTGTAAAATCAAGTAACAACATTATTTTCCAAACGTTCAAGTTTGCCTAATTTCAAATGCTCAAGTTTCTCATTTTAGAAAGGTTTCATAACTCATAGTCTTAATCCCTTTTAAAACAATTGAGTAACATATGTCTTGTACGTGAGCCGTTTATTCTTGTTTACAACAATCTTATTCTGTGACCATGATCTAGGAAATGTAATACAATTTTGTCTTATCTTAGCTTATGCAGATGGAGGTTTCTCTGGTTTTAATAACAATTTGTTATTTGTCAATACACTTTCCTTTATTAAGCGCTCTTTGTAGTTTGTTCGACACTTATTCTCATTTCCTAAATCAATAAAACATTATTCTTTTAAAACCAAGTACTCATTACTCGCGAATGAGGTTTCACAATACTTTTAACAAAATGTTAATTACAATTAAAACAAGTTAAGTCTCTTATCTTTCAAGATCAAGTCTCTTAACTTGCAATCAAAACCAATCTTTTACCTACATAGAGTCGTTATAACTAACTTCCCATAAAGCTATTATAACACCTATGTTTTTAAACCAACCAACTCATTAGCACATCGTCTACCGTACTACATAGTTTACAAAGCTTCATGCTAGAAGGATAGGAAGAGGTTCACATACCTCGCGACGATTATCGATAATAAGCAAAACGCTCCACAAGATCTGTAACACGGCTGGCGTTTCCACTCTTCAAGTAGAATACGCTACTCGCGATCTTCCACCTATAAGGCCACAAACGTCTATTAACTTCTAACCGCACGGTTCCATATTCTACAGAAAATTCGGCACCTCCATGACAGCGTAAATCTCCTCTCTATCGAGGTAGCTGCAAGCCAACCGGGGGTTTATACGTCTAACCGGACGTATACAATTCTACTACACAGTAATACCACAAGTCTACTGTCATACAGCCCTATGTAATAACAGTTCAGTTCTCTTCTTTAAATTCAGGCTTAAGTCAAAAGACATTGCCGCAAAGCTATGCTTAGTTCTATATATAGTATACTTCAACTATATAATCCTACAACATGTAATTTCCAATTACAATAAGGGGACAAGAATATTTACCTCGATAAGCCCAAAATTATCCAAGTTATAATGTCGATCCTGAGCAAGGTTTAGCTCCTACTCCGTGCGCTCCAATCCGCTCCAAACAACCCTTAGAAGTTCTAACCAACTTCTACTTAAATACTTCAACCAACTATGAAGATTTCCTTAGGGTTTGGTTTGAGACTAAGAGGACAAAGGTAGTATTTCCGACTCTACGTATAGAGGTAACTTTTGGAATACTACAAGGTAAAGGCTAAGGTATTTTGGGCATTATAACAATACTTGGAGAAGTATTTCAATACCACACGGGAGGGGGTATATTTCGAAACAACTAGGCTAGGGGGGGGGTACCCCACGGCTAGCACCTCAAAGGGGAGGGGAAGGCTCTCGCCACAAGGCCACTCAAAGGGAAGGGAGGCTTAGGACGAGAACACTCAAGAGGAGGAGAGTTTTCAAGGCTTAGACAAAGTGAGAGTGGATGAATAAGTTCATCACTAAGGGGGTATTTATAGGAAAACCAAAAGCCAACCAATGGCCAAGATTAAGCCATGTGCAAGGCAAGTGTAAGGCCAAGATGTGCCCAGTGCCCCTAGTCCCTACTCCACAAACAAGCCACAAAACATTGCACAAAACATTGCACAAAACATGGCACCAATCGGCAAGGCCAAACCGCCCCTAAGGCGTCCACTTGAGGTGACAAGTATCACCTCTCGTTGGCCCAAAATGTTCGTCGCTCGGAAAAATCCACAAAAATACAAAGCGACATAGCGGAATTTTCCCACGCAAGCTCAGTAAAGCGTTTAGTCGAACGACTCTAATCGGGTGTTGTGCACAAATTTCGAACCTATGCCAAACTTTAAGTCTCAAATTTTTAAATGCGTATGTCTCCACATACATACTGCGGAAATCTGAGGTTTAACATTCTCCCCTCGCCAGAAACATTCGTCGAATGTTCCTTCTCAAGCAATTATCGATAAAGTTCCTCTAACAAGTTGCCAACGCCACAACTTGGCCACGAAATAACACGTTCTCTTCCTTCCTTGCTCGTGATGCGATACCACTTTTGTCACTTTGCCGCGAGGTTCTAGTGTCACTCCGGCGACCCAACAAATGGTACAACTGCATGCGATCCCTGAGGTTCTAGTGTCACTCAGGACGTGCCATACTTATCATCGCCTTGATTCTCAAAGCGTGGAGTCACTACCTCCAAACTTGGTCATCTTACTAGCCGTAATATCCCTAAGGCCATCTCCGGCCTTCACGACGATTACGGTCGAACAAATCCACGAACTCATACGATGGTCGTCTAAACTTGGGCCTAGCACCCTCGTGACCCTACCACTGGCGGGACTACCGAAGCGACCCGCAAATCGGATTGCGGGTCGACGCGGCGCCATCAACCCGACCCACAATCGCGACACTTGCTCGCCGAAGCGGAACAATCTTACCTAATCAAGTCATGAAAGCTACCACTTCCATCTCACACTACCCATGGACTTATCACACAAATAATTCCCACGTACTACTTACTCTGATAAGGGTCAAACATGAAATAAATCTTTTACTCAAGACGACCTTACCTCTAAGGTCTCAATCGTGACATAGTCTAAGGTTCACATACCATGCCCCAGGCTTACCGCCTACACTAACCGTTTTCTAAATCACATTTTAGCACAAGCTATCCGAACATAACACTAAACACATCAGCATACAAAACTCTAGAGGTTAAGGATATACTGTCTCTACCGCTTTCTAATCACGGTCACGCCTGCGGTACGGTAGTGAAGGTGATGAACGACCGCGATCTGAAGGTGAGTCGTAACATCCGTGCTACCCTTGGTTGGGCGGTTCCTCGCAAAATGGCCACTGCGCATAAGCGTAACAAGCTCCTTGGCACCACGACACTCCCGAAATGCGGTCTACCACATCGACCACACCGGTAGGGGTGACGCGTCCGCCAACACCCTTACTTCCCTGGAAACCTGAACCCTTGGAGCCCTGACCTGCTCCCGAATACTCTGGATGCTCTGAAGGTTATGGAGGACCACTCTGCACTGGCGGAGGTACAAAACTAGTATGCTGCTGAGGCGGTCCGCCTCGAAAGTCACCCAAGGACCCTGTTGTTCTTGTAACGACCCGTTCCGGGCCCCGTTACTGGTGCCTTATCCCGGGCACCCTAGTGATACAATCATCAGAGAAAACCAGCGGAAGATAAAACTTTAAACAAGAAACAAGATATATGAACATAAAACAGGCCAACCCAACGGTTACCTTCCAATAACATAAATAAATACAACTCTTTCAAAATGAACAGTTTAATCCTTTTTACAAACCCTTCCCACAACAGTACTACAGACCTCTAAGATTTACAACAACTATGACGGGACAGGGCCACATACCACGAATGTACAAGAACCTACAACTCGGGGAACACATGCAAAAGATAAGCCTCGGAGAAAGCGGAGCTTCCCAAACGCTGGCGAGATCCTAAGAGCGAGGATCCACGGCCGATGTACCTCTGCGGCATGAACGCGGCCCCGAAGGAGTCGATAACAGTACCAAGTATGTGAAAGCGTAAAATCGTAAATGAAATCATAACGATCTATATAAAGCGGGAGACATGAATGATAACCAAACTACGATGTACACATATATCGATTATATCAAGTCGGTCTCGCGCCCTCGCATCAATCATGCGTGGAATGCCTTCTCAGCTGGCGATCTATGATATGATAACACGAAGTACACGACACACAAGTCCTACGATGCAAAGGCGTATTAACAATTCAAATGGAAGCATACCCGTGCGCTCGCATCGTGTCGGTATGTCGAAGGGAACCACAAGACGGCAATCAAAATGGAAGCATACGTGCGCTACGCGTCGTGTCGGTATGTCCAAAAGGAAGCGATAAGACGGCATTCCAAATGGAAACATACCCGTGCGCTACGCGTCGTGTCGATATGCCCAAAGGAAACAATAGCGATATCAACATGGAAGCATACCCGCGCGCTACGCATCGTGTCGGTATGTCCAAAGCGATTAGCAAAAGTAACACAATCAGCGAGCGTGCGTGGAATTTCTCCATCACCGCTGGCATGTCAAGTAAGTTCTCAACAAGTCAACCGACCCTCTATCGAGAGACGCGGTAACACAGAAATACAACACTTGTACAACAAAGGCTATCATCACAAGCATAGGCAAGTTTCACACAACTCAAAGTACTTTCACATAAGCCACACAATACCCGTAGTATAAAAATCGTGACTATCTTTTTAAGTAAACAAGACACTTCCCCTTTTGTAAAGTCAAGTAACAACATCATTTTCCAAGCGTTCAAATTTGCCTAATTTCAAATGCTCAAGTCACTTATTTTAGAAAGGTTTCATAACTCATAGTCTTAATCTCTTTTAAAACAATTGAGTGACATATGTCATATATGTGAGTAGTTTATTCTTGTTTATAACGATCTTATTACTGACCATGATCTAGAAAATGTAATATCATTTTGTCTCATCTTAGCTTCTATGCGGATGGAGGTTTCTCTTGGTTTTAATACGATACATCATTATTCAATACATTTTCCTTTATTAACGCTGCGGTGGTGCAGCCGATACACATTCGATTTCAAATCGATAAAACATTATCCCTTTAAATAAACCAAGTACTCATTACTCACGAATGAGGTTTCACATAAACATTCACATTAAAACAAATAAGTTAAGTCTCTTATCTTATAAGATCAAGTCTCTTAACTTCTAACATCAGTAAACCATTTTCTTTACCTCTCTTAAGACATTATACCTAACTCCCATAAAGCTAGTATAACTCTTTTTAAAACCTTTAAAACCAAGTGTTACTCTCCAAAAGCGATTTATAAATCTTTTGAAATACATCAAGTTCTTTATTATAACTAGCGGTTATAATTCACATCGATTACCTTTTAAAATCACAAAGTATTTTCTTACCTACATAAAGTCGTTATAACCGACTTCCCATAAAGCCGTTATAACACTTTATGTTTAAACAATCAAACACAGTTAACACGTATGCGTCTCCGTACTACATAGTTCACACATATCGTGCTAGAAGAGATAGGAAGAGGTTCACATACCTCGCGGCGAGTATCGACAATAAGCAAAATGCTCCAAGTACTACAACGCACTGCTAGCCCTTTCCACTCTCAGTAGAATACGCTACTCTTAGTATTTTCACCTAAAAAGGTCACAAACGTCTATTAACTTCAAACACAAGGTTCCATGTTCTCTGAAAATTCGCGGCACCTCCCACATGGCGTAAATCTCTCTCTATCGAGGCGGCTACCAAGCCAACCGAGGGTTTTACGCCTAACCGGACGTGTACAATTCTACTCAAGAATACTACACAAGTCTCATGCAATACGGTCTATGTAAATCTGATTGATTCTTTTCTTTACTCTTGGGCTTAAGTCAAAAGACATTGCCAAATACAAAGTTGATTCTACATATAGTATACTTCAACTATATATTCCTACAACATGTAATCTCCAATTACAATAAGGGACAAGAATATTTACCTCGATAAGCCCAAAATTATCCAAGTTATAATGTCGATCCCGAGCAAGGTTTAGCTCACTCAGTGCGCTCAATCCGCTCCAAACAACCCCTGAAGTTCTTAACCAACTTCTACACAAATACTTCAACCAACTATGAAGATTTCCTTAGGGTTTCGGTTTGAGACTAAAGGACAAAGGTAGTATTTCGGGCTCTACGTATAGAGGTAACTTTTGGAATACAACAAGGTAAAGGCTAAGGTATTTTGGGCATTATAACAATACTAGGAGAAGTATTTCAATACCACAGGAGGGTATTATATGAAAACAACTAGGCTAGGGGTACCCCACTAGCACCATGAGGGGAAGGGGAACCCTCGGCCAAAGGCCACACGAAAGGGGAGGAAGGCTCTCGGCTAAGAGCTCACAAAGGGGAGGAGGGTTTCAAGACTTGGAAGTTTTGGAATGGATGAAGTCTTCACACTTAGGGGTATTTATAGCAAAACCAAAGGCCAACCAAGGGCGAGATCCTTCCAAGTGTATAGCAAGTGTAAGGGCAAGATTAAGCCAAGTGCACCCTAAACCCTACTCCACAAAACACTCCTGAAACAAGCCACAAAGCAAGGCACACTTCAAGGGCCAATCGGCCAAAGCCAGACCACTCGACCGTCCCTCCAAATCGTCGATGAGGGTGACAAGTGTCACCCTCCGTTGGTCTAAAAGGTTTCGTCTCTCGGAAAAATCCGCAAAAATACAAAGCGACATAGCCGAATTTTCCGCCCGCAGTTACGCAAGCGTTTAGTCGGCGACTCTAACAGGTGTTGTGCACAAAGGTAACCGGCCAAGCCACTAGGCGGGGTGACACGTGTCACCCTCTATTGGCCCTCATAAAACGCGTCTTTCAAAAATATCCACAATATCGAAATCTCAAAAACAAAGCGGGCCCCACAAACGTAAATTTCTCCGTGGGCCCACGTGACCATTCAGAAAATAAAATCTCAAAATTCTAATATAATTTAAGAAGCCCATATACCAAATCAGGAAACCAATTCTCATTAACGAACCTTTTTCTTCACAAATAACCGAAACTTTTAAAGTGAAAACTCATCTTTCTTTCTTTTCAAAATTTACGCCGTACTCTAAATGCGTCGTCCTCACATACATACCCTGCAACTACGGGTATAACATTCTCCCTCCTTAGAAACATTCGTCCGAATGTTCCTTCTCAAGTCGGATAACGATAAAGTTCCTCTAACAAGTTGCCGACGCCACGCAACCCACGAACTAACACACGTTCTCTTCTCCCCTAACTCGTAGTACCGCTTCTCGAACACTCGAACTCTTTCTAGTATCCGTATCACACTTCCGTCAATGTACGTTTCCAACCTTTGGAGTTACTACCTCAAACTTGGTCATCTTACTAACCGATCTCCTAAGGCCATTCCGGCCTTCGAACCGATTGGTAGAGCGTATCCACGAACTCATACGATGGTCATCTAAGCGGGGCCTAGCATCCTCGTGACCCTACCACTGGCGGAACCACCTCGAACCGACCCACAAAGCCGGGCGCGGGTTGACCCTCAAATGGTCCTCAACCGACCCCACAATCAGCGCCACATTCTTGTTCCCCGTCTGGAACAATCTAACCAACACATGTCATGAAAGCTAACACTTCCATCTCGCACTACCCATGGACTTATCACACAAATAAATCCCACGTATACTACGCACTCTGATAAAGGTCAAACATAAAATAAATCTTTTACTCATGACGACCCTACCTCTAAGGTCTCAATCGTGAAATAGTCTAAGGTTCACACTTCCATGCCCCGTGCTTACCATACACTCACGGGTTTCTCAAACACATACTAGCACAAAGCTATCCGAACATAACACTTAACACATTATCTTAACATCAATACATACAAGTATCTAGAGGGTTAAAGATATACGAAAATAGCGGTTCAAAGGACCGCTAAGGCTGGAACTTCCACGCGACCTCTCGTGGCCCGGTGTATGAACATCTGCCTAGCCGTGGAAGGTGAAGAACCGCATCGATCTCGTAACTGTGCTATCCTACCGTGCTACCCACTGGTCGGACAGTTTCTCCCAAAATGGCCTCGGGCCGCATGTAAAACAAACTCCGGACTAGCACGACACTCCCACGTGGAGTCTACCACACAACGGTGAGGTTGGGGTGGCTTGGTTGGCTAACACCTGCTCTCCCGAAATCTGAACCTCGAGCCACGACTGCTCCTGAATACTCTGGATGGCTTGAAGATTGTGGAGGACCACTATGCACCGGGCGAGGCGCATAACTAGTCTGCCGAGGCGGTGCGCCTCGAAAGTCACCAAAGGACCTGCTGTTCGGCCTCTTTTCGACCACTGGTCATTCCGTCGATCTCTCGTGCCTCACATCCCGGTGCATGAGCTGCATGCGGGCAATGTCCATGCCGGTGAAGAGCTACACCGAACAAGCCTCACAAGTAATCATCTAGCCGGTGGCGTAGCGGTGCACTCTATCCTCATGGTTGCCACTAAAGCGGGGACATACCGAGCCAACGAGTCAAACTCCACGTTGTACTCCCGAATGCGCCGGATTCGCCTCGGCATCATAAATCTGTCGGCCCGTGCCCTCTCATCTGCGGAGGCAAGAAGTGAGTGAGGAATGCCTCGAGAACTCGTCCCATACTGCTGAGCGCATGCTCTCCCGACAACTCCACGAATCAAACCGATCATTGCGGTATCACGCGGCCGATGCGAACCTAAGACCACCGACTCGGTCTCCGAAGCCTTGATCACTCTCGCGACCAGAATCGCTGGGATGAACTCCTACGGATCATCCTCGTGCCTCGACCCATAAAACTCGCGGGCTACAACTCGTAAAGTCCGTAGCCTCAAACTATACGCTCGGGGTGAACCATCGTGCTCTTTGGGCTGAACTGCGCATCCGGCCTATCCTCATGCAGCCACGACCACGGCCAAATCGGCCATCTCCTTGTACCCGTCTCATCTCCGGTGTGGCGGAGGCTCAGTATCGTGGTCTCGGCAGCCCTTCGCGCTCTAAACTCTTGGGTGGCGGCGTCGCAAAACTTCGCCGTCAAGCACAATCTCAGTGCTGCACCGGGCTGCGCCCTCGTACTCCTCTGTATCTCACTAGCAGCTCCCTCGGCTGCCTTGCCCTTCTGGCTCTGGTTGCCTTGCGCGGAGGCATAACTGGTAAAAACGAGATACGTCAGAGGGGTCCAACTTACAACACAGCTCTAAGGCACGATCTCAGAATGAGAAGAATGGAAACCAATCCTAAATGTCCTATAGCCTCCTGATTATAGATGTGGTGCACAACACACCGATAATCAAGACTCTACTAGACACGGTCTGTAGACACTTTCCGAGGATTAACTGCTCTGATACCACTTTTGTCACTTTGTCGCGAGCCTTGCTCCGACGACCCAACAAATGGTACCGGGCTGCTTGCGATCCCTGAGGCATGCCCTACGGCCCTTCTCAGGATGTGCCATACGGAGAGCCACGGTTCGGGTCTGTTCCCGTGGTAGAGGCTCTGGCCTCTTTATACGCCACCGGCCAAGGAGGTCGATACAAGTACCAAGTATGTGAAAGCGTAAAATCAGAATGAAATCATAACGATCTATATAAAGCGAGAGACATGAATGATAACCAAACTACGGTACACACATATATCGATTATATCAAGTCGTGGTCTCGCCTCACATCAATCATGCGTGGAATGCCTTCTCATTGGCGATGCATGATATGATAACACCCAGAAGTACACCAGCACACCAAGTCCTACCTGATGCCAAAGCTGTATTAACAATTCAAATGGAAGCATACCCGTGCGCTACGCATCGTGTCAGTATGTCCAAAAGGGAACCACAAGACAACAATCAAAATGGAAGCATACCCGTGCGCTACGCATCGTGTCAGTATGTCCAAAAGGAAACAATAAGACAGCATTCCAAATGGAAACATACCCGTGCGCTACGCATCGTGTCAGTATGCCCAAAGGGAAACAATAAAGCAGTATCAACATGGAAGCATACCCGTGCGCTACGCATCGTGTCAGTATGTCCAAAGCGATTAGCAAAAGTAACACAATCTAGTTGAACGTACCCGTGGAATTTCTCCATCACTGCCGGCATGTCCAAGTAAGTTCTCAACCAGTCAACCGACCCTCTATCGAGAGACGCGGTAACACAGAAATACAACACTTGTACAACAAAGGCTATCATCACAAGCATAGGCAAGTTTCACACAACTCAAAGTACTTTCACATAAGCCACACAATACCCGTAGTATAAAAATCGTGACTATCTTTTTAAGTAAACAAGACACTTCCCCTTTTGTAAAATCAAGTAACAACATTATTTTCCAAACGTTCAAATTTGCCTAATTTCAAATGCTCAAGTCACTTATTTTAGAAAGGTTTCATAACTCATAGTCTTAATCTCTTTTAAAACAATTGAGTGACATATGTCATATATGTGAGTAGTTTATTCTTGTTTATAACGATCTTATTACAGCAGCCATGATCTAGAAAATGTAATATCATTTTGTCTCATCTTAGCTTCTATGCAGATGGAGGTTTCTACTGGTTTTAATACGATACATCATTATTCAATACATTTTCCTTTATTAACGCTGCAGTGGTCTGTCGATACACATTCGATTTTCAAATCAAGAAACATTATCCCTTTAAATAAACCAAGTACTCATTACTCACGAATGAGGTTTCACACAAACATTCACATTAAAACAAATAAGTTAAGTCTCTTATCTTATAAGATCAAGTCTCTTAACTTCTAACATCAGTAAACCATTTTCTTTACCTCTCTTAAGACATTATACCTAACTCCCCATAAAGCTAGTATAACTCTTTTTAAAACCTTTAAAACCAAGTGTTACTCTCCCTTCAAAACGATTTATAAATCTTTTGAAATACATCAAGTTCTTTATTATAACTAGCCGCTTATAATTCACATCGATTACCTTTTAAAACCACAAAGTATTTTCTTACCTACATAAAGGTTATAGCGACTTCCCATAAAGCCGTTATAACACTTAATGTATTAAGAACAATCAAACCCAGTTCACACATGTACGTCTACCCTACTACATAGTTCCCACATATCATGCTAGAAGAGATAGGAAGAGGTTCACATACCTCGCGACGAGTATCGACAATAAGCAAAATGCTCCAAGTACTACAACTCACTAGCCCTTTCCACTCCTCAAGTAGAATACGCTACTCTTAGTACTTTCACCTAAAAAGGTCACAAACGTCTATTAACTTCAAAACACAAGGTTCCATGTTCTACAGAAAATTCGGCGATTCACCCACACAGCGTAAATCTCCTCTCTATCGAGGCGGCTACCAAGCCAACCGAGGGTTTTACACGTCTAACCGGACGTGTACAATTCTACTCAGCAATACTACACAAGTCTACTGCAATACAGTCCTATGTAAATACAGTTCAGTTCTTTTCTTTACTCTTCAGGCTTAAGTCAAAAGACATTGCCAAATACAAAGTTCAGTTCTACATATAGTATACTTCAACTATATATTCCTACAACATGTAATCTCCAATTACAATAAGGGGACAAGAATATTTACCTCGATAAGCCCAAAATTATCCAAGTTATAATGTCGATCCTGAGCAAGGTTTAGCTCCTACTCCGTGCGCTCCATCCGCTCCAAACAACCCCAGAAGTTCTTAACCAACTTACACAAATACTTCAACCAACTATGAAGATTTCCTTAGGGTTTCGGTTTGAGACTAAAATGACAAAGGTAGTATTTCCTGCTCTACGTATAGAGGTAACTTTTGGAATACAACAAGGTAAAGGCTAAGGTATTTTGGGCATTATAACAATACTAGGAGAAGTATTTCAATACCACAAGGAGGGTATTATACGAAACAACTAGGCAGTGGGTACCCATGCTAGCACCACAAAGGGGGGAAGGGGAACCCCTCGGCCAAAGGCCACACGAAAGGGGAGGAAGGCTCTCGGCTAAGAGCTCACAAAGGGGAGAGGGTTTCAAGACTTGGAAGTTTTTGGAATGGATGAAGTCTTCACACTTAGGGGTATTTATAGCAAAACCAAAGGCCAACCAAGGGCAAGATCCTTCCAAGTGTATAGCAAGTGTAAGGGCAAGATTAAGCCAAGTGCACCTAAACCCTACTCCACAAAACACTCCACAAAACAAGCCACAAAGCAAGGCACACTTCAGGGCAATCGGCCAAAGCCAACCCACTCGACCGTCCCTCCAAATCGTCAACGAGGGTGACAAGTGTCACCCTCCGTTGGTCCAAAAGGTTTCGCCTCTCGGAAAAATCCGCAAAAATACAAAACGACATAGCGGAATTTTCCTTCGCAAGTTACGCAAAACGTTTAAAAACGACTCTAACCGTGTTGTGCACAAAGGTAACTTCGGCCAAGCCACCTAGGCGGGGGTGACACGTGTCACCCTCCTATTGGCCCTCATAAAACGTCTTTCAAAAAAATATCCACAATACCGGAAATCTCAAAAACAAAGCGGGCCCCACAAAACAGAATTTCTCCGTGGGCCCACGTGACCATTCCGAAAATAAAATCTCAAAATTCTAATATAATTTAAGAAGCCCATATACCAAATCGGAAACCAATTCTCATTAACGAACCTTTTCTTCACAAATAACCTAAACTTGTCCGTCGAAAACTCACATCTTTCTTTCTTTTCAAAATTTCTGCCGTACTCTCGTACGTACGTCCTCACATACATACCCTGCAACTACGGGGTATAACAGTTCTGGCCCTCTTCTGCTGATCTTGGTCATTCCGTCGACCTCTCCGTGCCTCACATCCTAGTGCATGAGCCTGCATGCGGGCAATGTCCATGCCCGGCTGAAGAGCTACACTCGAACAAGCCTCTGTCAAGTAATCATCTAGCCCGGTGACGTAGCGGTGCACTCTATCCTCCATGGTTGCCACTAAAGCGGGGACATACCGAGCCAACAAGTCAAACTCCACGTTGTACTCCCGAACCGTACGCCCTCTCTGTCTCAAAGATCATAAACTGTCGGCCGTGCCCTCCTCATGCGGAGGCAAGAAGTGAGTGAGGAATGCCTCGAGAACTCGTCCCATACCGCTGAAGCGCATGCTCTCCCGACAACTCCACGAATCAAACTGGCCGATCGTGCGGTATCACGCACCGATGCGAACCTAAGACCACCGACTCGGTCTCAAGCCTCGATCACTCTCATGACCCAGAATCGCCGGATGAACTCCTGCGGATCATCCTCGTGCCTCGACCCATAAAACTCTGGCGGGTTACTCGAAAGTCCCGTAGCCTCAAACTATCGCTCGGGGTGAACCATCGTGCTACCGGATCGAATCACATCGGCCTATCTCATATCTGCCACGACCACGGCCAGAATCGGGCCATCTCCTTGTACCTCATCTCATCTGCTTGTTTGTGGGGTGGGGCTCAGTGTTGTGGTCTCAGCGACCCACCGCCGCGTTCTAAACTCTCTTTGGGTGGCGGCGTCGCAAAACTCACCGTCTGAAGCACAACCTAAGGTACTGTCCGGGCCTGCGCCCTCGTACTCCTCTCTATCTCACTAGCAGCTCCCTCGGATGCCTTGCCCTTCCAGGCTCGTTGCCTTGCGCGGAGGCATAATCGTAAAACGAGATACGTCAGAGGGGTCCAACTTACAACACAGCTCTAAGGCACGATCTCAGAATGAGAAGAATGGAAACCAATCCTAAATGTCCTGCAGCCTCCTGATTATAGATGTGGTGCACAACACATCGATAATCAAGACTCTACTAGACACGGTCTGTAGACACTTTCCGAGGATTAACTGCTCTGATACCACTTTTGTCACAACCCGATCCCGGGCCCGTGACTGGTGCCTTACCCCGGGCACCCTAGTGATACAACATCAGAGAAAACCAGCGGAATATAAAACTTAAACAAGAAACAAGATATATGATCATAAAACAGGCCAACCAAACGGTTACCTTCCAAAAAATTATATATAAACAACTCTTTCAAAACGAACAGTTTAATCCTTTTTACAAGCCCTGCTGTTATACCCCGTATTTCCAGAGTATGTACGTGAGCGCGTACGTATTATAATTTGAGCCTTAAAGTTGGCTAGTTTCGAAATTTGTACACAACACCCGATTAGAGTCGTTTTTCGACGAAACGTTTCCACAGCTTTCGTAGGGAAAATTTCGGCTATGTCATTTATTATTTTTGCGGATTTTTCCGAGAGACGAAACATTTTGGACCAACGAGAGGGCGACACTTGTCACCCTCTAATTGGAAGGAGTGGACGGACGAAATGGGAGAGTTGGCACGTTTTTTGTGCATTGTTTTTGGTCAAGGAGTTGGTAGGATATTTTGGGTAGATGGATAAGGTTGCACATGGCTTAATCTTGACCTTACACTTGCCTAACACTTGGATGGATCTTGGCCATTGGTTGGCCTTCACTTGACCTATAAATACCCCTCTAGTTGAAGACTTTCTTCATCCAAACTTGAGCAATCTAACTAAGTCTCAAAATACTCCCTCTCCCTTGAGCTTTCGTCCACCACACCCCCTCCCCCTTTGAGAGCCCTTGGCCGAGAGCCACCTCCCTCCCCTTTGTGGTGTTTTGCCGTGGGGTACCCCCCCTAGCCTAGTTGTCTCGTATAAATACCCCCTTTTGTGGTATAGAAATACTCTCCAAGTATTGTTATAATGCCCAAATACCTTGGCCCAAATACCTTGTAGTATTCCCAAGGTTACACTTTTACAAAAGCCCAGAAAATACTATTATACTTCCCTCAGTCACAAA
This sequence comes from Przewalskia tangutica, assembly GCA_029844215.1. Classification (NCBI taxonomy): domain Eukaryota; kingdom Viridiplantae; phylum Streptophyta; class Magnoliopsida; order Solanales; family Solanaceae; genus Przewalskia; species Przewalskia tangutica. The sequence continues at coordinate 67,509,177 of CM056723.1, forward strand.
AACGAAACCCTAAGTAAATCTTCACCCGTAGTTGAAGTCATAAGTAGAAGTTGGTTAGAACTTCTAAGGGTTGGTTGGAACGGATTGGAGCGCCCGGAGTAGGAGCTAAACGTTGTTCAGGATCGACATATAAACTCGGATAATTTTGGGCTTATCGAGGTAAACATTCTTGACCTTCTGTTGTAATTGGAAATTACATGTTGTAGGAGTATATAGTTAAGTATACTATATATAGAACTGAACATAGTTGTGCGGCAATGTCTTTTGACTTAAGCCTGAATAATACTTACGGCAATGTCTTGCGACTTAAGCCTGAATTTAAAGAGAAGCTGATCTGTAATTAAATAGAATGTATTCAGACATGAGACTTGTGTAACATTTCTGTGGAGTCGTATTGTAAACTTCCGGTTAGACGTGTGAACCCCCCCACCTGGTTGGATTGGTAGCCGGCCTGTATAGAGTAGGAGATTTACGCTGTTGCGGGAGGTCTTTGCCGAATTTTACGTAGAATATTCTACGCCGGGATCTAAAGATATTAATAGGCGCTTTGTGGCCTCTATAGTTTGTAGTACTACGTGTGGAGTGATGCGCTTGGTGAGAGTGTAGCCAGTGGTTTGAGGTACTTGGGCGTTTTGCTATTAGTCGATAATCGTCGCGGTATGTGAACCTCTTCCTATCTGTTCTAGCATGATATGTGTATAACTATGTAGTACGGTAGACGCGTACGTGTTTAATGTATTTGATTGGTTTGAAACATAAAGTGTTATAACGGCTTTATGGGAAGTTGGTTATATGACTTTATGTAGGTAAGAAAATACTTGTGGTTATTAAGAGGTAACTGATTTGAACTATAACTGGCTGGCTATGTGATAATAAAGAACTTGAAGTATTTCAAAAGATTTTTGAATCATTTTGAGAGAAGAAGTAATACTTGGTTTTTGGAAACTTAAGAGTTATACTAGCTTTATGGGAAGTTAGGTATAACGGCTTAAAAATGTTTTACTGATTTTGGAAATCAGAAGGTGTATCGACAAACCACTGCAGCGTTAATAAAAGGAAATGTTTTGGACAGATTTAGTATTATTAAAACCAGTAGAAACTTCCATCTGCATAGAAGCTAAGATGAGACAAAATGACATTTCCTAGATCATGGCTGCTTAATAAGATTGATTATAAACAAGAATAACCTACTCACTTATAGGACATAGGTTTCTCAAAACGTTTAAAGGAGAATTATGTTTTAAAGGATTTAAAACTATGAACTACGAAACCTTTTTCTAAAATGAGAAACTTGAGCATTCGAAATTAGGCAAACTTGAACGTTTGGAAAATAAGGTTGTTACTTGATTTTACAAAGGAAAGCATTTTGGTTTACTTAACAATGTTAGTCACTCATATTTTATACTACTGTTATCGGGTGACCTTTGTAAAAGAAATGGATCTTAAAAGGAATTTAACGGACGTAGTTCTTTAAGGTTAAAATCGGACTTTGACATAAAATGAAAGTACCTTGAGTCGTGTGTAACTTGCTTATGCTTGTTGTTATGAAACTTGACCATGTTACGTGTGATAGCCTTGTTGTGCAAGTACTGTGTTCTACTCGACTACCGGTTCATCCGGGAATGTATTTCACTTGATTACCGGGTCATCCGGGAATGTATTTCACTTGATTACCGGGTCATCCGGGAATGTATTTCACTTGATTACCGGTCATCCGAATGTATTTCACTTGATTACCGGACATCCGAATGTATTTCACTTGATTACGTCATCCGAATGTATTTCACTTGATTACCGGCTCATCCGGAATGTATTTCACTCGGTTCGTCATCCGAATGTATATCACTGACTACCGGTTCATCCGAATGTACTTCACCGACTACCGGTTCATCCGGAATGTATTCCACACGTTTCTATATTGGGTCCATAAGATGGGCGAGACACATTATCGTATCACATGATTTGTACCTAGATGCCGGCGGTGAGGAAGAAGTTCCACGGGCATGAGGATGACTTTGAGCGTGAGTCACGACTTGACATATCGCTTCTATGTTGTGATCGTAGTTTGGTTATCATACATGTCTCCGCTTTATATAGACTATTATGATTTCATTTACTGATATTTCTGATTTCACATACTTGGTACTGTTATCGACCTCCTTGGGGGCGTTCATCTGCATGAGTAAAAGGTACATCATTGTCGATCCCGCTTAGGATCACCTTTCAGTATTGGAAGCTCCGTTCCTTCGAGGCTTATCTTTTGGTATGTTACCACAGTGTAGATTCTTATACATTCGGGGTATGGCGGGCCCTGTCGTCATAGCTGTGAAAAAAATCTTAGAGTGCAGCCTTTGTGTAGGCGGGGTTTGTAAAAGGATAACTGTTCGTATTTATGTATATATGATGAAGGCAATCGCTTTGGTTGGCTTTGTTTATTTATCTTTTCTCTTAATTCATGTTCATGTTTTTATTTCCGATTTTCTCGATGTTGTATCACTAGGTGCCCGGTAAGGCACGATCACGCCCGGTTGGTCGTGACAAAAGTGGTATCGAGCGATTAGTCCTCTGAAAGTGTCTACGCACCGTGTCTAGTAGAGTCTTGATTATCGGTGTGTTGTGCACCACATCTATAATCGTGAGGCTGCAGGACATTTAGGATTAGTTTCATTCTTCTCATTCCGAGATCGTGCCTTAGAGCTGTGTGATAAATTGGACCCTCGACGTATTCCTTTCCTTTACGATTATGCCTCGCGTAAAACCTGTGCCAGATGGGCAAGGCGAGTCGAGGCTGTTAGTGAGATCTGAGAGAGTACGAGCGCGAGCGGTCGAAGACTGAGGCGATTCCGACGGCGGGTTTTCGCGACGCCACGGCCAAAGAAGTTTAGAGTCGCAGCGATGGCTGCCGAGACTACAATACTGAGCCTCGGTCCACACCACAGAGCCGATGAGATGGGGTACAAGGAGATGGCGATTCGCCGGTCGTGGCCGATATGAGATAAGGTCGAATCAGCAGTTCCAGCCCAGAAGACCGTAGTTCACCCCGAGCGGTTTGAGGCTACGGGACTTCCTGAGTTGTAGCCCTCCAGTGTTCTATGGATCGAGAGCTGAGGACGACCCTCAGGAGTTTATCCGACTCTGACGGATCATGAGTGATCGAGCCTCGCAGGCGTAGTCGGTGGTATTGGGTTCATCACCGCGTGATCCGCAGATTGATCGTTTGATTCGTGGAGCTGTCCGGAAGAGCATGCACTTCCAGCATTTGGGACGAGTTCTCGAGGCATTTCTTGCACATTTCTTGCCTCACGGATGAGAGGGCTCGGTAAACATTTTTGACGTTAAGCGGGGCGGGCGGGCGGTTAGAGAGTACAATGTGAGTTCGACTCATTAGCTCGGTATGTTCCCCAGAGTAATGCGGATATGGAGGACAGTACACCGCCACGCCACCGGTCGACGATTACTTGGCGAGGCTTGTGCGGGTGTAGCTCTTCACCGCATGGACATTGCCCGCATGCAAGCTCATGCACTAGGATGCGAGGCACGGAGAGGTCGACGGAATGACCGAGATCGCAGAAGAGGCGTAAGCAGCGAGTCCTTTGGTAACTTTTCGAGGCGGACCGCCTCGGCAGAATCTAGTTATGTACCTCGCCAAGATGCAGTGGTCCTCGCGATCTTGGTCGTTCGGGGTATTCGGGCCTGGTCGAGCTCGTGGCTTCGTTCACGTGTTTACGTGAGTGCTAGCCGCCAGGATTCATGTCCCCTCGGTGTGCACGATGTGGCAAACATCATCCCGAAATGTCGTCTTTTATCGGTGCTTGTTTCACTGCGGCCGTCGAGCCGTATGAGAAGGCGTGCTTATAGGAGGTACCGGCAGCGCGACCTGGATCGATGGCGTGTTCATCGCCCCTACGGTTATGCGCCTGCAGGCGGACTTATGATTAGAGTGAGCGGTAGCTTCGTATATCTTAACCATCTAGAGGCTTGTATGTTTTGATGTTATGTTAATGTGTTAAGTGTTATGTTCGGATAGCTTTGTGCTAAAATGTGATTTAGGAACAGTTGGGGAAAAGTGGTAAGCACAGGGTGAGAAAATGATGAACCTTAGAATATTACGCTTGAGACCTTAGATGTAAGGTCGCCTTGAGTACAAGATTTTTGCAGTGATCCTTGTCGAGTGCATTTTATGCCTAGAATATATTGTGTGATAAGTCTCTGGTTGGGTAAATGAAAGTGGTATCTTTCATGATGTGATTTAGCAAGGTTGTTCGGATCGAAAGCGAGAGTCGGCGTGTGAGGCTCGGGTTGAGGACGTGTTGCGTGTCAACCGTGAGCCGGAATGAGGTGGGGTCACTCTGGGTGGTCGCCAGCGGTAGGTCACGAGGTGCTAGGCCCAAGTTTAGATGACCATCGTGAGTTCGTGGATATGTTCGACTGAAGCGGATCGTGAAGGCGGAAGTGGCCTTAAGGAAGATTGAGGCTAGTAAGATAACCAAGTTGGAGGTGGTGACTCAAGGTTTGGAGAATCAAGCGATGATCAAGTGTGGTACGATATCGGAAGAGTTCAAGACTTCGAGAAGAGTACGACGAGTAAGGGTAGAGGCGAGCATGTATTGCGAGCATAGATATGATCATTTCTTGTAAAGGGAGAAGGTGCGAAGGATGTATATTTTAGACCTCAGGAACCGCATGCAGTCCGGTACCATTTGTTGGGTCGCCGGAGTGACACTAGAACCTCGCGGCAAAGTGACAAAAGTTTGTGATGTTAGAGGTGTTTCCTCGTGGACTTGGATATAAGTATTTGCGTGCATGTGTTGTTTCGTGGCGGTTGTGGCGTTGGCAACTTATTAGAAGAACTTTATCGTTATCCGTCTTGAGAAGGAACATTCGGGACGAATGTTTCTAAGGAGGAGAATGTTATACCGTATTTCCGTATATGCGTGAGCGTATGTATTATAATTTGAGCCTTAAAGTTGGCTAGTTTCAAATTTGTACACAACACCCGATTAGAGTCGTTTTTTTAAACGTTTCCACGACTTTCGTAGGGAAAATTCGCTATGTCATTTTTTATTTTTGCGGTTTTTTCCGAGAGACGAAACATTTTGGACCAACGAGAGGCGACACTTGTCACCTCTAATTGGAAGAGTGGACTGACGAAATGGGAGTTGGCACGTTTTGTGCATTGTTTTTGGTCAAGGAGTTGGTAGGATATTTTGGGTAGATGGATAAGGTTGCACATGGCTTAATCTTGACCTTACACTTGCCTAACACTTGGATGGATCTTCGCCATTGGTTGGCCTTCACTTGACCTATAAATACCCCTCTAGTTGAAGACTTTCTTCATCCAAACTTGAGCAATCTACCTAAGTCTCAATATACTCCCTCTCCCTTGAGCTTTCGGCCACCACCCCTCCCCTTTGAGAGCCCTTGGCAGAGCCACCTCCTCCCTTTGTGGTGTTTTGCCGTGGGGTACCCACTGCCTAGTTGTCTCGTATAAATACCCCTTTTTGTGGTATAGAAATACTCTCCAAGTATTGTTATAATGCCCAAATACTCGCCCAAATACCTTGTAGTATTCCCAAGGTTACACTTTTACAAAAGCCCAGAAAATACTATTATACTTCCCTCAGTCACAAAAACGAAACCCTAAGTAAATCTTCACCCGTAGTTGAAGTCATAAGTAGAAGTTGGTTAGAACTTCTAAGGGTTGGTTGGAACGGATTGGAGCGCCCGGAGTAGGAGCTAAACGTTGTTCAGGATCGACATATAAACTCGGATAATTTTGGGCTTATCGAGGTAAACATTCTTGACCTTACATTTGTAATTGGAAATTACATGTTGTAGAGTATATAGTTAAGTATACTATATATAGAACTGAACATAGTTGTGCGGCAATGTCTTTTGACTTAAGCTCGAATAATACTTACAGAATGTCTTGCGACTTAAGCCCAATTTAAAGAAGAAGCGAATCAGTAATTACATAGGACTGTATTACAGTAGACTTGTGTAACATTACTGTGTAGTAGAATTGTACACGTCCGGTTAGACGTGTTAACCCCCCCCCCCTGGTTGGCTTGGTAGCCGGCCTCGATAGAGGAGGAGATTTACGCTGTTGCGGGAAAGTCTTTCCGAATTTTTACGTAATATTCTACGTCGGGATCTAAAGATATTAATAGGCGCTTTGTGGCCTCTATAGGTTGTAGTAATACGTGTGGAGTGATCTTGGTGAGAGTGTAGCGGTTTGAGGTACTTGGAGCGTTTTGCTATTAGTCGATAATCGTCGCGAGGTATGTGAACCTCTTCCTATCTGTTCTAGCATGATATGTGTATAACTATGTAGTACGGTAGACGTACATGTGTTTAATGTATTTGATTGGTTTGAAACATAAAGTGTTATAACGGCTTTATGGGAAGTTGGTTATAACAGCTTTATGTAGGTAAGAAAGTACTTGTGGTTTTTAAGAGGTAACTGATTTGAACTATAACTGGCTGGCTATGTGATAATAAAGAACTTGAAGTATTTCAAAAGATTTTTGAATCATTTTGAGAGAAGAAGTAATACTTGGTTTTGGAAACTTAAGAGTTATACTAGCTTTATGGGAAGTTAGGTATAACGGCTTAAAATGTTTCTTGATTTTGGAAATCGAAGGTGTATCGACAAACCAACTGCGGCGTTAATAAAAGGAAATGTTTTGGACAGATTTAGTATTATTAAAACCGGTAGAAACTTCCATCCGCATAGAAGCTAAGATGAGACAAAATGACATTTCTAGATCATGGTCGCTTAATAAGATTGATTATAAACAAGAATAACCTACTCACTTATAGGACATAGGTTTCTCAAAACGCTTAAAGGAGAATTATGTTTTAAAGGATTTAAAACTATGAACTACTTAAACCTTTTTCTAAAATGAGAAACTTGAGCATTCGAATTAGGCAAACTTGAACGTTTGGAAAATAAGGTTGTTACTTGATTTTACAAAGGAAAGCATTTTGGTTTACTTAACAATGTTAGTCACTCAAATTTTATACTACGGTATCGGGTGACCTTTGTAAAAGAAATGGATCTTAAAGGAATTTAACGGACGTAGTACTTTAAGGTTAAAATTCGACTTTGACATAAAATGAAAGTACCTTGAGTCGTGTGTAACTTGCTTATGCTTGTTGTTATGAAACTTGACCATGTTACGTGTGATAGCCTTGTTGTGCAAGTCGTGTTCTACTCGACTACCGGTTCATCCGAATGTATTTCACTTGATTCGGGTCATCCGAATGTATTTCACTTGATTAAGGTCATCCGAATGTATTTCACTTGATTATCGGGTCATCCGAATGTATTTCACTTGATTACCGGGTCATCCGAATGTATTTCACTTGATTACGGGTCATCCGAATGTATTTCACTTGATTATCGGTTCATCCGAATGTATTTCACTCGACTCTGGTTCATCCGAATGTATTTCACTGACTCTGGGTTCATCCGGAATGTATTCCACACACGTTTCTATATTGGGTCCATAAGATGGGCCGAGACAAGTTATCGTATCACATGATTTGTACCTAGATCGCCAAGCGGTGAGGAAGAAGTTCCACGGGCATGAGGATGACTTTGAGCGTGAGTCCACGACTTGACATGATCGCTTCTATGTTGTGAATCGTAGTTTGGTTATCATACATGTCTCTGCTTTATATAGACTATTATGATTTCATTTACGTGATTTTCTGCTTTCACATACTTGGTACTGTTATCTTGACCTCCTTGGGGTGCGTTCATCATGCAGTAAAAGGTACATCGGCCGTCGATCCCGCTTAGGATCACCTTTCAGATTGGGAAGCTCCGCCTTGAAGGCTTATCTTTTGGTATGTTACCTCGAGTCAGAGATTCTTATACATTCGAGGTATGGCGGGGCCCTGTCCGCCATAGCCATGAAAAAAATCTTAGAGTCCAGCCTTCGCTGTAAGCGTGGTTTGTAAAAGGATAACTGTTCGGGTATTTATGTATATATGATGAAGGCAATCGCTTTTGGTTGCTGCTTATTTATCTTTTCTCTTAATTCATGTTCATGTTTTTATTTCGCTGATTTTCTCGATGTTGTATCACTAGGGTGCCCGGTAAGGCACGATCACGGGCCGGTTGGTCGTGACACCGCCACAACAGATCTCTGCACCTCTAAGAGTTTTTATACAACATGACGGACAGGGCCCCGCCATACCTCGAATGTACAAGAACCTACAACTCGGGTAACATACCAAAAGATAAGCCTCGAGAACTGAGCTTCCCAATACGTTGCTGTGATCCTATGAGCGGGATCCACTACCGATGTACTCCTACCGCGGCATGAACGCAGCCTCCGCGAGGTCGATCTAACAGTACCAAGTATGTGAAATCAGAAAATATCAGAAATGAAATCATAACGATCTATATAAAACAGAGACATGTATGATAACAAAACTACAATTCACAACATAAAAGCAATCATGTCAAGTCGTGACTCACGCCCTCAAGTCATCACTCAAATATAACTATGGGTCTCACGCCCACAACATCAATCGTGTTCGCATCATGGCCGCATGCCCCCGGAATTCTGCATCGGTGTAGACATGCCCATGATGCAACAATAATAACAATGCCCCATGGCCACATGCCCCCGGAATTCTGCATCGGTGTAGACATGTCCATGTAACCACAATAACAATATATCAGGTAATCAACCCTGCCGCATGGCCACATGCCCCCGGAATTCTGCATCGGTGTAGACATGTCCATGTGACATCAACAACAATATACCGCATAACCAGGCTATCACAAACAAGCTCAAGCAAATTACCATACTTCTAGACTTTTATAAAAAGATCCACTCCTTCCCAAGAAGTCACCTGATATCAACACTTGCACAACAAAGGCTATCACAACAAGCATAGGCGAGTTACACAACAACAAGCATAGACAAGTTACACACAACTCAAGGTACTTCCATTTCGTATCAAGTCTGGGTTTTAACCCTAAAGTACTACGTACGTTAAATTCCTTTTTAAAGAGATCTATTCCTTTTATAGAAGTCACCCAATACCCGTAGTATAAAAATAGAGTGACTCACATTTTTAGGTAAACCAAAATACTTCCCTTTTGTAAAATCAAGTAACAACATTATTTTCCAAACGTTCAAGTTTGCCTAATTTCAAATGCTCAAGTTTCTCATTTTAGAAAGGTTTCATAACTCATAGTCTTATTCCTTTTAAAACAATTGAGTAACATATGTCTTGTACGTGAGTCGCTTATTCTTGTTTACAACAATCTTGTTACACAAAGACCATGATCTAGGAAATGTAATACAATTTTGTCTTATCTTAGCTTCTATGCAGATGGAGGTTTCTACTGGTTTTAATAACAATTTGTTATTTGTCAATACACTTTCCTTTATTAGCGCTGTTGTGGTTTGTTCGACACTTATTCTCATTTCCTAAATCAATAAAACATTATTCTTTTTAAAACCAAGTACTCATTACTCGCGAATGAGGTTTCACAATACTTTTAACAAAATGTTAATTACCAATTAAAACAAGTTAAGTCTCTTATCTTTCAAGATCAAGTCTCTTAACTTCTACAATCAAAAACCAATCTTTTACCTACATAGAGTCGTTATAACTAACTTCCCATAAAGCTATTATAACACCCTATGTTTTTAAACCAACCAACTCATTAGCACATGTACGTCTACCGTACTACATAGTTTACAAAGCATCATGCTAGAAGGATAGGAAGAGGTTCACATACCTCGCGACGATTATCGACAATAAGCAAAACGCTCCACAGTACTGTAACCTGGCTAGCCGTTTCCACTCTTCAAGTAGAATACGCTACTCGCGATTTCCACCTATAAGGCCACAAACGTCATTAACTTCTAACCGCATGGTTCCATATTCTACGAGAAAATTCGGCAGATCCTCCCACAGGCGTAAATCTCCTCCTCTATCGAGGCTACTAAGCCAACCAGTGGGGTTTATACGCCTAACCGACGTATACAATTCTACTACACAGAATACCACAAGTCTCTTGTCATACACACTATGTAATAACATTCGCTTCTCTTCTTTAAATTCAGCTTAAGTCAAAAGACATTGCCGCAGCTACGCTTAGTTCTATATATAGTATACTTCAACTATATAATCCTACAACATGTAATTTCCAATTACAATAAGGGACAAGAATATTTACCTCGATAAGCCCAAAATTATCCAAGTTATAATGTTGATCCCGAGCAAGGTTTAGCTCACTCAGGCGCTCAATCCGCTCCAAACAACCCTGAAGTTCTAACCAACTTCTACTTAAATACTTCAACCAACTACAAGATTTCCTTAGGGTTTCGTTTGAGACTAAGAGGACAAAAGGTAGTATTTCCTGCTCTACGATAGAGGTAACTTTTGGAATACTACAAGGTAAAGGCTAAGGTATTTTGGGCATTATAACAATACTTGGAGAAGTATTTCAATACCACAAGGAGGGTATATTTCAAACAACTAGGCTAGGGGTACCCCACGGCTAGCACCTCAAAGGGAGGAAGGCTCTGGCCACAAGGCCACTCAAAGGGGAAGGGGAGGCTTAGGACGAGAACACTCAGAGGAGAGAGAGTTTTCAAGGCTTAGACAAAGTGAGAGTGGATGAATAAGTTCATCACTAAGGGGTATTTATAGGAAAACCAAAAGCCAACCAATGGCCAAGATCAAGCCATGTGCAAGGCAAGTGTAAGGCCAAGATGTGCCCAAGTGCCCCCTAGTCCCTACTCCACAAAACAAGCCACAAAACATTGCACAAAACATGGCACCAATCGGCCAAGGCCAAACCGCCCCTAAGGCGTCACTTGAGGTGACAAGTGTCACCTCTCTCGTTAAAAATGTTCCGTCGCTCGGAAAAATCCGCAAAATACAAAACGACATAGCGGAATTTTCCCCACGCAAGCTCAGAAACGTTTCGCCGAAAAAACGACTCTAATCGGGTGTTGTGCACAAATTTCGAACCTATGCCAAACTTTAAGTCTCAAATTTTCGTACGTATGTCTCCACGTACATACTCTGGAAATACGGGGTTTAACACTGCCCACAACAGTACTACAGACCTCTAAGAATTTTATAACAACTATGACGGGACAGGGCCCCGCCATACCCCTGAATGTACAAGTACCTACAATCTCGTGGAATCATACCAAAAGATAAGCCTCGGAGAAACGAGCTTCCCAGCAATGACCGTGATCCTTTGAGCGAGGATCAACGATCGATGTACCTCTACTGCGGCATGAACGCAGGCCCGGAGGAGGTCGCAACGTGTACAGTATGTGGCCCAAAATATCGTAATTAAAATCATAATAGTCTATATAAAATAGGAGGCATATATGATAACCAATTTACGATATACAATATGTAAGCAGTCATATCAAGTCAGGGACTCACGCCCTCAAAGTCATCACTCAAATATAACCATGGGTCTCATGCCCACAATATCAATCATGCCCGTGGAATTCCTTCCTCATGCCGTGATCCATGATATAAAACACCAAGGAAATACACATGAACACCAGGTCCCACCTGTGTCATAATAAAACCGTACGGGGTAAGTACGAAGGCATAGACGACTACTAGAACCCACCGTACCAACAATGCTATAAAACTGTATCATGAGGTCTTTCTATATCGCCCAATGATCGAAGCTGAGCCACTCGCCCGCAGTATCATTGTGCGCGTCTAATCCTAGAACTCCCGCAGTTGCGCATAGGCCACATAGGCCCGCATGAGGTATTCCTCGCATCGCAGGGCAGCTAACCCTCGGCAACATCCTGGATTCCCGCAATCCGCAAGCCACATGGACCGCATGAGGTATTCCTCGCATCGGGGGGCAGCTTAACCCCCGGCATCATAACAAGTCAGGAGGGGGTGAGTGATATAATACTAACACAACGGCTTATCGTTAAACAACATAAGCACAACAAGAATAACCTCCTTACACAAACATCACAAGATAATACTAACACAACGGCTTATCGTTAAGCAACATAAGCACAACAAGAATAACCTCCTTACACAAACATCACAAGATAATACTAACACAACTTAGCATCATAACATGTTTATTTATCAAACCAACTTACCACACCTTCAGAAATCATTACAAGGCTTTTATAAACAAATAAGTAAATCGTCCCTTTTAACTTTCTTAAGTCATTATACCTAACTTCTCATAAAGCTAGTATAACACTTAAGTTTTATTTAAAAACCAAGTATTACTTTTCTTCCAAAAATGATTCATAACTCTTTTTGAAATATTCAAGATTCTTATTAATTAAAACTCAAGTCAAAAGACATCAAAGTGATACCAAATTTAGTTAACACACGTACGTCTACCGTACTATATATAGTTCACAAATATCATGCTCAAGAGGATAGGAAGAATCACATACCTCCTCGGCTAAATCCACTTGCCAAGTCGGATATGTCGCGCGCAGAGTGTCAACCTATAATAGTCAAAACACGCCTATCAACTTCTAGTTTTTCGTGGGATTCTTCTAAGTAAGACTTCTCTTAGTCTACGAAAAATTGGGCAGCACTTCCCGCTTCTACTCAATTCTCCACCTTTATCAAGGCCGATAATAGTAACCAACATGCCATAAATAAGGCGCAATAATTCAAATTTAAAGAAGGGATAACACGCCCAAACTAACGCGATTAACAATCTCTCCTTCATAACAACAATAATAAAGAAGGGGATACCACGCCCAAACTAACGCGATTAACAATCTCTCCTTCATAACAACAATAATAAAAGAAGGGGATAACACGCCCAAACGGAACGCGATTAACAATCTCTCCTTCATAACAACAATAATAAAAGAAGGGGATAACACGCCCAAATGGAACGCGATTAACAATCTCTCCTTCATAACAACAATAATAAAAGAAGGGGATAACACGCCCAAACGGAACGCGATTAACAATCTCTCCTTCATAACTGTTATACCCCGTATTTCCAGAGTATGTACATGAGGGTGTACGTATTTTAATTTGAGCCTTAAAGTTAGGCTAAGTTCGAAATTTAGGCACAAGTGCCAAAAAGAATCGTTTTTCGACGAAACGTTTTACTAAACTTGCGAAGGGAAAATTTCGGATATGTCATTGAGAATTTTTGCGGATTTTTCCGAGAGACGAAACATTTTGGACCAACGGGAGGGTGACATGTGTCACCCTCACATTGGAAGCAATAGTGGGCGGAAATGGACGAAATGGGGGAGCTTTAGTTGGTAGGATATTTTGTGCAAGTTGTTGTGGTAGATGGATAAGGTGTACTTGGCTTGATCTTGGCCTTACACTTGCCTAACACATGGAGTAATCTTGGCCATTGGTTGGCCATTGCTTGACCTATAAATACCCCTCTATGTTGATGAACTTCTTCATCCAAAATTGTTCTAAGTGTTAAATTCCTCCCTCCCCTCTTAGTGAGAGCTTTCGTCCACCACACCCCCTCCCCCTTTGAGAGCCCTTGGCCGAGAGCCTCCCCCCTCCCCCTTTGTGGTGTCTAGCCGTGGGGTACCCCCCCTAGCCTAGTTGTCTCGTATAAATACCCCCCTTTTGTGGTATAGAAATACTCTCCAAGTATTGTTATAATGCCCAAATACCTTGGCCCAAATACCTTGTAGTTTTCTCAAGGTTACACTTATACAAAAGCCCAGAAAATACTATTATACTTTCCCTCAGTCACAAAAACGAAACCCTAAGGAAAACCTTCATAGTCGGTTGAAGTGTTAAGTAGAAGTTGCGTAGAACTTCTAAGGGTTGTTTGGAGCGGGTTGGAGCGCACGGAGTAGGAGCTAAACCTTGCTCAGGATCGACATATAAACTTGGATAATTTTGGGCTTATCGAGGTAAACACTCTTGACCTTCTATTGTAATTGGAAATTACATGTTTTAGGAATATATAGTTGAAGTATACTATATATAGAACTGAACATAATTGTGCGGCAATGTCTTTTGACTTAAGCACAATTTAAAGAAGAATCAACAGTAATTACATAGACTGTATTACGAGACTTGTGTAGCGATCGTGAAGTAGAATTGTACGTCGGTTAAGCGTATAACCCCACGTTGGCTTGGTAGCCGACCGATAGAGAGGAGATTTCTGCCGTTGCGGGGAGGTGCTGCCGAATTTTCTGTAGAATATTCTACGATGAGATCTAGATGTTAATAGGCGCCTTGTGGCCTCTATAGGTTGAAGTACTACGTGTGGCGTGATCTGCTTGGCTTAAGGGTAGCCGACGGTTTGAGGTACTTGGAGCGTTTTGCTATTAGTCGATAATCGTCGCGAGGTATGTGAACCTCTTCCTATATTTTCTAGCATGATATGTGTATAACTATGTAGTACGGTAGACGTACATGTGTTGAATGTATTTGATTGGTTTAAAACATAAAGTGTTATAACAGCTTTATGGGAAGTTGGTTATAACAGCTTTATGTATGTAAGAAATGCTTTGTGGTTTTTAAAGATAACTGATTTGACTTATAACTGACTTGATGTGTGATAAGAATCTTGAAGTATTTCGAAAGAATTAAGAAACCTTTTTGAAAGAAGAGTAATACTTGGTTTTGAAAACATAAGAGTTATACTAGCTTTATGGGAAGTTAGGTATAACGTCTTAAGAGAGATCAAGAGAATAGTTTACTGATTTTTAGAAGTTAAGAGACTTAATCTTAAAAGATAAGAGACTTGACTTAATATGGATGTTAGTATGAAACCTCATTCGTGAGTAATGAGTACTTGGTTTTTAAAAGGAATAATGTGTTACTGATTTTGGGAATCAGAATGAGTATCGACAAACCACTGCAGCGTTAATAAAAGGAAATGTTTTGACTAATTATGTATCATTAAAACCAGTAGAAACCTCCATCTGCATAGAAGCTAAGATGAGACAAAATGATATTACGTTTCCTAGATAATGGCTGCTTTAATAAGATTGATTACGAACAAGAATAACCTACTCACATATGTTTCTCAAATTGTTTAAAAGAGGATTATATTCTTAAGTGATTAAGTCTATGGACTATGAAACCTTTCTAAAATAAGAGACTTAAGTATTTGAAATTAGGCAAACTTGAACTTTTGGAAAAGAATGTTGTTACTTGATGTTAAAAAGGAAAGTGTTTTGGTTTACCTAAAAATGTGAGTCACTCTATTTTAATACTACGGGTATCGGGTGACCTTTATAAAAGAAATGGATCTTTTTAAAAGAATTTAACGTACGTAATACTTTGGGGTCAGAACCTGGACTTTGGCCTAAAATAAACTTGAGTTGTGTGTAACTTGCCTATGTTTGTGTTTGATAGCCTTGTTGTGAAAATACTGTACTTCTATACCACCGCGTCTCTCGATGGAGGGCCGGCTGATTTGTTATGAACGATTCTTCACCGAGTCCCACGAGATGGGCCGGGACACGTATTCCATCTAATTATTTACCGAGTCCCACGAGATGGGCCGGGACACGTATTCCACATGGTTCTCTACCGAGTCCCACGAGATGGGCCGGGACACGTATTCCACATGATTATCTACCGAGTCCCACGAGATGGGCCGGGATACGTATTTCACATGATTCTTTACCGAGTCCCACGGGATGGGCCGGGACACGTATTCCACACGATTTACACCTAGATCAGCCGCGGTGAGGAAGGAGTTCCACGGCGTGAGGATGACTTGAGGCGTGAGTCACGACTTGACATATTCGCTTTTATGTTGTGATCGTAGTTTGGTTATCATACATGTCTCCCTTTATATAGACTATTATGATTTCATTTACGATGTTTCTGATTTCACATACTTGGTACTGTTATCTTGACCTCCTTGAGGCCGCGTTCATCCGCAGTAAATACATCGGTTGTGGATCCTCGCTCATAGGATCACGATTCAGTGTCGAAGCCCATTCTTCTGAGGCTTATCTTTTGGTATGTTACCCCGAGTCTGTAGATGCTTGTACATTCGTGGTATGGCGGAGCCACTGTCCGTCATAGCCTTGTAAAAATCTTAGAGTGCACCTTTGTTGTGGCGGGGTTTGTAAAAGGATAATCGTTCGGTATTTATGTATATATCTTGAAAAGCTGCTTTGGTTGCTTCGCTTATTTATCATGTCTCTTAATTCATGTTCATGTTTTTATTTCGCTGATTTTCTCGATGTTGTATCACTAGGGTGCCCGGTAAGGCACGATCCACGCCCGAGTTCGGTCGTGACAAAAGTGGTATCGAGCGATTAGTCCTCGGAAAGTGTCTGACCGTGTCTAGTAGAGTCTTGATTATCGATGTGTTGTGCACCACATCTATAATCGTGAGGCAGGACACTTAGGATTGGTTTCCATTTCTTCTCATTCGAGATCGTGCCTTAGAAAGTGTGATTAGTTGGACCCTCGACGTATTTCATTTTTACGATTATGCCTCGCGTAAAAACCTGAGCCCAAAGCGGCAAGGCGGAGGCCGCTAGTGGGATACTGAGAGTACAGGCGCAGCCCGGCCGATACAGATTGTGCTTGACGAGTTTCGCGGCGCGCCCGACCGGCGAGTTTAGAACGCGGCAATGGCTGCGAGACTACTGATACACGAGCCTCGGTCCACAACCCGGAGCGGATGAGATAGGTACAAGGAGATGGCGATTCTTGGCGGTCGTGGCGAATATGAGGATAAATTTGGATCAGCGATTCCGGCCAAAGCACCGTAGTTCACCCCGAGCGAGCGGTTTGAGGCTACGTGACTTTCTCGAGTTGTAGCCCGATGTTCTATGGATCGAGGCGAGATGACCTCGTGAGTTTATCAAGCGACTCTGACGGATCATGAGT
The DNA here is from genome assembly GCA_029844215.1 of Przewalskia tangutica. Classification (NCBI taxonomy): domain Eukaryota; kingdom Viridiplantae; phylum Streptophyta; class Magnoliopsida; order Solanales; family Solanaceae; genus Przewalskia; species Przewalskia tangutica. The sequence continues at coordinate 67,526,031 of CM056723.1, forward strand.
GATCCAGTCTCGAGGCGAGTCGGTGGTATTGGTTCGCATCACCGCGTGATCTGCGATTGGTGGTTTGATTCGTGGGAGCTGTCGGGAAGAGCATGCACTTCCACCGTATGGGACGAGTTCTCAAGGCTTTTCTTGCACATTTCTTGCCCCACAGATGAGAGGGCTCGGGCGACAATTTTTGACGTTGAGGCGGGGCGGGCGGGCGGTTAGAGAGTACAATGTGGAGTTCGACTCATTAGCTCGGTATGTTCCAGTAAGTAGCCGATATGGAGGGCCGAGTACCGCCACGCCACCGGCCGATGATTACTTGGCGAGAGCTTATGCGGGTGTAGCTCTTCACCGCATGGACATTGCCCGCATGCAAGCTCATGCTGGGGATGTGAGGCACGGAGGTCGACGGAATGACCAGTCGTGAGAAGAGGCGAGCAGCAGGTCCTTGGTAACTTTCGGCGGGCGCCTCGGCAGAACTAGTTATGTACCTCCGCCATGCGAATGGTCCCCACGATCGTCGGGGCGTTGTGGTATTCGGGGCTGGTCGAGCTCCGTGGCTTCGTTCACGATATACATAGGTTCTAGATCGGGTTCGTGTTTTCCTCGGTGTGAACAATGTGGCACACGTCATCGAGAATGTCGTCTTTCGGGTGCTTGTTTTCTGCGGCCGTCGAGGGCCATATGACGAAACCGTCCTAATAGGAAGGATGCGAGCAGAATGACTCACCTCGGCCGATGGCATGTTCATCGCCTTCTACAACTATGCGCCTGCGCGTGCCTATGATTAGAGTGGGCGGTAGATTCTGTATATCCTTAACCTACAGAGATTTGTATGCATCATATGATGACCTTATTATTGTGTGCTATGTACGGATAGCGTTATGTTGATTATGAGTTAGAAAGCATGGTTAGTTGAAAGGATATGTATGGGGGCATAGGAAGTGTGAACCTTAGAATATTTCATGTTGAGACCTTAGATGTAAGGTCATCTTGAACAAAAGATTTTACGGTTAGTCCTTGTTGAAATACTTGGTTGCGTATAAATGTGTTGTGGGATAAGTCCATGGGTAGTGTGAAATGGAAGTGGTAGCTTTCATGACCTGTATAGGTAAGATTGTTCCGGATCGGGAAACAAGAGCTTGATGCGTTAAGTGGGTCGGGTTGGGGCCATGTTGCGGGCCAACCCGCGGCCTGTTTCGAGGTGGGGTCAGCTCTGGGTGGTCCCGCCAGGTGGTAGGGTCACGAGGGTGCTAGGCCCAAGTTTAGATGACCATCGTATGAGTTCGTGGAGATGTTCAACCAGAAGCGGACCGTGAAGGCCGGGAATGGCCTTAAGGGAGATTGAGGCTAGTATGATGACCAAGTTTGGAGGTGGTGACTCCAAAGTCTTGGGAACAGAAGCATTGACTGAAGTGTGGTACGTGTACTAAGAAGAGTTCGAGTGTTCGAGAAGGGCACGGCGAGTAAGGAAGGAAGTGAACTTGTGCTGAAAGATGGGAGTAATCATTTTTGAGAAATGAATATGCGAAGGGAGTGTCCCTTGGACCAAGAGCGAGAGTTGGTATTGTTTTGCATCATCGAGGTGGTTCCTCGTTGGCCTGGATTTAAGTATTTGCGCGCATGTGTTTTTTTTTTTCGTGGCCAGGTGTGGCGTTGACGACTTGCTGGAGGAACTTTATCGTTATCCGTCTTGAGAAGGAACATTCGGGACGAATGTTTCTAAGGAGGGGAGAATGTTATACCCCGTATTTCAGTAGTATGCGTGAGGCGTCGTATTTTAATTTGAGCCTTAAAGTTAGGCTAAGTTCGAAATTTAGGCACAAGTGCCGAAAAGAATCGTTTTTCGACGAAACGTTTTACTAAACTTGCGAAGGGAAAATTCCGGCTATGTCATTGAGAATTTTTGCGGATTTTTCCGAGAGACGAAACATTTTGGACCAACGGGAGGGTGACATGTGTCACCCTCACATTGGAAGCAATAGTGGGCGGAAATGGACGAAATGGGGGAGCTTTAGTTGGTAGGATATTTTGTGCAAGTTGTTGTGGTAGATGGATAAGGTGTACTTGGCTTGATCTTGGCCTTACACTTGCCTAACACATGGAGTAATCTTGGCCATTGGTTGGCCATTGCTTGACCTATAAATACCCCTCTATGTTGATGAACTTCTTCATCCAAAATTGTTCTAAGTGTTAAATTCCTCCCTCCCCTCTTAGTGAGAGCTTTCGTCCACCACACCCCCTCCCCCTTTGAGAGCCCTTGGCCGAGAGCCTCCCCCCTCCCCCTTTGTGGTGTCTGGCAGTGGTACCCCTAGCCTAGTTGTCTCGTATAAATACCCCCCCTTTTGTGGTATAGAAATACTCTCCAAGTATTGTTATAATGCCCAAATACCTTGGCCCAAATACCTTGTAGTTTTCTCAAGGTTACACTTATACAAAAGCCCAGAAAATACTATTATACTTTCCCTCATCCACAAAAAGCGAAACCACAAGGAAAACCTTCATAGTCGGTTGAAGTGTTAAGTAGAAGTTGCGTAGAACTTCTAAGGGTTGTTTGGAGCGGGTTGGAGCGCACGGAGTAGGAGCTAAACCTTGCTCAGGATCGACATATAAACTTGGATAATTTTGGGCTTATCGAGGTAAACACTCTTGACCTTCTATTGTAATTGGAAATTACATGTTTTAGGAATATATAGTTGAAGTATACTATATATAGAAAAGAACATAAGGGTGCGGCAATGTCTTTTGACTTAAGCTGAATTTAAAGAAGAGAATCAGCTGTAATTACATATGGCGTATTACGATGAGACTTGTGTAGCGATCTTGTGAAGTAGAATTGTACACGTCAGGTTAAGCGTATAAACCCCTGGTTGGCTTGGTAGCCCTCGATAGAGAGAAGATTTACGTTGTTGCGGGGATGTCTTTGCCGAATTTTCTGTAGAATATTCTACGATGAGATCTAGATGTTAATAGGCGCCTTGTGGCCTCTATAGGTTGAAGTACTACGTGTGGCGTGATCTGCTTGGCTTAAGGGTAGCCGACGGTTTGAGGTACTTGGAGCGTTTTGCTATTAGTCGATAATCGTCGCGAGGTATGTGAACCTCTTCCTATCTTTTCTAGCATGATATGTGTATAACTATGTAGTACGGTAGACGTACATGTGTTGAATGTATTTGATTGGTTTAAAACATAAAGTGTTATAACGGCTTTATGGGAAGTTGGTTATAACAGCTTTATGTATGTAAGAAATGCTTTGTGGTTTTTAAAGATAACTGATTTGACTTATAACTGACTTGATGTGTGATAAGAATCTTGAAGTATTTCGAAAGAATTAAGAAACTTTTTTGAAAGAAGAGTAATACTTGGTTTTGAAAACATAAGAGTTATACTAGCTTTATGGGAAGTTAGGTATAACGTCTTAAGAGAGATCAAGAGAATGGTTTACTGATTTTTAGAAGTTAAGAGACTTAATCTTAAAAGATAAGAGACTTGACTTAATATGGATGTTAGTATGAAACCTCATTCGTGAGTAATGAGTACTTGGTTTTTAAAAGGAATAATGTGTTACTGATTTTGGGAATCAGAATGAGTATCGACAAACCACTGCAGCGTTAATAAAAGGAAATGTTTTGACTAATTATGTATTATTAAAACCAGTAGAATCCTACATCTGCATAGAAGCTAAGATGAGACAAAATGATATTACGTTTCCTAGATCATGGCTGTTTTAATAAGATTGATTACGAACAAGAATAACCTACTCACATATGTTTCTCAAATTGTTTAAAAGAGGATTATATTCTTAAGTGATTAAGTCTATGGACTATGAAACCTTTCTAAAATAAGAGACTTAAGTATTTGAAATTAGGCAAACTTGAACTTTTGGAAAAGAATGTTGTTACTTGATGTTAAAAGGAAAGTGTTTTGGTTTACCTAAAAATGTGAGTCACTCTATTTTAATACTACGGGTATCGGGTGACCTTTATAAAAGAAATGGATCTTTTTAAAAGAATTTAACGTACGTAATACTTTGGGGGTCAGAACCTGGACTTTGGCCTAAAATAAACTTGAGTTGTGTGTAACTTGCCTATGTTTGTGTTTGATAGCCTTGTTGTGCAAATACTGTACTTCTATACCACCGCGTCTCTCGATGGAGGGCCGGCTGATTTGTTATGAACGATTCTTCACCGAGTCCCACGAGATGGGCCGGGACACGTATTCCATCTGATTATTTACCGAGTCCCACGAGATGGGCCGGGACACGTATTCCACATGATTATCTACCGAGTCCCACGAGATGGGCCGGGACACGTATTTCACATGATTCTTTACCGAGTCCCACGGGATGGGCCGGGACACGTATTCCACACGATTTACACCTAGACTGCCGGCAGTGAGGAAGGAGTTCCACGGGCATGAGGGATGACTTGAGGGCGTGAGTCCCTGACTTGACATGACTGCTTTTATGTTGTGAACTGTAGTTTGGTTATCATACATGTCTCCTGCTTTATATAGACTATTATGATTTCATTTACGTTGTTTCTGATTTCACATACTTGGTACTGTTATCGACCTCCTTGAGGCTGCGTTCATACCGCAGTAGAAATCATCGGTTGTGGATCCTCGCCATAGGATCACGATTCGTGTCGAAGCCCCATTCTTGAGGCTTATCTTTTGGTATGTTACCACAGTCAGTAGATGCTTGTACATTCGGGGTATGGCGGCCCTGTCCGTCATAGCCTTGTAAAAATCTTAAGTGCAGTACCTTTGTTGTGGCGTGGTTTGTAAAAAGGATAAGCTGTTCGGTATTTATGTATATATCAAGGCAACTGTTTTGGTTGGCCTGTTTATTTATCATGTCTCTTAATTCATGTTCATGTTTTTATTTCCGCTGATTTTCTCTGATGTTGTATCACTAGGGTGCCCGGGGTAAGGCACCAGTCACGGGCCCGAGTTCGGGTCGTGACAATAACAACAATGTAAATATGATCCAAAGTAAATACAGTCCAAAGTAAATACGGTCCAAAGTAGATACGGTCCAAAGTAGATACGATCCTTAAGTTGGGGTCCTTGGCCAACTTTTATAATTTTACTTATCCAATTACTTCATTAGTCCTTCAACTTATATTCCAATCTTTATATAAGTTATAGTTCCTTTGTTGTAAACTTCTTAGTAAGTAATGGATACATTTTTACCATTTTAATGGCTAATATGTCAATTCTCCTTTTAACATCTTAACAAGATCCAAATCTTTCCTTATATCTCATACTTCATAATATACTTCCAATATATGTATTATATCCAATATACATAATAATCAACTTCACAAAGAGGTTAAGGTTCATTACCTCAATAATAGCCCAAAAATATCCAAGAACTTAAAGTCGTTCCAAAGCAAGTCTTAGCTTCAAATATTTGAGTTTTAGCTCCAAATCTTTGTGTTCCAAACCACCACAAGTCACCCTTAGAAGTTCCTAACCAACTTCTATTCAAGAATTAACTCCAAAAAGTGAAGAACACCAATTTCCATTGTTGCATGCTCTCGGCCAAGGGGTGTTTTTGAGGCTAGGGGTGTGAAATCTTGTCTAACTCTTGGTTAATAATCTTCCTAATACATTAGGGAAGAACACTTATAAGTTTAAGAATTTTTGGACAACATTTGGCTAGGGGAGGGAGCAATTGACGAGAGCAAGATAAGAAGGAGGGAGAGGGAAATGTTTTCAAGTCTTGAAATATACAAAGTGTGGAAGATTTCCATCAACTAAAGGTGTTTATATAGTACAACCAAGGGTTAGGATTGAAACATGTGTATGGTAGAGATTGTTTGTGTAGGTTTCTTTCTCCATTTGTCCCACAAATACCACGCAAGACTTTGACCATTTGACTTGCCCACTAACTCACCCAAAAACCGTTTATATGCCATGCAATACCATTCAAGACTTTTGGCCACTTGTCTTGCCCACTAATCTTGAAAAAAACGTCCACATGGCTCTTGGGGTGACACATGTCGCCCTCCTATTGGTCCAAAATATTTCTCTCTCGGAAAAATTCCATAATCGGTTCAAATTTTGAAAACGTAAAATAATTTCCTTCACAAGGTTCGGAATTGTTATACCCCGTAGTTCCAGAGTATGTACGTAAGGACGTACGTAGAAAAATTTGAACTTTTTAAATAAGGCTTGGCCGAATTATTTTGTGCACAACACCCGGTTAGAGTCGTTTTTAGACGAAACGTTTACACAGCTTTCGTAGGGAAAATTACGGGGATGTCATTTTTAATTTTTGCGGATTTTTCCGAGAGACGAAACATTTTGGACCAACAAGAGGGCGACACTTGTCACCCTCTCATTGGAAGGACTTGGGCGGTCAAGGGTGGACGAAATGGGTTGGCTTTTGTCAAGTAGTAGGTAGGATATTTTGGTGGTAGATGGATAAGGTGCACTTGGCATGATCTTGGCCCTACACTTGCCTTGCACTTGGCATGATCTTGGCCATTGGTTGGCCATGGCTTGACCTATAAATACCCCCCTCTTTGATGACTTCTTCATCCATTCCACAAAGTTTCTAAGTCTTGAAAGCCTTCCCCTCTCCTTGTAGTGTTTCGTCCAAACATCCCCCCTCCCCCTTTGAGAAGGCCCTTTGGCCGAGAGCCCTCCCCTCGTCGAGAGTACCCCACAGTGGGGTAGGCGAGTATATACACCCTTGTGGTGTTGTCTCGTATAAATACCCCCCTCTTGGTAGAAATACTCTCAAAAGTATTGTTATAATGCCCAAATTACCTTAGCCGTATACCTTGTAGTATTCTAAGGTTATACCTATACGAAAAGCCCCGTAATACTATTATACTTCCCGTCAGTCACCAAACTAAAACCCTAAGGAAAATCTCCATGGTTAGTTGGAGTAGTATGTAGAAGTTGGTTAGAACTTCTAAGGGTAGTTTGGAGCGGGTTGGAGCGCACGGAGTTGGAGCTAAACGTTGCCCAGGATCGACTTTATACTTGGATAATTATGGGCTTATCGAGGTAAATATATTGTCCCTCTATTGTAATTGGAAATTACATGATTGTTAGACTATATAGTTGAAGTATACTATATATAGAACTGAACGTTGTTATCGGAAATGTCTTTGGACTTAAGCCTGAATAATAAGAAACCTTTTGAAGAAGAGTCTTTGAATCAGTAATTACATAGGGTGTATTCAGATGAGACGTGTGTAGCTTTTCTGTGAGGTAGAATTGTGCACGTCCGGATTAGACGTATAACCCCCCCCCCCCCCGGGTTGGCTTGGTAGCCGGCCCCGATAGAGGAGGAGATTTACGCTGTTGCGGGGGGGGGAGGTGCTGCCGAATTTTATGTAGAATGTTCTACGAAGAGATCTAAATGTTAATAAGCGCCTTGTGGCCTTATAGGTTGAAGTACTACGTGTGGCGCGATCTACTTAATGATTAGCCGGCGGTTGGAAGTACTTGGAGCGTTTTGCTATTAGTCGATACTCGTCGCGAGGTATGTGAACCTCTTCCTATCTCTTCTAGCATGATATGTGTGTAACTATGTAGTACGATAGACGTACATGTGTTAAATGTATTTGATTGGTCTAAAACATAAAGTGTTATAACGGCTTTATGGGAAGTTGGTTATAACAGCTTTATGTAGGTAAGAAAATACTTGTGGTTTTTAAAAGGGTAACTGATTTGAACTATAACTGGCTGGTTATGTGATAATAAAGAACTTGAAGTATTTCAAAAGATTTTTGAATCATTTTGAAAGAAGAAGTAATACTTGGTTTTTGAAAACTTAAGAGTTATACTAGCTTTATGGGAAGTTAGTTATAACGGTTTAAGAATGTTTCTTGATTTCGAAATCGAATGTGTATCGACAAACCAACGCAAAGCGTTAATAAAAGGAAATATTTTGATAGATTAAGTATTATTAAAACCAGTAGAAACTTCCATCTGCATAGAAGCTAAGATGAGACAAAATGATATTTCCTAGATCATGGCTGCTGTAATAAGATTGTTATGAACAAGAATAACCTACTCACGTATCAGACATATGTTTCTCAAATTGCTTTTAAAGGAGAATTATATCATTAAGTGATTAAAATTATGAACTATGAAACCTTTCGAAAATGAGAAACTTGAGTAATTGAAATTAGGCAAACTTGAAACATTTGGAAAAGAATGTTGTTACTTGATTTTACGAAGAGAAGTGTTTTGATTTACTTCAAAAGATAATCACTCTATTTTCATATACTACGGGTATTGTGTGACTTTTGTAAACGTAACGTATCTTCTAAAAGATAATGTATGAAGTACTTTGGGAATAGATACCCGATCTTGTTAATCATATATTAGAATGTACCTTGTGTGTATAACTTGATTGTGTTGGTTTGTGATAGCCTTGTAATACTTTCTTGTTGATTTGATAAGTAAACATGCTAGGATGCTACGTGTGTCAGTATCTTGTGATGTTTTGTGTAAAGGGGTTTTCCTCGATCGCGCTTAAAGTTGTTTGACTCTCAGCCGTTATGTTGGTATTGTACCACTCACCTTGACTTGTTTCCGGAGGTTAAGCTGCCCTCCGATGCGGGGTAGACTCAGGCGGTCTGGGACCATGATTCGAGAATACCTCATGCGGGTCCAGGGGATCCATGCGGAACTACGGGAGTTCCAGGTTAGTTTGCGGCCCTTGTGGTCATGCGGTCTTTGTGGCCATGTGGACTGCGAGTCGGGGCGATGCGGGAGTAGCTACCTCGATGCGAGGAATACCTCATGCGGGCCTATGAGGTTGGCCTACGCGGAGCTACGGAGAGTTCGAGGCTAGACGCGCATTTGATCTGCGAGCGGTGACCGCTTTGATCATGTGGACGGTCCAGACAGATATCATGATACAGTTTATGACCCTGTTAGTACTGTGGGTGTTAGTAGTCGGTTATGCCTTCGTACTTACCCTGTACTGTTTTATTAGGACACAGGTGGGACCTGGTGTTCATGTGTATTTCTTGGTGCTTTTATATCATAAACTGCCGGCAGTGAGGAAGGTATTCCACGGGCATGATTGATGTTATGGGCGTGAGACCCATAGTTACATTTGAGTGATGACTTTGAGGGCGTGAGTCCCTGACTTGACATGATTGCTTATTTATTGTGAACTGTAGTTGGGTTATCATACATGTCTCCTGCTTTATAGACTATTATGATTTCATTTACAGTATTTTCAGTTTCACATACTTGGTACTGTTATCTTGACCTCGCCCGAGGCTGCGTTCATGCCGCAGGTAAAGGTACACCAGTGTTGATCCTCGCTCTTAGGGTCACAGTTCAGCGTATGGGAAGCTCCGTTTCTCCGGAGGCTTATCAGTGGTATAGTCCCCTGTCGTTGTAGGTATTTACATTCAGGGGTATGGCGGGGCCCTGTCCCGCCATTGTTGTCGTATCATTCTTAGAAGTGCAGTAATGCTGTTGTGGCGAGTTGTAATGGGATGTAAATGTTCGGTTTAAATTGATTTATATATATATGCCGTAAGGCAAGTTTTCTCAGACTATTGTTTCATACTTCTTGTTATTTCATGTTATCGTCTTAGGTTCCGCTGATTACTCTGATGTTATATCACTAGGGTGCCCGGGGTAAGGCACCAGTCACGGGACCGGGTTCGGGTCGTGACAAAAGTGGTATCAGGGCAGTTAATCCTCGGAAAGTGTCTACAGACCGTATCGATGGAAGTCTTGATTATCGGTGTGTTGTGCTCCACGCCAATAATCGTGAGGCTACTGGATATTTAGATTGGTTTCTATTCTTCTCGCTCGAGATCGTGCCCTGTAGTGTTGTAAGTTGGACCTCTCACGTATTTCTTTCCCTTACCATTATGCCTCGCGTAGGCAACCGCCCGGGAGGACAAAGCGGCGGAGGCTGCGAGTAAGTCTGAGGGTTACGTGGGCACAGCCCAATCATCACCGGTGGTGCTTCATTCGGGAGTTTTGCGGCGTCACTAGCCCAAGAGTTTAGCACGCGGCGGTTCCTACTGCGGCCATGATATTTGAACCTTCGGTTCCACGGCCAGAACAATGAATTTAGATTGCAGAAAGCGACCTGTTACTAGCTATGGATTTGGCTACCGAGAGTATACCGATTGTTATACCGTATTTCCGCAGTATATGCGTATGGACGTGCGTCTGAAATTGAGCCTTAAGTTAGGCATTGGATTCAAATTTGGGCACAAGTGCGATTAAGTCGTTTTACGACGAAAGCGTTTCCCACGACTACGTTGGAGAAATTCGCTATGTCATTTAGTATTTTTGCGGATTTTTCCGGCGGACGAACATTTTTGGACCAACGGGAGGTGACACTTGTCACCTCATTGGGCAACAAAGGAGGCTTGGCCTTGGCCGATTGGTCCCTCCTTTTGTGCCGTGCTTTGTGGCTTGTTTTGTGGAGTGTTTTGTGGAGTGTTTTGTGGGTGCACTTGGCTTGATCTTGGCCTAACACTTGCCTTGCACATGGCTTGATCTTGGCCATTGGTTGGCCTTTGGTTTTGCTATAAATACCCCTCTCTTTGAAGACTTCTTCATCCACTCTTCACTTGCCTAAGTCTTGAGAACCCTCCTCCCTCTTGTTGACTCTCGTCCAAGAGCCCTCTCCCTGTGAAGGCCTTTTGGCCAAACCTTCCCTTTGTGAGCCTAAAGCCGAGAACACCCCCTCCTTAGGGTGTTGTTCTCGTGTGGTACCCCCCTTTTGTGGTATTGAAATACTCCTCCAAGTATTGTTATAATGCCCAAAATACCTTAGCCTTATACCTTGTAGTATTCCAAAGTTACCTCTATACGTAGAGTCCGAAAATACTACCTTTTGTCCTTTTAGTCTCAAACCGAAACCCTAAGGAAACCTTCACTGTTGGTTGAAGTTTTGGAGTAAGTTAGTTAGAACTTCTAAGGGTTGTTGGAGCGGATTGGAGCACTCGGGTAGGAGCTAAACCTTGCTCAGGATCGACATTTAAACTCGGATAATTATGGGCTTATCGAGGTAAATATCTTGTCCCCCTATTGTAAGTGGAAATTACATAAGTGTTGAATATATAGTGTTGTATACTATATATAGAATCAACGTAGTTGTTGGCAATGTCTTTTGACTTAAGCACGAAGAATAAAGAATCGATCAACTGTAATTACATAGATGTATTCTGAGACTTGTGTAGTATTCTTGTATAGTAGAATTATGCAGCGTCGGTTAGGCGTGTTAACCCCTCGTTGGCTTGGTAGCGGCCTCGATAGAGGAGGAGATTTCTGTTGTTGCGGGAGAGTCTTGCGAATTTTCTGTAGAATGTTCTACGTTAAGATCTAGATTTTTAATAAGCGCCTTGTGGCCTTATAGGTTGAAGTGCTACGTGTGACGTAATCTTCCGGACTAAGGAGTAGCCGACGGTTTGAGGTACTCGGAGCGTTTTGCTATTAGTCGATAATCGTCGCGAGGTATGTGAACCTCTTCCTATCTCTTCTAGCATGATACGTGTGAACTATGTAGTACGGTAGACGTACATGTGTTAACTGTGTTTGATTGTTCTTAAACATAAAGTGTTATAACAACTTTATGGGAAGTTGGTTATAACAGCTTTAGGTAGGTAAGAAAATACTTTGTGGTTTTAAAAGGTAACTGATGTGAATTATAACTGGCTAGTTATAATAAAGAACTTGATGTATTTCAAAAGATTTATAAATCGTTTTGGAAGGGAGAGTAACACTTGGTTTTAAAAGGTTTTAAAAAGAGTTATACTAGCTTTATGGGGAGTAGGTATAATGTCTTAAGAGAGGTAAAGAAAATGGTTTACTGATGTTAGAAGTTAAGAGACTTGATCTTATAAGATAAGAGACTTAACTTATTTGTTTTAATGTGAAGGTTTGTGTGAAACCTCATTCGTGAGTAATGAGTACTTGGTTTTATTTAAAGGGATAATGATTTACTGATTTCGGAAATCAGAATGTGTATCGACAGACCAACCGCAGGCGTTAATAAAGGAAAATGTATTGAATAATGATGAATTGTATTAAAACCAGTAGAAACCTCCATCTGCATAGAAACTAAGATGAGACAAAATGATATACATTTTCTAGATCATGGCTGCTGTAATAAGAATGTTGTAAACAAGAATAACCTACTCTCACGTGAGACATATATTACTCAATTGTTCTAAAAATAAATCAAGTGATTAAGTTTATGAACTGTGAAACCATTTGAAAATGAGAAGCTTGAGTAATTGAAACTAGGCAAACTGGAACTTAGGAAAAGAATGTTGTTACTTGATTTTGAAAAGGAATGTGGGTTGGTCATTCTAATACTACGGGTATCGGGTGACTTTTATAGAAGTAATGGATCTCTTTTAAAAAGAACTTAACGTATGTAGTACTTTGGGGTTAAAAACCCGGACTTTGGCATAAAATGAAAGTACTTGGAGTTGTGTGAAACTTGCCTATGCTTGTTGTGTGAAACTTGCCTATGCTTGTTGTGGTGAAACTTGCCTATGCTTGTTGTTGTGAAACTTGCCTATGCTTGTTGTTGGGAATCTTGCCTATGCTTGTGATGATAGCCTTTGTTGTGCAAGTGTGGTATTTACGTATTCCGTCTCTCGATAGAGGGCCGGTTGACTTGTTGAGAACTTACTTGGACGTGCTGGCAGTGATGGAGAATTCCACGGGTATGTTTCCATTTTGATTACTGTCTTGTTGTTGATGTCACATGGACATGTCTACACCGATGCAGTATTCCGGGGGCATGTGGCCATGCGGCCTTGTTATTGTCGCAACATGGGCGTGTCTACACCGTCTGATTCCGGGGCATGTGGCCACGCAGCAGGTTGATTACCCGATATAGTGTTATTGTGGCTACATGGACATGTCTACACCGTCACGATTCCGGGCACGTGGCCACGCGGCGTGGTTGACCACCCAAGATATTGTTATTGAGGTTACATGGGCATGCCTACCGGCGATGATTCGGCACGTGGCCACGCGGCCTTGTTATTGTTGCATCATGGACATGTCTACACCGTCACGATATTCGGCATGCGGCCATGATGCGAACATGATTGATGTTGTGGGCGTGAGACCCATAGTTATATTTGAGTGATGACTTGAGGCGTGAGTCACGATCGACATGATCGCTTCTATGTTGTGAATCGTAGTTAGGTTATCATACATGTCTCCCGCTTTATATAGACTAGTATGATTTCATTTCTGATATTTTCTGATTTCACATACTTGGTACTGTTATCGACCTCCTTGGGGCTGCGTTCATCCGCATGAGTAGGTACATCGTGGATCCTCGCTCTCGTGATCTCGATTGACGTTTTGGGAAGCTCCGTTTCTCGGAGGCTTATCTTTTGGTATGTGTTCCACGAGTTGTAGGTTCTTGTACATTCGGGGTATGGCGGGCCCCGTCCGTCATAGTCGTTGTAAATCTTAAGTGCAGAAGCCCATTGTGGGCAGGGTTGTAAAAGGATTAAACTGTTCGGGTTTTATGTATTACTGAAGGCAACTGTTTTGGTTGGCCTGTCTATTTATTATATCTCTTGTTTCATGATTCATGTTTTATTTTCCGCTGGTTTTCTCTGATGTTGTATCACTAGGGTGCCCGGGGTAAGGCACCAGTCACGGGCCCGATTTTCGGGGTGTGACACCGATGTACCGCGAGTCTTGATGACTATCTAAGAGAGGGTTGTGCAAGAGTAATTCTTCAGTTAGGCTTGAGCATGGCCTGTGTACGGGCTTATGCGCAGTGGCGAAGCGTAGAGATCGACGGGTTAACGGGCGACGAGAAGGGCGAGCGGCAAGGTCCTTTGGTAACTTTCGAGGCGAGTCGCCTCCGCCAATTAGATATGCACCTCGCCGGTCGAGTGGTCTTCACGGATTTTAGGGCGTTCGGTATGCAGGAGTTGGTCGAACTCCGTGGCTTCCGGTTCATGCAGTGTGCGACGCCATCCCGGAATGTCGTCTTTTAGTTGGTACTTGTTGTACTCGACCGTCGGTCGATGTCGAAGGAGTGTCCTTGTAGGAGGACTTAGCCTTCGTGATCGGTGGGTAGTTCGTCATTTTCCCTAGCTATGCGCCTACGGGCGAGTTTGACTAGAACGACTAAGGGAGTGAAGCGGAGATATAGATATATCCTTAACCCTGCAGGGTTAGTATGTGAGATAAGGTGAGTACACCTTAAGTGTTATTCTGATTGCATTGTGTAAATTGTGATTAGAAATCTTGGTTAGTTAACCAAGTAAGATTTGGGGGATAGAGAAGGTGTGAGCCTTAGAGTTTTATACGTAGAGACCTTAGAGGTAAGGCCATCTCGAGTAAAGGTGTAGTGTTATGTTTGATCCGTATCGGGGTGCCTAGTGCACGTGAGCTATGTTCGGGATAGGTCCCTAGTAGTGTGGAATGAAAGAGGGTAGTTGAGCTAAGAAGACCGCTAGGTTTTCGTAACGTGATTGTGAGAGTTTTCCTTCGGGGAGCTAGCGTTTTGCGCGTTGCCGAGTCGGGTTGAGGCCACGTTGTGGGTCAACCCGCGACATGTATGGTGGGTCGGTTTGTGGTGGTCCGCCTTGTGGTAAGTCACGAGGTGTTAGGCCCAAGTTTAGTTAACCAGTCTGAATTCGTGGATGCGATTCGACCGATGGTCGGGCGAGGTCACCGCCTTGTTTTCTAGCAAAGACCGTTTACTCAGCGATGTTGATTTATCGTAAAGGTTGTAAGGCTGCAGGTGCCTACCTTCACCTTATGACAGTGGAGCCAGTGGTACGGCTGTTTTGTTTGGAAGTTTTACCAGCAGGTTAAGAACTGGTGAGTCTCGAATCGCGTTGCCCTCGGGCGGTGTGGATTTGAGGTAGTTGTAGGATTGTTGTCTCCTGTGGAGAGTGTTTAAGCTACCATTTCGGTGTTCGGATGTCGCCTTATGAAGCCTTGTAGGGCGGATGTGTAAGTCGCGGCCGATTGGTTCGATGTTGGCAAGATTCGGATAGTTGGTTGAGCTTGTTCCAAGGTATCGTGGATAGGGTAAAACTTGTCTAGAAGAGGTTCTGGCAGCTCAGAGAAATCGTGCGGATAATCGGCGACGACGCTTAGAGTTCAGGTTGACGGTCGGTCTTCTTGAAAGTACCACCCCGGGTTGGGTGTGACGAGTTTTGGAAAACAGAGGGAACTTAGCCCGAGTTACTTTGGGCCGCACGAGTTCTTGTGAAGAATAGGCCGGGTTGCCTATATGTTAGCATTTGCCGTCCGACTTAGGAAGCGACGTCCGATCTTTCGTATTGTTATGATCGGAAAGTATCGGAGATCCATCAGTGTTCCCGATTAATGATGACCACGTTAGAGATAGTAACCCGAAGTTTTGGAAACGACGATGATTTAAATGTGGTAAGATTTGAGTGTCTGACGACCTCAGGGATCGCATGCAGCCCGGTACCATTTGTTGGGTCGCCGGAGTGACACTAGAACCTCGCGACAAAGTGACAAAAGTGGTATCACGACGAGTAAAGGGAGAAGCGAGCATGTATGGAGAGCATAGCTGTGATCATTTCTTTTGTAAGGAGAAGGTGCGAAGGAAGTATATTTTAGACCCCGGAGAGAGGTGTTTTTGGTAATGTTAGAGGTGTTTCCTCGTGGACTTGGATGGAGGTATTTGCGCGGGTGTTTCTGTGGCCATGTGTGGCAGGATTGTTCTCGTAAGTATAGTAGTGAAGACTATACTGGCGCGCGTTTGTTTTGAGACTTAGAAGGAACATTCGGGATGAATGTTTCTAAGGAGGGGAGAATGTTATACCCCGTAGTTCCAGAGTATGTACGTAAGGACGTACGTAGAAAAAATTGAACTTTTTAAATAAGGCTTGGCCGAATTATTTTGTGCACAACACCCGGTTAGAGTCGTTTTTCGACGAAACGTTTCCACAGCTTTCGTAGGGAAAATTCCGGCTATGTCATTTTTAATTTTTGCGGATTTTCCCGAGAGACGAAACATTTTGGACCAACAAGAGGGCGACACTTGTCACCCTCTCATTGGAAGGACTTGGGCGGTCAAGGGTGGACGAAATGGGTTGGCTTTTGTCAAGTAGTAGGTAGGATATTTTGGTGGTAGATGGATAAGGTGCACTTGGCATGATCTTGGCCCTACACTTGCCTTGCACTTGGCATGATCTTGGCCATTGGTTGGCCATGGCTTGACCTATAAATACCCCCCTCTTTGATGACTTCTTCATCCATTCCACAAAGTTTCTAAGTCTTGAAAGCCTTCCCCTCTCCTTGTAGTGTTTCGTCCAAACACCCCCCTCCCCCTTTGAGAAGGCCCTTTGGCCGAGAGCCCGAGAGTACCCCCCCCTAGTGGGGTAGGCCGAGTATACACCCCTTGTGGTGTTGTCTCGTATAAATACCCCCCTCTTGGTAGAAATACTCTCAAAAGTATTGTTATAATGCCCAAATTACCTTAGCCGTATACCTTGTAGTATTCTAAGGTTATACCTATACGAAAAGCCCCGTAATACTATTATACTTCCCGTCAGTCACCAAACCGAAACCCTAAGGAAAATCTCCATGGTTAGTTGGAGTAGTATGTAGAAGTTGGTTAGAACTTCTAAGGGTAGTTTGGAGCGGGTTGGAGCGCACGGAGTTGGAGCTAAATGTTGCCCAGGATCGACTTTATACTTGGATAATTATGGGCTTATCGAGGTAAATATCTTGTCCCTCTATTGTAATTGGAAATTACATGATTGTTAGACTATATAGTTGAAGTATACTATATATAGAACTGAACGTTGTTATCGTGATGTCTTTGGACTTAAGCCCAATAATAAGAAACCTTTTCGAAAGAAGAGTCTTTGACAGAATTACATAGGGTGTATTACAGAGACTTGTGTAGCTTTTCGTGAGGTAGAATTGTACGTCGGATTAGGCGTATAACCCCTGGTTGGCTTGGTAGCGGCCCGATAGAAGAGGAGATTTCTGCCATGTGCGGGGAGGCTTTGCGAATTTTACGTAGAATGTTCTCTGAAGAGATCTAAATGTTAATAAGCCCCGTGTGGCCGTAAAGGTTTAAGTAATACGTGTGGCGCGACCAACTTGGCTTAGGAGTAGCAAGCGGTTGGAAGTACTTGGAGCGTTTTGCTATTAGTCGATACTCGTCGCGAGGTATGTGAACCTCTTCCTATCTCTTCTAGCATGATATGTGTGTAACTATGTAGTACGATAGACGTACATGTGTTAAATGTATTTGATTGGTCTAAAACATAAAGTGTTATAACGGCTTTATGGGAAGTTGGTTATAACAGCTTTATGTAGGTAAGAAAATACTTGTGGCTTTTAAAAGGTAACTGATTTGAACTATAACTGGCTGGTTATGTGATAATAAAGAACTTGAAGTATTTCAAAAGATTTTTGAATCATTTTGAAAGAAGAAGTAATACTTGGTTTTTGAAAACTTAAGAGTTATACTAGCTTTATGGGAAGTTAGGTATAACGGCTTAAGAATGTTTTACTGATTTCGGAAATCAGAATGTGTATCGACAAACCACTGCAGCGTTAATAAAAGGAAATATTTTGATAGATTAAGTATTATTAAAACCAGTAGAAACTTCCATCTGCATAGAAGCTAAGATGAGACAAAATGATATTTCCTAGATCATGGTCATTGTAATAAGATTGTTATGAACAAGAATAACCTACTCACGTATCAGACATATGTTTCTCAAATTGCTTTTAAAGGAGAATTATATCATTAAGTGATTAAAATTATGAACTACGAAACCTTTCGAAAATGAGAAACTTGAGTAATTGAAATTAGGCAAACTTGAAACATTTGGAAAAGAATGTTGTTACTTGATTTCTGAAGAGAAGTGTTTTGATTTACTTCAAAAGATAATCACTCTATTTTCATATACTACGTATTGTGTGACTTTTGTAAACGTAACGTATCTTCTAAAAGATAATGTATGAAGTACTTTGGGAATAGATACCCGATCTTGTTAATCATATATTAGAATGTACCTTGTGTGTATAACTTGATTGTGTTGGTTTGTGATAGCCTTGTAATACTTTCTTGTTGATTTGATAAGTAAACATGCTAGGATGCTACGTGTGTTAGTATCTTGTGATGTTTTGTGTAAAGGGGTTTTCCCTCATTGCGCTTAAAGTTGTTTGACTCTCGGTAGTTATGTTGGTATTGTACCACTCACCTTGACTTGTTTAGGAGGTTGCGCCTCCGTGCGGGGTAGACTCGGTGATGCAGGACCATGATTCGAGAATACCTCATGCGGGTCGGGGATCCATGCGGAACTACGGAGTTCGTGTTAGTTTGCGGCCCTTGTGGTCATGCGGTCTTTGTGGCCATGTGGATTGCGAGTCGGGGCGATGCGGGAGTAGCTACCCTCGATCGAGAATACCTCACGCGGGCCTACGAGGTTGGCCTATGCGAGCTACGGAGAGTTCGGGGCTAGACGCGCATTTGATACGCGAGCGAGTGACCAGCTTTGATCATGTGACGGTCTAGACAGATATCATGATACAGTTTATGACCCTGTTAGTACTGTGGGGGTTAGTAGTCGGTTATGCCTTCGTACTTACCCTGTACTGGTCTATTAGGACACAGTGGGACTGGTGTTCATGTGTATTTATTGGTGCTTTTATATCATAAACTGTCGGCAGTGAGGAAGGTATTCCACGGACATGATTGATGTTATGGGCGTGAGACCCATAGTTACATTTGAGTGATGGCTTTGAGGGCGTGAGTCCCTGACTTGACATATTCGCCTATTTATTGTGAATCGTAGTTTGGTTATCATACATGTCTCTGCTTTATAGACTATTATGATTTCATTTCTGATATTTTGATTTCACATACTTGGTACTGTTATCGACCTCGCCCGGGGCTGCGTTCATGCCGCAGGTAAAGGTACACCAGTGTTGATCCTCGCTCTTAGGGTCACAGTTCAGCGTATGGGAAGCTCCGTTTCTCCGGAGGCTTATCAGTGGTATAGTCCCCTGTCGTTGTAGGTATTTACATTCAGGGGTATGGCGGCCCGTCCGCCATTGTTGTCGTATCATTCTTAGAAGTGCAGTAATCTTTGTTGTGGCGAGTTGTAATGGGATGTAACTGTTCGGTTTTAAATTGATTTATATATATATGTCGTAAGGCAAGTTTTCTCAGACTATTGTTTCATACTTCTTGTTATTTCATGCTATCGTCTTAGGTTCCGCTGATTACTCTGATGTTGTATCACTAGGGTGTCCGGGGTAAGGCACCAGTCACGGGCCCGGGTTCGGGTCGTGACAGGAATATTTTCCGTTGGAAAACAATTCTTACCCTAATTAGGGTTTATACATTCGTACGTACGTCCTTACATACATACTCTGGAACTACGGGGTATAACACCATGGGTGGGTGACAAGTGTCCCCCCATCTGATTTTGCATGTCCTATTTATTGACCAAGTCTTGAAGACTTGGTCATTCTTCAATCTCTTCTCTCTCTCTCTAAAATTAAAATTTCTCCCTTCTCTCTAGAAAATCAAGAGGAAATCAAGGCTTGAGAAAAATCTGAAAAATGTGGTAAGAAGGAAACTTGTTGGCAAGCTTGTAGGAGTTTTTGTGGAGGTGATTGTGGAAAGAAGACAAGTGAAATTTGTTGGATTCTTTGGGTAATCTCTAAGGTAACAATTCTTTCTCTTTTTTTTGCTAGTTTATGGTGTTGCATGTGAAGAAGAAAGAACTTGTAGTGGTATATATTGCTCTTAGATAAATTGCATGTGAGAAATATGAGTTTGATTTGAAGGGATTGAATAAGGTTAGTATGTGAACATGTTGTAGTCAAAATACTACCTTTAACTTATCGATTTAGTTAATATGCATTGTAGGGCAGAATTTTACACATCCAAGATTAGGTGTGTAATCCCCTTTGAATTGTTTGGATTGTTGGGCCTTAAAAGTGGCGTTTGAATGTTGCATTCGGCCTTGAAAAAGGTGGCAAAGTATGTAGAAACAAAGGAAATGTTGTCCGATTTTCCGTAGAATTTAGTGACTTTGCACTTGGAATATTCTACGTTAAAGCTAGAGGTTAACAAACGTATTATGGTCATTATAGGTTGACGTACTACGTGCGGTATATTGGACTTGGCGAGTGGGTTAACCAGAGAGGTATGTGGAAACTTTCTTATCTCTTGAGCATGAGTAGTTTTAACTATATAGTACGGTAGACGTACGTGATTTAAATGAAGTTAATCCATTTGTTATACTTGACTTGTTTTAAGAAAATGTCTAGGTTGGTTGGGTTAAGGAGTTAACTCACTTGTTCTTGAGGAATGGTTTATTCTAAATAAGGTAGACAAGGATTTCTTGACATGAAAAATTATAGAATACTTGGTGGGGAAGTATTGAGTATTGAACTTACTCTAAAGATAAGAGACCTGATTTTTAAGCTAAGAAACTTGTTTTCTAAAGTTATGAGACGTGAAGTATTTTGAAAGTTGTGTAACTTGATTTGAAGTATAAGTCCCTCGGATATAGGGAAATGTATTTGACTAATGTATAAAGTTAATATAACGACTTTATGGGAAGTTGGTTATATTAGCTTTATGGAAGGTTAACAAAAGAAAGATTTACTCTAAGCAAGGTAAGTACGGATAAATGATTGGAATTTGTGAAAGGCAAATTGATTTTAAGGCATTAAGTGCCTAAGGTTTTAAAAGGAAATGTGACTTGTCTTGAAAAGTAGTAGTGACTTGATACTACGGTTATTAGTATCTTGGAAGTTTTACATAAAAAGGAGTCAGTCTTAACAAGGTTAGAGGTACGTGGTACTTCGGGTTAAATTCTCCGGATTTGATTAAGCAATAAGAAGGTGCCTTAAGGTCATAAAAATGAGATTCATTTTGTATATTAATGAAGTCTAAAGAAATTACGAAGTTTACTTGGACGTACCGACAGTGATGTGGGATTCCACGGGTATGTTTCCATTGTCTTAGTATGAGTTTACTTGGACGTACCGACAGTGATGTGGGATTCCACGGGTATGCTTCCATTGTCGTAGTATGGGCTTACTTGGACGTACCGACAGTGAGGTGAGATTCCACGGGTATGCGCCATGGACATGCTTACGATGAGGGATTTCGAGGCATGCAATATGAGTATACATGGACGTACCGACAGTGATGTGGGATTCCACGGGTATGCTTCCAGTGTGGTTGATCCTTGGACATGCTTACGATGAGGGATTCCGAGGCATGCACCTTGGACATGCTTACGATGAGGGATTCCGAGGCATGCGACCAGGATGCGGGTTAAATTCCCGGATACGATTATTAC
Source organism: Przewalskia tangutica (assembly GCA_029844215.1). Taxonomy (NCBI): domain Eukaryota; kingdom Viridiplantae; phylum Streptophyta; class Magnoliopsida; order Solanales; family Solanaceae; genus Przewalskia; species Przewalskia tangutica. The sequence goes on from CM056723.1 coordinate 67,547,342, forward strand.
ACCATGGATTAGCTCCCCATGAAGTCATGTACCCGAGATGAGGGATTCCACGGGCATGAGATATATATATATACATGTGTTGTATGTGTGTACGCCGACAGTGAGGTAGGATGCCACGGGCGCGTCACATGGTTAGCTTTTATACCTAGCGGTCGGCAGTGATGGGGGATCCCACGGGCGCGTTTCGATGTTTAAGGGTTGGTGTTCCTAGCCCTGGTGTGACTATGGTTCATATGTTGAAACAGGCTGTACAGGGTAAAACTGACTTTCGTTACTTTCACTTCGGTAAGGCACAGTGTACTGTTATTTGGGTATCATACAGGTCATCAGCTGTATTTTATACTATTATGTTTTATTTACAGTACTTTCAGTTTTACATACTTGGTACATGTTGTACTGACCTCCTTCGGGGGGCTGCGTTCATGCCGCAGGTTGAGGTGCATAGCTCGCTGATCCGCACTCTTAGGATCACTGTTCGATTCTTGGAAAGCTCCATTTCTCCGGAGGCTTTGTCTTTTGGTACGGTACCCTGAAGTTGTAGACTTTTGTACATTCAGGGGTATGGCGGGGCCCTGTCCCGTCACAGTTGTTTCCTAGAGGTCTGTAGTCACGTTTGTGGTTTGGGCTGTAAGAACAAGTTGTACTGTTTTACTTTTGATTAAGTATATTCTATGGGAGGCGGCCTTGTCGGCTAGCCAGTGATGTTTACCATCTACAGATTTATGTGTTATGTATGTTCCGCTGCTATTCTCTGATGTATACCAGTAAGGGGTGCCCCGGTAGGGCACCAGTCGCGGCCCCGGGGTCGGGTCGTGACAGGTAATGACTGGGCCTGTGCCCTCGCAACCCTCTGTGTTCTACTCGCAGCTCCCTCTGTTGCCTTGCCCTTTTGGGCCCTTGTTGCCTTGCGTAGAGGCATAACTGGTACATAAGAATACGTCAGAGGGAGTCCAACTTATAACACAGCTCTAAGGCACGATCTCAGAGTGAGAAGAATGGAAACCAATCCTAAATATCCTGCAGCCTCCTGATTATAGGTGTGGTGCACTGTCACGACCCGAAACCGGGCCCGCGACTGGTGCCTTACCCGGGCACCCAAGTAGTCAAACAACATCAGAGAAAATCAGCGGAAATTAAAACTCATACATGATAACCAATGAAAAGAAAGCAAGCTAACAGCGGTTACCTTTTACGAAAAATAACTAACACTGAGCCATTACAATCCTTGCCACATCGCATTTCTACAGACCTCTAAGAATTTTTATAACATCTCGACGGGACGGGGCCCGCCATACCCACAATGTACAAAAAGTTCTACAACTTCAGGAACCGTACCAAGTGACAAAGTCTCCAAGGAATGGAGCTTTCGAGAATCGAACAATGATCCAAAGGGTGCGGATCAACAAGCGATGTATCTCAACTCGCGATGAACGCAGCCCTCGGCGGGGTCATAACAGTACCGAGTATGCGAAATGTAAAAATATCGTAAATGAAATCATAATAGTCTATAAGGAAAACAGAGACATGTATGATAACCAAACTACAAGACACCACGATATACTGATCACGATCAAACCACTTCAAGTCGTGGACTCACGCCCGAAAGATCATTACTCAAAGTGGGCGCATACTCGTGGGCTACCCAACGTGTCGAGATGTCCAACCCAATAACAAGATAATACTCACCGTGGACGCATACTGTGGGCTACCCAACGTGTCGGTATGTCCAAACAAATACCCGGATAACTCTCATCGTGGACGCATACTCGTGGGCTACCCAACGTGTCGGTATGTCCAAACAAATACCCAGATAATACTCATCGTGGACGCATACTGCTGGCTACCCAACGCGTGTCGGTATGTCCAAACAAATACCCGGATAATACTCACCGTGGACGATACCGTGGGCTACCCAACGTGTCGATGTCCAAACCAGTTTACAAGATAACACTTAATGGAAGCATACCCGTGGGCTACCCAACGTGTCGATATGTCCCAAAGGATCAATATAGGAAGCATACCCGCTGGCTACCCAACGTGTCGATATGTCCATCATACCACCCGATATCCCCTCCGTCGAGACTCGGTAGCACAAAGTCAAACACTTGCACAACACCAAAACTATCACCACAAGCACAGACAGGTTACACACAACTCAAAGTACCTTCGTTTAAGTCAACAAACCGGGTTCCAACCCCAAAATACTACATTCTTTCCTACCTTCAAAGACCTCTCTTTACGTAGAAACCATACGATACTATCACAATAGTATCACACACATTCATGTTTAGAACACGTACTTCAAACACAATTAACATAACGTCAAGTATACTTTTTTAAAAGTCCAAGTAATTAACTCCTTTAAGGTCAAGTATTCCTACCTTTTAAAACCAAGTCATTTACTTTTCCCCTAAGAAAAGTTCGATATTTGAAACAAGTGATTTATACTTTCAAACTCAAGTTACTTCTCTTTTCCAAAATCCAGTACATTATCCTTTACAATCCATTAAGTTCATTCTTTGGAATTTTAAGAAAAACCAGAACTTGTTGTCAATGATTCTCATTTAAGCAGCCATGATCTAGGAAATGTAATATCATTTTGTCTCATCTTAGTTTCTATGCAGATGGAGGTTTCTACTGGTTTTAGTATAATCAATTAGTCGAAACCATTTCCTTTATTAGCGCTGCAGTGGTGTGTTCGATACTTGTTCCCACTTTCGAAATCCATTTCACATTCTTAGGCCGTTATACCTAACTTCCCATAAAGCTAGTATAACTCTTAAGTTTTCAAAAACCAAGTATTACTCATTACTCACGAATGAGGTTTTACAACTTTTGAATACATTACAAAACTTTCACAATTCTAAGTTAAGTCTCTTATCTTACAAGATCAAGTCTCTTAACTTCTACCAATCAACAACCGTTCTTTTACTCACATAAAGTTGTTATAACTGACTTCCCATAAAGCCGTTATAACCCCTTTATGTTTTAAACCAACCAATTACCACATAAACATTTATGAGACCAAGAGGGCTCATTCTTTAAGCACCGAGTGCCCATTACTAACGGATAAGACTTACTACTCTTACACCTAATGAAGCCCTTTACACTTCATAACAAGTCAAGACACAATTTGGAAAATCAATTTCATTAACACACGTGCGTCAACCGCACTATATATTTCACAAATAGTCATGCTGAAGAGGATAGGAAGAATCACATACCTCGCGACGATTGTCGACACTAAGCAAAATGCTCCTCAGTACTATCTCCCTTAAGAAGAATATGCTACACGTAGTACTTCAATCCTATAAGGGCCATAAAACGTCTATCAAACTCTAGTTTCGAACGTAGAGTAAACTAAGTACAAGGCCCCTACATTCTACGGAAATTGGACAGAACTTCCTTTGTTTCTATTAACTTGCCACCTTCACAAGGCCGAATCAACAAGGCTACAAGATCCAAATCTAAGCCAACTTAACTATAAACCTCGGGCTCACAAATCTATACAATGTTAACTATAACAGACTCAGGCTCACAAATATATTCAAACTCTAAATATAATGACCTCAGCTCACAGATCTATACTACTATCACAAGTAAAAACTCAAATCCAAGAGGAAGGAAACTTTTACCTTTGGAAAAGCCCACAAGCCCTTTTCTTCCACTTCCTTTCCGTCAAACTCGTCCACCAGTGCTTCCCACAAGTTCACCAACACCTTTTTCCTCCTTGCCGCCGCTCCAACAGTTCCCTAAGGCCAGGTTTCTCAAAAACCTAGAGAGAAGGAGAGGGTTTTCTCTTGGGAGGGTTTGAAATGAAATGGCCAAGTCTTCCAAGACTTGGCCCTAAAGTAGGCTTCTATCGCTGGTCAAAGGACGGAGGGACACTTGTCACCCTCCCATAGGCTCCTTATAAAAATATCCCCGATTTTTCTCCTTTGCCCGCAGAAATCCCGCCTCGCGCCATGCCCGCCACGGCCAGCGCGCTAACACTTCGTAAAAATAATTGCACGCTGCACGCGCCGCCTGCATTCGGCGCGCTTCAACACCCGCAGACTCAAGATAATCGCGCCGCTCGCTTCGGCGCTACTGAACCCCCGAATCAAGTCATCGCTTTTGATCGCGCCAAACTTGAAACTTCCATAACTTTTGACTCGATGTCCAATCGATTTAACGGTTGGTTGCGTTGGGACCTAGATTCAACGGACTACACACTAGGCCTTTTAAACACCTTACAATCCTTAACAACTGGGGTCCAATACTCAAAATCCTTCCAACACATGTTTGCCAACTTATCTATCCTCTAGAATTTACTGGTGTAACATTCTTCCTTAGAAACATTCGTCCGAATGTTCCTTCCAAGTCTTCAGAACACATGCGCGGATAGTCTTCACTACTATACCTACCAAAACTCATTTATGCCTCTCATGGCCATAATATAGAAATCACGCATCTCCAAATTCCGGTAACGGAAATCACCTCACGCAAACATCACTATTTTCTCCTCCCTTGGTCTAAAGGATACTCTCCTTACTCCTGCGTACCTTCCTTGTATACTCACACCCCTCTCTAGCACACGCCCACAATTCACATCGTCGCTTTCTACCACCTTGGAGTCACTACTCCAACTCGTCCATCTTACTAATCCACGTCATGGAAGCTACCACTTCCATCGCAAACTACCCATGGAATCATCACACAAAACTCCATGTATACCATACACTCCGGCAAGGATTAACAAAGAAAGGCTTCTACCCAAGACGGCTTTACATCTAAGGTCTCAATCGTTATAAATTCTAAGGTTCAAAATTTTTCTCATCCCCAACTTACCCTCTTTATTAACCATGCTTCCAAATCACATTATATACACAAAGCTACCCTAACATAGCACTCAACACATCACCACAACATCAAAGCATACAATACTCTGTAGGTTAAGAACATACCAGAACTATTGCTTCACTTCCCTTCTTGTCGTTCTACTCATGTTCTTTCCCAAGACGACGCACAAAGGAGGAGGTGAATCGCCCATCGATCCCGGCTGAATCTCAACCTCCGCGCTATCTCTCGGTGGACAATTCCTTGCAAAATGGCACCTGGCCGCATGTAAAACAGATTCCCTATTAGCACGACACTCCCATCGTGGAGCCTACCACAATGGTCACAACGAGGTAAGGGTGGTCCCGTCCGACTAACATCCCTGATCCCCAAAACTCAAACTCGAGCCCCGACCGCCTCGAATTTTTCAACGCCCCGACGATCGAGGTGGAGCACTGCATCGGGCGGAGGCGCATAACTAACTCGGCCGAGGTCGCCGCCCTGGTCACCAGCGACCTCGCCGCTTGGCCCTACTCACTGATCTTGGTCATTCCGCCGACTTACGCGCCTCACATCCAAGTGCATGAGCTCGCACGCGGCAATGTCCATGCCCTACAAGAGCTACTCCCGAAACTCTCTCGCCAAATAGTCATCAAGCCCTCGTGACATAGCGGTGCACTCGCCCTCCATGTCGGCTACTAACGCGGGACGCACGAGCTAGTGAGTTAAACTCCACGTTGTACTTCAACCGCACGCCTGCTCGCCTCAACATCAAAAATCATTTACCGAGTCCTCCTCATCTCGCGAGGCAAGAAATGTGCAAGAAATGCCTCCGAGAACTCGTCCCATCTCGCCGGAAGTGCATGCCTCCCGACAGCTCCCACGACCAAAACCACCGATCATGCGGTATCACGCAGCCGATGCGAACCTAGACCACCGACTCGGTCTCCGATGCTTGATCACTCCTACGATCCGTCAGAATCGCTTGATGAACTCCTCGCGATCATCCTCGTGCCTCGACCAGAACTCGCGGGCCACAACTCGTAAAGTCCCGCAGCCTCAAACTATCCGATCTCGTGAACCATCGGTGCTATCGAACCTGCGGCCCACTTATCTCGTTCGCCACAACCTCGCCAATAATCGGGCCAACTCTTGTAACCCATCTCTCCGCTGCACTGGGACCTGAGGCTCGTGCATCGTGGTCTTCAGAGACTGCCGCCGCTTCTACTCGCAGCCTTCGCCGCTTTGCCCTTCGGGCCTGGTTTTCGCAGGCATAATCGTAAAAACGAAACACGCCGTAGGGTCCAACTTACAACACGCTTTAAGGCACGATCTCGTAATGAGAAGAATAAACCAATCCTAAATGTCTCAGCCTCCTGATTATAGATGTGGTGCACAACACATCGATAATCAAGACTCTACTTAGACACGGTCTGTAGACACTTTCCGAGGACTAACTGCTCTGATACCACTTCGTCACTTTGTCGCGAGCCTTGCTCCGACGACCCAACAAATGGTACCGGCTGCCGATCCCCGAGGTTTGGACCTTCTCAGACGTGCCATACGGAGAGCCACTTCGCCCTGTTCGTGGTAGAGGCTCGCCTCTTATACGCCACTCGGGCGGGGTCGATAACAGTACCGAGTATGCGAAATGAAAAATATCAGAATGAAATCATAATAGTCTATAAGGAAAACAGAGACATGTATGATAACCAAACTACAAGACACCACGTATATACAGATCACCGATCAAACCACTTCAAGTCGTGACTCACGCCCAAAGATCATTACTCAAAGTGACGATACTCGTGGGCTACCCAACGTGTCGGTATGTCCAACCCAATAACAAGATAATACTCACCGTGGACGATACTGCGGCTACCCAACGCGGTCGAGATGTCCAAACAAATACCCAGATAACTCTCATCATGGACGCATACTCGGCTACCCAACGTGTCGGTATGTCCAAACAAATACCCAGATAATACTCATCAGGACGATACTCGTGGGCTACCCAACGCGTGTCGGTATGTCCAAACAAATACCCAGATAATACTCATCGTGGACGATACTCTGGGCTACCCAACGTGTCGATGTCCAAACCAGTTTACAAGATAACACTTAATGGAAGCATACCCGCTGGCTACCCAACGCGGTCGATATGTCCCAAAGGATCAATATAGTGGAAGCATACCCGCTGGCTACCCAACGTGTCGATATGTCCATCATACCACCCGATATCCGCCTCCGCCGAGAGACTCGGAGCACAAAGTCAAACACTTGCACAACAACAAAACTATCACCACAAGCACGCATAAAGTTACACACAACTCAAAGTACCTTCGTTTAAGTCAACAAACCGGTTCCAACCCCAAAATACTACATTCTTTCCTACCTTCAAAGACCTCTCTTTACGTAGAAACCATACGATACTATCACAATAGTATCACACACATTCATGTTTAGAACACGACTTCAAACACAATTAACATAACGTCAAGTATACTTTTAAAAGTCCAAGTAATTAACTCCTTTAAGGTCAAGTATTCCTACCTTTTAAAACCAAGTCATTTATCGTTCTAAGAAAAGTTCGATATTTGAAACAAGTGATTTATACTTTCAAACTCAAGTTACTTCTTTTCCAAAATCCAAGACATTATCCTTTACAATCCATTAAGTTCATTCTTTGGAATTTTAAGAAAAACTGAACTTGTTGTCAATGATTCTCATTTAAGCGACCATGATCTAGAAATGTAATATCATTTTGTCTCATCTTAGTTTCTATGCGGATGGAGGTTTCTACCGGTTTTAGTATAATCAATTAGTCGAAACCATTTCCTTTATTAGCGCCGCATGGTGTGTTCGATACTTGTTCCCACTTTCAAATCCATTTCACATTCTTAGGCCGTTATACCTAACTTCCCATAAAGCTAGTATAACTCTTAAGTTTTCAAAACTAAGTATTACTCATTACTCACGAATGAGGTTTTACAACTTTTGAATACATTACAAAACTTTCACAATTCTAAGTTAAGTCTCTTATCTTACAAGATCAAGTCTCTTAACTTCTACCAATCAACAACCGTTTTACTCACATAAAGTTGTTATAATCGACTTCCCATAAAGCCGTTATAACCCCTTTATGTTTTAAACCAACCAATTACCACATAAACATTTATGAGACCAAGAGGGCTCATTCTTTAAGCACCGAGTGCCCATTACTAACGGATAAGACTTACTACTCTTACACCTAATGAAGCCCTTTACACTTCATAACAAGTCAAGACACAATTTGGAAAATCAATTTCCTTTAACACACGCAAGGCCAACCGCACTATATATTTCACAAATAGTCATGTCAAGAGGATAGGAAGAATCACATACCTCGCGACGATTGTCGACACTAAGCAAAATGCTCCTCAGTACTATCTCCCTTAAGAAGAATATGCTACACGTAGTACTTCAATCCTATAAGGGCCATAAAACGTCTATCAAACTCTAGTTTCGAACGTAGAGTAAACTAAGTACAAGGCCCCTACATTCTACGGAAATGGACGTAACTTCCTTTGTTTCTATTAACTTGCCACCTTCACAAGGCCGAAATCAACAAGGCTACAAGATCCAAATCTAAGCCAACTTAACTATAACCTCAGCTCACAAATCTATACAAACTTAACTATAACACCTCGAGCTCACAAATCTATTCAAACTCTAAATATAATGTACCTCAGCTCACAGATCTATACTACTATCACAAGTAAAACTCAAATCCAAGATAAGGAAACTTTTACCTTTTGGAAAAGCCCACAAGCCCTTTTCTTCCACTTTCTTTCCACAAACTCGTCCACCGGTGCTTCCCACAAGTTCACCAACACCTTTTTCCTCCTTGCCGCCTCCAACAGCTTCCCTAAGGCCGTTTCTCAAAACCTAGAGAAGGGAGAGGGTTTTCTCGGGAGGTTTGAATGAAATGGCCAAGTCTTCCAAGACTTGGCCCTAAAGAGGCTTCTATCGCTGGTCAAAGGATGGGAGGGACACTTGTCACCCTCCCATAGGCTCCTTATAAAAATATCCACGATTTTTCTCCTTTGCGCATGAAAATCCCCGCCTCGCCCGCTGCCGCCGCCAGCGGCGCTAACACTCGTAAAAATAATTGCACGCTGCACGCGCGCGCCATGCGCCCTCAGATTCGGCGCGCGCCAACACCGCAGACTCAAGATAATCGCGCCGCGCTCGCTTCTCCGGCCACACAACCCCGAATCAAGTCATCGCTTTCGATCAAGCGCCAAACTTGAAACTTCCATAACTTTTGACTGATGTCCAATCGACGAACGGTCATGGTTGGGACCTAGATTCAACGGACTACACACTAGGCCTTTTAAACACCTTACAATCCTTAACAACTGGGGTCCAATACTCAAAATCCTTCCAACACATGTTTGCCAACTTATCTATCCTCTAGAATTTACGGGGTGTAACATGCACAACACGCCGATAATCAAGACTCTACTAGATACGGTCTGTAGACACTTTCCGAGGATTAACTGCTCTGATACCACTTTTGTTATGACCCGGCCTCGGGCCCACGACTGGTGTCTTACCCCGGGCACCCTAGTGATAACACATCAGAGAAAAACCAGCGGAAATAAAATCATAGACATGAAACAAGATATAAAATAAGAAACAGGCTAACCAAAACAGTCACCTTTCTGCATATATATAAAACCCGAACAATTATCCTTTACAAGCCCAACTCACAACAGTACTACAGACCTCTAAGAGTTTTTATCACAACTACGACGAGACAGGGCCCCGCCATACCCCTGAATGTACAAGAACCTACAAACTCAGGGAATCATACCAAACGATAAGCCTCCGGAGAAACTGAGCTTCCCAATATGCAGAACCGTGATCCTATGAGCGAGGATCAACAACTGGTGTACCTCTACCTGCGACATGAACGCAGCTCGGCGAGGTCGATAACAGTATTTAGTATGTGAAACTGAAAATATCAGAATGAAATCATAATACTTATATAGAACAGGAGACATGTATGATAACCAAACTACAGTACACAATGTATAAGCAGTCATATCAAGTCAGAGACTCACGCCCTCAAAGTCATCACTTAAATATAACCATGGGTCTCACACCCACAATATCAATCATGCCCGTGGAATTCCTTCCTCACCGGCCTATGATATAACAACACCAAGGAGTACACATGAACACCGTGTCCCACCGTGTCATAAAACCATACGGCAAGTACGGCGCATAGCTACGTAACCACCGCATCATCAATCGATCGGCAAGTACTAAGCTACCGTAACCTACCGTACTCAACTATGCTATAAATCGACCGGGCAAGTACGAAGGCATAACTACGAACTACCGGCCGCGCATCCGACGGCAAGTACGAGAGCCAACTACGGATCCGCCACCAACCTCATTCCACCCGCCACGGCCGACCGGCAAGTACGAAGCTCTACCGTAACCACCGCATCACGTCGCTGACCGGGGCAAGTACGTAGGCTAACCACCAGAACCTCCTGCATCACGACACTTCGTGGGGAACTAGTCCGTGGAATGACACTATAAAGAACTGACCGGGGCAAGTACGAAAGCCAACTACCAGAACCAGCCTGCATCAGCAACGACCGGGGCAAGTACGGGGGCTAGCTACCAGAACCAACCTGCATCAGTAAACCTCATGGAGAGCTAGTCCATGGAATAACATGGCCGCATGCCCCCGGAATTCCTTCATCGGTGCAGATATGTCCATGTAACAAATAATAACGTACCGGGAGTTTAACCCGCCGTATGGCCACATGCCCCCGGAATTCCTCCATCGGTGCAGCTATGTCCATGTAACAATAATAACATATCGGCCCTCCATTGAGAGACGCGGTAGCATAAGGATACAACATTTGCATAACAAGGCTATCACAAGCGAACATAGGCAAGTTACTCACGCTCAAGGTACTTTCATTTTATGTCAAAAATCTGGGTTTTAACCCCAAAGTACTACGTACTTTAACTCTTTAAAAAGATCCATTTCTTTCAAAAAGTCACATGATACTAACACTCGTAGTATCCCAAAATAGAGTAACTATTATTTTAAGTAAACCAAAACAATTTCCATACCTTCTTTTTAAATAAACCAAGACAATACCATGCCTTCTTTTAAAAATCAAATCAAGACAATACCATGCCTTCTTTTTAAACCAAATCAAGACAATACCATGCCTTCTTTTTAAACCAAATCAAGACAATACCATGCCTTCTTTTTTAACAAAAACACTTCTCCTTTTAAAGTCAAGTTACCATTTTAAATCCAATAATAAAACCATTATTTTGTTTTCATAACGTCGTTATAACTAACTTTCCATAAAGCTATTATAACACTTTATGTTTTAAACCAACCAAGGACAACTACTCTCATTTCCGAAATTAAGATAGATTTATTCTTTTAAAGGCCAAGTACCCATTACTCACGAATGAGGTTTCACAACTTTTTAACACAATTCAAGTCCTTAACATTTCATATCAAGTCACTTAACTTTATTATCAAGTCAAGGACACAAAAAAAGGAAATCAAACTTCTTTAGCACACGTGCGTCTACCTCACTATATATTTCACAAATAATCATGCTCAAGAGGATAGGAAGAATCACATACCTCTTCGGCTTAATCCACAAGCCAAGTCGAGTATGACGCGCGTAGAAAATGTTATACCCCGTATTTCCATAGTATGTACGTGAGGGCGTACGTATAAATTTAAGCCTTAAGGTTTGGCTAGGTTCGAAAATTTGGGCACAAGTGCCGAAAAGAATCGTTTTTCGACGAAGCGTTTTACTAAACTTGCGAAGGGAAAATTCCGGCTATGTCATTTATAATTTTTGCGGATTTTTCTGAGAGACGAAACATTTTGGACCAACGGGAGGGTGACATGTGTCACCCTCACATTGGAGGAAGTTGTGGGCGGTTTGGACGAAAAGGGGTCAAGGGAGTTGGTAGGATATTTTGTGATATTTTGTGGGTAGATGGATAAGGTACACATGGTTGAATCCTAGCCCTACACTTGCCTAACACTTGGATGGATCTTGGCCATTGGTTGGCCTTTGCTTGACCTATAAATACCCCTCTAAGTTGATGAACTTCTTCATCCAAAAATCCTTTTCCAAGTCTTGAAATCCCTCCCTTGCCTTGTAGTTTTCGGCCCACCATCCCCTCTTTGAGAAGCCTTGTGTTATACCCTATTTCCAGTATGTACGCAGGACGCACGTAGGAAATTTCGAACGAGAATAGGCTTGGCCGAATTATTTTTGTACACAACACCGACAGAGTCGTTTTTCGAAACGCTTTCACAGACTTTCGTAGGGAATTTCCGGCTATGTCATTTTTAATTTTTGCGGATTTTTCCGAGAGACGAAACATTTTTGGATTAACGGAGGGTGACACTTGTCACCCTCATTGACTAAAGAAAGAGAGGCTTGGCCTTGGCCGATTGGTTCATGGTTTTGTGCCTTGTTTTGGCCTTGTTTTGTGGCTTGTTTTGTGCCATGTTTTGTGGAGTAGGGGTTAGGGTGCACTTGGCTTGATCTTGGCCTTACACTTGCCTTGCACTTGGCTAGATCTTGGCCATTGGTTGGCCTTTGGTTTTGCTATAAATACCCCTTATGTTGATGAACTCTTCATCCACAAATGAAACCTTCCAAGCCTAAAATCCTCCTCCTCTTGTGTTGTGTTCGCCCAACACCCTCCCCTTTGAGTGGCCTTGTGGCCGAGAGCCTCCTCCCCTTTGGTGCCTTGGCCGTGGGTACCCCTAGCCTAGTTGTTTTCGTATAATACCCTTGTTGTGGTATAGAAATACTCTCCTAGTATTGTTATAATGTCCAAATACCTTGGCCCAAATACCTTGTAGTATTCCCAAGGTTACACTTATACAAAAGCCCGGAAAATACGATTATACTTCCTTTAGCCAAAAACCGAAACCCTAAGGAACACCTCCATAGTTAGTTGGAGTACTATGTAGAAGTTGGTTAGAACTTCTAAGGGTTGTTTGAGCGGGTTGGAGCACCCGAGTAGGAGCGAAACTTTGCTAAGGATCGACATTAAACTCGGATAATTATGGGCTTATCGAGGTAAATATCTTGTCCTCTATTGTAATTGGAAATTACATGTTGTTAGAATATATAGTTGAAGTATACTATATATAGAACTGGCGTGGTTAGTTGGCAATGTCTTTTGACTTAAGCTCAAGAATCGAATCGAATCAGATGAGACTTGTGTAGTAATCTTGTGGAGTAGAATTGTACCGTTCGGATTAGATGTATAACCCTCGTTGGCTTCGTAGCCCCGTTAAAGGAGGAGATTTACGCTGTCATGTGGGGAGGTGTTGCGAATTTTCGTAGAATGTTCTACGATAAGATCTTGATGTTAATAAGCGCGTGGCCTTATAGGTTGAAGTACTACGTGTGGCGCGTCTACTTGGCTTAAGGAGTAGTAGCGGTTGGAAGTACTTGAGCGTTTTGCTATTAGTCGATACTGCCGCGAGGTATGTGAACCTCTTCCTATCTCTTCTAGCATGATATGTGTGAACTATGTAGTACGGTGAGACGCATGTACTAAATGTATTTGATTGGTGTAAAACATAAAGTGTTATAACGGCTTTATGGGAAGTTGGTTATAACGGCTTTATGTTGGTAAGAAAATACATGTGGTTTTTAAAAGGTAACTGATTTGAACTATAACTGGCTTGTTATGTGTTAATAAAGAACTTGAAGTATTTCAAATGAGTTTTGAATCATTTTGAAAGAAGAAGTAATACTTGGTTTTGAAAACTTAAGAGTTATACTAGCTTTATGGGAGTTAGGTATAACGCTTAAGAATGTTTTCTCGATTTCTAAATCGTAATGTGTATCGACAAACCACGAAATAAGTTAATAAAGGGAAATGTTTTGATTAATTAAGTATTAATAAAACCAAGAGCAACTTCCATCCGCATGAAGCTAAGATGAGACAAAATGATATTTCCTAGATCATGGCTGCTGTAATAAGATTGTTATAAACAAGAATATCGTACTCACATATAAGACTTATGTTTCTCAGATTGTTAAAAGAAATTATATTCTTAAATGAATAAGGCTATGAACCACGAAACCTTTCTAAAATAAGAAACGTGAACATTTGAAATTAGGCAAACTTGGACGTTTGGAAAATAATGTTGTTACTTGATTTTACAAAGGTAAGAGTTTTGGTTTTCTTAAAAGGACAGTCACTCTATTTTATACTACGGGTATTGTGTGACTTATGTGAAAGAAACAGATCTTTTAAAGATTTAATGTGTGAAGTACTTTGGGGTTAGATACGAACTTGTTAGTAAAGCACCTTGTGTGAATAACTTGATTGTATTGGTTTGTGATAGCCTTGTAATACTTTCTTGCGATTTGAGAAGTAAACATGTTAGGATGGTTCGTGTGTTAGTATCTTGTGATGTTAGTTTAAAGTGGTTTTACCCTCGACTTCGATTAAAGTTTTTTGACTATAAGCATTTATTTTGGTATTGTACCACTCTCCTTGACTTGTGTCCGAGGTTAAGCGCCTCCGTCGCGGGGTAGACTTCGGTGATGCAGGACCGTGATTCGAGGATACCTCATGCGGGTCGGGGATCCATGCGGAACTACGGAGTTCGTGTTAGTGTCGCGGCCTTTATGGTCACGCGGTCTTTGTGGCTACGCGGACTGCGAGTCGGGGCGATCGGGGAGTAGCTACCCTCGATGCGGGGTTATACCTCATGCGGGCCTATGAGGTTGGCCTATGCGGAGTGCGGAGAGTTCGAGGCTAGACGCGCACATTTGATATCATGAGCGAGTGACCGGCTTTGATCATGTGACGGTCAGACAGATATCATGACACGCTTTATGACCTTGTTGCTGTGGGTGTTAGTAGTCGGCTATGCCTTCGCATTTACCTGTCTTGTTTTATTAGGACACGGTGGGACACGGTGTTCATGTGTATTCCTTGGTGCTTGTATCTGCCGCGGTGAGGAAGGTATTCCACGCACGATTGATGTTGTGGCGTGAGACCCATAGTTACATTTGAGTGATGACTTTGAGGCGTGAGTCCACGACTTGACATATTTGCTACTTATTGTGATCGTAGTTTGGTTATCATACATGTCTCCGCTTTATAGACTAGTATGAATTCATTTACAGTATTTTTAGTTTCACATACTCGTTACCTGTTTTACTGACCTCCTTAGGGGGGCTGCGTTCATGCCGAAGGTAAAGGTACACCAGTCCTTGATCCACTCTCTTAGGGTCACGATTGGCGTGTGGAAAGCTCCGTTTCTCGGAGGCTTATCGATGGTATAGTCCTGTTGTTGTAGGTGTTTATATTCGTGGTATGGCGGGGCCCTGTCCACGCCATTGTTGTCGTATCATTTCTTAGAGTGCATGTAATCGCTGTGGCGTGGTTTGTAAAAAGGATTAAACGGTTCATGTTGGAAAAAGTTGTTATTTATATATATATGCGAAAGGCAAGTTTTCTCAGTTATTGTTTCATATTTCATAATATGTCTTGTATTGTTTTATGTTCGTGATTACTCGATGTTGTATCACTAGGGTGCCCGGTAAGGCACGATCACGGGCGAATCGGGTCGTGACAAAAGTGGTATCGAGCGATTAATCCTCGGAAAGGTCTACGACCGTATCGATGGAAGTCTTGATTATCGGTGTGTTGTGCACCACACCAATAATCGTGAGGCTATAGGATATTTAGGATTGGTTTCTATTCTTCTCACTCTGAGATCGTGCCTTAGAGCCGTGTTGTAAGTTAGACCCTCGACGTATTTCTTTCCACTTATCGTTATGCCTCGCGTAGCAAACCCGCCCGGGAGGGCAAAGCGGCGGAGGCTGCGAGTAGAGTTCGGAGGGTTACGTGGGCACAGCCCAATCATTACCTAGGTAATGCTTCATTCGGGATTCTGCGACGTCACTAGCCCGATAAAGTTTAGCACGGGCGGCGGTTCCTCTGCGGCCATGATATTTGCACGCCGGTTCCACGACCGAGAGCAGAGAATATGGATTGCAAAGAGGCGACCACATTACTAGCTATGGATTTGGCTACAGAGAGTATACCGATGTATCGCGAGTCTTGATGAATATCAACGAGAAGGTTGTGCAAGTAAGTTCCTCGCTTAGGCGAGCATGGCACGTATGCGGGCTTATGCACATCGGCCGAAAACATAGAGATCGACGGGTTAACAAAGGCGGCGAGAAGGCGAGCGGCAGGTCCTTTGGTAACTTTCGAGGCGAGTCGCCTCGCGGCGAATTAGATTATGCACCTCGCCAGGTCAGAGTGGTCTTCCACGGAGTTCGGGGCGTTCGGTATCACGAGTTGGTCGAACTCCGTGACTTCAGTTCACAGATGTGATGCACGTCGTCGGGAATGTCGTTTTTGATTGGTACTTGTTGCACCTATGACCGTCCGTGCAGTGTCGAAAAAGTGTCCTTGTAGGAGGACTTAGCCGGGATCGGTGGGTAGTGTGTCATCTCCCTCCATTTATGCCTACGGCGAGTTTGATTAGAACGACTAAGGGAGTGAAGCGGTAGATATAGATATATCTCTAACCTCTGAGTTCGGTATGTGTGATAAGATGGGTATATCATAAGTGCTATGTTTTGATAGCAGTATGTTAATATTGTGATTAGAAATCTTGGTTAGTTAACCAAGTAAGATTTGGGGGATAGAGAAGGTGTGAGCCTTAGAGTTTTATACGTAGAGACCTTAGAGGTAAGGCCATCTCGAGTAAAGGTGTAGTGTTATGTTGATCCTTATCGGAGTGCATAGTGCACGTGAGCTATGTTTGGGATAGGTCCTAAGTAGTGTGAAATGAAAGGGGTAGTTGAGCTAAGAAGACCGCTAGGTTTTCGAAACGTGATTGGTGAGATTGTTCCGGATCGGGGAGCTAGTATTGTGCGCGTTGTCGGTCGGGTTGAGGCCACGATTGCGGGTCAACCCGCGGCATGTATGGCGGTGGGGTCAGGTTTTGGTGGTCGCCTTGTGTTAGGGTTGTGAGGTGTTAGGCCCAAGTTTAGTTAACAGTCTGAGTTCGTGGATGCGTTCGACCGATGGTCGGGCGATGGGGCGCCCATCGTGTTCTTGGTCGGGACCGTTTACTGCGTGTTGAGTTATCCGAAAGGTTGTAAGGCTGCAGGGTGCCTACCTTCACCTTATGATGACAGTGGAGCCAGTTACGGCTATTTTTGTTCTGGAAGTTTTACCAAGCATGTGTTAAGAACTCGGTGAGTCTCGACCGCATTCGCCACCGGGCGGTGTTTGGATTTCGAGGATAGTTGTGGGGATTGTTGTCTCTGTGGAGGTAGTGTTTTAGCTACCATTTGGTGTTCGGATGTCACCTTTGAAGCCTTGTAGGGCGGAAGTGTAAAGTTGCGGTCGATTGGTTCGATGTTGGCAAGGTTCGCATTAGTTCAGCTTGTTCCAGAGACTATGGATAGTGAAGCTTGTCTAGAAGAAGTTACGGCGGCTCGGAGGAATCGTGCGGATAATCGGCAACGACGCAGAGTTCAGTTGGCGGTCGGTCTTCTTGAAAGTACCACCCGGTTAGGGTGTGACGAGTTTTGGAAAGCAGAGAAACTTAGCCCGAGTTACTTTGGGCTTTTGAGTTCATGTGAAGGATAGGCGGGTTGCCTATATGTTAGCATTTGCCGTCCGACTTAGGAGGCGACGTCCGATCTTTCGTATTGTTATATTCGGGAAAGTATCGGAGAGCCATCAGTGTTCCCGATTAATGATGACCACGTTAGAGATAGTAACCGAGTTTTGGAACCGAGCGATGTCGTAACGTGGTAAGAGTTCGAGTGTACGACATCCTCGGGGATCATGGCGGCCGGCACCATTTGTTGGGTCGTCGGAGCAAGGCTCGCGACAAAGTGACAAAAGTGGTACCATTTGTTGGGTCGCTTTGAGAAGGTTAATGCCTCGTGCAAAGTGACAAAGCGGTATCTACGACGAGTAAGAGAGAAGCGAGCATGTATGGCGAGCATAGATGTGATCATTTCTTTTGTAAAGAGAAGGTGCGAAGGAAGTATATTTTAGACCCGGTGAGAAGTGTTTTGTGGTGATGATTAGAGGTGTTTCCTCGTGGACTTGGATGTAAGCATTTTTGCGCAAGTTGTTTCGTGGCGGTGTGGCGGATTGATTCTCGTAAGTATAGTAGTGAAGACTATCTTTGGCGCGTTGTTTTGAGACTTAGAAGGAACATTCGGGACGAATGTTTCTAAGAGAGGAGAATGTTATACCCGTATTTCCGGAGTATGTACGCGAGGGACGTGCGTAGGAAATTCGAACTTGAGAATAGGCTTGGCGAATTATTTTTGTACACAACACCCGATTAGAGTCGTTTTTTTGGTAAACGTTTTCCACGACTTTCGTAGGGAATTTCCGCTATGTCATTTTTAATTTTTGCGGATTTTTCCGAGAGGCGAAACATTTTGGACCAACGGGAGGTGACACTTGTCACCTCGTTAGACTGATAAGAGGAGGCTTGGCCTTGGCGATTGGTTCATGGTTTTGTGCCTTGTTTTGGCCTTGTTTGTGGCTTGTTTTGTGCCATGTTTTGTGGAGTAGGGGTTAGGGTGCACTTGGCTTGATCTTGGCCTTACACTTGCCTTGCACTTGGCTAGATCTTGGCCATTGGTTGGCCTTTGGTTTTGCTATAAATACCCCCCTTATGTTGATGAACTCTTCATCCACAAATGAAACCTTCCAAGCCTAAAATCCCTCCTTCCTCTTGTGTTGTGTTCGTCCAACACCCCCCCTCCCCCTTTGAGTGGCCTTGTGGCCGAGAGCCTCCCCCTCCCCTTTGTGGTGCCTTGGCGTTGGGTACCCCACCTAGCCTATTTGTTTTCGTATAATACCCTTGTTGTGGTATAGAAATACTCTCTAGTATTGTTATAATGTCAAATACCTTGGCCCAAATACCTTGTAGTATTCCCAAGGTTACACTTATACAAAAGCCGGAAAATACGATTATACTTCCTTTAGCCACAAAACCGAAACCCTAAGGAAAACCTCCATAGTTAGTTGGAGTACTATGTAGAAGTTGGTTAGAACTTCTAAGGGTTGTTTGGGCGGGTTGGAGCACCGGAGTAGAGCGAAACTTTGCTAAGGATCGACATTAAACTCGGATAATTATGGGCTTATCGAGGTAAATATCTTGTCCTCTATTGTAATTGGAAATTACATGTTGTTAGAATATATAGTTGAAGTATACTATATATAGAATCGAAGCGTGGTTAGTTGGCAATGTCTTTTGACTTAAGCTCAAGAATCGAATCGTATTCAGATGTAGACTTGTGTAGTAATCTTGTGGAGTAGAATTGTACCGTTCGGGTTAGATGTATAACCCCCCTGGTTGGCTTGGTAGCCGGCCCCGTAAGAGGAGGAGATTTACGCTGGAGCGGGGTGGGGAGGTGCTGCCGAATTTTCTGTAGAATGTTCTACGATAAGATCTTGATGTGAATAAGCGCCTTGTGGCCTTATAGGTTGAAGTACTACGTGTGGCGCGTTACTTGGGCTTAGGAGTAGCGGCGGTTGGAAGTACTTGGGCGTTTTGCTATTAGTCGATACTCGTCGCGGTATGTGAACCTCTTCCTATCTCTTCTAGCATGATATGTGTGAACTATGTAAATGCGGTGACGCGTACGTACTAAATGTATTTGATTGGTGTAAAACATAAAGTGTTATAACGGCTTTATGGGAAGTTGGTTATAACGGCTTTATGTTGGTAAGAAAATACATGTGGTTTTTAAAAGGTAACTGATTTGAACTATAACTGGCTTGTTATGTGTTAATAAAGAACTTGAAGTATTTCAAATGAGTTTTGAATCATTTTGAAAGAAGAAGTAATACTTGGTTTTTGAAAACTTAAGAGTTATACTAGCTTTATGGGGAGTAGCTACCCTCGATGCGGGGTTATACCTCATGCGGGCCTATGAGGTTGGCCTATGCGGAGCTGCGGAAAGTTCCAGGGCTAGACGCGCACATTTGATACTGAGCGAGTGACCGGCTTTTATCATGTGGCGGTGCAGACAGATATCATGACACAATTTATGACCTTGTTGATGCGCTGGTGTTAGTAGTCGGCTATGCCTTCGTGCCTACTGTCTATTTTATTAGGACACAGGTGGGACACCGTGTTCATGTGTATTCCTTGGTGCTTGTATATCTGCCGTGATGAGGAAGGTATTCCAGACACGATTGATGTTGTGGCGTGAGACCCATAGTTACATTTGAGTGATGACTTTGAGGCGTGAGTCCACGACTTGACATATCGCTACTTATTGTGATCGTAGTTTGGTTATCATACATGTCTCTGCTTTATAGACTATTATGATTTCATTTACGATATTTTCGATTTCACATACTTGGTACCTATTGTCTTGACCTCGCCGGCTGCGTTCACGCGCAGTAAAGTACACGATCATTGATCCTCGCTCTTAGGGTCACGATTCGCGTGTGGGAAAGCTCCGTTTCTCGGAGGCTTATCGATGGTATAGTCCTCGTTGTTGTAGGTGTTTACATTCGTGGTATGGCGGGCCTGTCCGCCATTGTTGTCGTATCATTTCTTAGAAGTGCAGAAATCTTGTTGTGGCGGGGTTTGTAAAAAGGATTAAACAGTTCATGTTGGAAAAAGTACTTATTTATATATATATTCCGAAAGGAAAGTTTTCTCAGTTATTGTTTCATATTTCATAATATGTCTTGTATTGTTTTATGTTCAGCTGATTAGTCTGATGTTGTATCACTAGGGTGCCCGGTAAGGCACCATCCACGGGCCGAATCGGTCGTGACACCTTGAGCCTCCTCCCCTTTGTAAGTGTCTGGCAGGGTACCCCCAGCCTAGTTGTTTTCGTATAATACCCCCTTTGTGGTATAGAAATACTCTCCAAGTATTGTTATAATGCCCAAATACTTTAGCCCTTATACCTTGTAGTATTCCAAGGTTATACCTATACTAAAAGCCTAGAAATACTATTATACTTCCTTTAGCCACTAAACGAAACCCTAAGGAAATCTTCATTGATAGTTGAAGTAATTGAGTAGAAGTTGGTTAGAACTTCTAAGGGTTGTTTGGAGCGGGTTGAGCGCCTGAGTAGGAGCTAAACCTTGCTCAGGATCGACATATAAACTTGGATAATTTTGGGCTTATCGAGGTAAACACTCTTGACCTTCTATTGTAATTGGAAATTACATGTGTAGGAATATATAGTTGAAGTATACTATATATAGAACTGAACATAATTATGCGGCAATGTCTTTTGACTTAAGCCTGAATTTAAAGAAGAACCGATCAGTAATTACATGGGTGTATTCAGATGGACTTGTGTAGCTTTCTTGTGAAGTATATTTGTACACGTCCGGATTAGACGCATAACCCACTGTGGAGTTGTTGGCTGTTAGCGAGGCCTCGATAGAGAGGAGATTTCTGCGGTTGCGGGAGAGTCTTTGCCGAAATTTACGTAGAATATTCTACGTTGAGATCTAGATGTTAATAGGCGCCTTGGCCTCTATAGGTTCAAGTACTACGTGTGGTGTGATCTGCTTGGCAAGGTGTAGCCAACGGTTTGAGGTACTTGGGCGTTTTGCTATTAGTCGATAATCGTCGCGAGGTATGTGAACCTCTTCCTATCTTTTCTAGCATGATATGTGTATAACTATGTAGTATGGTAGACGTCATACGTGTTAAAAGTATTTGATTGGTTTAAAACATAAAGTGTTATAACGGCTTTATGGGAAGTTGGTTATAACAGTTTTATGTAAGTAAGAAATGCTTTGTGGTTTTTAAAAGATAACTGACTTGATGTGTGATGATAAGAATCTTGAAGTATTTCAAAAGAATTAAGAAACCTTTTTGAAAGAAGAGTAATACTTGGTTTTGAAAACATAAGAGTTATACTAGCTTTATGGGAAGTTAGGTATAACGTCTTAAGAGAGATAAAGAGAATGGTTTACTGATTTTTAGAAGTTAAGAGACTTAATCTTAAAAGATAAGAGACTTGACTTGAATGAATTAAATATGAGTTTTGTGTGAAACCTCCATCGTGAGTAATGAGTACTTGGTTTTTAAAAGGAATAATGTTTTACTGATTTTGGAAATCAGAATGAGTATCGACAAACCACTGCAGCGTTAATAAAAGGAAATGTTTTGACTAATTAAGTATTATTAAAACCAGTAGAAACCTCCATCTGCATAGAAGCTAAGATGAGACAAAATGATATTACATTTCCTAGATCATGACTGCTTTAATAAGATTGATTATGAACAAGAATAACCTACTCACATATAAGACATATGTTTCTCAAATTGTTTAAAAGAGGATTATATTCTTAAGTGATTAAGTCTATGGACTATGAAACCTTTCTAAAATAAGAGACTTAAGTATTTGAAATTAGGCAAACTTGAACTTTTGGAAAAGAATGTTGTTACTTGATGTTAAAAAGGAAAGTGTTTTGGGTTTACCTAAAAATGTGAGTCACTCTATTTTAATACTACGGGTATCGGGTGACCTTTATAAAAGAAATGGATCTTTTTAAAAGAATTTAACGTACGTAATACTTTGGGGTCAGAACCTGGACTTTGGCCTAAAATAAACTTGAGTTGTGTGTAACTTGCCTATGTTTGTGTTTGATAGCCTTGTTGTGCAAATACTGTATTTCTATACCACCGCGTCTCTCGATGGAGGGCCGACTGATTTGTTATGAACGATTCTTCACCGAGTCCCACGAGATGGGCCGGGACACGTATTTCATCTGATTCTCTACCTAGTCCCATGGGATGGGCCGGGACACGTATTCCACATGATTCTCTACCGAGTCCCATGGGATGGGCCGGGACACGTATTCCACATGATTCTCTACCGAGTCCCATGGGATGGGCCGACAACTGTCACGACCGAACACGGGCGTGTTGATGCCTTACCCGCACCCGGTAGTCATACATCGGAGAAAATCAGCGAACATAAAAACAAGACATGAAGCGAGATATTATATATAAGCAGGCCAACCAAAAGCGGTTGCCTTACGTATATAAATACATAAAAGCGAAACGATTTAATCCTTTTTACAACCCGCCCATGCGATTACTACTGGACATCTAAGATTTACAACAACCATGACGGACGGGGCCCCGCCATACCACGAATGTACAAGAACCTACAACTCGGGAACACATACAGAAGAATAAGCCTCGAAGAAAGCGGAGCTCCCAATCTGTTGGCTGTGATCCTATTGTTATACCCGTATTTCGGTATGTGCGTGGGGGCGTCGTAGAAATTTTCGAACTTCTTTAGGCTTGGCGAATTCTTTTGTGCACAACACCGGTTAGAGTCGTTTTTAATGAAATGTTTTCCACGACTTTCGTAGGGAATTTCCGCTATGTCATTTATAATTTTTGCGGATTTTTCCGAGAGACGTAACATTTGGACCAACAAGAGGCGACACTTGTCATCTCTAATTGGTGAAGGTTGGCGGACGAAATGGGCAAGGATTGGCACGTTTTTTGTGTTGAATTGTGGTCAAGGGTTAGGTAGGATATTTTGTGTAGATGGATAAGGTTGCACATGGCTTAATCTTGGCCTTACACTTGCTATGCACTTGTCTTCATCTTGGCCATTGGTTGGCCTTCACTTGACCTATAAATACCCCCTTAGTTGATGAACTTTCTTCATCCAAAACTTGAGCAATCTACCTAAGTCTCAAAATACTCCCTCCTCTTACTTACTTTCGTCCGCCACACTACCCTCGGAAGCCTTGGCAGAGGTCTACCCACTAGCCTAGTTGTTTTCATATAATACCACTTGTTGTGGTATAGAAATACTCTCTAGTATTGTTATAATGCCCAAAATACTTTAGCCAAATACCTTGTAGTACTTTCCAAAGTACCTTTTACAAAAGCCGGAAAATACTATTATACTTTCCTCGATCACTAAAACGAAACCCTAAGTAAATCTTCACCCGTAGTTGAAGTTATAGTAGAAGTTGGTTAGAACTTCTAAGGGTTGTTTGGAGTCGGGCGCTGAGTAGAGCTAAACCTTGCTCGGGATCGACATATAAACTCGGATAATTTTGGGCTTATCGAGGTAAACACTCTTGACCTTCTATTGTAATTGGAAATTACATGTTGTAGGAATATATAGTTGAAGTATACTATATATAGAACTGAACATTATAATTGTGCAGCAATGTCTTTTGACTTAAGCCTGAATAATACTTACGGCAATGTCTTGCGACTTAAGCCTGAATTTAAAGAAGAGAACTGAGCTGTAATTACATAGGACTGTATTCAGATGAGACTTGTGTAGCATTCGTGTAGTAGAATTGTACACGTCCGGTCGACGTGTTAACCCCTCGGTTGGCTTGGTAGCGGCCTCGATAGAGGAGGAGATTTACGCTGTTGCGGGGAGAGTCTTTGCCAATTTTACGTAGAATATTCGTCGGGATCTAAAGATATTAATAGGCGCTTTGTGGCCTCTATAGGTTGTAGTACTACGTGTGGAGTGACTGCTTGGTGAGAGTGTGGCCAAGCGGTTTGAGGTACTTGGGTTTTGTTATTAGTCGATAATCGTCGCGAGGTATGTGAACCTCTTCCTATCTCTTCTAGCATGATATGTGTGAACTATGTAGTACGGTAGACGTACATGTGCTAAATGTATTTGATTGGTTTAAAACATAAAGTGTTATAACGGCTTTATGGGAAGTCGGTTATAACGACTTTATGTTGATAATCAAATAATTTTTGGTTTCAAAAAGGTAACTGATTTGAATAATAACTGGCTTGATATGTGTTAATAAAGAACTTGAAGTATTTCAAAAGATTTATGAATCGTTTTGAAAGAATGAGTAGTACTTGGGTTTTGAAAGCTTAAGAGTTATACTAGCTTTATGGGAAGTTAGGTATAACGGCCTAAGAATGTTTCTTGATTTGAAATCGTAATGTGTATCGACAAACCATCTGCAGCGTTAATAAAAGGAAAATGTATTGACTAATGAAGTATTATTAAAACCATTAGAAACCTCCATCTGCATAGAAGCTAAGATGAGACAAAATGATATTACATTTCCTAGATCATGGCTGCTTAATGAGATTGATTATAAACAAGAATAACCTACTCACATATAAGACATATGTTTCTCAAAATGTTTAAAGGAGAATTATGTTTTAAAGGACTAAAACTATGAACTACGAAACCTTTTTCTAAAATGAGAAACTTGAGCATTCGAAATTAGGCAAACTTGAATGTTTGGAAAATAAGGTTGTTACTTGATTTTACAAAGGAAAGCATTTTGGTTTACTTAACAATGTTAGTCACTCAAATTTTATACTACGGGTATCGGGTGACCTTTGTAAAAGAAATGGATCTTAAAAGGAATTTAACGGACGTAGTACTTTAAGGTTAAAATCCGGACTTTGACATAAAATGAAAGTACCTTGAGTCGTGTGTAACTTGCTTATGCTTGTTGTTATGAAACTTGACCATGTTACGTGTAATAGCCTTGTTGTGCAAGAACTGTGTTCTACTCGATTACCGGGTCATCCGGGAATGTATCTCACTTGATTACCGGGTCATCCGGGAATGTGTTCTACTCGACACGTCATCCGAATGTATCTCACTTGATTACCGGGTCATCCGGGAATGTGTTCTACTCGATTACCGGGTCATCCGGGAATGTATCTCACTTGATTACCGGGTCATCCGGGAATGTGTTCTACTCGATTACCGGGTCATCCGGGAATGTATTTCACTTGATTAAATCAGGGAATGTATTTCACCGACTAGGTTCATCGGAATGTATTCCACACGTTTCTATATTGGGTCCATAAGATGGGCCGAGACCTGTTATACGTATCACATGATTTGTACCTAGACTGCCGGCAGTGAGGAAGAAGTTCCACGGGCATGAGGGATGACTTTGAGGGCGTGAGTCACGACTTGACATGACCTTCTATGTTGTGAATCGTAGTTTGGTTATCATACATGTCTCCTGCTTTATATAGACTATTATGATTTCATTTCTGATATTTCTGATTTCACATACTTGGTACTGTTATCTTGACCTCCTTCGAAGTGCGTTCATCTGCATGAGTAAAATCGTCATTGTCGACCCGCTTTTAGGATCACCTTTCAAAGATATTGGGAAGCTCAGTTCCTTCGAGGCTTATCTTTTGGTATGTTACCACAGTGCAGTAGATGCTTATACATTCGTGGTATGGCGGGCCTGTCCGTCATAGCCTTGTAAAATCTTAAGTGCATGCTTTGTTGTGGCGGGGTTTGTAAAAAGGATAACCGTTGGGTATTTATGTATATGTGATGAAGGCAAGCGCTTTGGTTGCTTTGTTTATTTATCTTTTCTCTTAATTCATGTTCATGTTTTTACTTAGCTGATTTTCTCGATGTTGTATCACTAGGGTGCAGGTAAAGCACGATCCACGGCCGGTTAGTCGTGACAAAAGTGGTATCGAGCGATTAGTCCTCGGAAAGTGTCTCTGAGCCGTGTCTAGTAGAGTCTTGATTATCGGTGTGTTGTGCACCACATCTATAATCAGGAGGCTGCAGGACATTTAGGATTGGTTTCCATTCTTCTCATTCTGAGATCGTGCCTTAGAGCTGTGTGATGAATTGGACCCCTCTGACGTATTCCTTTCCTTTACCAGTTATGCCTCCGCGTAAAACCGAGCCCGGATGGGCAAAGCGATCGAGGCTGTTAGTGAGATCTGAGAGAAATGCGAGCGCGAGCGGTCGATACACGAGCGATTCCGACGGCGGGTTTCGCGACGCCGCCAAGACCCAGCGAGTTTAGAGCGCAGCGATGGGCTGCGAGACTCTGATACTGAGCCTCCATCCCACGCGGAGCCGATGAGATAGGTACAAGGAGATGGCGATTCTGGCGAGTCGTGGCGATATGAGATAGATCGATGCATTCCGGCCCAGCGGCACCGTAGTTCACCCCGGCGAGCGGTTTGAGGCTACGGGACTTCCTGAGTTGTAGCCCTCCAGTGTTCTATGGATCGAGGCGAGGCGACCCTCGGGAGTTTATCCGAAGCACTCGCGGATCATGAGTGATCGAGCCTCGAGGCGAGTCGGTGGTATTAGGTTCGCATCACCGCGTGATCTGCGATTGGTAGTTTGATTCGTGGAGGCTGTCGGGAAGAGCATGCACTTCCAGCGATTTGGGGCAGTTCTCGAGGCATTTCTTGCACATTTCTTGCCTCCACGGATGAGAGGCTCGGGCGGCAATTTTTGACGTTGAGGCGGGGCGGGCGGACGGTTAGAGAGTACAATGTGAGTTCGACTCATTAGCTCGGTATGTTCCGTAGTAGCGATATGGAGGACCAGTACACCGCTACGTCCGGTGGGCGATTACTTAGCGAGAGGTTTATGCAGGTGTAGCTCTTGTACGGCATGGACATTGCCGCACGCAAGCTCATGCACTAGGATGTGAGGCACGGAGAGGTCGACGGAATGACCGAGATCGCGAGAAGAAGGCGAGCAGCAGGTCCTTTGGTAACTTTGAGGCGGACCGCCTCAGTGATCTAGTTATGTACCTCGCCCGATGCAGGTGGTCCTCCACGATCTTTGTGTCGTTCGGTATTCGGGGCTGGTCGAGCTCGTGGCTTCCGGTTCACGAGTTTACGTGAGTGCTAGCGGCCGGATTCATGTCCCCTCGGTGTGCGCGATGGCAAACATCATCGGAAATGTTGTCTTTCATCGTGCTTGTTTCACTGCGTCGAGCCGTGTGACGAGAGGCGTGCTTATAGGAGAGTACCGGCGCAGCGCGCGCACCTAGGATCGATGGCGAGCCGCGCGCCTTCTATTATCGCCTGCGCAGGCGCTTATGATTAGAGTGGAGCGGTAGCCGGTATATCTTAACCATCTAGAGGCTTGTATGTTTTGATGTTATGTTAATATGTTAAGTGTTATGTTGGATAGCTTTGTGCTAAAATGTGATTTAGGAACCAGTTGGGGAAAAAGGGTAAGCACAGGGGTGAGAAAATGATGAACCTTAGAATATTACAGTTGAGACCTTAGATGTAAGTCGTCTTGAGTACAAGATTTTGCGAGTGATCCTTGTCGAGTGCATTTTATGCCTAGAAAATATTGTGTGATAAGTCTCTGGTTGGGTAAATGAAAGTGGTATCTTTCATGATGTGATTTAGCAAGGTTGTTCGGATCGAGAAGCGAGAGAGTCGGCGTGTGAGGCTCGGGTTGAGGGCGTGTTGCGTGTCAACCCGTGGCCGGAATGAGGTGGGGTCAGCTCTGGGTGGTCCGCCGCGGTGGTAGGGTCACGAGGGTGCTAGGCCCGAGTTTAGATGACCATCGTATGAGTTCGTGGATATGTTCGACCAGGCGGATCGTGAAGGCGGAAGTGGCCTTAAGGAAGATCGAGGCTAGTAAGATAACCAAGTTGGAGGTGGTGACTCCAGGTTTGGAGAAGCTGGCGATAATCAAGTGTGTGCATTATCTTGGAAGAGTTCAAGAGTTCGAGAAGAGTACGACGAGTAAGGGTAGAGGCGAGCATGTATTGCGAGCATAGATATGATCATTTCTTGTAAAGGGAGAAGGTGCGAAGGATGTATATTTTAGACCTCGTGAATCGCATGCGATCGGCACCATATGTTGGGTCGCCGGAGTGACACTAGAACCTCGCGGCAAAGTGACAAAAGTTTGTGATGTTAGAGGTGTTTCCTCGTGGACTTGGATATAAGTATTTGCGTGCATGTGTTGTTTCGTGGCCAGTTGTGGCGTTGGCAACTTATTAGAAGAACTTTATCGTTATCCGTCTTGAGAAGGAACATTGGGACGAATGTTTCTAAGGAAGGAGAATGTTATACCGTATTTCAGTATGTATGCGTGGGGGCGTGCGTAGAAATTTTCGAACTTCTTTAGGCTTGGCGAATTCTTTTGTGCACAACACCGGTTAGAGTCGTTTTTAAATGAAAGCGTTTTCCACGACTTTCGTAGGGAATTTCCGCTATGTCATTTATAATTTTTGCGGATTTTCCAAGAGACGTAACATTTTGGACCAACAAGAGGCGACACTTGTCACCCTAATTAGTGAAGGTTGGCGGACGAAATGGGCAAGGATTGGCACGTTTTTTGTGTTGAATTGTGGTCAAGGGTTAGGTAGGATATTTTGTGTAGATGGATAAGGTTGCACATGGCTTAATCTTGGCCTTACACTTGCTATGCACTTGTCTTCATCTTGGCCATTGGTTGGCCTTCACTTGACCTATAAATACCCCCTTAGTTGATGAACTTTCTTCATCCAAAACTTGAGCAATCTACCTAAGTCTCAAAATACTCCCTCCCTCTTACTTACTTTCGTCCGCCAAACTACCCCCGAGAAGCCTTGGCGAGAGGTCTACCCCACTAGCCTAGTTGTTTCGTATAATACCCTTGTTGTGGTATAGAAATACTCTCTAGTATTGTTATAATGCCCAAAATACTTTAGCCAAATACCTTGTAGTACTTTCCAAAGTACCTTTTACAAAAGCAGGAAAATAATATTATACTTTCCCTCAGTCACTAAAACGAAACCCTAAGTAAATCTTCACCCGTAGGTGTAGTAATAGTAGACGATGGTTAGAACTTCTAAGGGTTGTATGGAGCGGTCGGGCGCCGGAGTAGGAGCTAAACCTTGCTCAGGATCGACATTTAAACTCGGATAATTTTGGGCTTATCGAGGTAAACACTCTTGACCTTCTATTGTAATTGGAAATTACATGTTGTAGGAATATATAGTTGAAGTATACTATATATAGAACTGAACATTATAATTGTGCGGCAATGTCTTTTGACTTAAGCCTGAATAATACTTACGGCAATGTCTTGCGACTTAAGCCTGAATTTAAATAAGAGAACTGAACTGTAATTACATAGGACTGTATTACAGTAGACTTGTGTAGCATTGCTGTGTAGTAGAATTGTACACGTCCGGTCAGACGTGTTAACCCCCCCCCCCTGGTTGGCTTGGTAGCCGGCCTCGATAGAGGAGGAGATTTACGCTGTTGCGGGGGGGGGGGAGGTGCTGCCGAATTTTCTGTAGAATATTCTACGTCGGGATCTAAAGATATTAATAGGCGCTTTGTGGCCTCTATAGGTTGTAGTACTACGTGTGGAGTGACCTGCTTGACTGAGAGTGTAGCCGACAGTTTGAGGTACTTGGAGCGTTTTGCTATTAGTCGATAATCGTCGCGAGGTATGTGAACCTCTTCCTATCTTCTAGCATGATATGTGTGAACTATGTAGTGCGGTGAGCGTACATGTGCTAAATGTATTTGATTGGTTTAAAACATAAAGTGTTATAACGGCTTTATGGGAAGTCGGTTATAACAGCTTTATGTGGATAAGCAAATACTTTGTGGTTTCAAAAAGGTAACTGATTTGAATAATAACTGGCTTGATATGTGTTAATAAAGAACTTGAAGTATTTCAAAAGATTTATGAATCGTTTTGAAAGAATGAGTAGTACTTGGGTTTTGAAAGCTTAAGAGTTATACTAGCTTTATGGGAAGTTAGGTATAACGGCCTAAGAATGTTTTACTGATTTCGGAAATCAGAATGTGTATCGACAAACCACTGCAGCGTTAATAAAAGGAAAATGTATTGACTAATGAAGTATTATTAAAACCAGTAGAAACCTCCATCTGCATAGAAGCTAAGATGAGACAAAATGATATTACATTTCCTAGATCATGGCTGCTTAATGAGATTGATTATAAACAAGAATAACCTACTCACATATAAGACATATGTTTCTCAAAACGTTTAAAGGAGAATTATGTTTTAAAGGACTAAAACTATGAACTACGAAACCTTTTTCTAAAATGAGAAACTTGAGCATTCGAAATTAGGCAAACTTGAATGTTTGGAAAATAAGGTTGTTACTTGATTTTACAAAGGAAAGCATTTTGGTTTACTTAACAATGTTAGTCACTCAAATTTTATACTACGGTATCGGGTGACCTTTGTAAAGAAATGGATCTTAAAAGGAATTTAACGGACGTAGTACTTTAAGGTTAAAATCGGACTTTGACATAAAATGAAAGTACCTTGAGTCGTGTGTAACTTGCTTATGCTTGTTGTTATGAAACTTGACCATGTTACGTGTAATAGCCTTGTTGTGCAAGAAGCGTGTTCTACTCGATTCGTCATCCGAATGTATCTCACTTGATTCGGTCATCCGAATGTGTTCTACTCGATTACCGGGTCATCCGGGAATGTATCTCACTTGATTACCGGGTCATCCGGGAATGTGTTCTACTCGATTACCGGGTCATCCGGGAATGTATCTCACTTGATTACCGGGTCATCCGGGAATGTGTTCTACTCGATTACCGGGTCATCCGGGAATGTATTTCACTTGATTACCGGGTCATCCGAGAATGTATTTCACTGACTTCCGGTTCATCCAGGAATGTATTCCACACGTTTCTATATTGGGTCCATAAGATGGGTAGGACACATTATACGTATCACATGATTTGTACTTAGGCTGCGGCGGTGAGGAAGAAGTTCCACGGGCATGAGGATGACTTTGAGGCGTGAGTCCACGACTTGACATGGCTTCTATGTTGTGAGCTGTAGTTTGGTTATCATACATGTCTCCGCTTTATATAGACTATTATGATTTCATTTCTGATATTTCTGATTTCACATACTTGGTACTGTTGTCTTGACCTCCTTGAGCTGCGTTCATCTGCAGTAAAAGGTACATCGGTCGACCCAGCTTTTAGGATCACCTTTCAGCGTATTGGGAAGCTCCGTTCCTTGAGGCTTATCTTTTGGTATGTTACCACAGTGCAGCGTAGATGCTTATACATTCGGGGTATGGCGGAGCCACTGTCCGTCATAGTGTTGTAAAATCTTAGAAGTGCATGCTTTGTTGTGGCGGGGTTTGTAAAAAGGATAACTGTTCGGGTATTTATGTATATGTGATGAAGGCAACTGTTTTGGTTGGCCTGTTTATTTATCTTTTCTCTTAATTCATGTTCATGTTTTTACTTCCACTGATTTTCTCTGATGTTGTATCACTAGGGTGCCCGGGGTAAGGCACCAGTCACGGGCCCGGGTTCGGGTCGTGACACCTATGAGCGAGGATCAACTACCGGTGTACTCCTACCTGCGGCATGAGCGGCCCGAAGAGTCGATCAAGTACCAAGTATGTGGCGAAAATCTGCGATTAAATCATAACGATCTATATAAGCGGGAGACATGTATGATAACCAAAATACGACGCAACATAAAAGCGATCAAGTCGAGGACTCACGCCTCAAAGTCATCACTCGATATATAACTATGGGTCTCACGCCCAATATCAATCATGTTCGCATCATGGCGCATGCCCCGGAGTGCGCCGGTGCGAGCGTATTCATGATGCAACAATAACAATGCCGCATGGCCACATGCCGAGTGCATTGGTGCGAGCATGTCCATGTAACATCAACAACAATATATGGGTGGTCAACCGCGCGTAACCACGTGCCGAGTCTGCGTCGGTGCGAACCGTCCGTGTGACAACAATAACCATATATCGGGTAATCAACCTGCGCGTAGGCCACATGCCCGAATTCTACATCGGTGTAGACATGTCCATGTAACATCAACAACAATATCTTTGGGTGGTCAACCTCGCGCGTAGCCACATGCCGGAGTCTGCGCCGGTGCGGAACCGTCCATGTGACAACAATAACCATATATCGGGTAATCAACCTGCGCGTAGCACATGCCGAATTCTACATCGGTGTAGACATGTCCATGTAACATCAACAATAATATCTTGGGTGGTCAACCTGCGCGTACGCCACGCCCCGGAATTCTACATCGGTGTAGACACGTCCATGTAACATCAACATTAATAATGGAAACATACCCGTGGAATCTTCCGCTGCCGTGCGTCAAGTAAGCTCTCAACAAGTCAACCGGCCCTCCATCGAGAGACGCGGTAGTATAGAAACACAATTCTTGCGCAACAAAGGCTATCACAACAAGCATAGGCGAGTTACACAACAACAAGCATAGGCAAGTGATACAACAAGTATAGGCAAGTTATACACAACTCAAGGTACTTCCTTTTTATATCAAAGTCCGGGTTTTAACCCTAAAGTACTACGTACGTTAAATTCCTTTTAAAGAGATCCATTCCTTTTATAAAGGTCACCCGATACCCGTAGTATAAAAATAGAGTGACTCACATTTTTAGGTAAACCAAAACACTTTCCTTTTTCAACAACATTCTTTCTCCTAAAGTTCCAGTTTGCCTAATTTCAATTACTCAGGTCTCTTTATTTTAGAAAAGTTTCATAGTTCATAGTCTTAATCATTTAAGAATATAATTCTCTTTTAAACAATCTGAGAAACATATGCCTTATATGAGTGTAGGTTATTCTTGTTCATAATCAATCTTATTAAGCAGCCATGATCTAGGAAATGTAATATCATTTTGTCTCATCTTAGCTTCTATGCAGATGGAGGTTTCTACTGGTTTTAATAATACTTTATTATTCAATACATTTTCCTTTATTAACTGCGATGGTTTGTCGATACTCATTCGATTTCGAAATCGAGAAAGCGTTATTCCCTTTTAAAACCAAGTACTCATTACTCACGAATGAGGTTTCACACAAACATCCATATTAAGTCAAGTCTCTTATCTTTTAAGATTAAGTCTCTCTTAACTAAAAAGTCGATAAACCATTCTTTTTATCTCTCTTAAGACGTTATACCTAACTTCCCATAAAGCTAGTATAACTCTTATGTTTTCAAAACCAAGTATTACTCTTCTTTCAAAAAGGTTTATTAATCTTTTGAAATACTTCAAGATTCTTTATTATTCAGGCTTAAGTCAAACGACATTGCCGTAACACTCTATCGCGACCGATTCGGAGCAGTGGTCGTGCCTTACGGGCACCCAGTAGTCATACATCAGTGTCGTGAATATAAAAACAAGACATGAAACAGCTTGTAAAATGAGACACGCTTTATCGATGAAAAGCTTGCCTTTCGGCATATATATATACATAACCCAAGTTTTGCGATTCATCCCAAATGTACAATAGGACTACTGCACCTAGGAATGTAAACAACTATGGCGGGGAGGCCGCCATACCCTGATCATGCAAAACTAATTACAACGGGAGAGCATACCCAAAAGTAGAGCCTCGGGAGAAGATGGAGCTCACGACACCAACGCAAAGATCCTAAGGATGCGGATCTAGCACTGCTTGCCACTGCGGCGTGAGCGCGGCCCGAAGGAGTCGATCTGACAATTACTAAGTATGTGAAAGCGTAAAGTACTTAAATGAAAACATATCATTTTAAAATCAGTTTTGCAAGTATGTATGAAACAACCAGGTAACCGCATAGTGCCACATCATAAACAAGAGCAACAATAGGTAAATGCGCAGTCTTTTCTAGGTGCGAATGATCGAGCGGGGCCAATTGCGTAGTATCACTATGCAAACCTAATCACGGACTCCGTAGTCCGTATAGGCCACTCACATAGGCCGCGTAGGGTATATAACCCCGCGTCGAGGGTAGCTACTCCTCGGCGTCGCCCCGACTCGTAGTCGCGTAGCCACATAGACCGCGTGAGGTATAACCCGCATCACTAACACGGAACTCCGTAGCTCGCGTAGGTCCCTGGACCGCATGAGGTATTCTCGAATCATGGTCCCGGACCGCTGAGTCTACCGCGTCGGAGGCGACAACCCCGGTAATATGTCAAGAGGTGAGTGATATTACACTAACATAACAACTTATCGTTAAACAACATAAGCCTGACAAGAATACTCTCTTATACAAGCGTTACAAGACACTAACACACATAGCATCATATCATGTCTACTTATCAAACCATCTTATTATTCTTTTCACAAATCAATATAAGTGCATTATAAACACATAGGCAAAACTGTTTCTTTTATCATGCTTAAGTGGTTATACCTAACTTCCCATAAAGCTAGTATAACTCTTAAGCTTCATTTTAAAAACCAATTAGTTCTCTTACATTAAAAATGATTGATAATCTTTTGAAATGCTTTGAATCCTTATTATTCGGGCTTAAGTCGCGAGACATTGCCGTAAGTATTATTCGAGCTTAAGTCGAAAGACATTGCAGTAAGTATTATTCGATTAACACGTATCGTCTACCGTACTATATATATATTTTAAAATATCATGCTTTAGGAAGAATCACATACCTTACCGTGAAAACCACGCCAAGTTGAATATGTCGCGAGAGATTCAACCTATAATAGTCGAACACGTCTATCAACGCTCGGACTACTCAAAGCAGTTCTAAGCAGAGGGTTCTCTATTCTACGGAAAATTGGGCAGCACTTCCCTACCCGGTGAGCTACTCAAGTCTACTGTGAAAACAGTCCTAAGTAAGTACAGTTTGATTATTCTTCTTTTAAACCCTTCTATTGTGATAACAGTTCAATTCTATTCTGTAATATTCTTCTAAGTATTTAATACTTATTCTTATACTACAGTATGTATTCTCTAATTCAAAAGAGGTTAGGATTATTTACCTCGGTAAGCCCAATAATATCCTAGATAAAAGTCGATCCGGAGCAAGGCTTAGCTCCTAAGTTATGCGCTCAGATAGCTCGAGAAACCTTATAAGTTCTTCACAACTTCTACTAAGTACTAAGGGATTTGGGCTAGGGTATTTTGGGCATTACAACAATACTAGAAGGCAACTTTTCTACCAAGGGAGGGGGGGTAGATTTCGGCTAGGCTAGGGGGGGTAGCCTCGGCTAAGCTTCTCCAAAGGGGGGGGGGAGGTGTTTGGACGAAAAGAGGCTTAAGGGAGAGGGAAGGATTTTAGACTTGGAAGGCTTTTGTGGATGAAGAACTCTTCATCACAAGAGGGGTATTTATAGGTCAAGGGATGGCCAACCAATGGCCAAGATTATGCCAAGTGCAAGGCAAGTGTAAGGTCAAGATTAGGGCAAGTGTCCTTGGCCAACTTGCACACAAAATATCCTACCAACTCCAAGACAAAAATAAGCCATCCATTCGGCCCTATGAACGCCTCACATCCATCAATTGGAGGGTGACAAGTGTCGCCCTCCCGTTGGTCCAAAGTGTTTCGTCTCTCGGAAAAATCCGCAAAAATTAGAAATGGCATAGCCGGAATTTATCCTACGCGAGTCTAGTAAAACGTTTCGTCGAAAAACGATTCTTTGTGAGAGTTGTGCCCAAAAAATGTCCAAGGCCTAAACTTTTGTACGTACGTCCTCACGTAAATACTTCGGAAATACGGGGTATAACATTCTCCCCTCCTTAGAAACATTCGTCCCGAATGTTCCTTCCCAAGACAGTTATCGATAAGGTTCTTCATAACTTAAACAGTTGTAAATGCCACACACGGCCACGTAACAACACTTAGGCAAAAGCGATAACGAAAATTTACAAGTAGGAAAGTGAATTACGGAGGTGTGGGAATAGGTGAGATACTTACGCCTCATGTCCTCCTCGCCTTCCCACGTCATCTCCTCCACGAGCTCGTTCCGCCACAAGACTTTGACGGAAGCCACGTCCTTGGTCCACAGACGCCTAACCTGACGATCGACTATCGCTATGGGAATCTCCTCATACGATAACCCCTCGGTCACCTGGACATCGTCAATCGGGTGTACCACTAGATGGATCCGATACATCTCGCCGGCATAGAAACATGAAACACGGATGCGCGCCTCCAGATCGGACGGCAGATCAACTCGTAGGCAACCTTGCCTACCTACGGACAATCTGAAGCGGCCCGATGTACCTGGGTGAGTTTCCTTCCCGAATCTCATCACACCCTTTATGGGTGACACCTTTAGGAAAACCCAATCATGAACCTCGAACTCGGATGCGACGGCGATGATCTGCGTATGACGACTTCATCGACTACGGTGTCGTGACCTCTCTGGATAAGCTTCACTTATCCGGCACTGCTTGCACCAAATCTGGTCCCAGCCGCACCTCGCCCACATCGAACCAACCTATAGGCGTCTGCACTTCCTCCATACAAGGCCTCATGGCGCCATCCCGAATCTTTGGAGTGGTAGCTATTATTGTACGCAAACTCAACTAGAGGCAAATGATCCTCGGCTACCCACTGAAGTCGATAACACGGGCTCGCGACATATCCTCGAAGTGCGGATAGTGCGCTCTGCTGTCCGTCCGTCTGTGGATGGAATGCGATGCTCGAGCTCACTGCGTCCTAAACCTCTCTGGAAAGACCTCGGAAGTTAGCGTGGCGGGCTCCTGCATGCGATATGATCGAAATAGGGACTCCATGCGATCGGCGATCTCTCGGATGTAAAGTCGGCATAATCCTCGGTAGAAAAAGTCGTCTGACGGGAAGAAAGTGGGCTGATTTCGTCGACTGTCGGCGATAACCCATATAGAATCATGTCTCCTCTGCGAGTGCGAGGTAATCTGTGATGAAGTCCATGTTGATTACCTTCCACTTCGGTCGGGATCTCTATCGCATGCAACAAACCACGGGCCTCGGTGCTCTACCTTCACTGCGACAACATGGGCCTTTGAGCTACGAACTCTGCAACGTCCTCTTCAAGCCATCCCACCAATACACGGATCTAAGGTCGTGGTACATTTTGGTCGACCACGGATGGATAAATGCTTGTACCGTGTGCTTCCCAAGAACCTGCTGCCAAGTCACGAAACATCTGGAACATACAACCTGCCCTCAAACCTTAGCACCCAGTGGTGCTACCTTAAAAGGACCCTTGCCTCACGAAGAGGTGTATCGCGATAACGTGTCAAAGCTGGATCCTCGGTGTTGCCTCTTCACCTCGCCGGCGATGGAAGACTCGGCAACCTCACGAACTCGAACCCACTGCTATCGGAATCAATCAAGCGGACACCAAGGCTCGCTAAGCGATGCAAATCACGAACCATGTCCTCTTCTCTGCTGCACATCGATAGGCTCCCCGGACTACGACTAAGAGCATCTGCCTGACATTGGCTTTCCCGGGTGGTACAGATATCAACATCGTAATCCTTAAGCAACTCTAACCACCGTCTGCATCGTAAGTTCGGCTCCTCTGGTGAAGATATCTTGGAGGCTCTTGTGGTGCGTATAAATATCCACATGAACCCCATACAAATAGTGCCTCGGATCTTGGCGTGAATCACGCGCGACTCCAAATCATGGGTGGGGTAGTTCTCTCGTGTTTCTTGGTGTCGGGATCATACGCTATAACCTTGCCTCTGCTGCATCAACACACATCCCAACCCGATGCGGCGCGATCACAATACAAAACATAACCGTCTGGACCTCTGGAAGAGTAAGAAGCGAGGCGGTCGTCGATCTCTCTTTCGAATCGAAACCACGCTCACAAGCATCGATCCATCAAACTTGGCTGCCACGAGTCGGCCTAGTCAATGGTGCGAGAGATAGAAGCAAACTTCTCCACGAACGCCCGATAATATCTGAGGCCCGAAAGCTGCGAACCTCTATCGGAGTAGTAGGTCTAGGCCAAGTCTGGCGCCGATCTTGGCGTATCCACTCGAATTCCATCGGCCCGACAATATGCCCGAAAAGCCACGAAGTCAGCAAAACTCACATTTGGAAAACTTGGCGTACTGGCTGGTCTGGAGAAGCGCCGGCCTGATCGCCAAATGCTCGCGTGCTCCTGCTCTGGCGAGAATAAACCAAGATATCATCAATGAACACTATCACAAACGTGTCCAAAAATGGTTTGAACACTCGGTTCATCAAATCCATGAATCTGCGGAGCATTGGTCAAACCAAAAGACATGACCACGAACTCATAATGCCGGCCGGGTCGGAATGCGATCTAGGGACATCGCTCTCGACTCTCACGATGATAGCCCGATCCGCATCAATCTTGGAGAAACATCTCGCACCTGCCGGTCGAACAAATCATCAATCACGGGAAGGGTATCTGTTCTTAATGGTCACCTTGTTGTTGCACATGTAATCAACACACATGCGCGGCGTCCTTCTTCTTCACGAACAATCGGCGCTCCCGGGGAGAAACACTAGGCTGATGAAGCCGCTTCTCCGGCCAAATCCCTAAGGTGATCCTTGACTCTCTCAACTCGGCGGTGTCATTCGTATGGCGGAATGGAAATAGTGAGTGTGCAGCAATATGTCTATACAAAACTCAATCTCCTCTCGGGAGGATGCGGGAGGTCGTGCGGAAACACGTGCGGGAACTCTCGACTCTGGGCGGTGAAAATCTGCGCTGCGGCCTCGATTATCAAACACGAACGAGATGGTAGATATACCCGCCCGTCTTCCTAGCCGAGGTAGGAAATAAACCTACCGCCGGCGATCTGGTGCTCCCTCCACTCAACAATGGCTCGCCGAGCTGGAACGTACTACTCTCTCTGCGGTCTACATTGGCGTAGCAAGAATCTAGCCAATCCGTCCCATGATCACGTCGAAGTCAATCATCTCAACTCTATCAAGTCGGCTGAGTCGGCGGTGTAAATGGTCACGGGACAAGCTCTATATACCGCCGAGCTACTGCAAGATCACCCATGGCGTAGCTACCTCGAAAGGGTCTATGGACTCGGGCTCTATCCTATCCTACTAGCAACAAGGGAGATATATAGGGCCAGTAGAACCGGATCTATCAAAGCATACACATCAAACCCGAGCGATAAGGTACCTATGGCGACATCGGTGAGGCCTCACGATCTGTCGGTGGACAAAGCATAAATGCGATTCGAGGACCGCTAGGCGGGACCCGCGCCACGACCTGCGCGACCTGCTGGTCCATGAGTACCTTGCCCTCGGGGCGAGTAGGTGTCGGGGATGAAGAAGACCGTGAGAAAGAACACATGGTGACCCTACCATCAAGATCGCCCTTGGTGGACAGTTCCTCGCATAGTGACCTGCGGCCTGGCCAATCGAAACAAGCTCGTAGCACCTGACTCGAAGTGGGATCTACCGCATCGGCCACCCGAGGTGGTCCGTCGGCGATACCTCTCTGCTCTGGGCGTCCGAAGCCACAGGGCCACAGTACGCCCTCGAATATCACTGGTGTCTTGAGGGCGGTGCGGAGTGCTCTGGTGGTGTGGTGCAAATCTCGGCTTCTTGAGGCCGCCCACCACGATAGCCACCAAAGACCACGATGTCACGGTCTTCTTACTGCTGCTGCTGTCGACCCGTCGGTCTCTACGCTCGCATCCAAGAGCATGAGCTGCATGCGGGTAATGTCCATACCGGTGAAGAGAAACACCCGCAAGACTCGGCCATATAGTCATCTAGCCGGTGGCGTGGCGGTGCACCTATCCTCCATATCTGCTACCAATCTTTGGGACATATCGAGCAAAGAATCGAACTCGACATTGTACTCCACATTTGTCGTCCTCTGTCTCGTGGTAAAAATCTATCGGCCGCGCCCTCGCCATCTGTGGAGGCAAGAAGTGAGTGAGAAAGCCTCGAGAACTCATCCCAGTAGGCGGGGCGCGTGCTCTCCCGGGATAACTCGCGAATCAAACCAATCATTTGCGGTATCACGCGGCCTATGTGAACCAAAGATCACGGACTCGGTCTCGGCGCCCGATCACTCTCAAAATCCTCTGGTAGCGGATGAACTCCTGCGGATCATCCTCGGCCTCGACCGTAAAACTACGGCGGGCTCTGACTCGGGAAGTCTCGTAGCCTCAAACTCTACGCCTCGGGTGAACCACGGGTATGGTAGTGGGGCTGAGCTGCCGCATCCGGCTGTCACCGTATGCGGCCACGATCTGGCGATGGCGGGCCATCTCTATAACCCATCTCATCTGCTCCGGTGTGGGGTGGAGGTGTAAATCTTTGTGGTCTCGTCGGCTGCTGCGTCCTAAACCTCACAGGGTCGTGGCGTCGTAGAACTCGCCGTCTACGGTATAGGCCCGGGCGAGCCCTCGTGACTCTAGGTGTCCCACTAGCGACTCCCTCGGCTGCCTTGCCATACAGGCGGGTTGCCTTACATGGAGGCATAAGCGTTCTGAGAAAAAGGGATACGTTAGAAGGTCGACTTATAACACGACTCTGAGGCACGATCTCGGAATGCAAAGAATGAAACCAATCCTAAATATCCTATAGCCTCACGATTATTGGTGTGGTGCGCAACACACACCGATAATCAAGACTCTACTAGATCTGATGCGTAGATACTTTCCGAGGATTAACGGCTCACGATACCACTTTTGTCACGACCGTTCGGGGCGTGGTAGTGCCTTCAAGGCACCCAAGTAGTCATACATCAGAGTAATCAGCGGAATATAAAAACAAGACATGAAACAGTTGTAAAATGAGAC
The DNA here is from genome assembly GCA_029844215.1 of Przewalskia tangutica. Taxonomy (NCBI): domain Eukaryota; kingdom Viridiplantae; phylum Streptophyta; class Magnoliopsida; order Solanales; family Solanaceae; genus Przewalskia; species Przewalskia tangutica. The sequence continues at coordinate 67,588,537 of CM056723.1, forward strand.
ACAGTTTATCTGATGAAAAGCTTGCCTTTCGGCATATATATATACATAACCCAAGTTTTTGCAGTTACATCCCAAATGTACAATAGGACTACAGACCTCTAGGAATGTAAACAACTATGGCGGGACAGGGCCCCGCCATACCTGTACAAAACTAATTACAACAGGGAGAGCATACCCAAAGTAGAGCCTCCGGAGAAGATGGAGCTCACGACACCAGCAAAAGATCCTAAGGATGCGGATCTAGCACACCTTGCCACCTGCGGCATGAACGCGGCCCCGAAGAGTCGATCTGAGTACTAAGTATGCGAAACTGTAAAGTACTTAAATGAAAACATATCATTTTAAAATCAGTTTTGCAAGTATGTATGAAACAACGAAGGTAACGCGCATAGTGCCACATCATAAACAAGAGCAACAATAGGTAAAGCATAGCGAGTCTTTTCTAGGCTGCGAATGATCGAGCGGGGCCAATTTCGTAGTATCACCATGCAAACCTAATCCTGGACTCCGTAGTCCGCATAGGCCACTCACATAGGCCGCATGGGGTATATAACCCACGTCGAGGTAGCTACTCCTCGGCGTCGTCCTGGACTCGTAGTCCGCATGGCCACATAGACCGCGTGAGGTATAACCCATCACTAACACGGAACTCCGTAGCTCGCATAGGTCCCTGGACCCGCGTGAGGTATTCTCGAATCATGGTCCCGGACCACGAGTCTACCGCGTCGGAGGCGACAACCCCGTGTAATATGTCAAGAGGTGAGTGATATTACACTAACATAACGACTTATCGTTAAACAACATAAGCACAACAAGAATACTCTCTTATACAAGCGTTACAAGACCTTAACACACATAGCATCATATCATGTCTACTTATCAAACCATCTTATTATTCTTTTCACAAATCAATATAAGTGCATTTATAAACACATAGGCAAATGTTTCTTTTATCATGCTTAAGTGGTTATACCTAACTTCCCATAAAGCTAGTATAACTCTTAAGCACATTTTAAAAACCAATTAGTTCTCTTACATTAAAAATGATTGATAATCTTTTGAAATGCTTTGAGATCCTTATTATTCAGGCTTAAGTCGCGAGACATTGCGTAAGTATTATTCGGGCTTAAGTCGAAAGACATTGCGTAAGTATTATTCGATTAACACGTATCGTCTACCGTACTATATATATATTTTAAAATATCATGCTTTAGGAAGAATCACATACCTTCTCGGCAAAACCACGCGCGAGTTGAATATGTGCGCGAGATTCAACCTATAATAGTCGAACACGTCTATCAGCGTTGGACTACTCACAACGATTCTAAGCGAGAGGGTTCTCTATCCTACGGAAAATTGGGCAGCACTTCCCTGCGGTGAGCTACTCAAGTCTCTGTGAAAGCAGTCTAAGTAAATCTGATTTGATTATTCTTCTTTTAAACCCCTACTGTGATATGATTCAATTCTATTACGTAATATTCTTCTAAGTATTTAATACTTATTCGTATACTCCTACCGTCTGTATTTCTACTTCCAAAGAGGGTTAGTATTATTTACCTCGGTAAGCCCAATCATATCCTCGATACAAGTCGATCAGGAGAGGCTTAGCTCTAAGTTATGCGCTCAGATAGCTCGAGAAACCTTAGAAGTTCTACACAACTTCTACTAAGTACTAAGGGATTTGGGCTAGGGTATTTTGGGCATTACAACAATACTAGAGGCAACTTTTCTACCAAGGGAGGGGGTAGATTTGGCTAGGCTAGGGGGTAGCCTCGGCTAAGCTTCTCCCGAAGGGGAGGTGTTTGGACGAAAGAGGCTTAAGGAGAGGGAAGGATTTTAGACTTGGAAGGCTTTTGTGGATGAAGAACTCTTCATCACAAGAGGGTATTTATAGGTCAAGGGATGGCCAACCAATGGCCAAGATTATGCCAAGTGCAAGGCAAGTGTAAGGTCGAGATTAGGGCAAGTGTCTTGGCGACTTGCACACAAAATATCCTACCAACTCCAAGACAAAAATAAGCCATCCATTCGGCCCTATGAGCGCCTCACATCCATCAATTGGAGGTGACAAGTGTCGCCCTCCCGTTGGTCCAAAGTGTTTCGTCTCTGGAAAAATCCGCAAAAATTAGAAATGGCATAGCGGAATTTATCTCGCGAGTCTAGTAAAGCGTTTAGTCGAAAAGCGATTCTTTGTGAGTTGTGCCCAAAAACGTCAAGGCCTAAACTTTAAGGCTAAACTTTTATGCGTCGTCCTCACGTACATACTTGAAATCTGAGGTATATGACTACATTTAGTTAACAGCGTCGTCTACGTACTAAGTATATATTCCTTTTAAAATACTTCAAGGTCCTTATTATTGGGCTTAAGTCAAAAGACATTGTATAAATGCTGATTCGTTCTGTTAACACACGTCGTCTACCATACTATATATATATATTATTGGGCTTAAGTCAAAGACATTGCCACGCGTCGTCTACCGTACTATATATATATTCTTTTAAAATACTTCATGCTCAAGAGTATAGGAAGAATCACATACCTCGCGACGATTATCGACTATAAGCAAAGCGCTCCACGGCTATAACGGCTAGCCTTGTCCACCTTCCAAGTAGTTCATGCTACTCGCGAGAACATTCAACCGATAAAAGTTATTAGTCTCGTAAATACGGTCCTATGTAAGTAATCTGATTAATCTTACTTTAATATTACGATGCGATTTGATTCAAGTCTTTTCTGTAATATCCTTCTATTACAGTTCAATTCTCTTCTATGAATCTCATAATCATTTCAATACAACTACAGTATGTAATTTCCAATTACACTAGAAGGATAGGATTATTTACCTCGGTAAGCCCATAATTATCCAAGTTTAAAGTCGATCCTGAGCAACGTTTAGCTCCTACTCCGAGTGCTCCAATCCGCTCCAAACAAGCCTTAGAAGTTCTACGCAACTTCTACTTAACACTTCAACCGACTATGAATGTTTCCTTAGGGTTTCGTTTAGTGGCTAAAGGAAAGTATAATAGTATTTCCGGGCTCTACGTATAGAGGTAACTTTGGAAAGTACTACAAGGTATTTGGGCTAAAGTATTTGGGCATTATAACAATACTTGGAGAGTATTTCTATACCACAAAGGGGGTATTATACGAAAACAACTAGGCTAGGGGGGGGGGACCCTCTCGGCCAAAGCTTCTCAAGGGGGGGGGGGAGGGGCTTTGGACGAACTCAACTCTCAAAGGGGGAGGGATTTTTAGGCTTGGAAAATGATTTTAGGATGAAGAAGTTCATCAACTTAGGGGGGTATTTATAGGTCAAGCAATGGCCAACCAATGGCCAAGATCAAGCCAAGTGCCATGCAAGTGTAGGGCTAGGATTAAGCCATGTGCACCTTATCCATCTACCACACCAACTTGCACAAAATATCCTACCAACTACAAGCCACCTATTTCGTCCCTTTGCCGCCCCAACCTCTTCCAATGTGAGGGTGACACATGTCACCCTCCCGTTGGTCCAAAATGTTTCGTCTCTCGGAAAAATCCGCAAAAATTATAAATGACATAGCCGGAATTTTCCCTTCGCAAGTCTTGTAAAACGTTTCGTCGAAAAACGATTCTTTTCGGCACTTGTGCCCAAATTTTCGAACCTTGCCAAACTTTAAGGCTAAAATTTATATACGTACGCCCTCACGTACATACTCTGGAAATACGGGGTATAACAGACACGTATTCCACATGATTCTTTACCGAGTCCCACGGGATGGGCCGGGACACGTATCCCACACGATTTATACCTAGACTGCCGGCAGTGCGGAAGGAGTTCCACGGGCATGAGGGATGACTTGAGGGCGTGAGTCCCTGACTTGACATGACTGCTTTTATGTTGTGAACTGTAGTTTGGTTATCATACATGTCTCCTGCTTTATATAGACTATTATGATTTCATTTACAGTGTTTTACATTTTCACATACTTGGTACTGTTATGCTTGACCTCCTTGAAGGCTGCGTTCATCTGCATGGTAGAAGTACATCGGTTGTGGATCCTCGCTCCTAGGATCACAGTTCAGCGTGTCGGGAAGCCCAATTTCTTCGGAGGCTTATCTTTTGGTATGTTACCACAGTGCAGTAGATTCTTGTACATTCGGGGTATGGCGGGGCACTGTCCGTCATAGGCTGTATAAAAATCTTAAGTGCATGCCTTTGTTGTGGCAGGGTTTGTAAAAAGGATAACTGTTCGGGTATTTATGTATATATACTGAAGGCAACTGTTTTGGTTGGAATGTTTATTTATCATGTCTCTTAATTCATGTTCATGTATTTATTTCCGCTGATTTTCTCTGATGTTGTATCACTAGGGTGCCCGGGGTAAGGCACCAGTCACGGGCCCGGGTTCGGGTCGTGACAGAAAATCCACCTATAATAACCACAACACATCTATCAACATCTAGGTTCCTTCGTAGAATATTTCTAAGTATAAGGTTTCTTATTCTACGGAAATTCGGCAGCACTTCCCCTATATCTACCTACCTCCACCTTTTACAAGGTCTGGTATCAATAGTCAACCTGCCACATTTAAGGCGCAACAATACAACAGTCAAAAGGGATTACACGCTTAACTGGACGTGTAAATTTATGTCCCACAATATACTAAACAGTCCAAATTCTTTTCAATCTTCTTTCCACATACTATATACTCAACTATAAACTACTACAACATGTAATCTTCAATTACAATAGAAGGACAAAGATCATTACCTCGATAAGCCTAAAATTATCCAAGATTATAAGTCGATCCTTAGCAACGTTTAGCTCCTATTCCTTACGTTCCAACCCGCTTCAAGTAACCCTTAGAAGATCCTAACCAACTCCTCTTCAAGATCAAACTCCAAAAAGTGAAGAACACTTAGGTTCCAACACTACCAACTTTCGGCCAAGGGGGTGTATATAGGATAGGGGTGTGAAATCTTTTCTAACACTTGGTTCACAATCTTCCTAACACCTTAAAGAATAACACTTAAAAGTTTAAGGATTTTTGGACAACTTTTGGTCAAGGGGGGGGCTAATTGCCGTGAGCTACAACAAGGGAGGGAGGGAGAATTTCAAACCTTGGAAATTATCTAAGTGTTGGATGAATAAGTCTTGCATCAAGGGGGTATTTATAGGGGAAAATCAAGGGCTAGGATCAAGGCAATTGTGTGGTGAGATTGGGGGACAAGTGTGTGTGGGTCCCATCATCCATATGTCTACACAAAGCTTGAGACAAGTGGCTTGCCACTTGTCTACAAAAATCGGCCAAGAGGCCACATGGCACACACATTTCGGCCAAGGCCACCTAAGGGGGTGACACGTGTCTCCCTCCTACTCGTCCAAAATATTTCATCTCCTGAAAATATCCATAATGTCCAAAATCTCGAAAACAAAGTGGGCCCCGCAAAACCGTAAATTTCTCCCGTGGGCCCCACGTGACCAAATATGGAAATAAAATTCCATAATTCTATTATATTCCCAGAAGTCCGAATACCAAATCTGGGAATCCAATTCCCATTAACGAACCTTTTTCCTTCACAAAATCTGGAAAATTTTCCGTCGGAAAATCAAATCTTTCTTCCTTTCAAATATTAATGTCGTATTATCATACATACGTCCTCACATACATACCCTGGAACTACGGGGTGTAACAATGTCACACCCCTAGCCTAAAAAGACCACCTTGGCAGAAATTTGCTAGAGTTGGAACCCAAGTGTTCTTCACTTTTTGGAGTTGGATCTTGAAGAGAAGTTGATTAGGAGCTTCTAAGGGTTGCTTGTAGCGGATTGGAACGTAAGGATTTGGAGCTAAACTTGCTAAGGAGCGACTTTAAGTTCTTGGATATTTTTGGGCTTTTTGAGGTAATGATCTTAATCCTCTTTGTGAAGTTGGATATTATATATGTTGGAGGTATATAAATGAGTATGAGATATGTGGAATGAAGGTTGGAAAGATTTGGAACTTGTTAAGTTGCTAAAATGGAGAATTGGCATGTAAGCCATAAAATGGTAAAAACGTATCTATTACTTGTTGAAAGTTAATAACAAAGTAATTATAACTTATATAAAGATTGAAATATAAGTTGGAAGATTAATGAAGTAATTCCGGCATGCTAGCCGAAAATTGGATAAGTTGATTGTATTAGTTGGCAAAGAACACCAACTAATGGACTGTATTTACTTTGGATTGTATTTACATTGGACTGTATTTACTTTGGACTGTATTTACATTGGACTGTATTTACATTGGACTGTCTTTACTTTGGACTATGGACTTGTTTCCATTTCGGTTTTGGTTGTTTAAGGGCAAGATTTTTTAAACACGTCCGTTTAGGCGTGTGATCCCCTCTTCAGTTGTTGAATTGTTGCGCCTTAAATGTGGCATGTTGGTTATTGTTTTCGGGCCTTGAAAAAGGTGGAAAAGTACGTAAAAAGCAGTCTTTGCCCGATTTTTCGTAGAATAAGAGACCCTATACTTAGAATATTCTACGAAGAAATTAGATGTTGATAGACGTATTTTGGCCATTATAGGTTGCTATCCTACGCGCGACATATTCAACTTGGCAAGTGGATTTTGCCGAGGAGGTATGTGTGTTATACCCCGTAGTTCCAGGGTATGTATGCAAGGACGTACGTACGAGAATACGACATTGAAATTGGAAAGGAAGAAAGAGGTGATTTTTCCACGGAAAAGTTTCCAGTTTTTGTGAAGGAAAAAGGTTCGTTAATGGGAATTGGATTCCCAGATTTGGTATTCGGACTTCTTGGAATATTAGAGAATTATGGAATTTTATTTTCGGAAATGGTCACGTGGGGCCCACGGGAGAAATTCTGATTTTGTAGAAGCCACTTTGTTTTGAGATTTTGGCCATTGTGGAAATTTTGGAAGATGAAATATTTTGGGCCAGTAGGAGAGGCGACCACGTGTCACCCCTAGGTGGCTTAGCGATTATTATTTGTGCCTGACACGATTAAGTCGTTTTTGGCGAAGCGTTTTACCTGACTCGCGTAGGATAAATTACGGCTATGTCATTTCTAATTTTTGCGGATTTTTAGAGAGGCGAAACATTTTGGACCAACGGGAGGCGACACTTGTCACCTCCGATTGATGGACTTGAGGCGTCTATAGGGCCGATTGGGTTGGCTATTTTGTCATGGAGTTGGTAGGATATTTTTGTGTAGTAGATAGAATGGACACTTGCCTAAATCCTCACTACACTTGCCTTGCACTTGGCATCATCTTGGCCGTTGGTTGGACATGTCTTGACTTATAAATACCCTCTTAAGATGAAGAGTTCTTCATCCACAAAAATCTTTCAAGTCTTGAAAAATCCTTCCCTCCTTGAGCTTGTTTTCGTCAAGCCTACTCGCCCCAGAGTAAAGTTGGCGAGCCCCACTCTGCAAGCAAGCCACTGGCAGAAAACACTACCCATTGGTAGAAATGTTGCCTTAGTATTGTTATAATGCCCAATTACCTAGCCCAAACCCAGTACTTAGTTGAAGTTGTGAAGAACTTCTAAGGGTTCTTGGAGCGCATTGGAGCGTCTTGGAGTAGGAGCTAAACCTTGCTCGGGAGGCGACTTTTATCTAGGATATTATTGGGCTTCGAGGTAAATAACCTTATCCTCCTTTTGTAATTAGAAAATACATCTTGTAGAAGTATAGGAATAAGTATAAATACTTAGAAGGATATTAAAGAATAGAATTGAGCGATATCACGATGAAGGGTTTAAAGAAGAATAATAGAAGCTGTACTTACATATGATTGTTTTCACGATGAACTTGAGTAGCTCACGGGTAGGGAAGTGCTGACTTTCCGTAGGATATAGAACCCTACGCTTAGAGCTTTATGCGATCTGATCTGAGCGTTGATAGGCGTGTTGGTATTATAGATCGATTCTGCGTGCGCGACATATTCAACTTGGCGGTGGATTTCGCGAGAAGGTATGTGATTCTTCCTATCCTCTTGAGCATGATATTTTAAAGAATATGTATATAGTGCGGTGAGCGTCGTGTGTTAACTGAATAATAATTACGGCAATGTCTTCGGACTTAAGCCTGAATAATAATTACGGCAATGTCTTTTGACTTAAGCCTGAATAAAAAGAATCTGAAGTAGTTCAAAGAATTAAGAAACCTTTTTGAAAGGAGAGTAACACTTGGTTTTAAAAGCTTAAGAGTTATACTAGCTTTATGGGAAGTTAGGTATAACGGCTTAAGAGTGATAAAAAGAATGATTTATTGATTTAAGAAAATAAGAGACTTGACTTAATTATACTAATGTGAAAAAGTGTGAAACCTCGTTCGTGAGTAAATAGTATTTTGGTTTTCAAAAGAATGATGTTTTACCAATCGGAATGAATGTCGAACAAACCACAATGTATTAATAAAGAAATGTTTTGACTAATAAAGTATTATTAAAACCGGTAGAAACTTCCATCTGCATAGGAGCTAAGATGAGACAAAATGATATTACATTTTCTAGATCATGCATTTCTTTGTAATAAGATTATTATGAACAATAATAACCTACTCACACATAAGGTATATGTTTCTCAAATTGTTTTAAAGTTAAAACTATGAACTACGAAACCTTTGAAAATGAGAAACTTGAGTAATTGAAATTAGGCAAACTTGGCGTTGGGAAAAGAATGTTGTTACTCGATTTTACAAAGAAGTGTTACGATTTACTTCAAAGATAATCACTCTATTTTTATACTACGGGTATTGTGTGACTTTTGTGAAAGAAGCGGATCTTTTAAAAAGTAATACATGAAGTACTTTGGGGCTAAACCGAACTTGTTAACATAATGTAGAAAGTACCTTGTGTGAATAACTTGATCGTATGGATTTGTGATAGTCTTGTAATACTTTCTTGTTGACTTGATAAGTAAACATGTTAGGATCTTCGTGAGTTAGTATCTTGTGATGTTTGTGTAAAGGGTTTTCCACTTGTTGTGCTTAGGTTGTTTAACGATAAAGTTATGTTAATATTATATCACTCGTGATTAGGGGTTAAAGCGCCCTCCGTCTGGGGTAGACTTCGGTAGTGCAGTGACTATGATTCGAGAATACCTTATGCAGTCTGTATGGCCTATGCGGGCTGCGGGAGTTCGAGTTAGTATCACGGCCGCTTGTGGTCATGCGGTCTTTGTGGCCATGCGGATGGCGAGTCGGGGCAGCTGCGGGAGTAGCTACCCTCGATGCGGGAATACCTCATGCGGGCCATTGGGTGGCCCGTGCGGGCTCTGGGAAGTTCGGGGCTGAAGCGCGCATTAGATCTGCGGGCGAGTGGCGGCTTTGATCATGTAATGATGCAGACAGATCTCGTAATCTGATTCTGACCTTGTTATGCTTGTAGGTTTTAGTAGTCGGCTATGCCTTCATACTTACCGTGCGGTTTTATGATGACCAGTATGACCTGAGTGTTCATGTGTATTCCTTGGTGCTTTTACATCATAGTGCCGCGGTGAGGAAGGTATTCCACGGGCGTAGTGATGACTTTGAGGCGTGAGTCACGACTTGACATATTTGCTTATTTATTGTGAAGCGTAGTTTTGGATATCATACATGTCTCTGCTTTATATAGACTATTATGATTTCATTTGCGATATTTTGATTTCACATACTTGGTACTGTTATCTTGACCTCCTTGAAGTGCGTTAAATCTGTGAGTAAAGGTACTCTCTGTTGATCCGTTCTTAGGATCACCATTTCAGCGTTGGAAAAGCTCGTTTCTCGGAGGCTTAGCTTTTGGTATGGTCCCTGCGTTGTAGGTATTTTTGTATTCGGGGTATGGCGGGGCCTGTTCGCCATTGTTGTTTTAAACTCTTAAGTGCTGTAGTCCTGTTGTAAAGTTGGGATGTAACTGTTCATTTTGGGTATTGATATATATATATGCCGTATGGCAACTTTCTTCAGATAACTGTGTCTCAATTTATATTGTTTCATATCTTGGTTGTTTTATTTTCCAGATTACTCGATGTATGACTCTTTGGGGTGCGGGTAAGGCACGATCCACGGGCCGGGCAGTCGTGACAAAAGTGGTATCAGGCGATTAATCCTCGGAAAGTGTCTGACCGTATCTAGTAAGTCTTGATTATCGGTATGTTGTGCACCACACCAATGTCGGAGGCTATAGGATATTTAGGATTGGTTTCCATTCTTCTCACTCTGAGATCGTGCTTTAGAGTTGTGTTATAAGTTGGACCCCTCTAACGTATTCCTTTCCTTTACGATGATGCCTCGCGCGGCAACTCGGGCCCGAAGAAGCAAAGCGGTAGGAGGCTGCGAGTGGAGTTGAGAGAGTTAGAAGAGCGCAGGCCCAATCATCACTGAGGTGATGCTTACGTGCGAGGAGTTACGAGGCGTCGCCCGGCGAGTTGTACACGGCGGCGATTCCTCTGCGGCCGTGACATCTGAACCTTGATTCCACGACTTGGAAGCGAGAAAATATGGATTGGAAGAGGCGGCCTGTTACTAGCGAGGACTTGGCGGAAGTATTTTATGTACGGTATACCAAGGATATTGATGATTATCTAAAGAAGGGTTGTGAGAAGTAGCTCTTGATCGAGAATGAGCGGGCTTGCGTTGAGGATTATGTGCGTGGTGAGAGATGTAGAGATCGGCAGTTAACCAAGATCAGCGAGAAGAGGCCCGATTGGCGAGTCATTTGGTAACTCTCGGCGAATCGCCTCAGTGGCGAATTAGACATGCGCCTCGCCGATCGAATGTCCTCTACGAGTTGATTTTCCTCGGTGTTCCACGATGTGGCGGCGTCGTCGGAAATGCGTCTTTTCTGGTGCTTGTTTTACTTGCGGCCGTCGAGCCGTATGGCGAGGAATGTTCTATGAGGAAGGATGCAAGTAGGAAGACTCGACCTACGGATCGATTCTTGCGGATTGATGGTGCGGAGAGGAAGGGTGTTAGCGAGAGGCCACCGCTCGGTGTGGCGTTGTAGTCGATGTCATTTTGGGAGTGTCGTGTAGCCTGCGGCAACTTGTTATGTTTGCGGCCAGCGGGGCCATTTGCGAGAAATTGTCCAACGAGTTGGCGGGGATGTAGGGACTCGGCCGGGATCGGTGGATAGTTCATCACCTTCCCGGTATCGCCCGAAGCGGGTTTGATTAGAAACGACCTAAGGGAAGTCTGCGTGAATACATGTATATCCTTAACCCTTTAGAGATTTATATGTGTAGTAAGATCACGAATATCTTAAGTATTGTTTTGGTTAGCATGGTGTTAGTGTGATTAGAATTTTTTTAGTTAGCAGGGTAAGTTTGGGGATAGAGAGTGGGAGCCTTAGAATATTATCGTAGAGACCTTAGGCGAGGCCGTCTTTGGTAAAGAATTATTTCGTGTTTGACCCTTATCGAGGTGCATAGTATCGTGAGATATTTTTGTGGGATGAATCACTGAGTGATGTGAAATGAAAGAGGGTAGTTGAGCTTAGAAGGCCGCTAGGTTTCGTAACATGATTAGTAAGATTGTTAGGATCGGGAGCTAGTGTTTTGCGCGTTCGGGGCGGGTTGAGGCCGTGTTGCGGGTCGACCGCATACAGCAGTGATGGGGTCAGTTTGTGGTGGTCGCTTTGTGTTAGGATCACGAGGGTGTTAGGCGAGTTTAGTTAACCATTATGCGAGTTCGTGGATGTGTTCGACCGATGAGTCGGGCCGATGGGGTCAACCGTCTTATCTTTTAGTCAAACCGTGTACTCGGTAGTAAGTTGCGAGATGATTATTTCAAGAAGGTTGTAAGGCTGCACGGGGTGCCTACCTTCACCTTATGGCTGACAGGGGAGTCCAAGTTACGGCTGTTTCTTTTCTGGAAGAGTTACCAGGCAAGGTTAGGAACTCAGGTGAATCTCAGTGTCGCATTCACCCTCGGGCAAGTGGTTGGATTTTGGGAGTAGCTGTAAGGACTCTTCGCCTCTTGTTGAGTATGTATTATATAGCTACCGTTTCAGTATTCGGGTGTCGCCGTTTGGAGCCTTTTTATAAGCGCTAGTGTAAGATTGCCGATCGACTGATTCGATGTAAGCAAGGTGCAGATAGTTGGTTCGTACTTGTTCAGCAGGGCATGGATAGGGTGGAGCTTATCCAGAAGAGGTTATTGGCGGCTCAGAGTCAGTGGGAAGCAGTACCAGAAACATGGTAAGTTTTGATAAAGAGTTCGAGGATACGAGAAGAGTACGACGAGTAAGGGAAGAAGCGAGCATGTATTACAGGCATAGGTGTGATCATTTCGTTTGTAAAGAGTAGGTGCGAAGGGATTATTTTTTTTAGACCTCGAGTAGGAGCTTTTGTGATAGAGGTGATTCCTCGTGGACTTGGAGATAAGTATGTGCACTTGTTGTGTTGTGACAGTGTGGCATGGTTGTTTAAAGTAAGTATAGCGATGAGGACTATCTTTGGCGCTGTTTGTTTGAGACTTAGAAGGAACATTCGGGATGAATGTTTCTAAGGAAGGAGAATGTTATACCGTAGTTCGGGTATGTATGCGAGGGCGTGCGTGCGAGAATCGACATTGAAAGTGGAAAGGAAGAAAGAGGTGATTTTCCACGGAAAAGTTTAGGTTTTGTGAAGGAAAAAGGTTCGTTAATGGGAATTGGATTCCCAGTTTGGTATTCGGACTTCTTGGAATATTAAAGAATTATGGAATTTTATTTTGGAAATGGTCACGTGGGGCCACGGGAGAAATTCTGATTTTGTAGAGCCACTTTGTTTTGAGATTTTGGCCATTGTGGAAATTTTGGAAGATGAAATATTTTGGGCCAGTAGGAGGCGACCGTGTCACCCCTGGGTGGCTTGGCGATTATTATTTGTGCCTGACACGATTAGAGTCGTTTTTCGGCGAAGCGTTTTACACAACTCGCGTAGGATAAATTCGGCTATGTCATTTCTAATTTTTGCGGATTTTTCCGAGAGGCGAAACATTTTGGACCAGCGGGAGGCGACACTTGTCACCTCGATTGATGGACTTGAGGCGTCTATAGGGCGATTGGGTTGGCTATTTTGTCATGGAGTTGGTAGGATATTTTTGTGTAGTAGATAGAATGGACACTTGCCTAAATCCTCACCCTACACTTGCCTTGCACTTGGCATCGACAGCCGTTGGTTGGCCGTGTCTTGACTATAAATACCCTCTTAAGATGAAGAGTTCTTCGTCACAAAAATCTTTCAAGTCTTGAAAAATCCTTCCCTCCCGAGCTTGTTTTCGTCAAAGCCTACTCACCCCCAGAGTAAAATTGGCGAGGCCCACTCTCTAAAGCAAGCCACTGGCGAAACACTACCCACTCCTTGGTAGAAATGTTGCCTTCTAGTATTGTTATAATGCCCAATTACCTAGCCCAGACCCATTAGTACTTAGTTGAAGTTGTGAAGAACTTCTAAGGGTTCTTGGAGCGTTGGAGTGTCTTGAGTAGGAGCTAAACCTTGCTCGGGAGGCGACTTTTATCTAGGATATTATTGGGCTTCAGGGTAAATAACCTTATCCTCCTTTTGTAATTAGAAAATACATCTTTGTAGAAGTATAGGAATAAGTATAAATACTTAGAAGGATATTATAGAATAGAATTGAGTGATATCACAGTAGAAGGGTTTAAAGAAGAATAATAGAAGCTGTACTTACATAGGATTGTTTTCACGATGGACTTGAGTAGCTCATGGGTAGGAAGTCTTTGCCCAACTTTCCATAGGATATAGAACCCTGCGCTTAGAGCTTTATGCGATCTGATCTGAGCGTTGATAGGCGTGTTGGTATTATAGGTCGATTCTCTGGGCGCGACATATTCAACTTGGCAGGTGGATTTCGCCGAGAAGGTATGTGATTCTTCCTATCCTCTTGAGCATGATATTTTAAAGAATATGTATATAATGCGGTAGGCGTCGTGTGTTAAGCGAATAATAATTACGGCAATGTCTTGGACTTAAGCTGAATAATAATTACGGCAATGTCTTTTACTTAAGCTGAATAAAAGAATCTGAAGTAGTTCAAAAGAATTAAGAAACCTTTTTGAAAGAAGAGTAACACTTGGTTTTAAAAGCTTAAGAGTTATACTAGCTTTATGGGAAGTTAGGTATAATGGCTTAAGAGTGATAAAAAGAATGATTTATTGATTTAAGAAAATAAAAGACTTGACTTAATTATACTAATGTGAAAAAGTGTGAAACCTCATTCGTGAGTAAATAGTATTTTTGGTTTTCAAAAAGAATGATGTTTTACCAATCAGAATGAATGTCGAACAAACCCTGTGAGCTAATAAAGGGAAATGATTTGACAAATAAAGAATTATAAAAACAAGTATAAACTTCCATCTGCATATGATCTAAATATGAGACAAAAAGATATTACATTTCCTAGATCATGAATGCTCTAATAAGATTGTTATGAACAATAATAACCTACTCACACATAAGGTATATGTTTCTCAAATTGTTTTAAAGGATTAAAACTATGAACTACGAAACCTTTCGAAAATGAGAAACTTGAGGAATTGAAATTAGGCAAACTTGAGCGTTGGGAAAAGAATGTTGTTACTCGATTTTACAAAGAGAAGTGTTCTGATTTACTTCTAAAGATAATCACTCTATTTTTATACTACGGGTATTGTGTGACTTTTGTGAAAGAAACGGATCTTTTAAAAGAGTAATACATGAAGTACTTTGGGGCTAAAAACCCGAACTTTGTTAACATAATGTAGAAAGTACTTTGTGTGAATAACTTGATCGTATGGATTTGTGATAGTCTTGTAATACTTTCTTGTTGACTTGATAAGTAAACATGTTAGGATGCTACGTGAGTTAGTATCTTGTGATGTTTGTGTAAAGGGTTTTCCTTGTTGTGCTTAGGTTGTTTAACGATAATTGTTATGTTAATATTATATCACTCGTGATTAGGGGTTAATCGCCTCCGATGCGGGGTAGACTCGGTAGTGCAGTGACCTATGATTCGAGAATACCTTATGCAGTGCAGTATGGCCTATCTTGAGCTGCGGGAGTTCGAGTTAGTATCGGCCGCTTGTGGTCATGCGGTCTTTGTGGCCATGCGGACGGCGAGTCGAGGCGCTGCCGGGAGTAACTACCCTCGATGCGGGGAATACCTCATGCGGGCCATTGGGTGGCCCGTGCGGGCTACGGGAAGTTCGGGCTGAAGCGCGCACATTAGATCTGCGGGCGAGTGGCGGCTTTGATCATGTGACGATGCAGACGGATCTCGTAATCTGATTCTGACCTTGTTATGCTTGTAGGTTTTAGTAGTCGGCTATGCCTTCATACTTACCGTGCGGTTTATGATGACACGGTAGGACTGAGTGTTCATGTGTATTCCTTGGTGCTTTTACATCATAGGCTGGCGGTGAGGAAGGTATTCCACGGGCATGAGTGATGACTTTGAGGCGTGAGTCCACGACTTGACATATTTGCTTATTTATTGTGAGCTGTAGTTTTGGATATCATACATGTCTCTGCTTTATATAGACTACTATGATTTCATTTGCGGTATTTTCGATTTCACATACTTGGTACTGTTATCTTGACCTCGCCGGAGTGCGTTCATCTGCGGTAAAGGTACTCCTCTGTTGATCCGTTCTTAGGATCACCGTTTGACGTTGGAAAAACTCCGTTTCTCCGGAGGCTTATCTTTTTGGTATGGTCCCCTGTCGTTGTAGGTATTTTTGTATTCAGGGGTATGGCGGGGCCCTGTTCCGCCATTGTTGTTTTAAACTCTTAGAGGTCTGTAGTCCTGTTGTAAAGTTGGGATGTAACTGTTCATTTTGGGTATTGATATATATATATGTCATATGACAACTTTCTTCAGATAACTGTGTCTCAATTTATACTGTTTCATATCTTGGTTGTTTTATTTTCCGCTGATTACTCTGTTGTATGACTACTGGGGTGCCCGGGTAAGGCACCAGTCACGGGCCCCGGAACGGGTCGTGACAATGTGATTCTTCCTATTCTCTTGAGCATGATTATTTGTGAAATATATAGTGCGGTAGACGCACGTGTGTTAAAGGAGTTGGATTTCCTTTTTGTTTCCTTGACTTGATTCTAAATGTTAAGTGACTTGATATGAAATGTTAAGAACTTGAATTGTGTTAAAAAGTTGTGAAACCTCATTCGTGAGTAATGGGTACTTGGGCTTTAAAAGAATAAAGTTATCTTGATTTCGGAAATGTGAGTAGTTGTCCTTGGTTGGTTTAAAATGTAAAGTGTTATAACAGCTTTATGGGAAGTTAGTTATAACGACTTTATGAAAACAAAAGAATGGTTTTATCCGTGGATTTAAAACGGTAACTTGATATTTTTAAGAAGTAATGAGGCTTAAACTATTTTGAGAAGTATATTGTTACTTGACCTTTGAAAGGAGAAGTGTTTTGTTTAAAAGGAATGCATGGTATTGTCTTGATTTGGTTTTGAAAGCTAAACGACTTGATTTTGAAAGATAAGAGACTTGACTTATAAACAACTTGATTTCAGAAAAGGAGAAGTAACTTGATTTAAAAGTATGGGTTACTTGTTTTGAAAAGAGTGAGTTACTTGGGTTTTTAAAAGTATACTTGATTTTAAAGGCCTTGTAAAGATTTTCTGAAGGTGTAGTAATTTGGTTTGAAAAGAAAATGTGCTTTGATACTACGAGTATTAGTATCGTGTGGCTTTTACGTAAAAATAGGTCTTTTTGAAAGAATGAAAGTATGTAGTACTTTGGGGTTAAAATCCGGATTTTTTGGCATAAAATGAAAGTACCTTGAGTGCGAGTAACTTGCCTATGTTTGCTTGTGATAGCATTATTGTGCAAGTATTGTATCCTTATGCTACTGCGTCTCTCGATGGAGGGCCGATCATGTTATTCTTGGTCATTTTGGACATACTGACTCGATGGATGTCCCACGGGTATGCGGCCATGATGAGGGTTCGTTCCCTGTTGATAGTGTTATTCCATGGATTAGCTCTCCATGAGGTTTACTGATGCAGGGTGGATCTGGTAGTGTCACGACCCGAACCCGGGCCCGTGACTGGTGCCTTACCCCGGGCACCCTAGTGATACAACATCAGAGTAATCAGCGGAATATAAAACAATAACATGAAATAACATGAAGTATGAAATAATAATCTGAGAAAAATTGCCTTTCGGCATGTATATATGAAAACTTAAATCGAGCGATTTACATCCCTTACAACTCTGCCTGCGATTACTCTGAGACCTCTAAGAGTGACATGACAACAATGGCGGGGCGGGGCCCGCCATACCTGAATGTAGCACCTACTACGACGGGGACTATACGTGATAAGCCTCGGAGAAAGCGGAGCTTCCCAAGCTGACGTGACCACGAGCTAGGATCAGCGGCGGTGTACCTCGACTGCGGCATGAGCGGCCCCGAAGGAAGTCGATTACAACAGTACCAAGTATGTGGCCGAAGATCGTAAATGAAATCATAGCGATCTATATAAGCGAGAGACATGTATGATAACCAAACTACGATTCCTGATAAATAGCGATCATGTCAAGTCGGGGACTCGCCGTAAAGTCATCACTTAAATATAACAATGGGTCTCACGCGCCAGCATCAATCATGCGTGGAATACCTTCCTCAGCTGCGGCGATCTATGATATAAAAGCACCAAGGAATACACATGAACACGAGTCCTACGTGTCATCATCATAAAACCGTGCTGGGGTAAATGCGAAGGCATAGCCGACTACTAAAACCCACGGTACAAACAAGGTCATAAAGCGTATCTTGAGATCTGTCTGAGGCGTCGCATGATCAAAGCGGCCACTCGCCGCGATATCTAATGTCGGCGTCTAGCCACAGAACTTCCGCGACTCGCGTAGGCCACTCCGATGGCCGCGTGAGGTATTCCGCGTCGGTAGCTACTCCCGGCGTCCGCTGGACTCGCGATCTGCGTGGCCGCATGACCGCGTGAACATATAGGCGCGCACTAACACGGAACTCTCGTAGCTCGCGCATAGGTCCGGGACCGCGTGAGGTATCCTCGAATCATAGTCACCTGCGCACGAGTATTACCACTGCGTGGAGGCGGCAACCTCGGGATCATGTCAAGGTGAGTGGTACAATACCAACATGCGGTGATAGTTAAACAACATAAAGCGCGATCGAGGAGAACCCTTTACACAAACATCACGAGAATACTAACACACGTAGCATCCTAACATGTTTACTTATCAAACCAACAAGAAAGTATTACAAGGCTATCACAAACCAACACAATCAAGTTATTACGCACAAGATACTTTCTACTATCGATTAACAAGATCGGGTTTTATCCCCAAGTACTTCATACATTAACTCTTTTAAAAGATCCGTTTCTTTCACAAAAGTCACACAATACGTAGTATAAAAATAGAGTGATTATCTTTTGAAGTAAACCAAAACACTTCTCTTTATAAAATCAAGTAACAACATTCTTTTCCAAGCGTTCAAGTTTGCCTAATTTCAATTACTCGAGTTTCTCATTTTGAAAGGTTTCGTAGTTCATAGTATTAATCACTTAATGATATAATTCTCTTTGAAAGCAATTTGAGAAACATATATACGATACGTGAGTATGTTATTCTTGTTTATAACAATCTTATTTAAGCGACCATGATCTAGGAAATGTAATATCATTTTGTCTCGTCTTAGCCATGCGGATGGAAACCTGCGGTTATTAATAATTCTTTATTAGTCAATACATTTCCCTTTATTAAGCTTCGTGGTTTGTTCGACATTCGTTCGATTTCGAAATCGATAAAACATCATTCCTTTTGAAAACCAAAATACTCATTACTCATGAATGAAGTTTCTGCGTTTTAACAAAATTCACATTAATAAAATTAAGTCAAGTCTCTTATCTTTTAAGATCAAGTCTCTTAACTTCTTAAGTCAATAAATCATTATTTTTATCTCTCTTAAGCCGTTATACTTAACTTCCCATAAAGCTAGTATAACTCTTAAGCTTTTAAAACCAAGTGTTACTCTTCTTTCAAAAAGGTTTCTTATTATCACACATCCAGTCAGTTATAAGTCAAATCAGTTATCTTTTAAAAACCACAAAACATTTCTTACTTACATAAAGTTGTTATAACCAACTTCCCATAAAGCCGTTATAACACTTTATGTTTTAAACCAATCAAATACATTTAACACATGTACGTCTACCGTACTACATAGTTATACACATATCATGCTAGAAAAGATAGGAAGAGGTTCACATACCTCGCGACGATTATCGACTAATAGCAAAACGCTCCAAGTACCTCAAACCGTCGGCTACACCTTAAGCCAAGCAGCTCGCGCCACACGTAGTACTTGACCTATAGAGGCCCTGGCGCCTATTAACATCTAGATCTCAGCGTAGAATATTCTACGAGAAAATTGGCGGCCTCCCACATGACGCGTAAATCTCTCTCTATCGAGGCTGCTATGAGCCAGCAACTCCTAGAAGGGGTTATGCGTCTAATCCGGCGTGTACAATTCTACTTCACGTAATGCTACACAAGTCTCATGTCTGATCTATGTAATTCTGATTCGATTCTCTTCTTTAAATTGGGCTTAAGTCAAAAGACATTGCCGAAAACAATGTTGATTCTATATATAGTATCTTCAACTATATATTCCTACAACATGTAATTTCCAATTACAATAGAAGAAACGATAGTATTTACCTCGATAAGCCCAAAATTATCCAAGTTTAAATGTCGATCTGAGCAAGGTTTAGCTCTACTCAGTGCGCTCCGACCCGCTCAAACAACCCTTAGAAGTTCTACGCAACTTCTACTTAACACTTCAACCGACTATGAAGGTTTTCCTTTAGGGTTTTGTTTAGTGGCTAAAGGAAAGTATAATAGTATTTTCGGGCTCTACATATAGAGGTAACTTTGGAATACTACAAGGTATAAGGTTAAGGTATTTGGGTATAGTAATGTGATACTTGGAGAGTATTTCTACCGAGAGGGGTATTTATACGAGACAACACCACAAGGGGGTGTGTACCTCGGCCAACCCCACTAGGAGGGAAACTCTCGGCCAAGGGAGGGGACTCTCGGCCAAGGGGCCTCACAAAGGGGGAGGGGTGTGTTCTTGGACGAGAACACTACACTAAGGGGGGGAAGAGAGGGCTTTCAAGACTTAGAAAGATTTTAGGATGAAGAAGTCTTCACAAAGGGGGGGTATTTATAGGTCAAGCCATGACCAACCAATGGCCAAGATCATGCCAAGTGCAAGGCAAGTGTAGGGTCAAGATTCACCCATGTGTACCTTATCCATCTACCACACAAATATCACAAAATATCCTACCAACCCTGTCACGACCCGTTCCGGGGCCCGTGACTGGTGCCTTACCCCGGGAACCCTAGTGATACAACATCAGAGTAAATAAGCGGAAACAAAACTTAAACATGAAACGAGATATATGATCATAAAACAGGCCAACCAAACGGTCACCTTCCAATAATATATATATACAAGTCTTTCAAAACGAACAGTTTAATCCCCTTTTACAAACCACACCTGTACTACAGACCTCTAAGAGTTTTATACAACATGGCGGGACGGGGCCCGCCATACCACGAATGTACAGGACCTCTGACTCGGTGTAACATACCAAAGATAAGCCTCGGAGAAGCGGGCTTCCCAATGAGCGATGATCCAAGGCGAGGATCGACAGCGATGTACTCTACTGCGGCATGAGCGCGGCCCGAAGGAGTCGATTACAACGGTACCCGGTATGTGGCGAAAAATCACGTAAATGAAATCATAACGATCTATATAGAAAGCGAGAGACATGTATGATAACAAAACTACGATTCACAACATAAGCGATGTCGATCGAGGACTCGCGCCTCAGTCATCACTCAAATATAACCGGGAATTTAACGCTGGCGACGCGTGCCGGCATCTCACCTCGGTATAAGCGTGGCCATGGAACCGTCGATGGAAACATACGTGGGCCACCGTCGTGTCGGTATGTCGAAGAAATATCCGGATAACAATCGAAATGAAGCGTACTCGTGGGCCACCCGTCGTGTCGGTATGTCCAAAGCGAATAACAAGATAACGATCAAAATGGAAGCATACTCGTGGGCCACCATCGTGTCGGTATGTCGAAGGAAACAACAAGACAACAATCAATGGAACCATGCGTGCGCCACGTCGTGTCGGTATGTCGAAAAAACAACTAGACATCAATCAAATGGAACCATACTGCGTGCGTCACGCGTCGTGTCGATATGTCAGCGATTAGCATAAATAACTCTATCAGCGAGGCGTGCGGTGGAATTCTCCGTCGCTGCGTACGTCGGTAAGTTCTCGGCGGATAAGCGGCCTCGCGAGAGCGCGGTAACACAGAGATACAACACTTGCACAACAATGGCTATCACAACAAGCATAGGCAAGTTCAACAACTTCATAGACTGATATTTTATTACAACAAATTCGGGTTTTAACTGTTATACCGTATTTCCGGTATATGCGTGGGGCGTGCGTGAAAATTTTGGACTTTAAAGTAGGCTTGGCGATTTCATTTTGTGCACAACCCCGATTAAGTCGTTTTTAAATGAAGCGTTTTACAAAGCTTGCGAAGGAAAATTCGGCTATGTCATTTTTAATTTTTGCGGATTTTTAGAGAGGCGAAATGTTTTGGACCAACGAGGGCGACACTTGTCACCCTCTAATTGGAGGATGTTGGGCGGTAAAGTGGCCGAAAGTGTGGCCTTGTTTGTCAAGTAGTTGGTAGGATATTTTGTGGGTAGATGGATAAGGTACACTTGGATGAATCCTAGCCCTACACTTGCCTTGCACTTGGCATGATCTTGGCCATTGGTTGGCCATGGCTTGACTATAAATACCCTCCCCTTTGATGAACTTCTTTATCCAAAAATTGTGCTAAGTCTTGAAAGCTCTCTTCCTCCCCCTGAGTGTAGTGTCTCGACCTAGCCTCCTTCCCCCATGGTGAGGCCCCTTGGCGAGAGCCCCTCCCTTGGCGAGAGTACCCCACTCCTGAGTGGGGTTGGTAGAGGGTATACCCACTTGTGGTGTTGTCTCGTATAAATACACCCCCTCTTGGTAGAAATACTCTCCATAGTATTGTTACTATACCAAAATACCTTAGCCCAAATACCTTGTAGTATTCGAGGTTACACTTATCTGAAAAGCCCAAAAATACTATTATACTTCCCTTCAGTCACTAAACGAAACCCTAAGGAAAATCTTCATACTTGGTTGAAGTATTAAGTAGAAGTTGCGTAGAACTTCTAAGGGTTGTTCGGAGCGGGTTGGAGCACCCGGAGGAGGAGCTAAACGTTGCTCAGGATCGACATTTAAACTTGGATAATTTTGGGCTTATCGAGGTATACTACTGTCCTCCTATTGTAATTGGAAATTACAAGTTGTAGGAATATATAGTTGAAGTATACTATATATAGAATTGAGCATAGTTTTGCGGCAATGTCTTTTGACTTAAGCCTGAATTGAAAGAAGAAGCGGCTGTGATTACATAGGGTGTTTCTGATGAACTTGTGTAGCATTACTGTGTAGTAGAATTGTACACTTCCGGATTAGACATACAACCCCCCCCCCCCTCTAGGGAGGTGTTGGGCTGTTAGCAGGCGTCGATAGAGGAGAGATTTCTGTGATTTGCGGGGGAGGAGAGTCTTTGCGAATTTTACGTAGAATATTCTACGTTGAGATCTAGATGTTAATAGGCGCCTTGTGGCCTCTATAGGTTGAAGTACTACGTGTGGCGTGAGCTGCGGCTTAAGGTGTGGCCAAGCGGTTTGAGGTACTTGGGCGTTTTGCTATTAGTCGATAATCGTCGCGAGGTATGTGAACCTCTTCCTATCCTTTCTAGCATGATGTGTGTATAACTATGTAGTACGGTAGACGTACATGTGTTAAATGTATGTGATTGGTTTAAAACATAAAGTGTTATAACGGCTTTATGGGAAGTTGGTTATATGACTTTATGTAAGTAAGAAATGCTTTGTGGTTTTAAAGATAAGCGATTTGACTTATAACTGACTGGATGTGTGATAATAAGAAACCTTTTTGAAAGAAGAGTAACACTTGGTTTTAAAAGCTTAAGAGTTATACTAGCTTTATGGGAAGTTAGGTATAACGGCTTAAGAGAGATAAAAAGAATAATTTATTGACTAAATAAGTTAAGAGACTTGATCTTAAAAGTTAAGAGACTTGATCTTAAAAGATAAGAGACTTGACTTAATTATTTTTTTGTTAAAAAGTGTGAAACCTCATTCGTGAGTAATGAATACTTGGTTTTTAAAGGACTAATGTTTCTTGATTTGGAAATCGAATAAGTATCGAACAAACCACGGCGCTAATAAAGTGAAATGTTATGACTAATGAAGTATTAGTAAAACGGTAGAAGCGTCCATCTGCATGAAGCTAAGATGAGACAAAATGATATTGCATTTCTAGATCATGTTTGTTGTAACAAGATTGTTATGAACAAAAATAACCTACTCACATAAGGTATATGTTCTCAAATTGTTTTAAAGTTAAAACTATGAACTACGAAACCTTTGAAAATGAGAAACTTGAGTAATTGAAATTAGGCAAACTAAACGTTTGGGAAAGAATGTTGTTACTTGATTTTACAAAGAGGAGTGTTTGATTTACTTCAAGATGATCACTCTATTTTCATATACTACGGGTATTGTGTGACTTTTGTAAAGTAACGTATCTTTTAAAGAGTTAATATATGAAGTACTTTGGGGATAAAAACCTGATCTTGTTAATCATATAGTAGAAAGTACCTTGTGTGTATAACTTGATTGTGTTAGTTTGTGATAGCCTTGTAATACTTTCTTGTTGATTTGATAAGTAAACATGCTAGGATCTTCGTGTGTTAGTATCTGGTGATGTTTGTGTAAAGGGGTTTTCCTCATTTGCGCTTAAGTTGTTTAACTATCAGTAGTTATGTTGGTATTGTACCACTCACCTTGACATGTTTCGGAGGTTAAGCTGCCCTCCGTCTGGGGGTAGACTCGGTGATGCAGGACCGTGATTGAGAATACCTCATGCGGGTCGGGGACCTATGCGAACTCTGAGAGTTCGAGTTAGGAGTGCGGCCTATATGGTCATGCGATGCATGTGGCCATGCGGATGCGAGTCGAGGCGGATGTCGGGGAGTAGCTACCCTCGATGCGAGAATACCTCATGCGGGCCATTGGGTGGCCTATGCGGGCTGCGGGAAGTTCGAGGCTAAACGCGCCATTAGATCTGCGGGCGAGTGGCGGCTTTGATCATGTAATGATGCAAACGGATCTCGTAATCTGATTTATGACCTTGTTTATCTTGTAGGTTTTAGTAGTCGGCTATGCCTTCGTACTTACCGTGCGGTTTTATGATAACAGGTGAGACACGGTGTTCATGTATTCCTTGGTGCTTTTATATCATAGGCTTGCGGTGAGGAAGGTATTCCACGGGCGTGATTTATGTTGTGGCGTGAGACCCGTTGTTATATTTAAGTGATTACTTTGAGGCGTGAGTCACGACTTGACATATTGCTTATTTATTGTGGCGTAGTTGGTTATCATCATGTCTCTACTTTATATAGACTACTATGATTTCATTTACAATATTTTGATTTCACATACTTGGTACTGTTATGCGACCTCGCCCGAAGTGCGTTCATCTGCGAGTTGAGGTACACGATCGTTGATCCTAGCTCGAGTCCTGATTCGGCGTTTGGGAAGCTCCGTTTCTCGGAGGCTTATCGGTGGTATAGTCCTGTCGTAGTAGGTGCTTACATTCGAGGTATGGCGGGGCCTGTCCGCCATTGTTGTCATGTCACTCTTAGAAGTGCATGAAATCTTGTTGTGGCGAGAGATGTAAGTGGGATGTAGCTATTGATTCAAGTTTTATATATTATGCGAAAGGCAAATTTTCTCAGTTATTATTTCATACTTCATGTTATTTCATGTTATTGTTTTATATTCGTGATTACTCGATATATGGCTACTTGGGTGCGGGTAAGGCACGATCACGGGCAGGTTGGTCGTGACAAAAGTAATATCGAGCGATTAATCCTCGGAAAGTGTCTCTGAACCGTATCCGATGGAGTTTTGATTATCGGTGTGTTGTGCACACGCGATGTCGAGGAGGCTATAGGATATTTAGGATTGGTTTCCATTCTTCTCACTCTGAGATCGTGCTTAGAGGCGTGTTATAAGTTGGACCCTCTAACTTATTTCTTTCCCTACCGTTATGCCTCGCGTAAAGCGGCCGAGCCCGGGAGGGCAAAGCGGCCAGGAGGCTGAGTGAAACACGAGAGGTTACTAGAGCCTGAGCCCGATCATCACTGAGGTGGTGTTTCATTCGGGGAGTTACGCTCGTCACGGCCCGTGAGTTTAGCCTGGCGGCGATGCCTCTGCGACCATGATATATGAACCTTGATTCCACGGCCAGGGGGCGAGAATATAGATTGCAAAGAGGTAACCTGTTACTAGCTATGTATTTGGCTACGAGTATACCGATGTCTGCGAGTCTTGATGAATATCTAAGAGAAATTCGTGTAGGAGTAATTCTTGATTGAAGCTTGAGCATGGCACGTATGCGGGCTTATGCGCGTGAGCCAAGAAAAGTAGAGATCGGCGGATTAACGAGATCGGCGGGAGGGCGGGGCAATGAGTCCTTTGGTAACTTTCGGCGAATCGCCTCGCGGCCAATTGATTATGCACATCCACGGTGCAGTGGTCCTCCGAGGTTGAGCGTTCGGGGTAAGCGGAGTTGGTGAGCTCGAGCTTAGGTTCACAACTACGTAGGTTCGGCCGGCGGATTGATTTTTCCCGGTGTTCCGCGGTGTGAGCGTCGTCCGGGAATGTCGTCTTTTAGTTGGTACTTGTTTTACCTGCGGCCGTCAGGGCCATGTGTCGAAAGGATGTCCAAGTAGGAGGACTCAGCCTTCATGATCAGTGACTAGTTCATCATCTTCCAGCTATAAGCCTACAGGCGAGTTTGATTAGAGCAGCGGAGTGAAGCGGTAGCTACGGTATATCCTTAACCCTCAGAGATTAGTGCGTGTAAGATGGGTATATCTTAAGTATTATGTTCGGATAACATAAGTGAAAAATTGTGATTAGAAATCATGGTTAGAAAGCAGGAAGATTGGGGATAGGAAAAGTGTGAACCTTAGAGTCTTATCGTAGAGACCTTGAAGGCAAGGCAATCTTGAGTAAAGATTACATTCGTGTTTGACCACTTATCGGAGTGCATAGTGCGTGAGATATATTGGTATATAAGTCCACGTGTTGCGGGAAATGAAAAAGGGTAGTTGAGCTAAGAAGGCCTAGGTTTCGTAACATGATTAGTGAGATTGTTAGGATCGGGAGCAAGTGTTTCTGTGAGTGGGTCGGGTTGAGGCCGTGCGCGAGTCGACCACGACCTATTTTATGGTGAAGTCGGTTTGTGGTGGTCACTTGATTGGTAAGTCACGAGTGTTAGGTCCAAGTTTAGTTAAACATCGTACGAGTTCGTAGATGCGTTCGACCAGTAGTCGGGCCGATGAGTCAGCCCGTCTTGTCCTTGATCGGGTATTTACTCGTGAGAAGTTATGCGAGATGTTTTTATCGGGAAGGTTGTAAGGCTGCAGGTGCCTACTTTCACCTTATGGCGACAGTGAAGCCAGTGGTGGCTATTTCGTTTTTGGAAGTTTTACGAGCGGGGTTAGGAACTCGGTGAGTCTACATGCGCGTTCGCCTCGGGCGATGTTTGGATTTGAGGGTAGTGTGAATATTATGTGCCTCTGTTGAGGAATGCTTTTATAACTACCATTTCAGTATTCGGATATCGCCTTACGAAGCCTCGTAGGGCGGAAGTGTAGGTGTCGGTCGATCGGTTCGATGTTGGCAAAGTTGGATAGTGGGGTCATACTTGTTTGACGGGGCGGGGATAGGGTGAAGCCTATCGGGAGAGGTTATCGGCGGCTCGGAATCAGCGAAGTCGTGCGGATGTCGGCGTCGACACTTAAAGTTCGAGTTGGCGGTCGAATTCTTGAAGGTACCACCGGATAGGGTGTGGCGAGTTTTGAAGCGAAGAAACTTAGCGAGTTACTTTGGGCGTTTGGATCATGTGAATAATAGGCGGGTTGCTATAAGTTAGCTTGCCGTCAGGCGTAGGAAGCGATGCGTCGATCTTTCATGTGGCTATGTTGGACGAGTATGGAATCCGTCAGTGTTCCCGATTAATGATGACCAAGTTAGAATAGTAACCCAAAGATTTGGCCCGAATCGATGCGAGAGATATGGTAAGAAAGAGTTGAGTGTCGAGAAGAAGTGCGGCAGCGTAAGGAAGAAGCGAGCATGTATCGCGAGCATAGATGTGATCATTTCTTTTGTAAAGTGAAGGTGCGAAGAAGTATATTTTAGACCTCGGGTAAGGGTTTTGTGATGTTAGAGGTGTTTCCTCATGGACTTGGATGTAAGTATTTGCGCGGTGTTTTACGTGGCGGTGTGGCGAGAATTGTTTCGTAAGTATAGTAGTGAAGACTATCTTGGCGCGTGTTTGTTTGAGACTTAGAAGGAACATTGGGACGAATGTTTCTAAGGAAGGAGAATGTTATACCGTATTTCGGTATATGCGTGGGGCGTGCGTAGAAAATTTTGGACTTTAAAGTAGGCTTGGCGATTTTATTTTGTGCACAACCCCCGATTAGAGTCGTTTTTCGAAGCGTTTACAAAGCTTGCGAAGGAAAATTCGGCTATGTCATTTTTAATTTTTGCGGATTTTTTGAGAGGCGAAATGTTTTGGACCAGCGAGAGAGCGACACTTGTCACCTCTAATTGGAGGATGTTGGGCGGTAAAGTGGCGAAAGTGTGGCCTGGTTTGTCAAGGAGTTGGTAGGATATGTTGTGGGTAGATGGATAAGGTACACTTGGATGAATCCTAGCCCTACACTTGCCTTGGACTTGGCATGATCTTGGCGCTTGGGTGGCCATGGCGTGACCTATAAATACCCTCCTTTGATGAACTTCTTCGTCCAAAAATTGTGCTAAGTCTTGAAAGCTCTCTTCCTCCCCCTTAGTGTAGTGTCTCGTCCTAGCCTCCCCCTCCCCCCATGGTGAGGCCCCATGGCCGAGATCCCCTCCCCATGGCGAGTACCCCCCTCCCCGAGTGGGGTTGGCCGAGGGGTATACACCCCCCCGTGTGGTGTTGTCTCGTATAAATACACCCCCCTCTTGGTAGAAATACTCTCCATAGTAGTGTTACTATACCAAAATACCTTGGCCCAAATACCTTGTAGTATTCCAAGGTTACCTTATCTGAAAAGCCCAAAATACTATTATACTTCCCTTGATCACTAACGAAACCCTAAGGAAAATCTTCATACTTGGTTGAAGTATTAAGTAGAAGTTGCGTAGAACTTCTAAGGGTTGTTCGGAGCGGGTTGGAGCACCCGGAGGAGGAGCTAAACGTTGCTCAGGATCGACATTTAAACTGGGATAATTTTGGGCTTATCGAGGTATACTACTGTCCTCCTATTGTAATTGGAAATTACATGTTGTAGGAATATATAGTTGAAGTATACTATATATAGAATTGAGCATAGTTTTGCGGCAATGTCTTTTGACTTAAGCCTGAATTGAAAGAAGAGAACTGAACTGTGATTACATAGAATTTCTGATGAACTTGTGTAGCATTACTGTGTAGTAGAATTGTACACGTCCGGATTAGACATACAACCCCCCCCCTCTAGGGAGTTGTTGGCCTGTTAGCAGGCCTCGATAGAGGAGGAGATTTACGCGGTTGCGGGGGGGGGGAGGAGGTGCTGCCGAATTTTCTGTAGAATATTCTACGTTGAGATCTAGATGTTAATAGGCGCCTTGTGGCCTCTATAGGTTGAAGTACTACGTGTGGCGTGAGCTGCTTGGCTTAAGGTGTGGCCAAGCGGTTTGAGTACTTGGGCGTTTTGCTATTAGTCGATAATCGTCGCGGTATGTGAACCTCTTCCTATCCTTTCTAGCATGATGTGTGTATAACTATGTAGTGCGGTGAGCGTACGTGTGTTAAATGTATGTGATTGGTTTAAAACATAAAGTGTTATAACGGCTTTATGGGAAGTTGGTTATATGACTTTATGTAAGTAAGAAATGCTTTGTGGTTTTAAAGATAAGCGATTTGACTTATAACAGACTGGATGTGTGATAATAAGAAACCTTTTTGAAAGAAGAGTAACACTTGGTTTTAAAAGCTTAAGAGTTATACTAGCTTTATGGGAAGTTAGGTATAACGGCTTAAGAGAGATAAAAAGAATAATTTATTGACTAAATAAGTTAAGAGACTTGATCTTAAAAGTTAAGAGACTTGATCTTAAAAGATAAGAGACTTGACTTAATTATTTTTGTTAAAAGTGTGAAACCTCGTTAAGTGAGTAATGAATACTTGGTTTTTAAAGGAATAATGTTTTACTGATTTCGGAAATCAGAATAAGTATCGAACAAACCACAACAGCGCTAATAAAGTGAAATGTTATGACTAATGAAGTATTAGTAAAACCAGTAGAAACTTCCATCTGCATAGAAGCTAAGATGAGACAAAATGATATTGCATTTCCTAGATCATGGCTGTTGTAACAAGATTGTTATGAACAAAAATAACCTACTCACACATAAGGTATATGTTCTCAAATTGTTTTAAAGGATTAAAACTATGAGCTACGAAACCTTTCGAAAATGAGAAACTTGAGTAATTGAAATTAGGCAAACTAGAAACGTTTGGGAAAGAATGTTGTTACTTGATTTTATAAAGAGGAGTGTTTTGATTTACTTCAAAAGATGATCACTCTATTTTCATATACTACGGGTATTGTGTGACTTTTGTGAAAGTAACGTATCTTTTAAAGAGTTAATATATGAAGTACTTTGGGGATAAAAACCCGATCTTGTTAATCATATAGTAGAAAGTACCTTGTGTGTATAACTTGATTGTGTTAGTTTGTGATAGCCTTGTAATACTTTCTTGTTGATTTGATAAGTAAACATGCTAGGATGCTATGTGTGTTAGTATCTGGTGATGTTTGTGTAAAGGGGTTTTCCCTCGACTGCGCTTAAGTTGTTTAACTATCAGCCGTTATGTTGGTATTGTACCACTCGCGCCAGCGTGTTTAGGAGGTTAAGCGCCTCCGATGCGGGGTAGACTCGGTGATGCAGGACCGTGATTGAGAATACCTCATGCGGGTCGGGGACTATGCGAACTCTGAGTTCGAGGATAGTGTGCGGCCTATATGGTCATGCGATCAATGTGGCCATGCGGTGCGAGTCGGCGGATCTTGGGAGTAGCTACCCTCGATGCGGGGAAGACCTCATGCGGGCCATTGAAGTGGCCTATGCGGAGCTGCGGGAAGTTCGGTGCTAGGCGCGCGTTAGATCTGCGAGCTAGTGGCGGCTTTGATCATGTGGCGGTCTGAAGCGAGATCTCATGTCTGATTTATGACCTTGTTTGTACTTTGGGTTTTAGTAGTCGGCTATGCCTTCGTACTTACCGTGCGGTTTATGATGACACAGTGGGACACGGTGTTCATGTGTATTCCTTGGTGCTTTTATATCATGAAGTTGCGGTGAGGAAGGTATTCCACGGGCGTGATTGATGTTGTGGGCGTGAGACCCGTTGTTATATTTAAGTGATGACTTTGAGGCGTGAGTCCACGACTTGACATATTTGCTTATTTTTGTGAAGCTTGTAGTTGGTTATCATACATGTCTCTGCTTTATATAGACTACTATGATTTCATTCTGATATTTTGATTTCACATACTTGGTACTGTTATGCGACCTCGCCCGAAGTGCGTTCATCTGCATGAGTTGAGATACACGATCGTTGATCCTAGCTCTCGAGTCCGCGATTCGGCGTTTGGGAAGCTCCGTTTCTCGGAGGCTTATCGGTGGTATAGTCCCTGTCGTAGTTGTTATACCGTATTTCGAGTATATGCGTGAGAATACGTCAAAAGTTGGCCTTAGTTGGCCTTGAGCGTTTTCTTTTGTACCTGACTCGCTAAAGAATTGTTTCAGCGAAAGCGTTTCCCACGACTTTCGTAGGAAAATTCGACTATGCCATTACTAATTTTGCGGATTTTTAGAAGGCGAAACATTTTGGACAGCGGGAGGCGACGCGCACCTCCATTGGTGAACTTGAATCGTCCATTTGGGCCGATTGGAATGCCTGTAGCGTTTTTGTGCCTTGTGCACAAGTCGAGAGTTGGTAGGATATTTGTGTATAGTTAATCCTCACTACACTTGCCTTGCACTTGTCTTCATCTTGGCCGTTGGTTGGCGAGCTTGACTATAAATACCCGCAGAGATGAAGAGTTCTTCGTCCACAAATCTTCAAGTCTTGAAAAAATCCTCTCCTCTCCCTTAGCCTTTCGTCCAACACCTCTCCCCCAGGTGAGCTTGGCGGGGGCTACCCCACTGCCTGGAAATCTACCCCCTCCCTTGGTAGAAAAGTTGTCTTCTAGTATCGTTATAATGCCCAAAATACCTAGCCCAAATCCATAGTACTTAGTAGAAGTTGTGAAGAACTTAGGGTTTCTTAGACTCTGGACGTACAACTTAGGAGCTAAACCTTGCTCGGTAGCGACTTTTCTAGGATATTTTTGGGCTTACCGTAACTAATCCTAACCTCTTTTGAATTAGAGTATACATCTTTGTAGTAGTATTAGAATAAGTATTAAATACTTAGAAGAATATCGCATAATAGAATTGAGCTGTTACCACAGTAGAAGGGTTTAAAGAAGATTAATCAAACTATACTCACATGGAATTTGTTTTCTGATGAAACTTATATAGCTCATGGGTAGGGAAGTCTGCTTGACTTACAGTAGAATTATGAACCCTCTGTTTAGAATGACCTTGAGTAGTCTTTGATAGATATCTGTGACTATTATGGTGACTCTCTGCGCGACATATTGACTTGGCGGTGGTTTTATTTGAGAAGGTATGTGATTCTTCCTAAAGCATGATATTTTACAATATATAGTGCGGTGAGCGTACATGTGTTAAGCGAATAATAACTACGGCAATGTCTTTGACTTAAGCTGAATAATACTTATGGCAATGCCTGGCTTAAGCTTTGAATAATACTTACGGCAATGCCTGGCTTAACTTTGAATAACAAAGAAGCGAAAACATTTCAAAGAATCTTGAATCATTTTTAACGGAAGATAAATATTTGGTTTTAAAACAAAAGCTTAAGAGTTATACTAGCTTTATGGGAAGTTAGGTATAACAACTTAAGAAGATAAAAAGGCATTTACTTGTTTGTTTATAAAAGCCTTGTATTGATTTACTGTTAAGTGTAATAAGATTTGTGTGATAAGTAGACATATTATGATGCTACAGGTTAGTGTCTTGAATTCTTTGTGTAAAGGGTCATTCTTCTTTGTGCTTACGTTGCTAAGGTAAGTCCGTTTGTCTTGTTATTGTATCACCTACCCCATTTGTTATCACAGGGCTTGCCCGCGATCTTGGTCTATCGGCTATGCGGTCTGTGAGACTATGCGGGCGGCGGTATGCTCGAGATTGATCATTCGGGTGTTTAGCACGATCGGGGATTCCTATGCGGTCTGTTGAGACTATGCGGTCTTTTGAGGCTATGCGAGTGCGGGAGCCTAGGCGGATCTGGGGGTTAGCTGCCCCGTCTGAGAATACCTCATGCGGGTGCGTGTGTGACCTATGCGAGTGCGGAAGTCGGGACTAGGCACGCGAGAATGATACTATGGGCGATTGGCCTTGCTTGATCATTCGCGGCCTAGAATAGACACATTCTGATTTTCCTATTCTTGTTGTTGTTTGTGATGTGACACATGTGCAATTGAGCGATTGTATTTGTGAAAAGGTTTTAAATACTTTGATTTTATTTGATTCTTTATAGTTTCACATACTTGGTACTGTTATCTTGACCTCGCCCGAGGCTGCGTTACATCTGCGGTAAGAGGCAGTGCTAGATCCACATTCTAGGATCTCACGTTGGTGTCGGGAGCTCCGTCCTTTCGGAGGCTCTGCTTTTAGGTATGATCTCCTGTTGTAGATAGTTTTTATGCGATCGAGGGTATGGCGGAACCTGTCGCCATAGTTGTATATTTCCTTAAGTGCAGTAGTCACATGTTATGCGATATCGGATGTAGCGCTAAACCATGTTTTTATATATATCTTAGAAAGCGATGTTTTCTCATAAAGCGTATTCTATTTTATAAAGCTGTTTCATGTCTTGCTTTATATTTCGATTACTCGATGTATGACTACTTGGGTGCCGGTAAGGCACGATCCACGAACCACTGAGCAGTGCGTGGCGATGTAAATGCTTACATTCGAGGGTATGGCGGGGCCACATCCGCCATTGTTGTCATGTCACTCTTAGAAGTGCAGAAATCTTGTTGTGGGCAGAGATGTAAGTGGGATGTAACTGTTCGGATTCAAGTTTTATATATTATGCCGAAAGGCAAATTTTCTCAGATTATTATTTCATACTTCATGTTATTTCATGTTATTGTTTTATGTTCCGCTGATTACTCTGATATATGGCTACTTGGGTGCCCGGGTAAGGCACCAGTCACGGGCCCGGGTTCGGGTCGTGACATTAACCCCAAGTACTACATACATTAACTCTTTTTAAAGGATCCGTTCCTTTTACAAAAGTCACATAATACCCGTAGTATAAAAATAGAGTGACTATCTTTTTAAGTAAACCAAAATACTTCCCTTTGTAAAATCAAGTAACAACATTATTTTCCAAACGTTCAAGTTGCCTAATTTCAAATGCTCAAGTTCCTCATTTTAGAAAGGTTTCATAACTCGTAGTCTTAATCCCTTTTTGAGTCGTTTATTCTTGTTTATAACAATCTTGCTACAGCAGCCATGATCTAGGAAATGTAATACAATTTTGTCTTATCTTAGCTTCTATGCAGATGGAGGTTTCTCTTGGTTTAATAACAATTAGCCATTCGTCAATACATTTTCCTTTATTAAGCGCTTTGTGGTTTGTTAAACACTTATTCTCATTTCAATCGGTAAAACATTATTCTTTTTAAAACCAAGTACTCGTTACTCGCGAATGAGGTTTCCAACATTTTTAACAAAATGTTATATAACAAGTCAACTAAGTTAAGTCTCTTATCTTACAAGATCAAGTCTCTTAACCTGATCAATAAACCATTCTTTTACCCACATGTCGTTATAACTAACTTCCCATAAAGCTATCATAACACCTATGTTTTGAACCAACAACTCATTTAACACGTATGCGTCTAGTACTACATAGTTTACAAAACATCATCACGACCGAACCGGGCGTGGTAGTGCCTACCGGGCACCTAGTGATCTGACATCGGAGAAAACCAGCGGAAATAAAAACTTAAACATATAAAAGCGATGAAATAAGCGAGGCTAACCCAGCGGTTACCTTTTTGTACATAAATTAAAACTTGAGCGATTACATCCCTTACAAACCTGCCCACTTGATTACTCTGGACCTCTAGAATTTTGAAACCATAATGGCGGGGCGGGGCCCGCCGTGCCTGAATAAACAAAGTCTACTACTTGAGGAACCGTACCACGAGACAAGCTTAGGAGATATGGAGCTTTCAGAGAACGAACAGCGATCTAAGAGAGTGGATCGACAAGCTATGTACCTCGACTGCGGCATGAGCGGCCCGAAAGGAGTCGATTACAACGGTACCAAGTATGTGAAGCGTAAAATCGTAAATGAAATCATAATAGTCTATATAAAGCGGGAGACATGTATGATAACCAAACTCTGATGCACCGCGTATAGCGATCATGTCAAGTCGGGGACTCGTGCGGTGAAATCATCACTCAAATACAACGGGAGTTTAACGCACAATGGCGCATGCCGGCATCTCGCCTCGGTATAAGCATGGCCATGGAACCGTCCTAGTGGGCCCGTACGTGGACCATCGATGTGTCGGTATGCCCAAGGAAATAACAAGATGATACTCTTTGTGGAAGCATGCCGTGGGCTACCCAGCGTGTCGGTATGTCCAAACAACTAACCAAATAACACTCCTAATGGAAGCATGCGGTGGGCTACCCAGCGTGTCGGCATGTCGAGAGGATCGTCTGATGGAAGCATGCAGTGGGCTGCAGCAGCGTCGGTATGTCCGTGATCAACCGGATAAGCGGCCTCGGTGGTGAACTCGGTAGCACACAACCAAACACTTGCGCAACAAAGGCTACCACAACAAGCATAGGCTGGTACACCTGACTCAGTCTTATAAATGCTTCTAACACAGCATCAGTATACCGTTTAAAACCCAAGTACTTAACCCCTTTAGGATCAAGGTACTCCTACCTTTTATAAACAAGTCACTTATGTTTTTCCATCACAAGGAGTTCAACCTTTTGAAAACAAGTTACTTGTTATACCCCGTATTTCCAGAATATGTACGTAAGGACGTACGTAGAAAAGTTTGGGCTTTTAAAGTGGCTTGGCCGATTTTACTTTGTGCCTGACACCCGATTAAGTCGTTTTTTTGAAGCGTTTTACATAACTTGCGATGGGAAAATTCCGGCTATGTCATTTCTAATTTTTGCGGATTTTTCCGAGAGACGTAACATTTTGGACCAACGAGAGGGCGACACTTGGAACCCTCTCATTGGTGGCGGTAAAGTGGACGATTGGTGGCCTTGTTGGTCAAGGGGTTGGTAGGATATTTTTTGTGGTAGATGGATAAGGACACATGGGTGAATCTTGGCCCTACACTTGCCTTGCACTTGGCATGATCTTGGCCATTGGTTGGCCTTGGCTTGTACTATAAATACCCCACTTTGGAAGACCTTAACATCCATTCCTAAAATTTCTAAGTGTTAAAATCCTCCCTCCCTTGTAGTGTGGTTCTCGTCCTAGCCTCCTCCCGCTGTGAGGGCCCTTTGGCCGAGCCCTTCCCCATGGCAGAGTACCCCACGCTGAGTGGGGTTGGTAGGAGTATCTCCACACTTTGTGGTGTTGTCTCGTATAAATACCCCCTCTTGGTAGAAATACTCTCAAAAGTATTGTTGTTATACCCAAATTACCTTAGTATACCTTGTAGTATTCCAAAGATACCTCTATCGTAGAGCAGGAAATACTACAGTATGTCCTTTTGTCTCAAGCCAAAACCACAGGAAAATCTCCATAGTTGGTTGGAGTATTAAGAAGAAGTTGCGTAGAACTTCTAAGGGTTGTTTGGAGGCGGGTTGGGCGCCCGAGTAGGAGCTAAGCGTTGCCAGGGACCAACATTTTTACTTGGATAATTATGGGCTTATCGAGGTAATTATCTTATCCCTATTGTAATTGGAAATACATGTTGTAGGAATATATAGTTGAAGTATACTATATATAGAAGCGAACATAATTTTGCGGCAATGTCTTTGGACTTAATCCACGAATTTAAAGAGAAGCTGAGCGTAATTACGTGGGGCGTATTGATGAGCTTGTGTGGTTGTGGATAGGAAGTCTTTGCCCAAATTTAGTAGAATCTTGTATCTAGATTTATTCTGCGAGTAGTGCGGACTTTGATAGGTATAACCTTAATAGGTTGAATGTTACGTAGTAGCATGTCTTCTTGAAAGGTGGACAAGGCTAGCGGGTTATAGCCAGTGGGCGATTTGCTAATAGTCGATAATCGTCGCGAGGTATGTGATTCTTCCTATCCTCTTGAGCATGATATTTTAAATGAATATATATATATATGTACGGTGAGCGTGCGTGTGTTAAGCGAATAATAATTACGGCAATGTCTTGGACTTAAGCACGAATAATAACTTCGACAATGTCTTTTGACTTAAGCTGAATAATAAGAATCGAGTATTTGGAAGAATTAAGTAACCTTTTTGAAAGAAGAGTAACACTTGGTTTTAAAAGCTTAAGAGTTATACTAGCTTTATGGGAAGTTAGTTATAACGGCAGAGAGATAAAAGAATGATTTATTGATTAAGAAGTTAAGAGACTTGACTTAATTGAATTTTGTTAAAAAGTGTGAAACCTCGTTCGTGAGTAATGAGTACTTGGTTTTCAAAGGAATTATGTTTCTTGATTTGAAAATCGAATAAGTATCGAACAAACCACAATGGCGCTAATAAAGGAAATGTTTTGACTAATAAAGTATTATTAAAACCGATAGAAACTACCATCTGCATTAGAAGCTAAGATGAGACAAAATGATATTACATTTCCTAGATCATGGTTGTTGTATCAAGATTGTTATGAACAAGAATAACCTACTCACACATAAAGTATATATTTCTCAAATTGTTTTAAAGGATTAAAACTATGAACTACGAAACCTTTCGAAAATGAGAAACTTGAGTAATTGAAATTAGGCAAACTTGAACGTTTGGAAAAGAATGTTGTTACTCGATTTTACAAAGAGAAGTGTTTTGATTTACTTCAAAAGATAATCAATCTATTTTCATATACTACGAGTATTGTGTGACTATTTGTGAAAGAACAAATCTCTTAAAAAGTTAATGTATGAAGTACTTTGGGGATAAAAACCCGATCTTGTTAATCATATAGTAGAAAGTACCTTATGTAAATAATTTGATTGTGTGGTTTGTGATAGCCTTGTAAATACTTTCTTGTTGATTTGATAAATAAACATGTTAGGATGCTACGTGTGTTAGTATCTTGTGATGTTTGTGTAAAGGGGTTTCCCTTGATTGTGCTTATGTTGTTTAAACGATAAACTGTTATGTTGGTATTATACCACTCACCTTGATTCCGGGGGTTAAGCTGCCCTCCGATGCGGGGTAGACTCAGGCGGGTCTAGTGACCTATGATTCGAGAATACCTTATGCAGGTCTGTATGGCCTATGCGGAACTGCGGGAGTTCCAGGTTAGTATGCGGCCATTGTGGTCATGCGGTCTTTGTGGCCATGCGGACGGCGAGTCGGGGCAGCTGCAGGGAGTAGCTACCCTCGATGCGGGAATACCTCATGTGGGCCATTGGGTGGCCCGTGCGGGCTGGGAAGTTCGGGGATAGGCGCGCGTTAGATCTGCGAGCGAGTGGCGTGCTTTGATCATGTGACGATGCAGGCAGATCTCGTAATCTGATTCTGACCTTGTTTATCTTGTGGGTTTTAGTAGTCGGCTATGCCTTACGTACTTACCGTGCGGTTTTATGATGACTTTGAGGCGTGAGTCACGACTTGACATATTCTTATTTATTGTGAGCGTAGTTTTGGTTATCATACATGTCTCACCTTTATATAGACTACTATGATTTTATTTCTGATATTTTGATTTCACATACTTGGTACTGTTGTCTTGACCTCCTTGAGTGCGTTCATCTGCGGTAAAGGTACTCCTCTTTGATCCGTTCTTAGGATCAGTTTGACGTTAGAAAGCTCAGTTTCTCGGAGGCTTAGCATTTGGTATGGTCACATCGTTGTAGATAATTGCATTTAGGGGTATGGCGGGGCCTGTCCGCCATTGTTGTTTTAAACTCTTAGAGTGCAGTAGACTGTTGTAAGGTTAGGATGTAGCGTTCATTTTGGGGTATTTATATACATATATGCGAAAAACTTTTCCCAGCGTGTCTTAATTATACGATTTCATATCTTGGTTGTTTATATTCGATTTCTACGATGTATGACTACTTGGGTGCGGGTAAGGCACGATCCACGAGCCGGGCAGTCGTGACAAAAGTGGTATCGAGCGATTAATCCTCGGAAAGTGTCTCTGAACCGTATCTAGTAAGTCTTGATTATCGGTGTGTTGTGCACCACATCGATGTCGAGGAGGCTATAGGATATTTAGGATTGGTTTCCATTCTTCTCACTCAGAGATCGTGCCTTAGAGGCGTGTTATAAGTTGGACCTCTAACGTATTTCTTTCCCTTGCCGTTATGCCTGCGTAGGGCAAACCGGGCGAGAGGCGAGCGGTAGAGGAGCTTGAGTAAAGTCTGAGAGGGTTCTGCGGGCGCAGGCCCAATCATCACTGAGGTGGTGCTTCGTTTGGGGAGTTACTGCGACATCGCCGGCCAGCGAGTTTAAGCGTGGCGGCGGCGATTCCTCTGCGGCCATGATAGTTGAAACAGTTCCACGGCCAGGGAGCGAGAATATAGATTGCAAAGGCGACCACATTACTAGCTATGGATTTGGCTACGGAGAGTATACCGATGTCTGCGCGAGTCTTGATGAATATCTACGAGAGGGTCGTGCGAGTAATTCTTGATTGAAGCGAGCATGGCACGTATGCGGGCTTATGCAGCGAGCCTAAGCGTAAAGATCAGCGGGTTAACGAAGCGGCGAAGAGGGCGAGCAAGAGTCGCTTTGGTAACTTTAGGCGAACCACCGGCGGAATTAGATATGCACGTCCACGGTCTGAGTGGTCCTCCGCGGGGTTCGGGGCGTTCGGGGTATGCGAGGAGTTGGTGGAGCTCGAGCTTCGGTTCCGCGATTACGAAGGTTCCGGCCAGCCGGACTGATTTTTCCTCGGTTTTCACAATGTGTGAGGACGTCGTCTCGGGAATGTCGTCTTTTTGTTGGTAC
This sequence comes from Przewalskia tangutica, assembly GCA_029844215.1. Taxonomy (NCBI): domain Eukaryota; kingdom Viridiplantae; phylum Streptophyta; class Magnoliopsida; order Solanales; family Solanaceae; genus Przewalskia; species Przewalskia tangutica. The sequence continues at coordinate 67,628,070 of CM056723.1, forward strand.
TTGTTTTACTGCGGCGTCGGGGCGGTGTCGAAAGGGCGTCTAGTAGGAGGATGCAACTAAGAGGACTTAGCCCGGGATCGATGGGTAGTTCGTCACCTTCCTTAGCTATATCGCCTACAGGCGGGTTTGATTAGAGCGATTAAGGAGTGAAGCGGTAGATCTGGTATATCCTTAACCTACAGGAATAGTATGTGTGATAAGGTGAGTATACCTTAAGTGTTACATTCGATGGCATTGTGTATACGGTGATTAGAAATCTTGGTTAGTTAACCAAGTAAGATTTGGGGATAGAGAAGGTGTGAGCCTTAGAGTTTTATCACGTAGAGACCTTAGAGGTAAGGCCGTCTCGAGAAAGGTGTAGTGTTATGTTTAATCCTTATCGGATTACATCTTGCGTGAGATATATTGTGTGATAAGTCACGAGTAGCGTGGAATGAAAGAGGGTAGTTGAGCTAAGAAGACCACTGGGTTTCGTAACGTGATTAGTGAGATTGTTAGGATCGGGAGCTAGTATTTTGCGGCGTTATCGGGTCGGGTTGAGGCCACGTTGCGGGTCAACCGCGGCTTTGTATGGTGGTGGGGTGCATTTGCGGTGGTCGCCGAGGTAAGTCACGAGGTGTTAGGCCCAAGTTTAGTTAACGCGTCTGAGTTCGTGGATGCGTTCAACGATGGTTGGGCGATAGGGGCAGCCCATCGTGTTTTTGGTCGGGGCCGTTTATTCGGCGATGTTGTTTTATCGGAAAGGTTGTAAGGCTGCAGGTGCCTACCTTCACCTTATGACGGTGAAGCCAGGTTGTAGCTATTTTCGTTTTCTAAAGGTTTTACGAGCGGGGTTAAGAACTTCGAGGTGAGTCGAGAATCGCGTTCGCCACCGGGCGGTGTGTGAATTTCGGGGTAGTTGTGGGATTGTTGTCTCTGTGGAGGGCGTTTAAGCTACCATTTCGGTGTTCGGATGTCGCCTTATGGCGCTTGTAGGGCGGAAATGTAAGTTGTCGTCGATTGGTTCGATGTTGGCAAGGTTGGATAGTTGGTTGAGTTTGCTTAATGGTGGGGTAGGGTGGAGCTTGTCTAGAAGAGGTTATTGGCGGCCGAGTCAGCGAAGTTGTGCGGATGTCGGCGGCGGCGTTTGGAGTCTGAGTTGTGGAGGATCTTCTTGAAGGTATCACCGGAGTATGGCGAGTTTTAGAAAATCGGAGGAAACTTAGCAGGTTACTTTGGGCCTTTTTAGTCGTGAAGAGTAGGCGGATTGCCTATATGTTAGCTTTTCTTGTCCGGCTTGGGAAGCGGTATGTCGGTCTTCGTATTGCTATGTTAGGAAAGTATCGGAGATCCATCAGTGTTCAGTTAATGATGACCAAGTTGGAGATAATAACCCGAGATTTGGAAAGCGATAACAAAAATGTGGTAGGTTATGAGAAAGAGTTGAGTGTACAAGAAAGTCGACATCCTCGGGGATCGCATGCGATCCGATACCATTTGTTGGGTCGCCGGGTGACACTAGAACCTCAGCGACAAAGTGACAAAAGTGGTATCGGGAAGAAGCGAGCATGTATGGCAAGCATAGATGTGATTATTTCTTTTGTAAAGAGAAGGTCGAAGGAAGTATATTCTAGACCCGGAGAGGTGTTTTGTGGTGATGTTAGAGGTGTTTCCTCGTGGGCGTGGATGTAAGTATTTTCTTGCGGGTGTTTACGTGGCGGTGTGGCGAGGTTTGTTCTCGTAATTATAGTAGTGAAGGCTATCTTGGCGCGTTCATTTTGAGACTTAGAAGGAACATTCGGGGCGAATGTTTCTAAGGAGGAGAATGTTATACCCGTATTTCGAGAATATGCGTGGGGCGTGCGTAGAAAAGTTTGGGCTTTTAAAGTGGCTTGGCGATTTTACTTTGTGCCTGACACGATTAGAGTCGTTTTTCGGCGAAGCGTTTTACATAACTTGCGATGGGAAAATTCCGGCTATGTCGTTTCTAATTTTTGCGGATTTTTAGAGAGGCGTAACATTTTGGACCAACGAGAGGCGACACTTGGCACCTCTCATTGGTGTGATAAAGTGGACGATTGGTGGCCTTGTTGGTCGAGGGTTGGTAGGATATTTTTGTGGTAGATGGATAAGGACACGTGGGTGAATCTTGGCCTACTTGCCTTGCACTTGGCATGATCTTGGCCGTTGGTTGGCCTTGGCTTCTTATAAATACCCCCTTTGGAAGACTTAGCCATCCATTCCTAAAATTTCCTAAGTGTTAAAATCCTCCCTCCCTTGTAGTGTGGTTCTCGTCCTAGCCTCCCCTCCCTGTGAGGGCCGCTTTGGAGAGCCACTTCCCCATGGCGAGTACCCTTTAGTGGGGTTGGCGAGTATCTACCACTTTGTGGTGTTGTCTCGTATAAATACCCCATCTGGTAGAAATACTCTCAAAGTATTGTTGTTATACCCAATTACCTTAGTCATTATGCCTTGTAGTATTCCAAAGATACCTCTATCGTAGAGCAGGAAATACTCTGGTATGTCCTTTTGTCTCAAGCCGAAACCACAGGGAAAATCTCCATAGTTGGTTGGAGTATTAAGAAGAAGTTGCGTAGAACTTCTAAGGGTTGTTGGAGCGGGTTGGGCGCCAGAGTAGGAGCTAAGCGTTGCCCAGGACCGACATTTTACTTGGATAATTATGGGCTTATCGAGGTAATTATCTTATCCCCCTATTGTAATTGGAAATACATGTTGTAGGAATATATAGTTGAAGTATACTATATATAGAAGCGAACATAATTTTTGCGGCAATGTCTTTGGACTTAAGCTGAATTTAAAGAAGAAAGCTGACTGTAATTACGTGGGTGTATTCTGATGAACTTGTGTAGTTTGTGGATAGGAAGTCTTGCCCAAATTTACGTAGAATCTTGTATCTAGATTTATTCTACCGAGTAGTACGGACTTTGATAGGCGTATAACCTTAATATGTTGAATGTTACGTGAGTAGCATGTGCTCTTGAAAGGTGGACAAGGCTAAGCGGGTTATAGCGAGTGGGCGATTTGCTAATAGTCGATAATCGTCGCGAGGTATGTGATTCTTCCTATCCTCTTGAGCATGATATTTTAAATGAATATATATATATGATGCGGTAGGCGTGCGTGTGTTAAGCGAATAATAATTACGGCAATGTCTTGGACTTAAGCACGAATAATAACTTCTGCAATGTCTTTTGACTTAAGCACGAATAATAAGAATCAAGTATTTGGAAGAATTAAGTAACCTTTTGAAAGAAGAGTAACACTTGGTTTTAAAAGCTTAAGAGTTATACTAGCTTTATGGGAAGTTAGGTATAACGGCTTAAGAAGATAAAAGAATGATTTATTGATTAAAAGTTAAGAGACTTGACTTAATTGAATTTTGTTAAAAGTGTGAAACCTCGTTCGTGAGTAATGAGTACTTGGTTTTCAAAAGGAATTATGTTTCTTGATTTGAAATCAGAATAAGTATCGAACAAACCACAGTAGCGCTAATAAAGGGAAATGTTTTGACTAATAAAGTATTATTAAAACCAGTAGAAACTACCATCTGCATTAGAAGCTAAGATGAGACAAAATGATATTACATTTCCTAGATCATGGTTGTTGTATCAAGATTGTTATGAACAAGAATAACCTACTCACACATAAAGTATATATTTCTCAAATTGTTTTAAAGGATTAAAACTATGAACTACGAAACCTTTCGAAAATGAGAAACTTGAGTAATTGAAATTAGGCAAACTTGAACGTTTGGAAAAGAATGTTGTTACTCGATTTTACAAAGAGAAGTGTTTTGATTTACTTCAAAAGATAATCAATCTATTTTCATATACTACGAGTATTGTGTGACTATTTGTGAAAGAACATATCTCTTAAAAAAGTTAATGTATGAAGTACTTTGGGGATAAAAACCCGATCTTGTTAATCATATAGTAGAAAGTACCTTATGTAAATAATTTGATTGTGTGGTTTGTGATAGCCTTGTAAATACTTTCTTGTTGATTTGATAAATAAACATGTTAGGATCTTCGTGTGTTAGTATCTTGTGATGTTTGTGTAAAGGGTTTCCCTTGTGCTTATGTTGTTTAAGCGATAAAGCTGTTATGTTGGTATTATACCACTCACCTTGATTCGGGGTTAAAAGGCGCCTCCGATCGGGGTAGACTTCGGCGGGTCTAGTGACTATGATTCGAGAATACCTTATGCAGTGTATGGCCTATCTTGAGCTGCGGGAGTTCGAGTTAGTATCGGCCGCTTGTGGTCATGCGGTCTTTGTGGCCGTGCGGACGGCGAGTCGGGGCGGCTGCGGGAGTAACTACCCTCGATGCGGGGAATACCTCATGCGGGCCATTGGGTGGCCCGTGCGGGCTACGGGAAGTTCGGGGCTGAAGCGCGCGCATTAGATCTGCGGGCGAGTGGCCATCTTTGATCATGTGATGCAGAAGCGGATCTCATGATACAATTTCTGACCTTGTTTATCTTGTGGGTTTTAGTAGTCTGCTATGCCTTCGTACTTACCCGTGCGGTTTTATGATGACTTTGAGGCGTGAGTCACGACTTGACATATTTGCTTATTTATTGTGAGCTGTAGTTTTGGTTATCATACATGTCTCTGCTTTATATAGACTACTATGATTTCATTTCTGATATTTTCAGTTTCACATACTTGGTACTGTTGTCTTGACCTCGCCCGAGGGCTGCGTTCATCTGCGCGGTAAAGGTACTCTACTGTTGATCCCGTTCTTAGGATCACCGTTTCAGCGTTAGGAAAGCTCCGTTTCTCGGAGACTTAGCATTTGGTATGGTCCAGTATCGTTGTAGATAATTGCATTCGGGGTATGGCGGGGCCTGTCGCCATTGTTGTTTTAAACTCTTAGAGATCTGTAGACTGTTGTAAGGTTGGGATATGGCTGTTCATTTTGGGGTATTTATATACATATATGCGAAAGGCAACTTTTCCCAGCGTGTCTTAATTATATTGTTTCATATCTTGGTTGTTTTATATTCCAGATTTCTCGATGTATGACTACTTGGGTGCGGGTAAGACACGATCCACGGGCCGGGCGAATCGTGACATTACTACTCTTTTCCCGAAATCAAGTTACCATTATAAATCGATAATGAGTCCATTTCTTTATTTTCCATAAAGTCGTTATAACTAACTTCCCATAAAGCTATTACAACCTTTTATGATTAATAAAACAAGTCAAGATAGAATCATGCCTTTCTTTTAAACCAAAATACTTCAAAACGAGTTCCTTACTTTGAAACTTTTAGGAAAATCAGAACTTGATTTCAATAGTTCTCATTAGAGCAACCATGGTCTAGGAAATGTAATGTCATTTTGTCTTATCTTAGCTTATGCGGATGGAGGTTTCTCTTGGTTTTAATATGATTAATGTCATTACTTCTTTCCTTTATCGGCCATTGCGTTGGCTTGTTCGATCCTTATTCCCGTCTCAGAAATTTGTAGCGTTATTCTTTTTAAAAACCAGTATTCATTTCTCACGAATTAGGTTTTATACTTTTCAACACCATTTAGGTCAAATACAAGTCACGTCTCTTATCTTTTGAAATCAACAAACCATTCTTTTAGCTACATAAAGTGGTTATAACAAACTTCCCATAAAGCGGTTATAACCTTTTATGTTTTAACAAACCGATTACTGCTATGAACATTTATGAGACCGATAGGGCTCGTTCTTTAACCACCAAGTACGTTACTAGCGGATAAGACTTTACTACTATTTCCACACAATGAAGCCCTTAACACTTCATATCAAGTCAAGACACAAAGGAAATCAAATTCCTTTAACACGTGCGTCTACCGCACTATATATTTTACAAATAGTCATGCTTGAAGAGGATAGGAAGAATCACGTACCTCGCGACGATTGTCGACAATAAGCAAAATGCTCCACCGTATTATCGCCCTTAAGTAGAATATGCTGCGTAGTACTTCAATCCTATAAGGGTCATAAAGCGTCTATCAAACTCTAGCGAGCGTAGAACAACTAAGTGCGAGGTCCGCAAATCTACGACAATTTGGGCGGCCTTCCTTTGTTTCTACTAACGCCACCTTTGCTAAGGTCGAATTCAATAACCCAACGCGCCTGATAAACCAACCTTAAACCCTTTCAAATCTTTCCAATCCAAGTTCTTAGGTCGACATGATATCTAGCCTAGACATCTTCAACAATTACAATCCACGCTTTACAACATCGGCGTCGATTAGAAATCAATTGAAGTTACAATCTTAAGGCTAACATGCCCATTTGATTTTAACAAGACAACAAGATCCAAATCTATACAATATAAAAGCGACCTCGGGCTCGACTCTATACTACTACAATATAACGACCTTAGGCTCGACTCTAAACTACTAAAATAAAGCGGTCTGATGTTATACCGTATTTCGGTATATGCGTGGGGCGTGCGTAGAAAATTTGAACTTTTACATAGGCTTGGCGAATTAACTTTGTTCACAACACGTTTAGAGTCGTTTTTCGAAAGCGTTTCCACGACTTTCGTAGGGTAAATTACGGCTATGTCATTTTTATTTTTGCGGATTTTTCAGAGGCGAAACATTTTGGACCAACAAGAGGCGACACTTGTCACCTCTCATTGGGAACGCCAGGCGGTAATAGTGGTGGCGAAAGTGTGGCCTTTGTGGTCGAGGTTGGTAGGATATTTTTGTGTTAGTTGGCTAGTGTGCCTTGGCAAGATCTTGGCCTACACTTGCCTTGCACTTGGCGAGATCTTGGCCGTTGGTTGGCCTTGGCTTGTCTATAAATACCTCTCCTTTGAAGACTTCTTCGTCCGTAAATTTGCCTAAGTCTTGAAGCTCTCTTTCTCCCCACTTGTGAGGCCTTGGCGAGCCCTCCCCACTTGGCGAGAGTCCCCACAGTGGGGTAGGCGAGGGTAGACACCCACTCCTTGGGGTCTTGGCCGTGGGGTACCCCACTGCTAGTAGTTTCGTATAAATACCCTCTTGTTAGAAATACTCTCAAAGTATTGTTATAATGCCGAAATTACCTTAGCCATATACCTTGTAGTACTCTAAGGTTATACCTTTACAAAAGCCAGTTATACTATTATACTTCCCGTCGGTCACAAAGCGAACCCTAAGTAAATCTTCACCGTAGTTGAAGTTATAAGTAGAAGTTGGTTAGAACTTCTAAGGGTTGTTTGGGAGTCGGAGCGCCAAGTAGGAGCTAAACCTTGCTCGGGATCGACATTTAAACTCGGATAATTATGGGCTTATCGAGGTAATTATCTTGCCCCTATTGTAATTGGAAATTACATGTTGTTAGATTATATAGTTGAAGTATACTATATATAGTGCTTGAGCGTTGTTATCGTGATGTCTTTTGACTTAAGCTGAATAATAAGAAACCTTTTGAAGAAAGTCTTGGCTGTAATTACATAGGGTGTATTCTGATAGACTTGTGTAACTTTTACGTGGGGTAGAATTGTGCACGTCCGGATTAGGCGTATAACCCCACGGTTGGCTTGGTAGCCAGGCCCGATAGAGGAGGAGATTTACGTTGTTTTGGGGAGGTCTTTGCCGAATTTTACGTAGAATGTTCTGCGATTAGACCTAAATGTTAATAAAGCGCGCGTGGCCTTATAGGTTGAAGTACTACGTATGGCGCGATCTACTTGGCTTAGGAGTAGCCGAAGCGGTTGGAGGTACTTGGGCGTTTTGCTATTAGTCGATACTCGTCGCGAGGTATGTGAACCTCTTCCTATCTCTTCTAGCATGATATGTGTGAACTATGTAGTGCGGTGAGCGTCGTGTGCTAAATGTATTTGATTGGTTTAAAACATAAAGTGTTATAACGGCTTTATGGGAAGTTGGTTATAACGACTTTATGTTGGTAAGAAAATACTTGTGGTTTTAAAAGGTAAGCGATTTGAACTATAAGCGGCTTGTTATGTGTTAATAAAGAACTTGAAGTATTTCAAAGATTTTGAATCATTTTGAAAGAAGAGGTAATACTTGATTTTTTAGAAAACTTAAGAGTTATACTAGCTTTATGGAAAGTTAGGTATAACGGCTTAAGAATGTTTCTTGATTTTGGAAATCGAATGTGTATCGACAAACCAACTGCGGCGTTAATAAAAATGTTTTTAATAATTAAGTATTATTAAAACCGGTGAAACTTCCATCTGCATAGAAGCTAAGATGAGACAAAATGATATTTCTAGATCATGATTCTTTGTAATAAGATTGTTATAAACAAGAATATCCTACTCACATATAAGGCTTATGTTTCTCAGTTGTTTAAAGGAGAATTATATTCTTAAATGAATAAGACTATGAACTACTGAAACCTTTCTAAAATGAAAACATGAACATAGAAAAATAGGCAAACTTGAACATAGGAAAAGAATCTTCCTACTTGAAATAACAAAGAGAAGTAATTGATTTACTTTAAAAGATAATCACTCTATTGTTATATACTACGGGTATTGTGTGACTTTTGTGAAAGTAACATATCTTTAAAGAGTTATTGTATAAAGTACTTTGGGGATAAAACCCCGATCTCGTTAATCATATAGTAGAAAGTACCTTATGTGTGAATAACTTGATTGTATTGGTTTGTGATAGCCTTGTAATACCTTCGTGTTGATTTGATTAGTAATCTTTTTAGGATGCTTCGTGTGTTAGTATTATGTTATGTTTGTGTAAAGGGGTTTTCACTTGAGTGTTCTTATGTTGTTTTAACGATAAACTGTTATATTGGTATGATACCACTCACCGTGTTTCGGGGTTAAAGCGCCCTCCGATGCGGGGGTAGACTTCGGTGATGCAGGACCGTGATTCGAGAATACCTCATGCGGGTCGGGGGCCTATCGCGGAACTCTGAGTTCGAGGTTAGTGTGCGGCCTTTATGGTCATGCGATTACATGTGGCGTGCGGTGCGAGTCGGGGCGATGCGGGAGTAGCTACCCTCGATGCGGGGTTATACCTCATGCGGGCCTATGAGATTGGCCTATGCGGAGTGCGGGAGTTTCGAGGCTAAAGCGCGCATTTGATATTGCGAGCGGCGACCGGCTTTGATCATGTGACGGTCTAGCGAGATATCGTAATCTGATTTATGACGCTTGTTAATCTGCGGGTGTTAGTAGTCGGCTATGCCTTACGTGCCTACCTGTCTTGTTTTATTGAACCACAGTGGGACTGCTTTGTTCATGTGTATTTCTTGGTGCTTTTCTATCATTGGTATGGCGGTGAGGAAGGTATTCCACGGGCATGATTGGTGTTGTGGGCGTGAGACCCGTTGTTATATTGGGTGATGACTTTGAGGCGTGAGTCACGACTAGACATATTTGCTTATTTATTGTGAAGCGTAGTTTGGTTATCATACATGTCTCTGCTTTGTATAGACTATTATGATTTCATTCACTGATATTTTGATTCACATACTTGGTACTTATGCGACCTCGCCCTTGAAGTGCGTTCATCTGCGAGTTGAGGTACACCGATTGTTGATCCTCGCTCTTAGGGTCACGATTCGGCGTTTGGGAAAGCTCAAACTTCTCGGAGGCTTATCTTGGTATAGTCCTGTTGTTGTAGGTTCTTACATACGAGGGGTATGGCGAACCACTGTCCGTCGTTGTTGTCATATCATTCGTAGAGGTATGTAATCTTGTTGTGGGCGGGGTTTGTAAAAGGATTAAAGCGTTCATTTGGAAAGAGTTGTTATTTATATATCTTGTGATGTCGTTTTTAGTTGCTTTGTCTTCTTATTTCTTGTCTTCTTACATTGATTTCATGTATGTGTTTTATGTTCAGATTACTCGATGTTGTATCACTAGGGTGCCGGGGTAAGGCACGATCACGGGCAGGTTGGTCGTGACACTCGGGCTCACATCTATACTACTAAAATAAAAGCGACCTTAGGCTCATAACCAAGAGAAAGGAAACTTTTACCTTAAGGAATAGCCCACAAAGCCCTTTTTCTTCCACTCTTTCAGTCAAAAATCGCCCATGACGTTACCCTGAAGTTTACCCACACTTTTTCTTCTTTCATGCTCAACAATCTCCTCTAAAGCTAGGTTTTCTTGAAAACTAGAGAGAAGGAGAGGGTTTTCCATGGAAGGGTTTTGAAATGAAATGGCCGTCTTCCAGACTTGGCCTAAAATAAACCCTAATATGGTCAAAAGGATGGGAGGACACTTGTCACCCTCCCTCATAGGTTTTTACAAAATATCTCACGATTTGACCTTTTATCGCGAAAAATCCCGCCGTGGCGCGCCACCGGCGTGGCTTCCTCAGAAAATGTTCCAGCATTTGGCGCGCGACCTGCATTCGGCGCGCGGCTAAACCGCGGACCCCAGAACAACCGTGCGTGACCTGCGTCCGGCGCGGCCACTGTACCCTGAACCAGCTAACTGCTGCTGCTGCGCGCAAACTTAAACTTCCGTAACTTTTGACTCAGATGTCTATCGGCGAGCGGTTTATTGCGTTGGGATCTAGATTTAACGAACTACATATTAGGCTTTTAAACACCTCGAAACTCTTAACAACTGAGTACAACACTCCAAGGTAAACTCAAAATCCGTCGAACACGTGTTTGTCGACTTATCTATCGACTCTCAAAACTTATCATCCTTGGTATGTTCTTATCTTAACTCCTTGAATTTACGGGGTGTAACAACATCATGCTAGCAAGGATAGGAAGAGGTTCACATACCTCGCGACGATTATCGACAATAAGCAAAATGCTCCACGATCTTGTAACGGCTAGCCTTTTCCCTCTTGAGTAGAATCTGGCTACTCGTAATCTTCCACCTATATAGGCCTGGCGTCTATTAACATCTAAGCGCGCGGTTCCATATTCTACAAAAATTGGCGCACCTCCCGCATGACGCGTAAATCTCCTCCTCTATCGGTGGCTACCAAGCCAACCGGGGGTTATACGTCTAACGGGCGTATACAATTCTACTAAATAGTAATACCACAAGTCTCATGTCTGATCTATGTAATTCTGATTCGATTCTCTTCTTTAAATTGGGCTTAAGTCAAAGACATTGCATAAGCTATGTTCAGTTCTATATATAGTATACTTCAACTATATAATCCTACAACATGTAATTTCCAATTCTGATAAGGGGACGAATATTTACCTCGATAAGCCCAAAATTATCCAAGTTATAATGTCGATCTGAGCAATGTTTAGCTCTACTCGTGCGCTCAATCGCTCCAAACAACCCTTAGAAGTTCTAACTAACTTCTACTTAAATCTTGACCAACTATGAAGATTTCCTTAGGGTTTGGTTTGAGACTAAAGGACAAAAGGTAGTATTCCAGACTCTACGTATAGAGGTAACTTTTGGAATACTACAAGGTAAAGGCTAAGGTATTTTGGGCATTATAACAATACTTGGAGAAGTATTTCAATACCACGAGGAGGGTATATTTCTGAAACAACTAAGTGGGGTACCTCGGCTAGAACACTACGAGGAGAGGCTTTGGGCGACACAAGAAGAGGAGGAGATTTCAAGACTTAGAATGAATTGAGGATGAAGAAAAACCTTGAGCAAGGGGGTATTTATAGGGACACGATGGACAAGATCAAGCCATGTGGGGGCAAGTGGATGGCCAAGATTGGCGCAAGTGCACTATCCTACTCGCCGAATCCTCGCAAAACAAAGACCCGTGAAATAGGCCTTAAAATCCTCCAAGCCGTAGCCCTCTTTTGCGTCGATGAGGGTGACAAGTGTCACCCTCCGTTGATCCAAAAATGTTAAAGTCGCTCGGAAAAATCCATAAAATACTAAGCGACATAGCGAATTTTCCGCGCCATGAAGTTCGATAAAGCGTTTAGTCGAAAAGCGATTCTTTCACGGGGTTGTGCACAAAATTTCGAAACTAGCCAAACTTTAAGTCTCAAATTGTAAATGCGTGCGTCTTACGTATATACTGCGGAAATCACGGTATAACATTCTCCCCTCCCGAAACGTTAGTCGAATGTTCCTTCTCAAGGCGGATAACGAAGAAGTTCATCTTAACTTTAACCAAGTTGCCAATGCCACGCGTGGCCATAAAGATAACAAGCGCACAAATACTTAAACCCGAGCGGCGAGGAACTACCTGCAATATCACAACAAGCCTCCACCTATGGTTTAAAGAATGCTCCTTAGCGTCTTCACTTCACGACAAAATGATCTCTTATTACGCTAACACGCGTTCACTTCTTTCCTTACTGCGTCGTAGTCACTTGAACTCTCGGTATCGTACCATACTTGATCATTACTTGGTTCCCAAAATTTACGGAGCCACTACCTCGACCTTGGTCATCTTACTAGCCTCGATCTTCTTTAAGGCCATTCCAGGCCTTCACGAACCGCTTACGGTCGAACGTATCCACGAACTCATCGATGGTCACCTAAAGCGGGGCCTGCACCTCGTGACCCTACCGTCTGGCGGGACCACGAGCGGACCAGCTGGCAAGACTCTGGGTTGACCGCAATCGCCCTCGGCCCGACCCTCCGTCGCGCGACTCTTGCTCGCCGATCTGAAACAATCTTACTAATTCACGTCGTGAAAGCCACCACTTTCATTTTACCAACCCGTGGACTTATCACACGATTATCTCCCGCGTATACTACGCGCTCGATAAAGGTCAAACATAAAATAAATCTTTTACTCGAAGCGACCTTACCTCTAGGTCTGATCGTGAAATATTCTAAGGTTCACACTTACCGTACCCCCATACTTACCGCTTCCGACTAACCATGTTTCTAACTACAAATAACACAATGCTATCCGTACATGCACCTGATAATAAGATCATAATATCAAGCATACCAAAACTTTAGAGGTTAAGGATATACTGTATCCACGCTTTACTCTAATCATAGGCACAACGCCTGCATGCTAATGAAGGTGATGAACCAGCCATAGATCACGAGTAGAGTCTCTACACATGCGCTACCTGCAGTCGGACAATTTCTCGCAAAATGGCCTGCTGTCGCATGCAAAACAAACTCCCAAATTAGTACGACACTCCCAAAATGGAGCCTACCACAGCGGTCCTGGCGAGGTAGGGGTGGCTTGGTGGCTAACACCCTGCTCTCGAAAATCTGAACCCTTGGAGCCACGACTTGCTCACGAAGGCGGTGGAGGACCACTCTGTCTTGGCGGGGTACATAACTAACTCTTCTTTGAGGCGGTCCGCCTCGAAAGTCGCCAAAGACCTGCTGTCTGGCCCTCTGGCGATCCGGTCGTTCCGTCGACCTCTCAGGTGCCTCGCATCTGGTCGTGAGCTGCGTGCGGGCAATGTCCATACGGTGAAGAGCTACGCCGAACAAGCCTCTGTCAAAGCAATCATCTAGCCGGTGGCGTGGCGGTGCACTCTATCCACCATGGTTGCCACCAGCGGGGACATCTGAGCGGCGAGTCAAACTCCGCGTTGTACTCCCGAACCGTCGCCTCTCTGTCTAAGCATCGTAAATCACGTCGGCGTGCCCTCGCCGTCTGCGGAGGCAAGAAGTGATGAGAATGCCTGCGAGAACTCGTCCCATCTGCTGAGCGCGTACTCTCCGGGACAACTCCGCGAATCAAACGGTCATTGCGGTATCACGCGGCCGATCGAACCTAAGACCACCGACTCGGTCTCGAAGCCTTGATCACTCTCGTGACCAGCTGTAGCTGGATGAACTCCTGCGGATCATCCTCGAGCCTCGACCCGTAAAACTCTGGCGGGCTCTGACTCGGAAAGTCCGTAGCCTCAGCTATCTGCTCGGGGTGAACCTGGTGCTCTTTGGGCCAGGCTGCTGCGTCGGCTATCCTCGTATGCGGCCACGATCACGGCGGCAAGCCGAGCCATCTCGCTTGTACCCTGACTCCTACGCGGTGTGGGGCGGAGGCTCGGTATTGTGGTCTCGGCCCGCTGCTGCGGCTCTAAGCTCTCTTTGAAATTTGTGGCGTCGCAAAACTCGCCGTCTGAAGCACAATCTCAGTCTTGGCCAGGGCTGCGCCCTCGTGCTCCTGTATCTCACTAGCGACTCTCTCATTTGCCTTGCCATACGGGCTCACGGTTGCCTTGCGGAGGCATAGCGGTAAAAGCGAGATCGTCGGAGGGTCCGACTTACAACACGTCTCTAAGGCGCGATCTCGGAATGAGAAGAATGAAACCAATCCTAAATGTCCTGCGACCTCACGATTATAGATGTGGTGCCTGACCATCGATAATCAAGACTCTACTAGACGCGGTTTGTAGACACTTTCAGAGGATTAAGCGCTCACGATACCACTTTTGTCACGACGTTCGGGGCGTGGTTGGTGTCTTACCGGGCACCACTGGTGATACAACATCGAGTAAATCGTGGAAACAAAACTTAAACATGAAGCGAGATATATGATCATAAAGCAGGCCAACCAAGCGGTCACCTTCGATAATATATATATACAAGTCTTTCAAAGCGAACAATTTAATCCCCTTTTACAAACCACACTTGTGCGGTACTACAGACCTCTAGAGTTTTATACAACATGGCGGGACGGGCCATGCCGTACCACGAATGTACAAGGACCTCTGACTCGGGTAACATACCAAAGATAAGCCTCGGAAGCGGGCTTCCCAATGAGCGATGATCCAAAGGCGAGGATCGACCAGCGATGTACCTCACTGCGGCATGAGCGGCCCCGAAGGAAGTCGATTACAAGTACCGGTATGTGGCGAAAAATCGTAAATGAAATCATAACGATCTATATAGAAAGCAGAGACATGTATGATAACAAAACTACGATTCCGACATAAAGCGATCGTATCAAGTCGAGGACTCGCGCCTCAGTCATCGCTCAAATATAACGGGAATTTAACCGCTGTGGACGCGTGCCGGTATCTCACCTCGGTATAAGCGTGGCCATGGAACCGTCCCAATGGAAACATGCCGTGGGCCACTCGTCGTGTCGGTATGTCGAAGAAATATCGGATAACAATCGAAATGGAAGCGTACTCGTGGGCCACCCGTCGTGTCGGTATGTCGGCGAATAACAAGATAACGATCAAAATGGAAGCATACTCGTGGGCCACCCATCGTGTCGGTATGTCGAAGGAAACAACAAGGCGGCAATCCCGATGGAACCATGCGATGCGCCGCGCGTCGTGTCGGATATGTCGAAAGGAAACAACTAGACATCGATCAAAATGGAACCGTACGTGCGCCACGCGTCGTGTCGGTATGTCAGCAATTAGCATAAATAACTCTGCTCAGCGAGGCGTGCGGTGGAATTCTCGTCGCTGTAAACACGTCGGTAAGTTCTCAACGGATAAGCCGGCCTCGCGAGCGCGGTAACACAGATCTGACACTTTCACAACAAAGGCTATCACAACAAGCGTAGGCAAGTTCAACAAATTCATAGACTTATATTTTATTACAACAAATCGAGTTTTAACCCCAAGTACTACATCATTAACTCTTTTAAAGGATCTGTTCTTTTACAAAAGTCACATAATACAGTAGTATAAAAATAGAGTGACTATCTTTTTAAGTAAACCAAAATACTTCCCTTTGTAAAATCAAGTAACAACATTATTTTCCAAATGTTCAAGTTGCCTAATTTCAAATGCTCAAGTTCCTCATTTTAGAAAGGTTTCATAACTCGTAGTCTTAATCCCTTTTAAAACCATTGAGTAACATATGTCTTGAGTCGTTTATTCTTGTTTATAACAATCTTGCTCTGACCATGATCTAGGAAATGTAATACAATTTTGTCTTATCTTAGCTTACATGCGGATGGAGGTTTCTCTTGGTTTTAATAACAATTAGCCATTCGTCGATACATTTTCCTTTATTAAGCCTATTTGTGGTTTGTTCGAAACTTATTCATTTCGAAATCGGTAAAACATTATTCTTTTTAAAACCAGTACTCATTACTCGCGAATGAGGTTTCTGACATTTTTAACAAAATGTTATATAACAAGTCAACTAAGTTAAGTCTCTTATCTTACAAGATCAAGTCTCTTAACCTACAATCGATAAACCATTCTTTTACCCACGTAGAGTCGTTATAACTAACTTCCCATAAAGCTATCATAACACCTATGTTTTGAACCAACAACTCATTTAACACGTATGCGTCTATCGTCTTACATAGTTTACAAAACATCATGCTAGCGAGGATAGGAAGAGGTTCACATACCTCGCGACGATTATCGACAATAAGCAAAATGCTCGCGATCTGTAACGGCTAGCCTTTTCCACTCTTGGTAGAATCGCTACTCGTAAGTACTTCCATATAGGCGCGGCGTCTATTAACATCTAAGCGCCGCGGTTCCATATTCTACAAAAAATTAGCGGCACCTCCCCCACATGGCCGCGTAAATCTCTCTCTATCGAGGCGGTTACCAAGCCAACCGGGGGTTATCATCTAGGGCGTATACAATTCTACTAAGATAATACCACAAGTCTAATGTCTGATCTATGTAATTCTGATTCGATTCTCTTCTTTAAATTGGGCTTAAGTCAAAGACATTGCCGCAAAGCTATGTTGATTCTATATATAGTATACTTCAACTATATAATCCTACAACATGTAATTTCCAATTACAATAAGGGGACAGAATATTTACCTCGATAAGCCCAAAATTATCAAGTTATAATGTCGATCTGAGCAATGTTTAGCTCTGCTCAGTGCGCTCAATCCGCTCCAAACAACCCTTAGAAGTTCTAACCAACTTCTGCTTAAATCTTCAACCAACTATAAAGATTTCCTTAGGGTTTTGGTTTGAGACTAAAGGACAAAAGGTAGTATTTAGACTCTACGTATAGAGGTAACTTTTGGAATACTACAAGGTAAAGGCTAAGGTATTTTGGGCATTATAACAATACTTGGAGAAGTATTTCAATACCACAAGGGAGGGGGTATATTTCTCGAAACAACTAGGCTGGGGGGGTACCCCTCGGCTAGAACACTACCAAGGGGGGGGAGAGGCTTTGGACGACACAACAAGAAGAGGGGAGGGAGATTTCAAGACTTAGAATGAATTGAGGGATGAAGAAAAACCTTGAGCAAGGGGTATTTATAGGGACACGATGGACAAGATCAAACCGTGTGGAAGCGAGTGGATTATCGAGGCAGATTCGGGGCGTGGTGATGCCTTACCGGGCACCTAGTGATACAACATCGAGTAAATTAGCGGAAATAAAACTTAAACATGAAACAAGATATATGATCATAAAGCAGGCCAACCAAGCGGTCACCTTCGATAAAATATATATATACAAGTCTTTCAAAGCGAGCGATTTAATACCGCTTTTACAAACCACACGCCAGCGATTACTACAGGACCTCTAAGAGTTTTATACAACGTGGCGGGACGGGGCCCGCCATACGCTAAATGTACAGGACCTGACTCGGGGTAACATACCAAAGTTAAGCCTCGGAGAAGCGGAGCTTCCCAATGAGCGATGATCCAAGGCGAGGATTAGCCGATGTACCTCTACTGCGGCATGCGCGGCCCGAGAGTCGATTACAACGGTACCAAGTATGTGGCGAAAAATCGTAAATGAAATCATAGCGGTCTATATAAAAGCAGGAGACATGTATGATAACAAAACTACGATTCGCGACATAAGCGATCGTGTCAGTCGGGGACTCGCGCCTCAAAGTCATCGCTCAAATATAACCGGGAATTCAACCGCTGGCGCGTGCCGGCGTCTCACCTCGGTATAAGCATGGCCATGGAACCGTCGATGAAACATGCAGTGGGCCACCCGTCGTGTCGGTATGTCGAAGAAATATCCGGATAACAATCGAAATGGGCGTACTCATGGGCCACCCATCGTGTCGGTATGTCAGCGAATAACAAGATAACATTCAAAATGGAAGCATACTGCGTGGGCCACCCGTGGTGTCGATATGTCGAAGGAAACAACAAGGCAATGATCCCAATGGAACCATACGATGCGCGCGCGTCGTGTCGATATGTCGAAGAAACAACTAGACATCAATCAAAATGGAACCGTACGTGCGCCCGCGCATCGTGTCGATATGTCAGCGATTAGCATAAATAACACTATCAGCGAGGCGTGCGTGGAATTCTCGTCGCTGTAGCGCGTCAGTAAGTTCTCAACGGATAGTCGGCCTCGGCGAGGCGCGTGTCTGAGAGATACAACACGCACAACAAAGGCTATCACAACAAGCATAGGCAAGTTCAACAAATTCATAGACTTATATTTTATTACAACAAATCCGGGTTTTAACCCCAAAGTACTACATACATTAACTCTTTTTTAAAGGATCCGTTCCTTTTACAAAAGTCACATAATACCCGTAGTATAGAAATAGAGTGACTATCTTTTTAAGTAAACCAAAATACTTCCCTTTGTAAAATGCAAGGCCAACTTACTGCAACCCTAATGATAAGGTGGGGGGTCCTCTCTCACGCCTTATGCCATAGGGATCTTGGAAATTCGAGAATTCTCATGGACTAGAAAGGACTCCCGTCAGGTTCCTTCTACACTTGGGCGAATGGTTCGATTTGGTCTAAGCTTGATAGAGTGTTGATGAATCAAAATTGGAGTGATTTGACCTTAGAATGCAAGGCCAATTTCATGCCTATGGAGCTGTCTCGGACCCATCTGTGATAGCCACGATTATTGCATCTATAATGTTGGGAAAGCATACTTTCAAGTTCATGAATATGTGGCTTTCTCTGACCTTTGAGAACATTATGACTTAATGTTGGAGACAAGACATATAAGTCTTGCTCGATTCGTCCTTGCCTCCAAATTGAAAGCCTTGAAGCAACCTTTAAGGGCTTTGAACATAAGTGACTTTGGAGGTATCGAACAAAGAGCAAAAGGGCAAACATAGAGTTCAAGGAGGCTATCAATGCACACATGGAAAATCCCTTTGATGAGGAGCTTATAGCGAGTTAAGTCGCCGAGCTAGAGCAAACACCTTCTTTGGAAGTGAAAGACACTTCGTAAGGCGAAGTCGAGGCGAAGCACTTGATTGGAAGTGATAGATGTTCCAAATACTTTCATAGTTTGATCAAAGGAGTAATGTCGGGAACTCCATTAACTTTCTTGTTAAAGCTAATGGTACTATCACTACGTCACGGAAGAAGTCGGGGAAGTTGCTTGTTGAATTTTACAAAGATCTATTAGGTCTTCCCAGGCCAGCTACCAACTTTGATCTGATGTGTTCAACTATGGCCCAAAGTGAGTGAAGAAGAGAGATTACAACTTTTGCATTTCATCACCCCCAAAGGAGATTTGGGAAGCACTCTACGATATAAGCGATGACAAGGCACTGGACCGGATGGTTATCTGGTGCCTTCTTCGAGAATAGATGGAAAGATGTGGGCCGTGATGTTATAAGATGTGTCGAGTTCTTCTCTTGGAGTTCTTTTGAAGCGAGTTAATCATACCATCGTTACCACTGCTACCAAAAAGCGACCATGATCCCAAGGTAAATGATTTGGGCCCGTCGGATTGACTAATGTGATCTATAAGATCATCACGAAGATTCTAGCTAACGAGAATGGCATTGATCCTTCCTTCTCTCATTGACAAATCCCGAGGGCTTTTGTGAAAGGAAGAAACATGATGACAGCGTATATGTGGCACAAGAGCTTGTGAGAGGATTTAATAGAGCAGTCTCACCAAGATGTATGCTTATGGTGGACCTTCGTAAAGCATTCGTCTGATCTCTTGGAGCTTCCTCGAATTGGTACTAAGAAGTCTAAAATTTCGAACAGATTTACAAGATGGATCATGGAATGTGTTAGCTCGACCTCCTTCTCCCTTTCTATCAATGGTGAGCTACATGGATACTTCAAAGGAAAGCGCGGCCTAAGACAAGGTGATCCTATGTCCCTACTCTCTTTATCTTGTGCATGGAATACCTCTGAAATTTCTTAAAATGAAGGTGAGGCGAGATTTCTCATATTTTCCAAAGTGTAAGAAATTGGGCATTACTCATCTTGCATTCGCGGATGACCTCATGCTTTTGCCAAAGGAGATATATCTTGATTGGGATTCTTATGGATTATGCGGAAGAGTTGGAGGCTGCCTCGGGATTAACTCTTAACCCGCTAAATCCTCTGTCTATTTGGCGGGAATGCACTCTGATTCGGGACTTGATATTGACGAGTGGGTTTCGCCATTGGTAGCTTTCGATGCGATGCTTGGGGATCCCTTTGTCCCGATTTCAGTCTCGGTGGATCAATTTGCCCGTTCACTAGTGCTATTTCGAATTACATTCGAAATGGGGGCACCACACCCTTTCATATCTTTGGTAGGTGGAACTATCAGTCGATCGTCGAGGGTTGAGAGCTTTTGGTTAGGGCACTTCCTATCGGCCACTATTATCAACAAGGTAAGGTCTGCTTGTATTCAATTCTTATGGAAACCACGAGAGTTGCTTGGGATATCATTTATGCGCCTCAATGAAGGTGGCTTGGGTCTTATGAACATCGAGGAATGGAATCATGCCTGCTATCCGGGACGATTTGGCAAACTCACACGGAAGGCTGATTCTCTATGGGTCGATGGATCAATAGCCACTATTTGAGAGATATTACAATTTGGGACTATGAGAGTGCGTCTGGGACTCCCTTTATTCAAAAAGATTTGTGGGATTAGCGACAAATTTGTTTCTATCTTTGGTAGCCATGGTGATGCTATTGTGGCTTTACAAAATGTTGTGCCAGCGGTATATTTGATTCAAGCCTCGTATATGATATCTTGCGCACTCATGAAGCTAAAAAGCCTTGGATGTAACAAATTTGGAAAGGATTCATTCCTCCCAAATTCTCTTTTACTATGTGGCTAAGTGCGAGAGCGGTTAGCTACAAAGGATACTCTATCATTTCTCAACTTGGAGGATAAATCTTGCGGATTACGCAAGCAAGCTAATGAAATAAGGGAACACCTCTTCTTTGGCCCCTATACACATGATTTGGAAGAGCATAAAAGATTGGTTGGGTATTAGAAGAGAGATGACAAGCTGTTGAAAGCTCCCTTAAATGGATTAAGAAAGAACAGCGGAATGACATCAAGAGCCAAGCTATTTTGCTTACTTTTTGCATAATGGTTTATGAGATTT
The DNA here is from genome assembly GCA_029844215.1 of Przewalskia tangutica. Taxonomy (NCBI): domain Eukaryota; kingdom Viridiplantae; phylum Streptophyta; class Magnoliopsida; order Solanales; family Solanaceae; genus Przewalskia; species Przewalskia tangutica. Next base: position 67,649,143 of record CM056723.1, read on the forward strand.
GGAGGGCAAGAAACACAATGCTCTTTGAAGGCACAAGCTTGCCGTGAAGAGGTCATTGCAGAATCAAAACAACATCTTATAGAGTTCTCTATGATTTTATCCCCTCTTGTAGTGGCACGCTTTTGAGTGACCACCCTCCTCTATCTCTTCTTGTTTGCATTACGTTGAGGCTTGAGATACCTCAGCGTGATTTATAGCCACTTCCTTTTCGTTATTAGTAATAATATTTGCATTTACCTAAAAAAAAAAAAAAGTAACAACATTATTTTCCAAACGTTCAAGTTTGCCTAATTTCAAATGCTCAAGTTTCTCATTTTGGAAAGGTTTCATAACTCATAGGCTTAATCCCTTTTAAAACAATTGAGTAACATATGTCTTATGTGTGAGTCACTTATTCTTGTTTATAACAATCTTGTTACAGCAGCCATGATCTAGGAAATGTAATACAATTTTGTCTTATCTTAGGTTACATGCGGATGGAAAGGCTTCTTTGGTTTTAATAACAATTAGTTATTTGTCAATACATTTTCCTTTATTACTTATTTCTTTGTGATTTGTTCGACACTTATTCTCATTTCCGAAATCAGTAAAACATTATTCTTTTTAAAACCAAGTACTCATTACTCGCAAATGAGGTTTCACAACACTTTTAACAAAATGTTAATTACCAAGTAAAACAAGTTAAGTCTCTTATCTTTCAAGATCAAGTCTCTTAACTTCTACAATCAATAAACTAATCTTTTACCTACATAGTCGTTATAACTAACTTCCCGTAAAGCTATTATAACACCCATGTTTTAAACCAACCAACTCATTTAGCACGTATCGTCTGGTACTACATAGTTTACAAAGCATCATGTTAGAAAGGATAGGAAGAGGTTCACATACCTCGCGGCGATTATCGACAATAAGCAGCGCTCGCGATCTTGTAACGGCTAGCCTTTTCCACTCTTGAGTAGAATCGCTACTCGTAGTACTTCCACCTATAATGCCACAAACGTCATTAACTTCAACCATGCGGTTCCATATTCTGAGAAAATTCGGCCTCCTCCCCACATGGCCGCGTAAATCTCCTCTCTATCGGTAGGCGGCTACCAAGCCAACGGGGTTATCGTCTAACCGTGTTATACCGTATTTCCGGTATATGCGTGAGAATACGTCTGAAGTCTAGCCTTAAAGATTAGGCACAAGGCGTTTTTTTGGCACAACTCCTTAAAAGAATCGTTTTTCCGGCAGGCGTTTTACAAGACTCGCGTAGGATAAATTCGACTATGCCATTTCTATTTTTGCGGATTTTTAGAGGCGTAACACGTGGGACCAACGAGAGGCGACACTTGTCACCCTCTCATTGATGGATGTGTACACGGCAATAGGGCGAATGGATGGCCATCTTTGTCATGTAGTTGGTAGGATATTTTGTGTGCAAGTTGGCCAAGGACACTTGCCTAATCTTGACCATACACTTGCCTTGCACTTGGCATAATCTTGGCCATTGGTTGGCCATCCCTTGACCTATAAATACCCTCTTGTGATGAAGAGTTCTTCGTCCACAAAAGATTTCAAGTCTAAAATCCTTCCCTCTCCTTTGATAGCCATTTCGTCCAAACACCTCCCCCTTTGAGTAAAGTTTGGCGAGGGCCCCTAGCCTAGCGAAATCTACCCCCTCCTTGGTAGAAAAGTTGCCTTCTAGTATTGTTATAATGCCAACATACCTAGCCCAAATCCCTTAGTACTTAGTAGAAGTTGTGAAGAACTTCTAAGGTTTCCTTGGAGCTATCGGGCGTACAACTTAGGAGCTAAGCCTGCTCGGGATCGACTTATATCTAGGATATTATTGGGCTTACCGAGGTAAATAATCTTGTCCTTCCTTTGTAATTTGAGAATACATCTTTGTAGAAGCATAAGAATAAGTATGAATACTTAGAAGGATATTAAAGAATAGAATTGAATTTATCACATTAGAAGGGTTTAAAGAAGAATAATCAAATTGTACTTACTTAGAATTTGTTTTCTGATGAACTTGAGTAGCTCACGGGTAGGGAAGTGCTGCCCAATTTTCCGTAGGATAGAGAACCCTACGCTTTGTTTTGAGTAGTGCGAGCGTTGATAGGCGTGTCGACTATTATAGGTTGATTTCTCTGCGCGCGACATATTGACTTGGCGGTGGTTTTATTTGAGAAGGTATGTGATTCTTCTAAAGCATGATATTTTAAAATATATATGTAGTGCGGTGAAGCGTCATGTGTTAACTGAATAATAACTACGGCAATGTCTTTTGACTTAAGCCTGAATAATACTTACGGCAATGTCTTGCGACTTAAGCCTGAATAATAAGGATCTGAAAGCATTTCAACAGAAGACTGAATCATTTTTAACAGAAGAGAACAAATTGGTTTTTAAAACAGAAGCTTAAGAGTTATACTAGCTTTATGGGAAGTTAGGTATAACCACTTAAGAATGATAAAGGAACAGTTTACCTATGTGTTTATAACAGAATTATATTGATTTGTGAAATAAATAATAAGATGGTTTGATAAGTAGATATGATATGATGCTATGTGTGTTAGTGTCTTGTAACGTTTGTATAAAAGAGTATTCTTGTTGTGCTTATGTTGTTTAACGATAAGCTGTTATGTTATTGTAACATAACTCAACTCTTTACATGTTCTGGGGTTAGGCGCCTCCGTCACGGGGTAGACTCGGTGATGCAGGACCGTGATTGAGAATACCTCATGCGGGTCGGGGACCCGTGCGGAGCTCTGGGAGTTCGAGGTTAGTGATGCGGGGTTATACCTCATGCGATGCATGTGGCCGTGCGGACTACGAGTCGGGGCGATGCAGAGTAGCTACCCTCGATGCGGGGTTATATACCTATGCGGGCCTCGTGAGTGGCCTATGCGGACTTCTGAGAGTCGAGTTAGGCTTGCATGGTGATACTACGGGCAATTGGCCTGCCCGATCATTCGCGACCTAGAAAAGACACATTCTGATTTACCTATTGTTGCTCTTGTTTATGATGTGGCACTATGTGCGGTTACCTTAGTTGTTTCATACATATATGTAAACTGATTTTAAAATGATATGTTTTCATTTAAGTCCTTACAGTTTCACATACTTGGTACCTGTTGTACTGACCTCCTTCGGGGGGCTGCGTTCATGCGCGGTAAGAGGCGGCAGTGCTAGATCCACGTCCTTAGGATCTCTTTGCATTGGTGTCGGGAGCTCCGTCTTCTAGGAGGCTCTACTTTTGGTATGATCTCCTGTATTGTAGATAGTTTGTACATTCGGGGTATGGCGGAATACTGTCCGCCATAGTTGTTTACTTCCTTAAGTGCTGTAGTCTGTGTACATTTGGGATGTAGCGCAAAACTTGGAGTTATTTATATATATGCGAAAGGCAAGCTTTTCTTGATTAAGCGTGTCTCACTTTACAAGCTGTTTCATGTCTTGTGTTTATATTAAGGCGATTACTCGATGTATGACTACTTGGGTGCGGGTAAGGCACGATCACGGACCGGAATGGTGCGTGACAAAAGTGGTATCGAGCGATTAATCCTCGGAAAGTGTCTGTTGTATCTAGTAGAGTCTTGATTATCGGTGTGTTGTGCACCACGCGATGTCGAGGAGGCTATAGGATATTTAGGATTGGTTTCCATTCTTCTCATTACGAGATCGTGCCTTAGAGGCGTGTTATAAGTCGGACCACTTCTAACGTATCCCTTTTACGTATCGATTATGCCTCGCGTAAGGCAACCCGGGCCCCGAAGGGCAAGGCGGCGAGGAGGCGCTAGTGGGACACCTAGAGTCACGAGGCTCGGGCGGTCTATACGAGGCGGCGAGTTCTACGCCGCCGACCCCGAGAGGTTTAGGGCGCGGCGGCTGATGAGACCACAGTACCTCACCTCCGGTCACGGCTGGAAGCGAATAAGATGGATTCTGAGAGAGATGGCGATTCTTGGCGAGATCGTGGCGAACATGAGGCAGGTGGATCTGGCGATTCAGTCCAGCCCGATCGTACCGTGGTTCACCCGAGGCGAAGTTTGAGGCTACAAGACTTCCTAAGTTGTAGCCCGCGAGTTTTACAGTCGAGTCGGAGGATGATCGCGCGAGTTCATCCGTCGACTACATAGGATTTTGAGAGTGATCGGGCGTCGGAGGCCAGTGCGTGATCTTTGGTTCACATAGTTTGCGTGATACCGATCGATTGGTTTGATTCGTGGGAGTTATCCGGGAAACACGCGTCCCAGTACTTGGGATGAGTTCTCGGAGGCTTTCTCGCTCACTTCTTGCCTCGCGGATGAGGAGGCGCGGTGATAGATTTTCTTCTTGGCGAGAGGGCCTTGTCGAGAGTACAATGTCGAGTTTGATTCATTGGCTCGATATGTCCCAGCGTTGGTAGCGAATATGGAGGATAGGGTGCACGCTACGTCAGGGCTAGATGATTATATGGCGAGTCGTATGCGGGTGTTTCTCTTGGGCAGGGTATGGACATTACCGCATGCGAGCTCATGCTCTTGGATGCGAGGCGTAGAGACCGGCGGGTTGGCGGCGTGAAGAAGGCCGGGGCGGCGAAGGTCTTTTGGTGGCTATCGTGGTGGCGGCCTCGGCGATCTGGGTGCACCACGGCTCGAGCACTCCTGCACCGTCAGCCGCAGCGGAGATATTGAGGCGGACGGGGCCAGGACTTGAGCGTCGAGCGGCGAGAGTGCGGCGTCGGGACCACCACCGGTGTGGCCGTCGGTAGATCCCACGGGAGTTGTGGTCTGCTACGGGAGCTTGTTTGATTGTGGCGGCGAGGTCACTATGCGGCTGTCAGGCCAAAGGCGATCTTGATGGTAAGTCGACTACGAGTTCTTTCGCCAGTCTTCTTCATCCCAGCAGCTACTCGCCCGGAGAAGGTACTCATGGACCAGCAGTCGCGAGGTCGTGGCGCGGTCCCGATTCTAGCGGTCCTCGAACCGCATTTATGCTTTGTCGGTAGAGAGGATCGGAGGCCTCACGATGTCGTCGCAGTACCTTATCGGTTGGGTTTGATGTGTATGCTTTGATAGATCCGGGTTCTACTCTGTCTATATATCTCCACTTGTTGCTAGTAGGATAGGGATAGAGCACGAGTCCATAGACCACTTTCGAGGTAGCTACGCGATGGGTGATTCGGTGGTAGCGGCGGGTATATAGAGCTTGTCTGTGACCATTTCTGATCGTCGGACCTGGCCGACTTGATAGAGTTGGAGATGATTGACCAGCGTGATCATGGGGATGGATTGGCTAACTTCTTGCTACGCCAATGTAGCTGAGAGAGAGAGTAATCTTGTTCGATTTCTGAGGGCCGGTTGTTGAGTGGGAGAGCACGGTATCGTAGAGGTAGGTTTATTTCTACCTCAAGGCTAGGAAGATGGTGCGAAGGGTATATCTACCATCTCGTTCGGGTGTTTGATCTTTGAAGCTGCGGTACCAGATTTTTCGTCGATTCGATGGTCGAGATTTCCCGGGCGTGTTTCGGGCGACCTCCGGGTATCCTCACGAGAGGAGATTGAGTTTTGTATAGACATATTGCGGACACTCGGCTTTATTTCTATTAGCCATACGAGAATGGCACTGCCGAGTTGAGAGAGTTGAAGGATCGGCTTAGGGATTTCTTTGGAGAAGGGCTTCATCGGGCCTAGTGTTTCTCCAGGGAAGCGCGGTATTGTTCGTGAAGAAGAAGAAGGGCGGGGCGCTGCGCATGTGTGATTCTGGCGGTGAACAAGGTGACCATTAAACGAATACCGCTTCCCGAGATTGATGATTTGTTCGACCGATTGCGAGTGCGAGATGTTTCTCGAAGATTGATCTGGTCGGGCTATCATCAGTGCGAGTCGAGAGGTGGATGTCCCTAGGATTTGCATTCGGACGTGCGGGCATTATGAGTTGGTCATGTCTTTTGGGTTGACGATGCTCGTGATTCATGGATTTGATGAGCAAGTGTTCAAACCATTCTTGAACACGTTGGTGATAGTGTTCATCGATGATATCTTGGTTTATTCTCGCTCAGGCGAGGAGCATGCGGAGCATTTGAGGGCTGTCTTGTGATTCTCGAGACCGGTATTTGTCGCCAAGTTTTCCAAATGTGAGTTTTGGTTAACTTCGGTGGCTTTTCTTGGGCATATTGTCGGGGCCGATGGTATTCAGGTAGATACAGCCAAGATCGAGGCAGTCAGGAGTTGGCCTAGACCTACTTGTTACACCCCGTAAGTTCAGGACATGTGTAAGTGAATGTACGTAAGGAGCACAAGACTTGGAATTAGTGCGAAAGGAAGGATTGTTTTTCCGACGGAAAGTCTTCCGGACGTCGGAAAGGAAAAATGTTCGTTGTTGAGAATTGGATTCTCAAAATGTATTATTTGTAAATTATAGAACTTTTTATTATTATTATGGAAATTTATTTTGTTCGGATTTGGTCACGTGGGGCCTTTGCAGAAATTTTACGTTTTGTGGGGCCCACGAGGGTTCTGAATTTTATGGGCGAATGAGAGGCGACACGTGGCACCCACAAGGTCTTGGTCGAAATTAGAGTGAGGTAAAATGGTCATTTACCACCTTGGAAGATTTGTCTTGCTAGCTTGACATTATTGACTAGTCGACTTGCGGCAGGCTTGATCCGTGTGATTTTAAATCCTAACCACTCGTGTGTTGCAATCTTAACCCTCCGATGTGTTATATATATCCTACTAGTGCAAGACTTGGCATTTTCTACACTTAGAAAAAATTAGAACCATTAGAGAGAGAAGTGAAGCTCTCGGCTTTCATATTATTCAGCACAAAATTTTATAGTTTTGATCCATTAGCCACAGACTTTAACTTGATGTCCTAGGGGTATTGTAAGGATATCTCGATAGAAAGATTTGGAAAAAGCGTATTTTTCGTTAGTCATGAGCGGAAACTAAGGAGTTCTTGACTTTGAAGTTGGAACTTGAAGATGGGTTCTTCATAGGCCTCTAGGAGTGCTTGGGCGGATTGGAGCTTAAGGAAAGGAGCTAATAATTGCTAGTAGCGACTTTGGATCTTGGAAATTTTAAGGGCTTGGAAGGTATAAATTTTATCGTTTTAGTAGTTAAGACTTACTTATTATTTGTAGCTATGGATTTTAGCAAGCATGTGTTATATTGTATGAAGTTTGATAAGTATTTTGACTATTGGAACCTAATCAGAAATCTAGCATGTTTAGCTTTAAGATTGGAATTCAAGTTGGTTATTAGTTTAAGTAAATCGCATGTTGAATAAAGAAAGGAAATTGTAGTTGTTGATGTTGTCTATGACTAAATAACATGTTGACCTAAGAACTTGGAATTTGGAAAAGGGTTGGAAAAGACTTAGTGATGTTGGTTGTATGTTGGCGAGAATGGCTAGTGAAGTATATTACTATTTCGTATGAATTATGGGGCGGAATTTTACGTAGTGTAAGGCGTGTAATCCCCTTTGTTTGGTTGTTGTTTGGAGCCTTAAATGTGGCTTGTTGGTTATTTGTATTCGGCACTTGAAAAGGTGGCAAAGTGAGTAGAAATAAAGGAAGTCTTTGCCAGATTTTCCGTAGAATTAGAGACTAAGTACTTAGTATTATTCTACATAGAGACTAGAAGTTGATAGCCTTGTTGTGACCAATATAGGTTGACAACTTCTAAATGCGGCGTATTCGTCTTAGCTTGTGGATTTAGCGAAAGGTATGTGAACTATCTCTCTTCAGCATGATTCCTTAGAATAAAGAAAGTAAGTTCTACTCTTGAATGATCCGTTCCTTGCTTGTATTTGGATTGCCTAAAATAGAATTTGTTCTATGTACTTCCTTGAGTGTACCTTGATGTTTAAATTGTAAGTTGTAGAATCCATTTTCTTGATGAAGTTTGGGTTCTTAAAAGTGAAGGTATTTTCTTAAAGTACATAGAGACTTAAAAGGAAGTGGTTTCCAAATCTTTTGGCTAGTGCCTTGTTCTAAAACCTAAAGGTCATTATAATGACTTTAGGGAGTCAAAGGAGTGATTTACTTATTTGATTTAAAGAGGAGAAATGACATGATTTAAAAGAAGTAACTTGCGTTAAGGGTGAAGTTACTTGAGGTTTAAAGTAGAAGAAAACTTGTTTTCTAACTATTAAGAGACTTGAAGTATTTTGAAAGTTAAGAACTTGATTTGTAAGTATGTGATACTTGGTTTTCATAGTATAAGTCTCTTGGTTATTGAAGGAATGGATCGTCTAAAACCGTAAAGGGTTATAACGGCTTTATGGGATTTTGGTTATAACGGCTTTTTGGACGGTTTAGTTTGTTGTCTATTTTGATTAATTAGGCATTAGTTTGCTAGTTTGTGAAAATTTGGAGTTACTTGATTTGAAGCTTTGAAATGAGTTTTCTAAAGTGTAGTAACTTACTTTGAAAAATAGACACGCCTTGATACTACGGGTGTTAGTATCTTGGGGCTTTACATAGAAAGGAGTCTTTTATAAAGGAATGTGCGTGCGTAGTACTTTGGCTTGATAAATTGAGGATTTGTCGTGTGCCTTGATAAGTACTTTGACTTGTTAAAGAGAATTATTCTATGTATGCCTTGATTAAGTACTTTGGCTTGATAAATTGAGGATTTGTCTACGTGTGCCTTGATAAGTACTTTGACTTGTTAAAAGAGAATTATTCTATGTATGCCTTGATTAAGTACTTTGGCTTGATAAATTGAGGATTTGTCTAAGTGTGCCTTGATAAGTACTTTGACTTGTTAAAAGAGAATTATTCTATGTATGCCTTGATTAAGTACTTTGGCTTGATAAATTGAGAATTTGTCTAAGTGTGCCTTGATAAGTATTTTGACTTGTTAAAGAGAATTATTCTATGTATGCCTTGATTAAGTACTTTGGCTTGATAAATTGAGGATTTGTCTAAGTGTGCCTTGATAAGTACTTTGACTTGTTAAAGAGAATTATTCTATGTATGCCTTGATTAAGTACTTTGGCTTGATAAATTGAGAATTTGTCTAAGTGTGCCTTGATAAGTACTTTGACTTGTTAAAGAGAATTATTCTATGTATGCCTTGATTAAGTACTTTGGCTTGATAAATTGAGGATTTGTCTAAGTGTGCCTTGATAAGTACTTTGACTTGTTAAAGAGAATTATTCTATGTATGCCTTGATTAAGTACTTTGGCTTGGTTGGTGAGAATTAACCTATGTGTCTTCTTGATAGCCTTTGAGTACAAGTATTATGTTTTATTATGTTGCGCGACTCTCGGTTGGAGAAGCGGCTATCTTGATATAAGTTACATGGGCGTCTGGCGGTGATGTGGGATTACGGGTATCTTAGTTATTGTAATCTTGGGTTAAATTCGGATTTTTATAAAAGACATGGTTGTGCTTGTGTCTTGTTTGATGGTCGGTCGAGATAGGGTAAGAGTATAAATGAGGGCAAGCCCAGGCGTTATACCACCTCACTCCAGGGTAAGAGTATTAGTGAGGGTAAACCCCGAGGCCATACCACAGCTTTATGTGTTGTTTGTGGCCGGTTGAGATAGGGTAAGAGTATAAATGAGGGCAAGCCCAGGCGTTATACCACCTTCTCGGGGTAGAGTATAAGTGAGGGTAAACCCAAGATGCTATACCACTGCTTTACCACTTTCCCGAGGTAAGAGTATAAGTGAGGTAAACCCCAGAATCTATACCAGGTGGGACTTGAGGTTATATTATATCATGGGCCGCGGTGAGGAAGGATTCCACGGGCGTGATTGATATTATGGGCGTGAGACCCGTGGTTATGTTTTAATGCGACTTTGAGGCATGCGTCCTTGGCTGGATATATTTGTTTATGTATTGTGGCGTAATTTGATTATCATACATGTCTCTGTTTTGTTAAGTGTTATGATTTGTTTCTGATATTTTAGTTCACATACTTGATACATTCTTAAATCTTGACCTCCTTGAGCTGCGTTAAATGCACGAGTGTAAGTCTGTTGTTTGGTGATCGGCAGTGTAGGATCTGCTCGGGGTTTTGGATAGCTCCCTTTGTTCGAGTTTATCATTTTGGTATAGTTCCGTGATGCTGAGCTTTTGTACATTTATGGAGTGCATGAGGCCTTGTCCGTCATAGTTGATTTAACTCCTAAGTGCAGTATTCATATGTGGGATTGGACTCGTATGCGGTATAGTGTCTTTTGTTTATGTATATATGGCAGCCTTATCGGCTTTGCCCTTGCGCGTCGTTTGTTTTTAAAAAAAAAAGGTGTTATTTCGGATCCATGATCTACTTGTATTGTTAAGGTAGAAGGGTGCGGGTAGGGCACGATCCACGAGCTTGAGGTTGGTCGTGACAGTGGTATCGAGCGATCGGTCCTCGGAATGTTTCTGAGGCCGTGTCTAGTAAGTCTTGATTATCGGTGTGTTGCGCGCCACGCCCGTAAGCGAGAGCTACGGGACATTTAGGAGTTAGTTTCTATTCTTCTCGCTCTAAGATCGTGCCATAGAGGCGTGTTAGTAAGAAAATTCCTCTCGGCGTATTGTTGTGTTCTGATTATGCCTCGAGGAGAGCGGCCGCGGGAGGGCAAAGGAGTAGCAAGAGCTACTAGTCGGACTCGAGAGTTGATAGGGCTTATGCCCGGGGTATCTGGATGTTGTTCGCGATCGGCAAGTTCTTAACCTGCGCGGGTTTTGAGGCCTCGGCACGAGCCTCCGGTTCTCGGTTAGGAGAAGACTATAGGGTCATGAGGGAAGCGGTTATGTTATTGACCAAGATAAGCGGTGCTAGCGTTGTAAGTGATAGTACCCGGTAGGGATACTTTGATTAGTAAAGTGAGAAGTAAACGTTGACAAGAATGATAGGTGGCTGAGACTATAGTTGTATAAAGTTCACAAGTTGTAATTGCCCACAGCGGTGTAAGGCCGTTAGGGAAGATTGTCTTGATAGGAATACTTTGGCATATGAGACGACCTCCATTAAATAGGGGATAGGGTAAGAAGTACCTTGAGATAAGAGAAAGATTTATTTGGACTAAGAATGAGAAGTTAAGTGTGACGATGAGTGGGTTATGGACTCATTCACGAATTGGTCGGTAGTATGGAATGGGGTGATGTCGATTAGAAAGGGTCCGTTATGTGATAGGGTCCCAGGATGCAAGGCCAAGTTTAGTTAATTATAGTACGAGTTTGTGGATCGTTCCACGGAATTCGATCGTAAGGACCGAGAAGAGCCTTAACGGGAAAGTAAGTAACAATATGGCTAAGTTTGGATAGTAACTCCGAGTTGGAGAACGAAACAAAATTTGAGATTTTATGCGTGTACTAGATGAGTTTGAAAATGCGAGAAAGTATGACAAGTAAGGAAAGAAAGGAACCTTTAAGGATCCGTGTTTGGGAAAATGTAACCATTGAGTTTTGTGAGAAGGGACCACGGACGGAAGGTCCGTTATTATGTTTACGTATGTTAGGCGATGGCGGTGTGGCATCGTTAGTCTTATCTTGATTTTGATTGGTAAGCATATTATAGAGTTTATGCGGAATTTATATAGCTTGACAACCGACTAAGAACATTCGGGGGCGAATGTTTCTAAGGAAGAATGTTACACCCGTAAGTTCGGGACATGTGTAAGTGAATGTGCGTAAGAGCGCAAGACTTGGAATTAGTGCGAAAGGAAGGATTGTTTTCAGGCGGAAAGTCTTGGGCGTCGGAAAGGAAAAATGTTCGTTGTTGAGGTGGATTCTCAAAATGTATTATTTGTAAAGTATAGAACTTTTTGTCACGACCGATTAGGGCGTGGTAGTGCCTTACCGGGCACCCTAGTGATCTAACGTCCAGTGTCAGTGAACATAAAACAATACAAGACATATTATGAAATATGAAACAATAATCGAGAAAAACTTGCCTTTCGGCATATATATAAATAACAACTTTTTCCAACATGAGCAGTTTAATCCTTTTTACAAACCACACTTGTGGTACTACTGGACCTCAGAAATGATACGACAACAATGGCGGGACGGGCCCCACCATACCACGAATGTAAACACCTACAACATGGGGACTATACGGCTGATAAGCCTCGGAGAAGCGGAGCTTTCCACGCTGACTGTGACCCTAGGCGAGGATCAATGGCGGTGTACGCTTTACTGCGGCGTGAGCGGCCCAGGAAGTCGATCTGGCCGGTACAGTATGTGGCTGAAAATCGTAAATGAAATCATAATAGTCTATAAAGCGAGACATGTATGATAACCAAACTACGATTCACAATAAGTAGCGATCATGTCAAGTCGAGGACTCGCGCCCTCGAAGTCGTCGCTCAAATGTAACTATGGGTCTCGCGCCCAGCGTCAATCGTGCGTGGAATACCTTCCTCGCTTGGCGTGATACTGACACCAAGGAATACATGAACACGAGTCCCACGTGTCCTAATAAAATAGTCTGAGGGTAAATGCGAAGGCATGGCCAGGCTACTAACACCAGCGATGCAACAAGGTCATAAAGCGTGTCATGATATCTGTCTGCGTCGCATGATAAAAGGCGGTCACTCGCCCGATATCAAATGTGCGCGTCTAGCCACAGAACTCTCGCGACTCGCGTAGGCCAACCTCGTAGGCGCGTGAGGTATAACCCGCGTCGAGGGTAGCTACTCCCGGCGTAAATCACGGACTCGCGATCGCGTAGCGCGAAGACCGCGTGACCGTAAAGGCGCGCGCTAACACGGAACTCAGTAGTTCGCATGGATCCCACGGACCCGCGTGGGTATCCTCGAATCATGGTCCCGGACCGCTGAGTCTACCCGCGTCGGAGGCGACAACCTCGGACCAAGTCAAGGTGAGTGGTACAATACCAGCATGGTGATAGTCAAACAACTTTAAAGCGCGATCGAGGGAAAACCCGCTTGAAATACTTGAGTTCTTTATTAACATATAACAAGCGGTTATAGTTCAAATCGATTACCTTTTAAAAACCACATGTATTTTCTTACCAACGTAAAGCCGTTATAACCAACTTCCCGTAAAGCGGTTATAACACTTTATGTTTTACACCAATCAAATACATTTGAAATGCGTATGCGTCTGCCGTCTTACATAGTTCACACGTATCATGCTAGAAGAGATAGGAAGAGGTTCGCGTACCTCGCGGCGAGTATCGACTAATAGCAAAAGCGCTCAAGTACTTCCAGTGGCTACTCCTTAAGCCAAGTAGAACGCGCCACCGTAATACTTGACCTATAAGGCCACAAGGCGCATTAACATTTAGACCTCGTCGCGAACATTCTACAGAAAATTGCGGCACCTCACCCACATGGCAGCGTAAATCTCCTCCTTTCTGAGGCGGCTGCAAGCCACGGGGGTTATCTAACGAGCAGGTACAATTCTACTCCGCGAAAAAGCTACCAAGCTCTTCATGTCTGATCTATGTAAAAACGATTCGATTCGATTCTTGAGCTTAAGTCCCGAGACATTGCCACAAGCTATGTTGATTATATACATAGTATACTTGACTATATATTCCTACAACATGTAATATCCAATTACAATAGGGGACAAGATAATTACCTCGATAAGCCCATAATTATCCGAGTTTAATGTCGCTCTGAGCAAGGTTTAGCTCGACTCAGGCGCTCAACCCGCTCGAGCCACCCAGAAGTTCTAACCAACCTACGTAACACTCCGACTAACTATGGAGATTTTCCTAGGGTTTCGGTTTTGTATTGTGGAAAGTATAATAGTATTTAGGGCTTTTAGTATAGGTATAACCTTAGAAAACTACAAGGTATCTGACTAAGGTAATTTGGGCATTATAGCAATACTTTTGAGAGTATTTCTACACCTGAAGGGGGTATTATCTGACAGCAACTAGGCTAGGGGGTACACTCTCGGCTAGCACCACAGAGGGGTGCTCTCGGCCTGAGGAGGCCCTTGGCGAACTCAACCTGAGGGAGGAGAAGGAGAGCTTTGAGACTTAGGCAAATTTATGGATGAAGAAGTTCATCAAAGGGAGGGTATTTATACTCTGAGCCAAGGCCAACCGATGGCGAAGATCTAGCCAAGTGCTACACAAGTGTAGGGCCGAGATATGCCCAAGTGCCCCTAGTCCCTACTCGTTAAAACCCTGCGAATATCTACCAAAAATATCTACCAGCACCCCCGAAGTCGTCAGTGCCCCTTGCCGCTGATGAGAGGGTGCCAAGTGCAGCCTCTCGTTGGTCCAAAATGTTTCGTCTCTCGGAAAAATCCATAAAAATAAGAAAAGACATAGCGGAATTTTCCCTACTTAAGTTATGTAAAGCGTTTAGTCAGCGACTCTAGCAGGGTGTTGTGCACAAATGCCATTCGACCGAGCCACTGGCGGGGTGACATGTGTCACCCTCACTATTCCCAAAATAAAACATCTTAGAAAATATCCTGATGGCCAAAATCTAGAAAACAAAGTGGGCCACACAAGCAGTAAATTTCTCCGTGGGCCCCAGTGACCATTTCAGAAAATAAAATTCCATATTTTCTAATATTCGGAAGTCCGAATACCAAATCGGGAATCAATTCCCATTAACGAACCTTTTTCCTTCAAAAGCGGAAACTTTTAGTGGAAAAATCGCCTCTTTCTTCGCTTTCCGATCTTTACGCCATTATTCTCGTGCGTGCGTCTCGCATACATACCCAGGAACTACGGGGTATAACATTCTTCCCCCCTTAGAAACATTAGTCCCGAATGTTCCTTCTAATTCTCAAAACAAGCGTGCGCCGGTATAGTCTTCGCTCTTATACTTACGAAACGATCTGCCGTACACGGCCACGAGAAAATACTGCGCAACATACTTATATCCAAGTCTCGAAACACCTCTAACATCACCACAAATAATACCACCTTTGTCACTTTGTCGCGAGCCTTGCTCGACGACCCAACAAATGATGCCGGCTGCGTCACGATCAGAAGTTATCGTGCGCTCGAACCCCTTACCGCATTTAAATCTTGCTTTAGTTTCCAAAACTTCGGGGTTACTATCTCTTTCGTGGGCATCATTAGCGGGAACATTACGGATGGATCTTGATACTTTCGAACATAACAATCTGAAAGGCCAGGACGTCACGCCTCTAAGTCGGACGGCAAAAGCTAACATATATAAGCGACTGGCCTGTTCTTCCATGAACTCTTAAAGGCCCAAAGTAACTCGGGCTAAGTTCATACATTTCCAAAACTCGTCACACCTGTCAGGTGGTACTTTCAAGAACCGACCGTCGGCTTTGAACTCTAGCGTCGTCGCCGATTATCCATACGATTCCTACGAGCTGCGAACTTCTTCTGGGCGAGCTTTACACATCCGCGGTCTGTGGAACAAGCACGATCCGACTATACGAACCTTGCCAACATCGAACCAATCGGCCGACTTACACTTCGCCCCTACAAGGCTTCATAAGGCGACCTCCGAACAACGAAATGGTAGCTTAAGCGCTCCTCCGCGGAGACAACAATCTTCACAACTACCCACGAAATCCACATGCGGCCCAGGCGAATGCGATTCGAGACTACGAGTCCTTAACCTGCTGGTAAAACTTCCGAGAAACAAAAACAGTAGTAACAGGCTCCAGCATGCGCCATAAGGTGCGTAGGCACCCGTGCAGCCACAACCTTTACGATAAATCAACCTTTGCCGAGTGAGCGGTCACGACGAAGAACACGATGGTGCCCCGTCGACCCGACCACGGTCGGCATCCACGAACTCGTGCGGTTAACTAAACTTGGGCCTAACACCTCGTGACCTACCTGGCGGGACCACCGCGACGGACCCCGCCACTGAACATGCGGCGGGTTGACGCGGCGTGCCCTCAACCCGACCGGCGGCGCAAAATACTATCTCCCGAAGGAACAATCTTACTAAACATGTTACGAAAACCTGGCGGTCTTCTTAGCTCGACTACCTCTTTCATTTAATACTACTTGGGACCTATCCCAAGCATAGCTCGCGTGCACTATGCACTCCGATAAGGATCAAACATAACACTACGCCTTTACTCGAGATGGCCTTGCCTCAAGGTGCATGCGTATAACACTCTGAGGCTCGCGCCTGCATCCCCCAATCTTACTCGGTTAACCCAGCGTGATTTCTAATCACAACTAACACCTGCTATCGAACATAGCACTTAAGGTATACTCGCCCAGAAAGTTCACTGAAGGACGCTTCTTTGCTCGGCCTCTTACCTTGTCCTTGGTTAACAGTCGATCTCTACGTTTTTCGACTGCTGTACATGGCACCACGAGCCGTGCTCAACCAATGAAGAATTACTCTTGCCTGACCTCTCTTAGGTAGTCGTCAAGACTGCGTGATACGTCGGTATAATCTCTGGTAGCCAAATCCATAGCTAATGCAGTCGCCTCTTTGCAATCTATATTCTTGTTCCGGTTGTGGGCGAAGGTTCAAATATCATGGGCCGATAGGAAATGCCGTCGCCGTGCTAAACTCTGTGGGGCTAGTGGCGTCGCGAAATCCCGAATGAAGCACCGTCAGGTGATAATTGGGCTGTGCCCGCGTAACCCTACGAACTCTGCTCGCGACTCCGCGTGCCTTGCCTCTGGGCGGGTTGCCTGCGCGGAGGCATAGCGATAAGGAATGAATTTAGTCGGAGGGTCGACTTACAACACGGCTCTGAGCGCGATCTCGAGTGAGAAGAATGAAACCAATCCTAAATATCCTATAGCCTCACGATTATTGGTGTGGTGCCGACAGATAATCGAACTGCTTGAATCTGATCTGTAGACACTTTCAGAGATTAAGCGCTCTGATACCACTTTTGTCACGACCGATTAGGACGTGGTATTGCCTTACCGGGCACCTAGTGATACAACATCAGTAATCAGTGGAACATAAAACAATACTGAACATATTATGAAATATGAAACAATAATCTGAGAAAAACTTGCCTTTCGGCATATATATAAATAACAACTTTTTCCAACGTGAGCAGTTTAATCCTTTTTACAAACCACCTTGCGATACTACTGGACCTCAGAAATGATCGACAACAATGGCGGGGACGGGGCCCCAGCGTACCACAGAATGTAAGCACCTACAACAACGAGGGGACTATACAGTGATAAGCCTCGGAGCGGAGCTTTCCATGTTGAAGCTGACCCTAAGGCGAGGATCGATGGCGGTGTACCTTTACTGCGGCGTGAGCGGCCCCGAAGAGTCGATGCTGGTACAGTATGTGGCGAAAATACGTAAATGAAATCATAATAGTCTATAAGCGGGAGACATGTATGATAGCAAACTACGATTCCTGATAAGTAGCGATGCGTATCAAGTCGGGGACTCGCGCGCCAAGTCGTCGCTCAAATGTAACTATGGGTCTCGCGCCCGCGTCAATCGTGCCGTGGAATACCTTCCTCGTGGCGATATACAAGCGCCAAGGAATACGCATGAACACGAGTCCGCGTGTCCTAATAAAGCGATCTGGGGTAAGTGTCACGACCGGGCGTGGCCTTGGTGCCTTACCCGGGCACCCTGGTGACCTGACATCAGTGTCAATGGAACATAAAACAACAACATGAGATATGAAATATAAAACAATAATGCGAAAACTTGCCTTGGCGTATATAAATAACCTCTTTTACAAAAGAAACGGTTTAATCCTTTTACAAACCACACTTGGCAGTACTACTGGACCTCAGAAATGATATGACAACAATGGCGGGGCGGGGCCCGCCAAACCACGAATGTAAACACTTTTCTGACGGGGACTACGCGTGATAAGCCTCGGAGAAGCGGAGCTTCCCAATGACTGTGACCACGAGAGCTAGGACCCGGCGGTGGTGTACCTCGACTGCGGCGTGAGCGGCCCCGAAGGAGGTCGATCTGACAGTGCAGAGTATGTGAAACTAAAAATCGCAAATGAAATCATAATAGTCTATAAAGCGGAGACGTGTATGATAAGCAAACTACAGTTTACAATAACTAAGCGGTCATATCAAGTCGAGGACTCGCGCCCTCAGTTATCACGAAGAACATAACGTGGGTCTCGCCCCATGGCATCAATCGTGCGTGGGACACGTTCCTCATTCTTGGCGGTTTATGATATAAAAGTTCAAGGAACACGCATGAACACGAGTCCCACGTGCCATAATAACAAATGCGGGGTGAAATGCGAAGGCATAGCCGACTACTAACACCAGGTACCAACAAGGTCATGAAGCGTATCATAAGATCTGTCTAGGCCGTCGCGTGATCAAAGCGGCCACTTGCGCGGTATCTAATGCGCGTCTAGTCCTGGAACTTCATGACTCGCGTAGGCCAATCTCGTCGGCGCGTGGCGTCCGCGTCGGTAGCTACTCCCGGCGTCACGGACTTCGCGATCCGCGTAGCCACGGGACGCGTGCCCGTAAGGGCGTCGCTAACACGGAACTCGTAGTTCGCGCCAGGCCGGGACTGCGTAGGTATTCTCGAATCATGGGTCCATCGACCGCTTTGAGTCTACCCGCGTCGGAGCGGCTTAACCGGAATCATCTCGAGATGAATGCCGCAATACTATCATAACGGCCCGATAGTTAATAAGCCTGATCAAGAAACCCGCCGCGCAAACATCACGAAGATACTAACTGCGTGGCGTCTAACACGTTTACTTATCAAAGCAACAAGAAAGTCTTACAAGGCTATCACCAACCAACACAACCAATCTGATAAAGTATTCACACAAGGTACTTTCTCTAACAAGTTCGGTATCTAACCCCAAGTACTTCATACATTAAATCTTTAAAAGATCGGTTTCTTTCACATAAGTCACACTGATACGTAGTATAAAAATAGAGTGACTATCCTTTTAAGAAAACCAAAACTCTTACCTTTGTAAAATCAAGTAACAACATTATTTTCCAAGCGTCCAAGTTTGCTAATTTCAAATGTTCACGTTTCTTATTTTAGAAAGGTTTTAGTAGTTCATAGCTTTATTCATTTAAGAATATAATTCTCTTTTAAACAATCGGAGAAACATAAGCCTTATACGTGAGTAGGATATTCTTGTTTATAACAATCTTATTCTGACCATGATCTAGGAAATATCATTTGTCTCATCTTAGCTTACATGCGGATGGAAGTTTCTCTTAGTTTTAATAATACTTAATTATTCAAAACATTTCCTTTTAATGTATTGCGATGGTTTGTCGATACACGTCACGATTTCCAAAATCGGTAAAAAGCGTTCTTAAGCCGTTATACCTAACTTCCCATAAAGCTAGTATAACTCTTAAGTTCTCAAAACCAAGTATTACTTCTCTTTCAAAGCGATTTGAAATCTTTTGAAATACTTCAAATTCTTTATGATCACTGCGTCAAGCGATTATAAACAAATCATTTACCTTTTAAAAACCACAAAGTGTTTTCTTATCTACGTAAAACATTATAACCAGCTTCCCATAAAGCCGTTATAACACTTTATGTTTTAAATAATCGAATACATTTAGCACGTATGCGTCTACCGTACTACATAGTTCACACGTATCATGCTAGAGGAGATAGGAAGAGGTTCGCGTACCTGCGGCGATTATCGACTAATAGCGAAATGCTCAAGTACCTCGAGCCGTCGGCTACTCGCCAAGCCAAGTAGAGCGCCACCGTAGTACTTGACCTATAAGGCCACAGGCGCATTAACATCGTAGAACATTCTAGAAAATTGACACCTCCCATGACGCGTAAATCTCCTCACTATCGAGTAGGCTGTCGAAACGACGGGGTTATCGTCTAACACTAGCAGGTACAATTCTAATCACGGTACTACTACACAAGTCTCTTGTAATACCGTCTATGTAATTCTGATTCAGCACTATATATAGTATACTTGACTATATACTCTCTGACATGTAATATCCGATTCTGATAGGGAGACGAGATAATTACCTCGATAAGCCCGTAATTATCCAGCATAAAGTCGATCTGGGCAATCGTTTAGCTCGACTCGGCGCTCCGACCAGCTCTAAACCACCCAGAAGTTCTAACCAACACCACAATACTCAGCGGACTATGGAGATTTTCCTAGGGTTTGGTTTTGTGAGGCAGGAAGTATAATAGTATTTACGGGCTTTTCGTAAAGGTATAACCTTAGGATACAACAAGGTATAAGGCTAAGGTAATTTGGGCATTATAACAATACTTGGAGAGTATTTCTATACCACAAAGGGGTATTATCTGAAAGCAACTAGGCTAGGGGTACCCCACGGCCACGCCTGAAAGGAGGAAGGCTCTCGAGATTTAGGCAATTTTGTGAATCATTAGTCTTCAAAGGGAGGTATTTATAGGTCAAGCCTTGGCCAACAATGGCCAAGATGAAGACAAGTGCAAGGCAAGTGTAGGGTGAGGATTTGGGCAAGTGTCGCGGCGACTTGCACCTGAAATATCTTGCAACAACTTGACGAGTTGGCGACTCAATCGACCATATTGCGTTTCAAGTCCATCACGGAGGTGACAAGTGTTGCCCTCCGTTGGTCCAAAATGTTTAGTCTCTCGGAAAAATCCGCCAAAAATACTAAATGACATAGCGGAAATTCCCTACGAAAGTGTGAAAGCGTTTAGTCGAAAGCGACTCTATGGGTGTTGTGCACAAACATATTTCGACCCAAAGGTGCCACGTGGGGTGACACGTGTCGCCCCGATTAAATCAAAATATTTCGTCTTAGAAAATATCCAGCGGCCAAAATCTCAAAATCAGCGGGCCCCTAAAGCCAGTAAATTTCTCCGTGGGCCCAGCGTGACCATAGAAAATAAAATTCCATAATTCTCTAATATTCGGAAGTCAGAATACCAAATCACGGAATCAATTCCCGTTAACGAACCTTTTCCTTCACAAAAGCGGAAACTTTTAGTGGAAAAAATAAGCCTCTTTCTTCCTTTCGATCTTTACATGTATTCTCGTGCGTGCGTCCTCGCATACATACCCTGGAACTACGAGGTATAACATTCTTCCCGCCAGAAACGATGCGTCGAATGTTCCTTCTAATCTCAAACAAGCGTGCTTGCGATATAGTCTTCGCTCTATACTTACGAAACAATCTGCCATACAGCCATAGAAACACTGCGCAAACTTACATCTAAGTCACGAGGAAACACCTCTAACATCACCACAAATAATACTACTTTGTCACTTTGTCGCGAGCCTTGCTCGGCGACCCGACAAATAGTGCGAAATTGCGTCGCGATCACTGGAAGGTAAATGCGCTCAGTGCTACCGCATTTCGATCTTGCTTTGGTATCAACTTCGGGGTTACTATCTCGCGTGGTCATCGTGCGGGAACGATACGGATGGATCTTGATACTTTCGAACATAACAATCTGAAAAGCCGGACGTCCTTCCTCACAAGTCGGACGGCAAATGCTAACATATAGGCAATCGGCCTGTTATTCCATGAACTCGCAAGGGCCCAGTAACTCGGGCTAAGTTCATACATTTCCAAAACTCGTCACACCACATGGGGTGGTACTCAAGAAGGCCGACCGTCGACTTTGAACTCTGGCGTCGTCGCCGATTATCCATACGATTCCTGCGGTGTCGGAACTTCTTCAGACAAACCGCGTATCAGCGATCTGTGGAACAAGCTGAACCAACTATCCGAACCACGCCAACATCGAACCAATCGGCCGGACTTGCATTTACGCCCTGGCGTCACGAGGCGACGTCAGAACAACGAAATGGTAGCAAACACTCCCGACCGGAACAGCGATCCTCGCGGCTACCGCGAAATCAAAACAACGGCAGAGGCGAATGCGTCTGAGACTCGCTGAGTTCTAGCCTGCTGGTACAAACTCGAGAAGAAAGCAGTGGTACCACGGGCTCCATTGTCGGCATAAGGTGAAGGTAGGCACCGTGCAACCTCGCGACCCGGATAACATCAACCTTTGCCGAGGAGCGACACGGCCGAAGAACACGATAATTTGCCCCGTCGGCCCGACCAGCGGTCGAGCATCCACGAACTTGCCGCGGCTAACTAAACATGGGCCTAACACCTCGTGACCCTAACACAAGAGGACCACTTGGCCCGACCCGCCACGAACCTACGCGGGTTGACGTCGTAGCCTCGACCACGACGACAAGCGCAAAATACCATCTCCCGAAGGAACAATCTTACTAAACACGTTACGAAAACACGGCGGTCTTCTTAGCTCGACTACGCTGCTTTCAAATCATGCTACTCGGGGACTTATCCCACGAACATAGCTCGCGTGCACTATGCACTCTATAAAGGTCAAACATAACACACCTTTCTCGAGATGGCCACCTCTAAGGTCTTTCGTATAACACTCTAAGGCTCGCACCTTCTCTATCCCCGAAATCTTACTCGGTTAACCCACGTGATTTCTAATCACAACTAACACCTTTGCTATCGAACATAGCACAGGCATACTCACTGAAAGTTACCGAAGGACACTTGCTCTGCTAACCTCTTCTGTCACTGGTTAACGTCGATCTCTACGTTTCTCGACTGCTGCGCGTAAGCCCGTACGGCCATGCTCGAGCCCAGTGAAGAATTACTCTTGCGTCCCTTTCTTAGGTGGTCGTGAGACTCGCGATACATCGGTACTCTCTGGTAGCCAAATCCATAGCTAGTAACAAGGTTGTCTCTTGCAATCTATACTCTCGGTTCGATGCGTGGGCGAAGGTTCGCAATATCATGGCGCGATGGGCTGCCGTCGCCGTGCTTAAACTCTGCTGGGGCTAGTGGCGTCGCGAAATCCCGAATGAAGCCTACCACAGGTAATGATTTGGCTGTGCCTCGCCGCCTCTGAACTCTACTCGCGACTCCGCCATTTGCGCGCCTCACGGGCGGGTTGCCTACGGAGGCATAGCGATAAGGAAAGGATTTCGTCGGAGGGTTGACTTACAACCACGGCTCTAAGGCACGATCTCGAGTGAGAAGAATGAAACCAATCCTAAATATCCTATAGCCTCACGATTATTGATGTGGTGCACTGCACGATAATCAGACTCTGCTGAATCTGATGCGTAGACACTTTCAGAGATTAAGCGCTCGATACCACTTTGTCGCGACCGGCCCGGGCGTGGCGGTGCCTACCGGGCACCACTAGTGACCAACATCAGTGTCGGTGGAACATAAAACAACAACGTGAGATACGAAATATAAAACAATAATCTGTGAAAACTTGCCTTGGCGTATATAAATAACCTCTTTTACAAAAAAACGGTTTAATCCTTTTACAAACCACACTTGGCGATTACTACGACCTGCAGAAATGATATGACAACGATGGCGGGGCGGGGCCCCAAACCCACGAATGTAAACGCACTACGACGAGGACTACAGTGATAAGCCTCGGAGAAGCGGAGCTTCCAATGACGTGACCACGAGCTAGGACCGGCGGCGGTGTACCTCGACTGCGGCGTGAGCGCGGCCGAAGGAGTCGATGCAGTGCAGTATGTGAAACTAAAAATCGCAAATGAAATCATAATAGTCTATAAAGCGAGAGCATGTATGATAGCAAACTACGGTTTACAATAACTAGCGATCGTATCAAGTCGGGGACTCGCGCCGCAGTTATCACCAAAGAACATAACGATGGGTCTCGCGCCCATCAATCGTGCGTGCGTGGGACGCGTTCCTCATTCTTGGCGGTTTATGATATAAAAGTTCAGGAACACACGTGAACACGAGTCCACGTGCCATAATAACACCGTGCGGGGTAAATGCGAAGGCATAGCGACTACTAACACCCAGCGGTACCAACAGGTCATGAGCGTATCATAAGATGCGTCTGGGCGTCGCATGATCAAAGGCGGCCTTGCGCGCGATATCTAATGTCGCGCGTCTAGTCCTGGAACTTCCGCGGCTCGCGTAGGCCAATCTCGTGGCCCGCGTGGCATCCCCGCATCGGTGCTCTCCCGGCGTCGTCTGGACCCGCGATCCGCGTAGCGCGAGGACGCGTACCCGTAAGGGCGTCGCTAACACCGGAACTCGTAGTTCGCGCCGGCCGGGACTGCGTGAGGTATTCTCGAATCATAGGTCCGTCGACCGCTGAGTCTACCCGCGTCGAGGCGACAACCCGGAATCATCTCGAGATGAATGCCGCAATACTATCATAACGGCCCGATGGTTAATAAGCGCAATCGAAACCCGCCGCTGAACATCACGAATACTAACACGCGTAGCATCTAACACGTTTACTTATCAAAGCAACAAGAAAGTCTTACAAGGCTATCACCAACCAACATGACCAATACTGATAAAGTATTCACACGAGGTACTTTCTTAACAAGTTGAATTATCTAACCCCAAAGTACTTCATACATTAAATCTTTAAAAGATCGGTTTCTTTCACATAAGTCACCTGATACAGTAGTATAAAAATAGGTGACTATCGCTTTTAAGAAAACCAAAACTCTTACCTTTGTAAAATCAAGTAACAACGTTATTTTCCAAGCGTCGAGTTTGCCTAATTTCAAATGTTCACGTTTCTTATTTTAGAAAGGTTTAAATTCATAGCTTTATTCATTTAAGAATATAATTCTCTTTTAAACAATCGGAGAAACATAAGCCTTATACGTGAGTAGGATATTCTTGTTTATAACAATCTTATTACTGACCGTGATCTAGGAAATATCATTTTGTCTCGTCTTAGCTTACATGCGGATGGAAGTTTCTCTTGGTTTTAATAATACTTAATTATTCAAAACATTTCCTTTTAATGTATTTGCGATGGTTTGTCGATACACGTCTGATTTCCAAAATCGATTAAAGCGTTCTTAAGCGTTATACCTAACTTCCCGTAAAGCTAGTATAACTCTTAAGTTCTCAAAACCAAGTATTACTTCTCTTTCAAGCGATTTGAAATCTTTTGAAATACTTCAAGATTCTTTATGATCCTGCATCAAGCGATTATAAACAAATCATTTACCTTTTAAAAACCACAAAGTGTTTTCTTATCTACATAATTGTTATAACCAACTTCCCATAAAGCCGTTATAACACTTTATGTTTTAAATGTCGAATACATTTAGCACGTATGCGTCTACGTACTACATAGTTCACACATATCATGCTAGAGGAGATAGGAAGAGGTTCGCGTACCTCGCGGCGATTATCGACTAATAGCAAAATGCTCAAGTACCTCAAGCGTGGCTACTCCTTAAGCCAAGTAGAGCGCGCCACGCGTAGTACTTGACCTATAAGGCCACGCGCTTATTAACATCGTAGAACATTCTGAGAAAATTCGGCACCTCCCCATGACGCGTAGATCTCCTCTCTATCGGGGTAGGCTATCGAGCCAACGGGGTTATCGTCAACCTACGGGTGCAATTCTAATCCGCGGTACTACTACACGAGTCTCTTGTAATCTGTCATGTAATTCTGATTCAGCACTATATATAGTATACTTGACTATATACTCTACTGACATGTAATATCGATTCTGATAGGGGACAGATAATTACCTCGATAAGCCCGTAATTATCCAAGCATAAAGTCGATCTGGGCAATCGTTTGGCTCGACTCGGCGCTCAACCCGCTCTAAACCACCCTTAGAAGTTCTAACCAACCACACCTGATACTCAATGGTATGGAGATTTTCCTAGGGTTTCGGTTTTGTGACAGACGGGAAGTATAATAGTATTTACGGGCTTTCGTGAAGGTATAACCTTAGGATACAACAAGGTATAAGGCTAAGGTAATTTGGGCATTATAACAATACTTGGAGAGTATTTCTATACCTGAAGGGGTATTATCTGAAAGCAACTAGGCTAGGGGTACCCCACCCTGAAAAGGAGGAAGGCTCTGAGATTTAGGCAATTTTGTGAATGCATTAGTCTTCAAAGGAGGGTATTTATAGGTCAAGCCTTGGCCAACTTGATGGCCAAGATGAAGACAAGTGCAAGGCAAGTGTAGGGTGAGGATTTGGGCAAGTGTCGCGGCGACTTGCACACAAAATATCTTGCAACAACTTGACCGAGTTGGCGACTCAATCGGCCATATTGCGTTTCAAGTCCGTCGCGGAGGTGACAAGTGTTGCCCTCCGTTGGTCCAAAATGTTTCGTCTCTCGGAAAAATCCGCATAAAATACTAAATGACATGGCGGAAATTCCCTACGAAAGGCGTGAAAGCGTTTAGTCGGCGACTCTAGGGTGTTGTGCACAAACATATTTGGCCCGAAAGGTGCCACGTGGGGTGACGCGTGTCGCCCCGATTAAATCAAAATATTTCGTCTTAGAAAATATCCAAAGCGGCCAAAATCTCAAAATCAGCGGGCCCCACAAAGCGTAAATTTCTCCGTGGGCCCAGCGTGACCACTTAGAAAATAAAATTCCATAATTCTCTAATATTCCGGAAGTCAGAATACCAAATCACGGGAATCAATTCCCGTTAACGAACCTTTTTCCAAAGCGGAAACTTTTAGTGGAAAAAATCGCCTCTTTCTTCCTTTCGATCTTTACATGCGTATTCTCAAATGCGTGCGTCCTCGCATACATACCACGGAACTACGGGGTATAACGATGAAATCTGAAGGCATGGCCGACTACTAACACCAGCGATGCAAGGTCGTAAAGCGTGTCATGATATCTGTCTAGGCCGTCGCGTGATAAAAGGCGGTCCTTTCGCGCGATATCAAATGTGCGCGTCTAGCCACAGAACTCTCCGCGGACTCCACAGGCCAACCTCGTAGGCCGCGTGAGGTATAACCCGCGTCGAGTAGCTACTCCCGGCGTCGTCACGGACTCGCGATCGCGTAGCCTGAACCGCGTGACCGTAAAGGCGCGCTAACACGGAACTCGTGGTTCGCATGGATCCCTGGACGCGTGAGGTATCCTCGAATCATGGTCCCAGACACTTTGAGTCTACCCGCGTCGGAGGCGACAACCTCGGACACAAGTCAAGGTGGTGGTACAATACCAGCATAACGGTGATAGTCAAACAACTTTAAAGCGCGATCGAGGAAAACCGCTTTACACTAACGTCACGAATCTTAACACGTAGCATCTAACATGTTTACTTCTCAAATCGGCAAGAAAGTATTACAAGGCTATCACAAACCAATACAATCAAGTTATTCACGCGAGGTGCTTTCTACTAACAAGTTCGAATTATCTAACCCTAAAGTACTTCATACGTTAAATCTTTAAAAGATCTGTTTCTTTCACATAAGTCACCTGATACGTAGTATAAAATAGAGTGGTATCCTTTTAGAAAACCAAAACTCTTACCTTTGTAAAATCAAGTAACAACATTATTTTCCAAGCGTCAAGTTTGCCTAATTTCAAATGTTCACGTTTCTTATTTTAGAAAGGTTTAGTAGTTCATGCTTATTCGTTTAAGAATATAATTTCTTTTAAACAATCTGAGAAACATAAGTCTTATATGTGAGTAGGATATTCTTGTTTATAACAATCTTATTCTGACAACCATGATCTAGGAAATATCATTTTGTCTGTCTTAGCTTACATGCGGATGGAAGTTGCTCTTGGTTTTATTAATACTTAATTAATCAAAACATTTCCCTTTATTAACTAGCGTGGTTTGTCGATACACATTATGATTTCGAAATCGGTAAAACATTCTTAAGCCGTTATACCTAACTTCCCATAAAGCTAGTATAACTCTTAAGTTTTCAAAACCAAGTATTACTTCTTTCAAAATGATTCAAAACTCTTTTGAAATACTTCAAGTTCTTTATTAACACATAACAAGCGGTTATAGTTCAAATCGATTACCTTTTAAAAACCACGTGTATTTTCTTACCAACGTAAAGCCGTTATAACCGACTTCCCATAAAGCGGTTATAACCTTTTATGTTTACATAATCAAATACATTTGTAAATGCGTATGCGTCTGCCGTACTACATAGTTCACACGTATCATGCTAGAAGAGATAGGAAGAGGTTCACATACCTGCGGCAGTATCGACTAATAGCAAAACGCTCAGTACTTCAGTATCGGCTACTCCTTAAGCCAAGTAGAGCGCGCCACGTAGTACTTGACCTATAAGGCCGCAGTGACATTAACATTTAGACCTCGTCGCGAACATTCTCAGAAAATTCGGCGCCTCCCCATGACAGCGTAAATCTCCTCCTTTCAGAAGTGGCTACGAAGCCAACCGAGGTTACACATCTAACGAGCAGGTACAATTCTACTCACGAGAAAAGCTACAAACTCTTTATGTCTGATCCTATGTAAAAAGCAGATTCGATTCGATTCTTGAGCTTAAGTCCCGAGACATTGCCACTGGTATGTTCGATTATATACATAGTATACTTGACTATATATTCCTGACATGTAATATCCAATTACAATAGGGGACAAGATAATTACCTCGATAAGCCCGTAATTATCAGAGTTTAATGTAAGCTCACGAGCAGGTTTAGCTCGACTCAGGCGCTCGACCGCTCGAGCCACCCTTAGAAGTTCTAACCAACCTACATAACACTCAAACTAACTATGGAGATTTTCCCTAGGGTTTCGGTTTTGTAGTGACGGAAAGTATAATAGTATTTAGGGCTTTTAGTATAGGTATAACCTTGAAAACTACAAGGTATCTGACTAAGGTAATTTGGGCATTATAGCAATACTTTTGAGAGTATTTCTACACCACAGGGGGTATTATCACAACAACTAGGCTGGGGTACACTCTCGGCTAGCACCACAGAGGGTGCTCGGACCTGAGGGAGGCCATGGCGAACTCAAAACAAGGGGAGGAGAAGGAGGCTTTGAGACTTAGGCAAATTTATGGATGAAGAAGTTCATCAAAGGGAGGGTATTTATACTACAAGCCAAGGCCGACCAATGGCGAAGATCTAGCCAAGTGCTACACAAGTGTAGGGCGAAGATATGCCCAGTGCCCTAGTCCTACTCGTAAAACCCTGCGAAATATCTACCAAAAATATCTACCATGGCGCTGAAAGTCGTCAGTGCGCCCATGCCCGCTGATGAGAGGGTGCCAAGTGCGCCCTCTCGTTGGTCCAAAATGTTAGTCTCTCGGAAAAATCCATAAAAATAAGAAAAGACATAAGCGAATTTTCCTACATGAGTTATGTAAAGCGTTTAGTCGGCGACTCTGGCAAGGTGTTGTGCACAAATGCCGTTCGGCGAGCCACTGGCGGGGTGACACGTGTCACCCTCCTATTGAAAATAAAACATCTTAGAAAATATCCTGATGGCCAAAATCTGAAAACAAAGTGGGCCCTTGGCAGTAAATTTCTCCGTGGGCCCAGCGTGACCATTCAGAAAATAAAATTCCATATTTTCTAATATTCAGGAAGTCAGAATACCAAATCAGGAATCAATTCCCATTAACGAACCTTTTCCTTCACAAAAAGCGGAAACTTTTAGTGGAAAAATCGCCTCTTTCTTCGCTTTCAATCTTTACATGCGTATTCTCGTGCGTCGTCTCGCATCATACCACGGAACTACGGGTATAACATTTTATTATTATTATGGAAATTTATTTTGTTGGTTGGTCACGTGGGGCCCAGCAGAAATTTCGTTTTGTGGGGCCGCGAGGTTCACGAATTTTATGGGCGAATGAGAGGCGACCGTGGCACCCCATGAGTCTTGGTCGAAATTAGAGTGAGGTAAAATGGTCATTTACCACCTTGGAAGATTTGTCTTGCTAGCGACATTATTGACTAGTCGAAACTTGCGGCAGGCGATCCGTATGATTTTAAATCCTAACCACTCGTGTGTTGCAATCTTAACCCTCGATGTGTTATATATATCCTACTAGAGCAAGACTTGGCATTTTCTACACTTAGAAAAATTAGAACCCTTAGAGAGAGAAGTGAAGCTCTAAACTTTCATATTATTCAGCACAAAATTTTATAGTTTTGATCCATTAGCCACAGACTTTAACTTGATGTCCTAGGGGTATTGTAAGGATATCTCGATAGAAAGATTTGGAAAAAGCGTATTTTTACGTTAGTCATGGCGGAAACTAAGGGAGTTCTTGACTTTGAAGTTGGAACTTGAAGATGGGTTCTTCGTTGGCCTCTGGGAGTGCTTGGGCGGATTGGAGCTTAAGGAAAGGAGCTAATAATTGCTAAAGCGCGACTTTGGATCTTGGAAATTTTAAGGGCTTGGAAAGGTATAAATTTTGTCGTTTTAGTAGTTAAGACTTACTTATTGTTGTAGCTATGGATTTTATGCAAGCATGTGTTATATTGTATGAAGTTTGATAAGTATTTTGACTATTGGAACCCTAATCAGAAATCTAGCGTGTTTAGCTTTAAGATTGGAATTCAAGTTGGTTATTAGTTTAAGTCGTCGCGTGTTGAATAAAGAAGGAAATTGTAGTTGTTGATGTTGTCTATGACTAAATAACATGTTGACCTAAGAACTTGGAATTTGGAAAAGGGTTGGAAAAGACTTAGTGATGTTGGTTGTATGTTGGTAGAGAATGGCTAGTGAAGTATATTACTATTTCGTATGAATTATGGGCGGAATTTTACACGTAGTGTAAGGCGTGTAATCCTTTGTTTGGTTGTTGTTTGGAGCCTTAAATGTGGCTTGTTGGTTATTTGTATTCGACCTTGAAAAGGTGGCAAAGTGAGTAGAAATAAAGGAAGTCTTTTAGATTTTCCGTAGAATTAGAGACTAAGTACTTAGTATTATTCTACATAGAGACTAGAAGTTGATAGCCTTGTTGTGACCAATATAGGTTGACAACTTCGTGCGGCGTATTCGTCTTAGCTTGTGGATTTAGCCGAAAAGGTATGTGAACTATCTCTCTTCTAGCATGATTCCTTAGAATAAAGAAAGTAAGTTCTACTCGAATGATCCGTTTCCTTGCTTGTATTTGGATTACCTAAAATAGAATTTGTTCTATGTACTTCCTTGAGTGTACCTTGATGTTTAAATTGTAAGTTGTAGAATCCATTTTCTTGATGAAGTTTGGGTTCTTAAAGTGAAGGTATTTTCTTAAAGTACATAGAGACTTAAAAGGAAGTGGTTTCCAAATCTTTTGGCTAGTGCCTTGTTCTAAAACCTAAAGGTCATTATAATGACTTTAGAGTCAAAGAGTGATTTACTTATTTGATTTAAAAGAGGAGAAATGACATGATTTAAAGAAGTAACTTGCGTTAAGGGTGAAGTTACTTGAGGTTTAAAAGTAGAAGAAAACTTGTTTTCTAACTATTAAGAGACTTGAAGTATTTTGAAAGTTAAGAACTTGATTTGTAAGTATGTGATAATTGGTTTCATAGTATAAGTCTCTTGGTTATTGAAGGAATGGATCGTCTAAAACCGTAAAGGGTTATAACGGCTTTATGGGAAGTTGGTTATAACGGCTTTATGGAAGGTTTAGAAAGTTGTCTATTTTGATTAAATCGGCATAAGTTGCCTAGATTGTGAAAATTTGGAGTTACTTGATTTCAAGCTTTGAAATGAGTTTTCTAAAAGTGTAGTAACTTACTTTGAAAAATAGACACGCCTTGATACTACGGTGTTAGTATCTTGGGGCTTTACATAGAAAGGAGTCTTTTATAAAGGATATGCGTCGTAGTACTTTGGCTTGATAAATTGAGGATTTGTCTCGTGTGCCTTGATAAGTACTTTGACTTGTTAAAGAGAATTATTCTATGTATGCCTTGATTAAGTACTTTGGCTTGATAAATTGAGGATTTGTCAAAGTGTGCCTTGATAAGTACTTTGACTTGTTAAAGAGAATTATTCTATGTATGCCTTGATTAAGTACTTTGGCTTGATAAATTGAGGATTTGTCTAAGTGTGCCTTGATAAGTACTTTGACTTGTTAAAGAGAATTATTCTATGTATGCCTTGATTAAGTACTTTGGCTTGATAAATTGAGAATTTGTCTAAGTGTGCCTTGATAAGTATTTTGACTTGTTAAAGAGAATTATTCTATGTATGCCTTGATTAAGTACTTTGGCTTGATAAATTGAGGATTTGTCTAAGTGTGCCTTGATAAGTACTTTGACTTGTTAAAGAGAATTATTCTATGTATGCCTTGATTAAGTACTTTGGCTTGATAAATTGAGAATTTGTCTAAGTGTGCCTTGATAAGTACTTTGACTTGTTAAAGAGAATTATTCTATGTATGCCTTGATTAAGTACTTTGGCTTGATAAATTGAGGATTTGTCTAAGTGTGCCTTGATAAGTACTTTGACTTGTTAAAGAGAATTATTCTATGTATGCCTTGATTAAGTACTTTGGCTTGGTTAATTGAGAATTAACCTATGTGTCTTCTTGATAGCCTTTGAGTACAAGTATTATGTTTTATTATGTTGCGACTCTCGGTTGGAGGGCATTTGTCTTGATATAAGTTACATGGGCGTCAAGCGGTGATGTGGGATTCACGGGTATCTTAGTTATTGTAGTCTTGAGTTAAATTCGGATTTTTATAAAAGACATGGTTGTGCTTGTGTCTTGTTTGATGGTCGGTCGAGATAGGGTAGAGTATAAATGAGGCAAGCCCAGGCGTTATACCACCTCATAGGGTAGAGTATTAGTGAGGTAAACCCCAGATTGTACCACTGCTTTATGTGTTGTTTGTGGCCGGTTGAGATAGGGTAGAGTATAAATGAGAGCAAGCCCAGGCGTTATACCACTTCTCCGGGGTAAGAGTATAAGTGAGGTAAACCCCGAGATGCTATACCACCTTTACCACATACTCGAGTAGAGTATAAGTGAGGTAAACCCCAGATGGTATACCAAGTGGGACTTGAGTTATATTATATCATGGGCTGGCGGTGAGGAAGGATTCCACGGGCGTGATTGATATTATGGGCGTGAGACCCGTGGTTATGTTTTAATGCGACTTTGAGGCGTCGTCCTTGGTGGATATATTTGTTTATGTATTGTGGCGTAATTTGATTATCATACATGTCTCTGTTTTGTTAGTGTTATGATTTGTTCTGATATTTTGATTCACATGCCATGATGCGATTCTTGTCTTGACCTCGCCGAAGCTGCGTTAAATGCTTGCAGTGTAGGTCTGTTGTTTGGTGATCGGCGGTGTAGGATCACCTTTCGGGGTTTTGGATAGCTCCGCTTTGTTCGGGAGTTTATCATTTTGGTATAGTTCCGTGATCAGACTTTTGTACATTTATGGAGTGCAGCGGGGCCTTGTCGTCGTAGTTGATTTAACTCCTAAGTGCATATTCGTATGTAGGATTGGACTCGTATACGGTATAGTGTCTTTTGTTTATGTATATATGGCGGCGCATCGGCTTTGCCACTTGCGTCGTTTGTTTTAAAAAAAAAAAAAGGTGTTATTTGATCCATGATCTACTTGTATTGTTAAGGTAGAAGGGTGCCCGGGTAGGGCACGATCGCGAGCTTGAGGTTGGGTCGTGACCTTCTTACTCGACAGAGGTTCGCGATTTTACGGGCCTTGCGAGTTATGCTCGGTTCGTAGAAGTTTGCTTCTATCTGCACCATTGACTAAGTGACTCGAGCGGCCAAGTTTGATGGTGATGCTTGTGGCGGGGTTTCGATTCTTTGAAAGAGAGGCGGCCGCCCGCTCTTACTCTTCCGAGAGGTCGAGCGGTTATGTTGTGTATTGCGATCGTCGGGCATCGGGTTGGGATGTGTTGATGCGGCATGGCAAGGTTATAGCGTATCGTCAGCGGTGAAGAAACACGAGAGGAACTACCCGCGCGATTTGGAGTTAGCGTGGTGATTCACGCCTTGAAGATGGAGGCACTATTTGTATGGGGTTCGTGGATATTTATACGGACCACAGAGCCTCGGTATATCTTCGGCGGAGGGTGAACTTACAGCGAGGCGGTGGTTAGAGTTGCTTAAGGATTACGATGTTGATATCTGTACCACCACGCAGGAAAGCGATGTTGTGGCGGTGCTCTTAGTCGTAGGTCGATGGGAGCCTATCGGATGTGCGGCTAGAGAGGAGGGACATGGTTCGTGATTTGCATCGATTAGCGAGCCTTGGTGTCCGTTTGATTGATTACGATAGCGGTGGGGTTCGAGTTACGTGAGGTTGCAGTCTTCCGTCGTCGAGGAGGTGAAGAAGCGGCGATTCGAGATCGGTTTTGACACGTTATCGTGATCTGACTCTTCGTGAGGGCAAGGTCGCTTTTGGTAGCACGATGGGGTGCTAAGGTTTGAGAAGCGAGTTGTGTGTTCGGATGTTTGAGGACTTGGCGAGTTCTTGGGGAAGCACCGGTAGCGCGTTACTCTATCCGTCGAGTGCGACCAAGATGTACCGCGACGCCCAGATCACGTGTATTGGTGGGATGGCTTGAAGAGGGGCGTTGCGAGTTCGTAGCTCGGTGCCGTGTTGTCGGCGGTGAAGGTAGAGCACGAGGCACGGTGGTTTATTCTGAGCGATAGAGATCGGCACGGAAGTGGGAGGTGATCAGCGTGGACTTCGTCGCGAGATTACCTCGCACTCGGAGGAGGCATGATTCTATATGGGTTATCGTCGGCGGTGTGAAATCAGCCCTTTCTTCCCCTCGGGGCGACTTTTGGTGAGGATTATGCAGAACTTTATATCAGAGATCGTCGGTGCGTGGAGTCCTATTTCGATCATATCGGATAGAGAGCGATTCTGGCTAGCTTACGGAGGTCTTTCCGGAGGGTTTAGGGGCCTTGGTGAGCACGATCGCATTCCATCCGCAGACAGACGGACGGGCGAGCGCCTTATCCGGACTACAGAGGATATCTTTGCGAGCTGTGTTATCGACTTCGAGGTAGCTAGGAGGATCATTTGCCTCTGGTTGAGTTTGCATACAATAATAGCTACCACTCAGATTCGGATGGCGCCTATGAGGCCTTATATGAGAGGAAGTGCGGTCGCCTATAGGTTGGTTCGATGTGGGCGAGTGCGGCTAGTGGGACGGTTGGTGCGTGACGATGGATAAGGTGAAGCTTATCCGGGAGAGGTTCTTGTGACTCGAGTCGGCGAAGTCATATCACGGATCATCGTCGTCGGCATGCAGGTTCGAGTTCATGATTGGGTTTTCTAAAGGTGTCACCCATGAAGGGTGTGATGAGATTCGGGAAGAAGAAGGAAACTGTTGAGTACGTTGGGCGTTGAGTTGTCGCGAGGTAGGCAAGGTTGCCTATGAGTTGAATCTGCCGTCAGGCACGGAGGCGGTGCATCCGGTTTTTCACGTATCTATCTTTGAGAGATGTATCGGGGATCCATCTGGTACACCCGATTGGCGATGTCGGTGGCCAGGGGTTATCGTATGAGAGATTCCATAGCGATGTCGATGCGTCGGAGTTAAGCGTCTGCGGACGAAGGGCGTGGCCGTCAAAGTCGTGTGGCGGAGCGAGCTCGAGGAGGAGATGGCGTGGGAAGGCGAGAGGACATGAGGAAGAAGTATCTCTTTATTCCCAGCGCCTCCGGGTAATTCACTTTCCTACTTGTAAATTTTCATTATCGTTTATGCCTAAGTGTTGTTTTGTGGCGTGTGTGGCAACACCAGCTATTTAAGTTATGAAGAATCTTATCGTTAAGCGTCTTGGGAAGGAACATTCGGGACGAATGTTTCTAAGGAGGAGAATGTTATACCGTATTTCAGTATATGCGTGGGAATACGTACAAAAGTCTAGCCTTAAAGATTAGGCGCAAGGCGTTTTTTTGGCGCAACTCGCCCAAAAGAATCGTTTCAGGCGAAGCGTTTTACAAGACTCGCGTAGGATAAATTCGGCTATGGCATTTCTAATTTTTGCGGATTTTTCAGAGGCGTAACACGTGGGACCAGCGAGAGGCGACACTTGTCACCTTCTCGTTGATGGATGTGTACCGGCAATAGGGCGAATGGATGGCCATCTTTGTCATGTAGTTGGTAGGATATTTTGTGTGCAAGTTGGCCGAGGACACGCCTAATCTTGATCATACACTTGCCTTGCACTTGGCATAATCTTGGCCATTGGTTGGCCATCCCTTGACCTATAAATACCCTCTTGTGATGAAGAGTTCTTCGTCACAAAGCTTTCAAGTCTAAAATCCTTCCTCTCCTTTGATAGCCATTTCGTCCAAACACCTCCACATTTGAGTAAAGTTTGGCGAGGCCCCCACAGCTTAGCGAAATCTACCCCCTCCCTTGGTAGAAAAGTTGCTTTCTAGTATTGTTATAATGCCCAAAATACCTAGCCCAAATCCCTTAGTACTTAGTAGAAGTTGTGAAGAACTTCAGGTTTCATGGAGCTATCGGACGTCTGACTTAGGAGCTAAGCCTCGCTCGAGGATCGACTTATATCTAGGATATTATTGGGCTTACCGAGGTAAATAATCTTGTCCTTCCTTTGTAATTTGAGAATACATCTTGTAGAAGCATAAGAATAAGTATGAATACTTAGAAGGATATTAAAGAATAGAATTGAGCTATTATCACGGTGAAGGGCTTAAAGAAGAATAATCAAATTTGTACTTACTTAGAATTTGTTTTAGCAGTGAACTTGAGTAGCTCAGGGTAGGGAAGTCTTGCCCAATTTTCCGTAGGATAGAGAACCCTACCTTAGAAGCTGTTTTGAGTAGTGCGAGCGTTGATAGGCGTGTCGACTATTATAGGTTGATTTCTCTGCGCGACATATTGACTTGGCGGTGGTTTTATTTGAGAAGGTATGTGATTCTTCCTAAGCGTGATATTTTAAAATATATGTAGTGCGGTGAGCGTACATGTGTTAGCGAATAATAACTACGGCAATGTCTTTTGACTTAAGCTGAATAATACTTACGGCAATGTCTTGCGACTTAAGCTGAATAATAAGGATCGAAAGCATTTCAACGGAAAGTGAATCATTTTTATGAAGAGAACAAATTGGTTTTAAAGCGAAGCTTAAGAGTTATACTAGCTTTATGGGAAGTTAGGTATAACCACTTAAGAATGATAAAGGAAACGTTTACCTATGTGTTTATAACGAGAATTATATTGATTTGTGAAATAAATAATAAGATGGTTTGATAAGTAGACATGATATGATCTTATGTGTGTTAGTGTCTTGTAGCGTTTGTATAAAAAGTATTCTTGTTGTGCTTATGTTGTTTAACGATAATTTGTTATGTTAGTGTAATATCACTCACCTCTTGACATATTCTGGGGTTAAGGCGCCTCCGTCTGGGGTAGACTCGGCGATGCAGGACCGTGATTCGAGAATACCTCATGCGGGTCCGAGGACCCGTGCGGGCTCTGGGAGTTCGGGTTAGTGATGCGGGGTTATACCTGCATGCGATGCATGTGGCCGTGCGGACTCACGAGTCGGGGCGATGCAGGAGTAGCTACCCTCGATGCGGGTTATATACCCTATGCGGGCCTCGTGAGTGGCCTATGCGGACTCTGAGAGTCGAGTTAGGCTTGCGTGGTGATACTACGGCAATTGGCCTGCCCGATCATTCGCGACCTAGAAAAGACTGTTGATTTACCTATTGTTGCTCTTGTTTATGATGTGGCTATGTGCGGTTACCTTGGTTGTTTCATACGTATATGTAAGCTGATTTTAAAATGATATGTTTTCATTTAAGTACTTCTGATTTCACATACTTAGTACTGTTGTCTTGACCTCCTTGAAGTGCGTTAAATCTGCGGTAAGGGCAGTGCTAGATCCACATCCTTAGGATCTCTTTGCATTGGTGTCGGAGCTCAAATGCTATAGGAGCTCTACTTTTGGTATGATCTCCTGTATTGTAGATAGTTTGTACATTCGGGGTATGGCGGGGCCGTCCGCCATAGTTGTTACTTCCCAGAAGTGCTGTAGTCTATTGTACATTTGGGATGTAGCGCAAAACTTGGGTTATTTATATATATATGCGAAAGGCAAGCTTTTCTTGATTAAAGCGTGTCTCACTTTACAAGCTGTTTCATGTCTTGTGTTTATATTCATTGATTACTACGATGTATGACTACTTGGGTGCGGGTAAGGCACGATCCACGGTTCCAGAATGGGTCGTGACAAGCGGGCGTATCTGATTCTACTACACGGAATACCACCCGAGTCTCATGTCTGATCCTATGTAATTCTGATTCGATTCTCTTCTTTATTGAGCTTAAGTCAAAAGACATTGCCCCAAAGCTATGTTGATTCTATATATAGTATCTTGACTATATAATCCTACAACATGTAATTTCCAATTACAACAAGGGACGAGAATATTTACCTCGATAAGCCAAAATTATCAAGTTATAATGTCGATCTGAGCAAGGTTTAGCTCTACTCAGTGCGCTCGATCCGCTCCAAACAACCCTTAGAAGTTCTAACCAACCTACTTAAATACTTCAACCAACTATGAAGATTTCCTTGGGTTTCGGTTTGAGACTAAAAAGGACAAAGGTAGTATTTAGGGCTCTACGTATAGAGGTAACTTTGGAATACTACAAGGTATAAGGCTAAGGTATTTTGGGCATTATAACAATACTTGGAGAAGTATTTCAATACCACAAGAGGGTACATTTCTCGAAACAACTAGGCTAGGGGTACCTAGCTAGAACACTACCCAGGGGAGGTACTCTCTCGGCGAAGCCTTGCGAAAGGGAGGGGGCTAGTGTTTGGGCGAGAGGCACTGAGGAGGAGGATTTCAAGACTTAGAATGGATTGAGGATGAAGAAAAACCTTCAAACAAGGGAGTTATTTATAGGGACACAGCGGACAAGATCAAGCCATGTGGGGGCAAGTGGATGGCGAGATTGGCACAAGTGCACCTATCCTACTCCTCAAATCCCTCACAAAACATTGACCCGAAATAGGCCTCAAAATCCTCCTGGCGGTAGCCTCTTTTACCGTCGATGAGGTGACAAGTGTCACCTCCGTTGAATCAAAATGTTCGTCGCTCGGAAAAATCGGCAAAAATCGTAAATGCCATAGCGAATTTTCCGCCGCAAGTTACGTAAAGCGTTTAGTCGAAAAAGCGATTCTTTCGGGGTTGTGCACAAATTCTCCACTTTGCCTACTTAAGGCTCAAACTTTTCTCGTGCGCCAGCGCGTCATACTGCGGAAATACGGGGTATAACATTCTCCTCGCCGAAACATTCGTCCGAATGTTCCTTCTCCTGACAGGATAACGATAACGTTCCTCTAACTTAACCAAGTTGCCAATGCCACACATGGCCATAAAATAACAAACGCACAAATACTTAAACCCACGACAACGAGGAACTACCTCTAACATCACACCAAGCCTCCACCTATGGTTTAAAGAGTGCTCCTCGCACCTCCTTCGCAAAAAGAAAATGATCCTTAGTTCTCATAACACGGGTTAAGCTTCCTTTCTTACTCGTCGTACCGCTTCGTACATGAACTCTTTCTAGTATCACGTACCATACTCTGTCATCGCTTGATTTCCAAAATCTCTGAAGTCACTACCTCCGAACTTGGTCATCTTACTAACCTCGATCTTAACTTTAAGGCCATTCGGCCTTCACGAACGGCTGCAGTCGAACATATCCACGAACTCATCGATGGTCACCTAAAGCGGGGCCTAGCACCCTCGTGACCTACCGTCTGGCGGGACCGCCCGACGGCCCACCTAAGCGGACTCTGGGTTGACCCGATCGCCTCGGCCGACCTCCGTCGCGCCGCTCTTGCTCGCCGATCTGAAACAATCTTACTAATTCACGTCATGAAAGCCACCACTTTCATTTTACACCACCCGTGGACTTATCACACAAATATCTCCCGCGTAAACTCAGCGGCTCTGAAAAGGTCAAACATAAAATAAATCTTTTGCTCGAGGCGACCTTACCTCTAAGGTCTCGATCGTGAAATATTCTAAGGTTCACACCAGGCCCCATTACTTATCCTTGGAGCTAACCATGTTTTCTAACTGCAAATAACCTGCGCTATCAGTACATAGCACACAATAATAAGATCATCATATCAAGAATACCAAAACTCTAGAGGTTTAAGGATATACTGTATCCAGCGTTTTACTCTAATCATAGGCACTGCCTGCAGTGCATGCTATGAAGGTGATGAACCACCATAGATCCGAAGGTAGAGTCTCTACATCGCTACCACTGGTGGACAATTTCTGTAAAATGGCCACGCTGTCGCATGCAAAACAAATTACCAATTTAGTACGACACTCCCAAAATGGAGCCTACCACAGCCAGTCCAGCGAGGTAGGGGTGGCTTGGTAGCTAACACCTGCTCTCCGAAAATCTGAACCCTTGGAGCCACGACCTGCTCACGAAGGCGGTGGAGGACCACTCTGTCTTGGCGGGGTACATAACTAGCTTCTTCTTGGCGAGCGATCCGCCTCGAAAGTCGCCAAAAGACCTGCTGTCACAGCCCTCTTCTGTGATCCGGTCGTTCCGTCGACCTCTCCGTGCCTCGCATCTGGTGCGTGAGCTGCGTGCGGGCAATGTCCGTGCGGTGAAGAGCTACACCCGAACAAGCCTCTGTCAGTAATAATCTAGCCGGTGGCGTGGCGGTGCACTCATCCTCCATTGTTGCCACCAGCGGGGCATCTGAGGCAATGAGTCAAACTCCGCGTTGTACTCCCGAGCCGTCGCCCTCTGTCTCGGCGTGATAAATCGTCGGCCGTGCCTCGCCATCTGCGGAGGCAAGAAGTAGTGAGAATGCCTGCGAGAACTCGTCCCATCTGCTGAGCGCGTACTCTCCCGGGACGGCTCGCGAATCAAACGATCATTGCGGTATCACGCGGCCGATGCAAACCTAAGACCACCAGGCTCGGTCTCGAAGCCTTGATCACTCTCGCGACCCATTATGGCGTCGGATGAACTCCTGCGGATCATCCTCGGGCCTCGACCCGTAAAACTACGGCGGGCTGACTCGAAAGTCCGTAGCCTCGAACTATCTGCTCGGGGTGAACGGCTGGTGCTCTTTGGGCCAAAGCTGCATCGGCCTATCCTCATATGTCGGCCACGACCACGGCGGCCAGAACCATCTCTTTGTAACCCGTCTCTTCTGCTCCGGTGTGGGAGTGGAGGCTCGAGTCTTGTGGTCTCGGCGACCAGCTTTGCGACTCTAAACTTCTGTTGGGTGTGGCGTCATAAAACTTCGTGCGTCTGAAGCACAATCTCAGTCTTGGCCGGGCTGCGCCCTCGTACTCCTCTGTATCTCACTAGCGGCTCCTCATTTGTCTTGCCATACAGGCTCTGGTTGCCTTGGCGGAGGCATAAGCGGTAAAATGAAATCGTCGGAGGGTCCGACATAACACGCTCTAAGGCGCGATCTCGGAATGAGAAGAATGAAACCGATCCTAAATGTCCTATAGCCTCACGATTATAGATGTGGTGCGCAACACAGATAATCAGACTCTACTAGAACGCGATGCGTAGACACTTTCAGAGGACTAAGCGCTCTTATACCACTTTTGTCACGACCGTTCGGCGTGGTAGTGCCTACCGGGCACCCTGGTGATACAACATCGAGTAAATCGTGAAATAAAACTTAAACATGAAACAAGATATATGATCGTAAAAGCAGGCCAACCAAGCGGTCACGCTTCGATAAAATATATATATACAAGTCTTTCAAAGCGAGCAGTTTAATCCGCTTTTACAAACCACACTTGCGATTACTCTGGACCTCTAGAGTTTTATACAACATGGCGGGACGGGGCCGCCATACCACAGATGTACGAGGACCTCTGACTCGGGTAACATGCAAAGATAAGCCTCGGAGAAGCGGGCTTCCAATGAGCGATGATCCAAGGCGAGGATCGACCGATGTACCTACTGCGGCATGAGCGCGGCCCCGAAGGAGGTCGATTACAACGGTACCAAGTATGTGGCGAAAAATCGTAAATGAAATCATAACGATCTATATAAAAGCAGGAGACATGTATGATAACAAAACTACGATTCGCAACATAAAGCGATCATGTCGAGTCGGGGACTCGCCTCAAGTCATCACTCAAATATAACCGGAATTCAACCACGCGGCGACGCGTGCGGCGTCTCGCCTCGGTATAAGCATGGCCATGGAACCGTCGATGAAACATGCGTGGGCACCCGTCGTGTCGGTATGTCGAAATATCCGGATAACAATCGAAATGGAAGCGTACTCGTGGGCCACCGTCGTGTCGGTATGTCGAAGGAAACAACAAGGCAATCGATGGAACCATACGTGCGCGCGTCGTGTCGATATGTCAAAGGAAACAACTAGACATCAATCAAAATGGAACCGTACGTGCGCGCATCGTGTCGGTATGTCAGCGATTAGCATAAATAACACTATCAGCGAGGCGTGCGTGGAATTCTCCGTCGCTGCTTAGCGTCGAGTAAGTTCTCAACGGATAGCGGCCTCGGCGAGAAGCGCGGTGTCTGAGAGATACAACACTTGCACAACAAGGCTATCACAACAAGCGTAAACAAGTTCAACAAATTCATAGACTTATATTTTATTACAACAAATCGGGTTTTAACCCCGAAGTACTACATCGTTAACTCTTTTTAAAGGATCAGTTCCTTTTACAAAAGTCACATAATACGTAGTATAGAAATAGAGTGACTATCTTTTTAAGTAAACCAAAATACTTCCCTTTGTAAAATCAAGTAACATTATTTTCCAAGCGTTCAAGTTTGCCTAATTTCAAATGCTCGAGTTCCTCGTTTTAGAAAGGTTTCATAACTCGTAGTCTTAATCCTTTTAAAACAATTGAGTAACATATGTCTTATGTGTGAGTCACTTATTCTTGTTTATAACAATCTTATTACATGACCATGATCTAGGAAATGTAATAAAATTTTGTCTTATCTTAGCTTACATGCGGATGGAAACCTATTGGTTTAATAACAATTAGTTATTTGTCGATACATTTTCCTTTATTATTTCTTGTGGTTTGCTCGACAACATTCTCATTTAAATCGGTAAAACATTATTCTTTTAAAACCAAGTACTCGTTACTCATGAATGAGGTTTCCACACTTTTAACAAAATGTTAATTACAAGTAAAACAAATTAAGTCTCTTATCTTTCAAGATCAAGTCTCTTAACCTGATCAATAAACCAATCTTTTACCTACGTAGAGTCGTTATAACTAACTTCCCGTAAAGCTATTATAACTTTTATGTTTTAAACCAACCAACTCATTTAGCACGTATGCGTCTACCGTACTACATAGTTTACAAAGCATCGTGCTAGAAAGGATAGGAAGAGGTTCACGTACCTGCGACGATTATCAACAATAAGCAAGCGCTCGCGATCTGTAACGGCTAGCCTTTTCCACTCTTGAAGTAGAATCGCTACTCGTAGTACTTCCACGCATAAGGCGCGGCGTCTATTAACTTCTAACGCGGTTCCGTATTCTCTGAGAAAATTCGGCAACACCTCCACGCAGCCGCGTAAATCTCCTCTGTCGGTCGGCTGCAAGCCAACGGAGGGGTTATCGTCTAGCAGGTCGTATACCATTCTACTACGGAATACCACGAGTCTCTTTATGTCTGATCCTATGTAATTACATGTTATACCGTATTTTGAGTATATGCGTAAGGGCGTGCGTGAAAAGTTTGAACTTAGGATAGACTTGGCGAAAATATTTTTGTGCACAACACCCGATTAAGTCGTTTTTAATGAAGCGTTTCTGAGAACTTGCGAAGGGAAAATTCGGCTATGTCATTTTTAATTTTGCGGATTTTTGACGGCCAGGAACATTTTGGACCAGCGGGAGGTGACCTTGTCACCCTCGTTAGACGATAAAGAGGGCACGGTAGGAGGTTTGAGGCCGCTTTCCATGGGTCTTTGTTTTGTGAGGATTTGAGGAGTAGGTTAGGGTGCACTTGTGCCAATCTTGGCCATCCACTTGCGCGTGGCTTGATCTTGTCAGTTGGTGTCCCTATAAATACCCCCAGTGATGAACTTATTCATCCACTCCTCACTTTGTCTAAGTCTTGAAAACTCTCCCCTGTGTTGTTCTCGTCATAGCCTCTCCACTCTCCTTTGAGAGGCCTTGTGGCAGAGGGTATCCACTCCTTGTAGTTCTAAGCGGGGTACCCACTAACTTTATTTGTTTTAGTATAATACCCCCTCTTGTTAGAAATACTCTCAGTATTGGTATAATGCCCCAATACTCTAGCCACTTATACCTTGTAGTATTCCAAAAGTTACCTCTATCATTAGAGCAGGAAATACTACCTTTTGTCCTTTAGTCTCAAGCCAAAAACCACAGGAAATCTTCATAGTTGGTTGAAGTATTTAAGTAGAAGTTGGTTAGAACTTCTAAGGGTTGTTTGGAGGCGGATTGGGCGCCGCGAGTAGGAGCTAAACCTTGCTCGAGGATCGACTTTTATCTCGGATAATTTTGGGCTTATCGAGGTAAATATTCTTGTCCCTTGTTGTAATTGGAAATTACATGTTGTAGGATTATATAGTAGAAGTATACTATATATAGATCTGAACATAGCTTTGCGGCAATGTCTTTTGACTTAAGCCTGAATAAAGAAGAGAACTCAACTGTAGTTATATAGGAATGTATTCTGATGGAAGCTTGTGTGGTATTCTTTGTGTAGTAGAATTGTGCGTCAGGTTAGGCGTATAACCCCCACGGTTGGCTTGGTGGCGGCCTCGATAGAGGAGGAGATTTCTGTTGTTGCGGGGGGAGAGTCTTTGCCGAATTTTACGTAGAATGTGGGCGTGCGTTTAGAAGTTAATAGACGTTTGTGGCCTTTATAGGTGGAAGTACTACGAGTGGCGTATTCTACTTGAAGAGTGGAAAAGGCTAGCCAGGATTCTGATCTTGTGGAGCATTTTTGCTTATTGTCGATAATCGTCGCGGTATGTGAACCTCTTACATCCTTTCGAGCATGATGTTTTGTAAACTATGTAATCACGGTGGCGTCGTGTGCTAAATGAGTTTGGTTGGTTCAAGACATAGGGTGTTAT
Source organism: Przewalskia tangutica (assembly GCA_029844215.1). Taxonomy (NCBI): domain Eukaryota; kingdom Viridiplantae; phylum Streptophyta; class Magnoliopsida; order Solanales; family Solanaceae; genus Przewalskia; species Przewalskia tangutica. Next base: position 67,693,862 of record CM056723.1, read on the forward strand.
AATAGCTTTATGGGAAGTTAGTTATAACGACTCTATGTGGGTAAAAAGAATGGTTTATTGATTGTAGAAGTTAAGAGACTTGATCTTGAAAGATAAGAGACTTAACTTATAAATGACATTTTATGAATTTTGTTAAAAAGTTGTGAAACCTCATTCGTGAGTAATGAGTACTTCGCTTTTACAAGAATAATGTTTTTTACTGATTTCGGAAATGAGAATAAGTATCGAACAAACCATTGCAGAGTTAATAAAGGAAATGTATTGACTAATTGTTATTAAAACCAGTAGAAATCTCCATCTGCATAGAAGCTAAGATAAGACAAAATTGTATTACATTCCCTAGATCATGGCTGCTGTAACAAGATTGTTATAAACAAGAATAAACGGCTCACACATAAGACTTATGTTACTCAATTGTTTTAAAAGAGATTAATACTATGAGTTATGAAACCTTTCTAAAATGAGAAACTTGAGCATTTGAAATTAGGCAAACTTGAACGTTTGGAAAATAATGTTGCTACTTGATTTTACAAAGGGAAGTATGTTGGTTTACTTAAAAAGATAGTCACTCTATTTTTATATACTGCGGGTATTGTGTGACTTTTGTGAAAGAAACGGATCCTTTAATAAGAATTAATGTATGTATCACCTTGGGGTTAAAACCCGTATTTGTTGTAATAAAATATAAGGCTATGAGTTTGTCGAACTTGCCTATGCTTGTTGAGATAGCCTTTGTTGTGCAAGTGTTGTATTTACGTATTCTGGCGTCTCTCGTTGGAGGTCGGTTATCACAGTTGATTGATGGACATACTAACACGATGGGTGGCCGCAGTATGCTTCCACTGTCGTTCCTTTTGGACATCTTGACACGATGGGTGGCCCGGGTATGCTTCCGTTAGGAGAGTTATCTTGTTATCGGCTTGGACATGCTTGACGATGGGTGGCCCGCGGTATCTTCCATTCGATGGTTATCTTGTTAGTTCCTTTTGGACATCTGACGCGATGGGTGGCCGGGTATGCTTCCATTAAGTGTTATCTTGTTATTTGCTCGGGACATCTTGGCCGATGGGTGGCCACAGTATCTTCCATTTCGATTGCTATCTGGATATTTCCTTTGGGCGTCTTGTGGCACGATGGGTGGCCGGGTATGCTTCCATTGGGATGGTTTCATGGCCATGCTTTTACTGAGGTGAGATGCCGGGGCATGCGGCCGTTGTGCGGGTTAAATTCCCGGGTTATATTTGAGTGATGACTTGAGGGCGTGAGTCCCTGACTTGACGTGTGTTATACCCCGTATTTTCCAGAGTATGTACGTAGGGACGTACATAGAAAAGTTTGGGCTTTTAAAGTGGCTTGGCTGATTTTATTTTGTGCCTGACACGGTTAGAGTCGTTTTTAAATGAAGCGTTTTACATAACTTGCGAAGGAAAATTAGGCTATGTCATTTTATTTTTACGGATTTTTCAGAGAGCGAAGCGTGTTGGACCAACAAGAGGCGCCAGCGCACCTCTCATTGAGTGGACCTATGGGGCGGTAATGGTAGAATTGGAGAGTGTAGTTGGTAGGATATTTTGTGTGTTGATTGATAAAGTGGGACCCGCACACTTGTCCCAATCTTGGCCTTACACTTGCTATGCACTTGGCATGATCTTGGCCGTTGGTTGGCCTTGGCTTGTCTATAAATACCCCTAAGTTTGAAGACTTCTTCATCCGTTCCTATATTTCCTAAGTCTAAAATTCCTCCCTCACTTGTGTGGTGTTTCGTCAACACCCCTCTCCCCCTTTGTGAGGCCTTGTGGCGAGAGCTCCTCCCACCCGGCCGAGAGTACCCCACAGTGGGGTAGGCCGAGGGTATCTCCACTTGTGGTGTTGTCTCGTATATATACCACTCTTGGTAGAAATACTCTCAAAGTATTGTTACTATACCCAATTACCTTAGCCTTATACCTTGTAGTATTCCAAGGTTACAACTTATCTGAAAAGCCCGGAAATACTATTATACTTCCGTCAGTCCACAAAACCACAGGAAAATCTCCATAGATAGTTGGAGTATTAAGTAGAAGTTGGTTAGAAGCTTCTAAGGGTGGTTTGGAGCGGGTTGGGCGCCATGAGTTGGAGCTAAGCGTTGCTCGGAAGCGACGTTAAACTAGGATAATTTTGGGCTTATCGAGGTAATATCTTGTCCCTTATTGTAATTGGAAATTACATGTTGTAGATTATATAGTTGAAGTATACTATATATAGGCGAACCTAGCTTTGCGGCAATGTCTTTTGACTTAAGCTGAATATAAAGAAAGAAGCGGCTGTAATTACATAGGGTGTATTACGATGAGACTTGTGTAACATTCTTGTGAAGTAGAATTGTACGTCGGTTAGATGTATAAACCCCCGGTTGGCTTGATGGCGGCCTCGATAGAGGAGGAGATTTACGCGGAGTGCGGGGAAATGTTCGAATTTTACGTAGAATGTTCTACGATATGATCTAGATGTTAATAAGCGCCTTGTGGCCTTATAGGTTGAAGTACCATGCGTGGCGCGATCTACTTGGCAAGGAGTAGCGCGGTTTGAGGTACTTGGAGCGTTTTGCTATTAGTCGATAATCGTCGCGAGGTATGTGAACCTCTTCCTACCTTTTGTAGCATGATATGTGTATAACTATGTAGTGCGGTAGGCGTCATGTGTAAAATGCTTTGTGGTTTTAAAGGTAAGCGACTTGATGTGTGATAATAAAGAAGAGTTATACTAGCTTTATGGGAAGTTAGGTATAACATTTTAAGAGAGGTAAAGAGAATGGTTTCTTGATTTTAAAAGTTAAGAGGCTTAATCTTAAGATAAGAGACTTAACTTGTTTTACTTAGTAATTAACATTTTGTTAAAAATGTTGTAAAACCTCGTTCGCGATAATGAGTACTTGATTTTAAAAGCAATAATGTTTCTTGATTTGAATCGAGAATAAGTATCGAACAAACCAGTGGCGCTAATAAAGAAATGTTTTGACTAATAATGTATTAGTAAAACCAGTAGAAACTTCCATCTGCATAGAAACTAAGATGAGACAAAATGATGTTACATTTCCTAGATCAGGGCTGCTTAAATAAGATTGTTATAAACAAGAATAACCTACTCCCGTATCAGACATATGTTTCTCAAATTGCTTTTAAGGGAGAATTATATCATTAAGTGATTAAAATTATGAACTCTGAAACCTTTGAAAATGAGAAACTTGAGTAATTGAAATTAGGCAAACTTGAAACATTTGGAAAAGAATGTTGTTACTTGATTTCTGAAGAGAAGTGTTTTGATTTACTTGAAAGATAATCACTCTATTTTTAGTATACTACGGGTATTGTGTGGTTTTGTGAAAGTAGCGTATCTTTTAAAGAGTTAATGTATGAAGTACTTTGGGGATAAAAACCGATCTTGTTAATCATATAGTAGAAAGTACCTTGTGTATATAACTTGATTATGTTGGTTTGTGATTGCCTTGTAATACTTTCTTGTTGATTTGTTAAGTAAACATGCTAGGATCTACGTGTGATAGTATCTTGTGATGTTAGTGTAAAGGGGTTTCCGCCATTTGCGCTTAAAGTTGTTCGACTCTCGTAGTTATGTTGGTATTGTACCACTCACCTTGACTTGTTTCGGAGGTTAAGGCGCCTCCGATGCGGGGTGAACTCGGTGATGCAGGACCGTGATTGAGAATACCTGCATGCGGGTCGAGGATCCGTGCGGAACTACGGGAGTTCGAGTTAGTTTGCGGCCCTTGTGGTCATGCGGTCTTTGTGGCCATGCGGTGCGAGTCGGGGCGATGCGGGAGTAGCTACCCTCGATCGAGGAATACCTCATGCGGGCCTATGAGGTTGGCCTATCTTGAGCTACGGAGAGTTCGGGGCTAAGCGCGCACATTTGATCTGAGGCGGTGACGGCTTTGATCATGTAATGATGCAGGCGGATATCATAATCTGATTTATGACCTGTTAATGCTGTAGGTGTTAATGTCGGTTATGCCTTCGTACTTACCTGTACCGTTTTATTAGGACACGGGTGGGACACAGTGTTCATGTGTATTTCTTGGTGCTTTTATATCATAAATTGCCGGTGAGGAAAGGTATTCCACGGGCATGATTGATGTTATGGGCGTGAGACCCGTAGTTACATTTGAGTGATGACTTTGAGGCGTGAGTCACGACGACATATTTGCCTATTTATTGTGGCGTAGTTTGGTTATCATACATGTCTCTGCTTTATAGACTATTATGATTTCATTTCTGATATTTTCGATTTCACATACTTGGTACTGTTATCTTGACCTCCTTGAGCTGCGTTAAATCTGCGAGTAAAGGTACACCGGTGTTGATCCTCGCTCTTAGGGTCACGATTCAGCGTATGGGAAGCTCCGTTTCTCGGAGGCTTATCGATGGTATAGTCACTGTCGTTGTAGGTATTTACATTGGGGTATGGCGGGGCTGTCGCCCATTGTTGTCGTATCATTCTTAAGTGCATGTAATGCTTGTTGTGGGCGAGTTGTAATGGGATATGCTGTTCGGTTTAAATTGATTTATATATATATGCCGTAAGGCAAGTTTTTATAACGCCCGAACGGGCGTTCTGCAGTGCCTTACCGGGCACCTGGTGATCTGACATCGAGAGAAAACAGCGGAAAATAAAACATGAATCATGGAACAAGAGATATAATAAATAAGCAGGCCAGCAAGCGGTTGCCTTGGTATATCATAAAACCGAGCAGTTTAATCCTTTTACAACCACGCCTGTGCGATTACTCTGACCTCTAAGATTTACAACAACTATGGCGGGACGGGGCCGTACCACGAATGTATAAGCATCTACGGACTCGGTAACATGCCAAAAGATAAGCCTCGAAGGCAGACTTTCAATCTGTTGAAAGGTGATCTAAGCGGGGATCGGCCGATGTACCTTTTACTGCGGCATGAGCGGCCCCGAAGGAAGTCGATCAACGGTACAAGTATGTGGCGTCAAATCGTAAATGAAATCATAATAGCTTAAAAGCGGAGGCGTGTATGATAACCAAAATCGATCTGCGACCTAAGCGATCAGTCGGGGACTCACGCCCTCAAAGTCACCACTCGAATATAACTATGGGTCTCGCGCCCCAGCGTCCATCATGTTCGCGTCGTGGCGCGTGCCCGAATCTGCGTCGGTGTAGACGTGTCCGTGATGCGACAATAATATGAGCGCGTGGCCACGTACCGAATCTTGCGTCGGTGTAGGCATGCCCGTGTAACCTCGATAACAACCTCGGGTGGTCGGCCGTGCGCGTGGCCACGTGCCCGGAATCTTTGCGTCGGTGTAGAACCGTCCGTGTTGCGACAATAATAACAAGGCCGCGTGGCCGCGTACCCCGAATCTTGCGCCGGTGTAGGCATGCCCGTATAACCTCGATAACAATATCTTGGGTGGTCGACCACGCGCGTGGCCACGTGCCGGAATCTTGCGTCGGTGTAGACATGTCCATGTGACATCAACAACAAGGCGATAATCAAAATGAAACATACGTGGAATTCTCCATCGCGCCCGGCCGTCGAGTAAGTTCTCGACAAGTCAGCCACTCTGTCGAGACACGGTAACAAAATACCACTGCAGCGACAAGGCTATCATCACAAGCATAGGCAAGTTTCACAACAACAAGCATAGGCGAGTTTCACAACAACAAGCATAGGCAAGCCGCACAACTCAGTACTTTCATATTATGCCAAAGTCGGGTTTTAACCCCAAAGTACTACATCGTTAAGTTCTTTTAAAAGAGATCCATTACTTTTATAAAAGTCACGATACGTAGTATAAGAATGGCCAACCACATTCCTTTTCAAAATCAAGTAACGACATTCTTTTCCTAAGTTCGGTTTTCCTAGTTTGATTACTCAAGCTTCTCATTTCAAATGGTTTCATAGTTCGTAAACTTAATCACTTGATTTCTTTTTAGAACAATTGAGTAATATAAGTCTACGCGTGAGAGTAGGTTATTCTTGTTTACAACATTCTTATTACAGTGACCATGATCTAGAAAATGTAATATCATTTTGTCTCGTCTTAGTTTCTATGCGGATGGAGGTTTCTCTTGGTTTAATACGATCGTCATTATTGATACATTTTCCTTTATTAGCTGCGTTGGTGCAGCCGATACGTTACGATTTCGAAATCGGTATAACATTATCCCTTTAAATAAAACCAAGTACTCATTACTCATGAATGAGGTTTCACGCAACATTCACATTAAAACAATATAAGTTAAGTCTCTTTATCTCGTAAGATCAAAGTCTCTTAACTTCTAACATTGATAAACCATTTTCTTTACCTCTCTTAAGACTTTATACTTAACTCCCATAAAGCTAGTATAACTCTTTTTAAAACCTTTAAAACCAAGTGTTACTCTCCTTAAAGCGATTTATAAATCTTTTGAAATACATCAAGTTCTTTATTATAACTAGCGGTTATAATTCACGTCGATTACCTTTTAAAACCACAAGTATTTTCTTACCTACATAAAGCTGTTATAACGAC